>CP032253.1:54273473-54891790 GCA_005610355.1 Gossypioides kirkii | reverse complement strand
AAAGAAGCCATGCAACACTTCCTAGCTGACAACTTTTCAAAGCTAACTGTCAATGTCGAAGAAAAAGACACCACCACCAGTTGATGATCCACTTTTCGACCCCGAAACTTGTCGGACTCCGACCTCTGAAGAACATCGGATCCCTGAACTCTTGTCTTGTCCTCCTGCTCCTAAGAAACGCAAGGGTTCTTTCTCCACCGACGTGAATGAATCCAAGAAGATTGTGGAAGACAAAGAGATTATTCAGATCATTTTTCCACCCGACCAAGATTCGTCGTCTTCTACACCACCACCTAAGCCGTCTTCTTCCATGGAGTGATGATGGGGTTGGCTTCTGTTTCTTTTTTCTTATCTGTTAATCTGTTAGAAATTTGAAGGAATTTTAGTGAGGTATATCTGATTGTTTTTTATAGAAAAAAAAAGAAGCAGCCAAAAAAAAATCCCAATTATGGGATGTATTAATCTAATAGAATAGTTTTAGGGTTAAAGTTATCCACAATGAATCTAGGATTTTATTTGATACATTAGGGGCGGGTTTTTGTTGAGTTATAATAATAAGGTAAAGTCTGAACAACAAATACAATTAACATGACTCGAATTCAGATTATAAACGATGAATATTTTTGATCATCAAGTCATCAAGTGAGATTTTATAATTTTATAAATACATTCATATCTGATTAATTAATATTTAAAAATTTAAATGAATGAATAAAACTTTTAAATCTATTTGTGAATAAAACTTATAATGATATCATTTTGCTTGGTTCAATCTTCATTGGCTATTTGTTGGTGAATATATATTAGAAAGGCTTCCATGGGGAGCATTGATGTAGGACCATGTTATTTGGGAATTGGGAAGTCTTAAAAAAGTTTGTTTTTGGAAAAAAATAAAGTATTTGGTTGATTTTGAAGTAACAGAATGTAGGTTCGATTTTTAAAGATATCATTGTTATCTGAATACATTTATAGATGTTTTGGATATGTGAAAAAGTTGTGTATTAATGATTTTAATGGTTATAAAGAATTTTTCATTTAAAATTCTCTTTCACAACAAAAGTATTACTTTAAATTTGTTTTGTAACGTACATACCAATATTACATGAAATGAATTCGGATTGATTGTCTTTTAGTATGTCCCAAAAAACATAATTTTAATTTGTCTTATCGTATCGTACGTACCAATGTTACACGAAACAAGACATTATATTTTACCAATTTAATTACGTAGTTTAGTTTCATGATTTAAATATATGATCTAACTCTCTAACTTTGTTCAAATGCATGTTGACAAATAATGCTTATATTATGTTAATTAATATCACCAAAAGTATTTTTATTTGGTGACGTTTTTTGTTTCTTTTTTGTGTGTTTTTTGAAATCTCACTAAAATTAATCAATTTTTGTAACGTTTTTTGAATACTTTTTTGTGACGCTTTTTATAGCTTTATGCAACCCTCACCATTATAAAATTTAACAAAAATATTTTAATTTGTTGTCGACGTATTACTAAAAAAATCAATTAAGTTCCTCTTTACCTTTTGCACCCAATTGAGCACTCTAATTGGTAAATTCCATCAGATAAAACCTTTAACCGTTAGATTTAATAGTTGATCGTTGAATTTAACGGTTGATCATCAAGTCCCCAGTTCAGTCCTTGATGCCACCGTTAATAGTTGCTGAATCAACAAGTAACTTAGAAACCCAAACAAGTGATGATTTCTATGGCCTTTTACCAGCACTCGATTTGGGAATCTTCAAAAGAAGATTACTCACGTGTTTGTTTGTACTCGTGTTATTGTTTGTAAGAGCTGTACTTAGATAAGATTTTGCCTCACCCAGCTTCTTCGAATCACCTGATTGCATTCTTAGTTAAAATAAATAGAGCATGGAGATCATTAATCCCATTCTCCTCCAACGTTTTCCTCTCACATTGCTCCTTATCTATAATCACAACGGCGTCCGTTACGTTGATACCTAAAGGCTGAAGTGGTGTCGCCTTTCAAGAATCGATCCACCGAAAATTACAAGGTCTTCAACCACCAAACAACCTTAATCGATCCACCAAATAAACTACAAATGAAGTTAAAAGTGTTTGTTTGGAGAGGTCAAGACGAGACGAAAGAAGGACAAAAGATGATGAGACAAATTTTAAAAAAATAATAATTTAATTTAATGTTTTTTAAATTAAAAATATTAAATAAATTAATTTTTTAACTAACCAAGACTGCCAAGCACCGGTCATGCACGCTGCCCGTCGTTCATCGGCCGTCAACCAACCACCGTGACTATGTAAATAAACAAACAATTCTTTCTCAGGGTAATTTTTTAAAATTTTTCTTATTTTTTATATACTAATTATTTATTATTATTATTTAATTCCAATGTGCACTAATTCAATTTATTTTTTTTCGTATTTCAAAAACTATTTTAAATAAATTCTCACTGCTATTAAATTTGAATAATTACAAATATTTTGTAGTTAGCCACTACTACTTTTTTATTTTTAAAATATATTTTAATAATTTATTCAGTCAAATTATGACTTACACTAAATAATGAAATAAAGCAATATAATCCTAGTTTATTTAAAGTTAAAAAGTTAAAATTCCCAAAACAAAACTCACATACCAAGCCCTAACCTCTAAACTTCCCAGCGCGCCTCTCAAGTCTCACCACCGTCTGCCGCCTTTGCTCTAACTACCAACCACCGGCAACACCTTTGCTCTGACCACCGCCTATCCTATCGGTTTCTTTGGAGCACTCTTCTCTCTTCTCCTTTGAAGGGTTAGTTTTATTTACCATTTTTTTTTTCTGTGTTCAATGCCAAGTAGGATTATTGTCTCATGTTCTTGAAGTTGAAGGTTACAAATTACTGGGTTTTTTTTTGTGTGTGTGTGTTTAAATTAATTGAAGATTGTAATTTAAGACATAGTTGCCGCACCTTTGTTTGAATGATTTTGGTGGTGGGATTAAATTTGAAAGGAATATTTAAAAGGGTTGTACTAAAAAATGGAGGAATCGGAAGTAACGCCAACAGATTTGTAGCTTTGGTTGAATGAGATGAGTTTATATGTACTATCAATAGAATTTTGATAATTGATTCTGTTAATTTGATAACTGAATGTATTGGTGGTTGCTAGTAATTGACTTTTAAGTGGCTAATTGCAATGTATTGAGAAGCCTGCTTGTAGTGTTGGTTGTAATTTAAAAGTAGTTTGAAGACAAATAAACTGGGATCCCAACAACCCAACGGCAACATCTCTTTTAAGCACAACCGAAATAATAACAACAAACCCAATTTCTTTGCCAGGTTCATTCTTCACTCTCTGTGAGAGAAGCCTGCTAGATATTTTTAAGTAGGAAGTTTGAAGAAGCTTTTAATCTTTTATCTGAAATGGCAGAAGCTAGGATTGTGCCCAACCATGCCATATCATAGATTTGGAATTTGCTACTTTAGTTTTGTGCAAACAGCTCTTCTGGATTCATGTACTAAGCTAGGTGATAATATAACACAAAATGGGTTTAGGGTTTTCTTTAGATGCCTGAGAAAAATGTGGCCACATGGAATTTGATTTTATATGGGTATTTGAAAACTGGGAATTTAGGATAGGCTGAGAGTGTTCTTGATGAGATTATATTATCTTGGAATGCAATTTTATCATGGTATCCCAAATATAGGGAATATGGATCAGATACTTCATTTTAATACCCCATAATTCCCAAATGAAATTCATCATGTATGATGCATCTCAGTAGATGCTTTTCCATTATTTATTTTAACTAACTTGCATCTATTTGGCTGTCCACTTACTAAGTACTGGTCTGTGTGGCTGTGTAGGAGTTCAGATTATATATAATCTAATTTTTTAGATTAATTTTTATTTCATGAATTGTTATTGTATACCGTGTTCGTCATGTTTCTGCATATGTTAGTTTTGTGTGCTTTATTTTTGTTGTGATGAGTTCTCTGTTACTTTGGTTATCTTTGCTCCTTAATAAGAGTTTTATGTTGTGGTGTTAGACTTAAGTGTACAGCCATAGCTTTATTTACTCTGATATTTAATGAAAATGACGATAATAGTAATGGCGGTTCCCATGGTTAGAAGAAAAGAGAGCTCTGTTTATTTCAAAAAAAGACGATAGTGAAAACTTAGAAAGGGTTTTTTTACCTGTTAGAAATGTGAGCTATATAATTTTTTACTGTTTTATCATTTTTATATTTTATATATATTCTTTTTGAAATTTTAATAATTTATATATTTTTAATTTTAATATTTAAAAATAATTTTAATAATTTTTATTTTTCTGGTGAAATTCCATCTGCTATTGGAAATCTTACTTCTCTCACGTACATCATTCTTACTCGTAACAACTTCACACATCTTTATTTTCTTTTTTTCTGTTACAGATATGTACTTGAAACCCTAAATTAACTTGAAGATTTCTAAGATTTTGAGTTAATAGCTTTCTGCCTCTGCATCACTTCAATATATTTGATTTTCTGTTTTCAATCCTACTGCTTGTTACTCTTTGTGTCTTACTTTGTTGAGGAGATTTTTTAATAAGTAATTTTGATTCACTTGGGTGTAATATAAATAGGTCGAGTTTCTTGATTAGGATTTTTTATGTCTCATCTATGCTGATAATTTCTGATGAATAAACTTGAAAACCTGATGAATTGAATGTACGGAAGTATCATATGCTGCAGGTCATACATGATTCTCTTTTCATGCCATTGTCAACTTATGCAAATTAAGATTGTGATGCCCCCTTAAATATTGCTAATTAGTCTCTTTATGAAATGATTTCTGATACTGTCAATGTTATTTTCTGTTTAGGAAACTGTGTTTTGTTAGCTAATTTAAGAAGAATATGAGATTAGAGAAGTGCTGGTTTTGTTCCTCCACTGTATATCCAGGGCATGGTATTCAATTTGTTCGCAACGATGCCAAGGTAAGAGTTTCTTTCTTACTTTTACATGTATTCAAAGGTTATACTAATTTATTGCTCTTAAAGGTTCTTTGCTTTTGTTTGTTTCTATTTAGTTCTTATCCATATTGGCTTATCGTCCTACACCTTTGGTTTGATTCTATGGAGTGGGCCTTTGGTTTGTCGGCGCTCTGGAAGAAGTCGCCTTTCTGTCTTTCTCATCCATTTTTTAGTTACTCTCATTGCAGTATTTTTATTTTTTGTTGCATTTCTCTACGTAGTGGCCTAAAATTTGATACTTAGTATATGTGTTTATACTTGGCGGTGTTGAGATACATGCAGTTTTCAGCAACATTTATGCCAGATTGAAGGCATCAATTAAAATAATTTATGGTACTATGTTCCCTACATGTCATTCGTACTGTTTGCATTGCTGTTAATTTCTGATGGCCCAAACTTTTGCAGATTTTCCGTTTCTGTAGATCGAAATGCCACAAGAACTTCAAGATGAAGAGGAATCCCCGTAAAGTAAAATGGACTAAGGCCTATAGGCGTTTGCATGGAAAGGACATGACACAGGTGATAGACCTAAGGCATTGATTTTGGACATTTTATTGCATTAGTACAATGCTTATACCAAAACACTGCATGATATCTATTTCTTTTCTTTTTGCACCAGGATTCAACATTTGAGTTTGAGAGAAAACGTAATAGGCCGGAGAGATATGATAGAAGCCTTGCAGAGAATACTCTTAAGGCCATTAAAAAGATTGATAAAATCAGATCAGACAGGACATCTGACCACATCAAAAACAGGTTGGTTTATGGCGCTTTCATTTCCCACTGAAAGATATTATAACATGCACGTTGGTAAATAATAACCCTTCCATTTTAATATCTTTTTCCAGGCTTAAGACAGGCAAAGTCCAGAGGCAGAAAGAAGCAAGGAAGCAATTGGAGCAGGGCATTCACTTGGTCAAAGCTCCGCTGGCTCTTGCACAAGACTCATCTCTTCATCTTCCAAAAATCAAAGTCAATGTGTCCCAAGCACAGACAGAAGAGAATCAGCCCATGGAAGAGTGAAATTGATTCTGCTGTTCATCGGCTTGGTATTTTTGTCCACCAAAATCTTATGCATGCAAACTCGCGACTTAAGTTATCAAGAGGTTTTTTATGTTGTGTCTAGCGGTCCAGAATTTTGTTTAGCATGTTTAAATGTTATTGTTTTGAGTAGCATATTTTGTAGTTTCTAATTATGGAAAAGTCATCAAGAACGGATTTATTATTTATTAAATAAAATAAATAAAGTTTGTTCAATCTTTAATATAGCTCTCTAACTTTGTTCAAATGCATGTTTATATTAATTAATATAATATGATTATTATTTATTAAATAAAATAAAGTTTCTTATTTATAAATCACATCGTACTAGAATTGTTATTAGACTAAAAAAAAATGTCATTTTTTTCCAATATTATATCCTATCACATATATATGTGTATATATAATGTAAAGGTTCTTTGTAAAATGGTAAGAAGCAACATTTTCACACTATAATAATTTGACATAAAAAGGTAAAAAAAATATTATTTGATAGATTTTGCTTTAAAGTGTTAGCCTTCATAAGATAAAAGTATCAAAAAAAAAAAAAAAAAACTTCCGTATATATTTTAAGTTGCATTTAATTTTTTTATTGAAAAAATAAGTAAATTAATCCGTAGCGATCAAAACAACCTTTTCATTAAGATTGTACCATTAAATGTATGCTTTGGTGTTTATATATAGTATACTTATAAATTTAATTCTTAATCTTTATATATTTATTCAATTTGACCCCTATTCTTCTATTAGAAGTAAAAAAAAATTGAAACTAATAAAACTAAAGAGTCAAAAAGACATTAATAACAAATTTTATAAAAAACAATTAAGCACTTCTAAAATTTTAAATTATTAAAAACTCATAAAAATTATAAATTTTTTATTAAAAAATAACAATACGTTATTAACACATATTTGATTACCTTATTTACCATATTACATATTATTTTTTTTGGTTTTATGTTCTTTCCTTGTATTATCTATTCTTTAAAAATTTAAATTTAAATTGGATTATATATCATTTTCAAAATAAAAATTGCTCATGTGGTCAATTTAAAGCTACGTGAAAACCATGTAAGCAAGGAGCTTAAATTAAGATTGTAAACATCTTCTGTATAACATCTGTGTACTCAAAATATCAATGAGGATGGAGGTGTCCTTTTTATCTCTCAACTGCTCTTATTCATGCTGCTGAAAAGTAGGTTTCCTGCCGAAATATTCCCGATAAACTTCAATTTTGTTTAACATTAATATCCGACACATGATCCTTTAAATATATGAAAAACAACTTGACATATCCATAAGAAAACAGAGAAGCAGAAGAAACAACTCAGGAAAGCAATAACCCGCTCTTATTTCCCAAAATGTTGAGTTGAAATGACACCAAAACAAGTAATTATACATTGATTGAAACATCTGCTTTTCTTGTAGGGTGCACAACATTTTTATTTCCGGGAAAGGCATTCCGGGAAGTGTCTACGAGAGCCTTAAAACTGTATGGTTCGTGCATAGATATTTCAGACAGTACTTTCCTGTTCAATTGTATGTTCTCTTTCATCAGTCCATGCATGAAGTTACCATAGTTTACCTGTAAGCAAAAGCAAATCACAGAAAAAACAGAGAATTAATGCATGTGAGCCAATTGTAATTAGTTTATTCCTAACTCATGTACACTAAAACATGTGTAAAAAATAATATTCCTACCAAACATAGCATTCATGCACTCAATTTGGTAATTGTTAAGAGAGATAACACATTGTTGAAAGTATCCCAAAAAAAAAACTGCATACTGATATTAAATAAAACTTTATAGATCAAATAATATGTTAAGACTTGATACGAATTTATGATTCATGGTACTCCAAAAATGACAGATTTATGTACCATAGAGAAATAAAGTTCTGGGCAGGTAAAAGTATGTATTTGATACCGGTATATACAATCTTTTTAAAAAATTCCCCACATACCCCAAGAACATACGTGTCAAAAAAAGGTAATTTAGGAAAAGTGAAGAGCAGGAGTAACATTTTGTGGTTAAGTTTTCTATACTATAAAGTTTTGGGCTTATATACGGTTGAGAGTGAGTGACAACAAAGAAACAGGGCATTGTACTCAGCAGCACATGTCCATAGTCAACAACCAAGGCAGTACATGCATAGGCAACAGGCCAAGGTGCCCAACAATCATGCTTAAAGCAGCAAGCTCATAGCACACCAAATTCATGCAAAATAAGGAACTTCAAATTCAATAGATAATCAGAAAATAAACCAACAATAAAGCTGGCCTAGTATTGGTAAATGGTTTTAGCACTCCACATGCAGTTTATGAGGGGTATATTAAGACTCCATGAGAGCATATCGGATGAAATGAAGCAAGTGCATCCATGGAAGAATATAAAAAGAAAAAAGAAAAAGGTAATTATGGTTGATATTAAGAGAGCGAAACTTGCATGTGTGAAAGGAGATGTGATAATTAAAAAACCATTCATGAAATCATTATTACTTACTCATTTCCACCATTACTCACTCGGTCTTTTCCAGATAGCATACATGAGAAAAACACAAAGACCAAATCTATGATCATAATAAGAATTAATCTATTTATTACTACACCCCCAAACAACTAGAGTTAAGCTGAGGTGTTGGCATTACTTCCAATACCAACTTATTTCAGCAGTTGTATTATATACTATGTCTTGGTCAGGGGAGCCTTATTTCTTGTTTTTAAATATTATAATGATGCAAAGAGAGGAAAGAAAAATGGTTAAATAATAAAATTCAATTGCTGGCCTCTTTTGATATAACAGACCTCCAAAAGATTATGTTAAATGAAATGCTTAGATATCTTGATTGACAATCATAAAATATTAACTCAACCTACTACAATTCCTTTAACAATCGAATGCAGGTTTCTTGTGTAAACTACTTGAACACTGACCATATATGATTTTGATCCTATGCTATGGTGTTTTTATTGTCACTAAACCATAGGCACCAAAAGAAAAAAATACACTTATTTATGCATTATGCTACATGATTTGGCATGCTCATTCCGTTCCTTGCTTTTTGAACTTCAAACAATGGATCAAGATGTTAAAATCTATAAGAAAAAGCAAAAATTATTTTTGCCATGTGAAGAAAGAATCAGACTGATCAATTAAACCCGGAACTGGTGGCCTGTCTGGTCTGCTACATCCCCAAGAATTGAGGAAGCAATGAACCGGGAAAAAAAGAGGAAAGAAAACAGTCCCTTTTTTTTTTTGTATTAAAATTATTTTTGTCAGTGATAAGATTTGAACTTTTAAACTCAAGATGATATATTAAACAGCATATCATTAAGCCAAATACATATTCTTATTAACTAATTACTGTATTTACACTTGTTTAATATAAAAAATTCACATTTTTAACATTTAATTTATATTTTAATTGCATAATCTGGTTTAACTTGTTGTTTGAACTCTAATCCGTTTTTTTATTCATTGATAAGAACTAACTAGTTGGTGTGCAAAAATGGCATCTACAAGTTACAACCTGTATCAGTTATCTTTCAGTAAAGCTAATAAAGTCAAAACCATAACAAGATCCAGAAGGACATTATAAAAGATTCATAAAATGAAGGAATAGCAACATCAAGAAAGCTTGAATTAGAAGAGGAACATGGTAAGCAAATAGAGATTTCAGATTCAAAACGACCAAGGGGAGGAAAAGAGAGATTACGCCATGTTGACGAGTGCCAGCATTGATGCGTTGAATCCATAAAGAACGCATGTCACGCTTCTTGTTTCTGCGATCTCTATAGGAATACTGCAAGGCTTTCTCAACCCGTTCTCTTGCTATCCGTATACAGTTCTTTGCCCTTCCCCTGAATCCCTTGGCCAACTTTAATATCTCCTTCTTGTTCATCTTTTTCACTTTTCAGCTATCTGTACAAAATTTTATACCTCTATTTTCATTCTTTTCAACATGATATAATAAGCTAAAAGACAGACATGAAAATGATACGATTATCGCTAACCTTGACTTTGACAATAATTCTATGATGCTCGTACTCGCCTGAACCGCGGCCACACCAGTTTCAACACGACGCGGGTAAGGACACTGCTATTGGCTTTTGAGGAAGAAGTGGTGGTGGCCGATCACCGGAAAAGAATAAAAAATTAAGCTGTGCGGCTGAGAAAAAGAGAAGAGGAAGAAGCTAGGGTTTATGGGCACACTTGTATGGGCTGGGGTTTTATGTGCTTTGGGCCGGGCTATATTTGGATTTTAATTAGCTAATAAGACATTAGCCCAAATATATTTCAATATGTTTGTAAATTTACAAATATTTATTATTAATATGTTTTTTTTTAACTTTCAGATTACTCTTTTTAAATGTTTCTCTCTCTATATATATATATTAAAAATTGTTAATGTAATTTAATATTACATTTTCTAATTTTTAATTTATGTTTTAATTTGTAATTTTAATATTTCAAACAATGTTTAATAACCAACATTTTAACAAAAACAAGCAAATTTTGATTACATTTAAACATAAATAAAGATTTGAAATTTTAAGTTAGGGCATTCAAGTTCACTTATTAATTTATTAATTTTATTTGTTTAGCACCACACTATGTAATTTTTTTGCTATGATTTTATGTATTAATTTAAGTTTTTTTAAATACTTTAATAAAGTATTTTTCGACGAAATTATTTTAATAAAGTGATGCTTTTGGAATTAAATTTTTAAATTTTATGCATTCAAATTATGTATTAATTTACTAAATTCGGTAACTTTTCACGAACATTTTGGATTTGAGCTACTATATGTTCGAGGTTGTCTGGAATACAATCATTTTGGATTCGATAACTTCTCTCGAGTCAGTAAACTTTCGCAGAGTTGATTAATAAGAATAACAACATCATTAATTTCGCTACTTGATCCTCCAGCTTCTGAAAAGTTACCCAAAACCAATTTCCCATTCCTATTCTTGCTTCCACTCAACGAGCTCATCTGGTTACTGTTGGACGAAAATGGTAATCTGTTCACACCGTATTATGTTTCAAATATCTCACTCACACACTGTTGAAGCTCTGCCAAGGGAATAGTGTTTCCCAATGGTAAGCCATGGAAACCATTGTCGTTGTCATAAAATTAGTTTTCCAAACTTTCATCATCATCAGTTGCAGCAACTTCTTTCATACACGGCACCGTAGAAAAAAGTTAAAACAACAAACATGGAAAACAAGTCAAAATTTCAGAGTTGTGATAATATTAGTGCTACCTTTTCAAAATAGGGAGAAGTTTTGGATTTCATTTACTACACAAATTGTCATAACTCATAATGTTGTTGTGTGTATGATTATGTAAAAATCAATTGAAATTCAGTATGCGATTTTGTATTTGAAAATATAAAAACATGAAATTTTAAATTGATTACTAAAAACCATTTAATAAATTCATATAATAGATTTGAAAAATAATAACATTTATATATTACACTATTTTCAAGATTCAAGTTTTCAAATGCTATTAGGAGAAATTGTTACCATTCACCTACCAATATCATATATAGAGGTGTTTATGAGTCGGGTTTAGGTCGAACATAAACATAATATTAACATATTTTATATTTGCTCAAGCCTGATCCGAATCAAAATATGAGCTTAAATTTTTGCTTAAACCCATCATATTTGCAAAAGTCTAACTTAAGCTTATTTTAGTGCTACCTTTTTAAAATAGGGATTTTGAAGTTTTGGATTTCATTTACTACATAAATTGTCATAATGTTGTTGTATATATCATTATGTAAAAATCAGATTGAGATTCTTCAACTAATTAACGTGCCACATAAGCTAGTTAATTTGTCACATAAGCGGTCCCGTTAAGTCCCTTAATGAAAACTGTTAAACAGTGATTGTTTTGTCACTTTTTTATAATGTTAGTGATTATTTTGTCACTTTTTAAAATTGAGTGATTGAAATGAAATTAAAATGACTGTTTTGTCAGCTACTCCAAAATTACGTGACTGTTGATGAATTTACCCAAATTAAAACTCAAACCCTAAAAGTATAGAAATTGAAACCTGATAAACCAGCCAAAAAACAGAAGAAAAGAGACATTTTCGAATCGAGATTTGTAACCTTAATACGATTTTGGTGGCTCGTGCAAGTGTTTGATATTTCAATTTCTTTAAAATAAAAATTTCATCTCTCCACTTTATATCTATTGAGAAATTAATATCTATATTTCAATTTGTCAAAATTTAGTCCTTTTATCTTACCAAAAACTGATAATTTAATCCATACTAATTTTTATTAATTCCTTGTACATAAATGGTTGAATTACTAATTTCTACTAATTTCATTGTTAATTTTTAGTACTTGACAAATGCATGTGGATATTAACTAACATAAAATAATTATTCTTTATTAAATAAATAATGTTTTTTATTTATAAAAATCAATTGAGATTCAATGTGCAATTTTGTACATAAAAAAAAAAACATGACATTTAAATTTAATGTGCAAAGTGTGTGTGCTGTCAAAGATTAAAAAAGTATGAACAGATATTACTATGTAATCATACCAGTATATTCAAAAAAAATAAATTAATATCATAAATTTGAGAAATAATTACATTTATATATTACACTATTTTCAAAATTCAAGTTTTGAAATGTTACTTGGACAAATTGTTACCGTTCACCTACCAATATCATATGTATACATAAATACCATTTTAATATTAGGTCTTCTGGTCTAACCATACTGAAATCTATGAAACTCTTCATTTTGCTTGAATCATTAGTGTTCAATACATGTTCGAACATTGATTTAGAACATGATCCTATGAGATTTCTCGAAATATATAAAAAATTTAAAAAAAAATAATTGAACTATCAAAGTTAGAGGTGATCCACACTTGAATCCAACTAAATAGTTGATAAAGAAATCTAGTGCATGAGAAAAGACAGTATATTATGATGAGATTTATAAATGAGTAATGTACTGACATATTTGGATATAGGTATGTGAGAAAACTTTTAAAAAATTTAAGGGATAATGACATTTTATACCATTGTACTTTGACACTTATTTGAATGTGGTACTTGAAATTTAATTTCGTTACACAATTTGATACCTATCGACAACGATATTAATTTTTGATTGATTTTAACACGTGAATCAATTATGTGTCGACATGTGACAGTGACAGGTTAAAGGGGTAGTTGCATGGGCATATTAGGAAAAAGTTGTTTTGTAATTTGTCCTTCCTCCACTTTTTCAAAAAACCCAGTTATTTTTTTTTTCTTTCTTTCCATCTTCTTCTTCTTTCCATTTGTTACTGCCTGCAAGAAAATGCAATGAGGCAATTGTTAAAACAATATTGATTATTCAAGGGAGGAGGTGTCGAATTGGTTATTCCAGCCTCTCCACCGAATGACCCTTCTTTTTTTCCTCCAAAAATACCTTTTAGATTGAAATTTCTCAACGTTTCAATTTTTTTTTCTTTGGCCATCAACAATCTCACACTTTATTTACCACTCTAACGCGATTCCAACTCATCACTGGAATCACCTGGTGCTCACCAAGGCCCTGCTTGTTTTGATGATCTCAGTGCTAAGCTTGTTGACAGCTGGTTTTCAGTATTGTTTCACCAGTGGTGCCTTCTCTCTCCTTTGCTTTTTTTTTCAATTTTTTTCATTCATTTAGGAATTTTAAGATGTGGGTTTTCTTCAGTTGGACTTATTGGATCTAAAAGCTTCAAATAATTAAAAAAAAAAGCACTTAAATTGTTAAATGATGAAATTATAAAAAATTAGATATGTAAATGTGAATTCCAAAATTTCCAAATAAAAAAGATTAACAATGGTTGGTTGAATCTCGATGATTTTCCTATTTATACACATCTTTATATCGACAGTGTTTACTCATCGTATACTCGCCTTTTAGTTCTCATTTCTCCATTTTTTTCTTTTTAAGGTAAGTTTTTATCCCAAATGATTGAAACTTTTGTATATTGATTAATATTTTGGATTTTGTTGTAAGTTCAATTCAACTAGGGTTCATTTTGCATTTTTTTGATTTTTTTTTTCTTTTGTTTTGATGATTTTGCATTAGGGATCATCATGTTGTATGAATTGTCAATATTACTAATTAATCGTTCTTCTTGTGTCATCTTTGATATAGCTTTTGACTCTTTTAGTTAATGGTTGCAAGTCTTATCAATATTGTTTTAACAGTTGGTCTCATTGTATTTTCTTGTAGGCAGTAATAGATGGAAAGAAGAAGAAAAGAAAGAACCGACTTTTTGAAAAAGTGGGGAAGGGCAAATTGTAAAATAGCCCTTCTCTGATCTGCCTGTACAGTTATCCTTTCAATTTGTCCATTGTCATGTGTCAACACATAATTGATCCACGTGACAAAATAGTCAAAAATTAACAGTATTATCAATAAATACCAAATTGTGTAACGGAATTAAACTTTAGGTACCACATCGAACATTTTGAAACTTCAAGTATTACATTCAAACAAGTACCAAAGTATAGGGGTGTAAAATAGTATTATCCCAAAATTTCACATACCCAAACACAAATTCTTATCGTACCCATATTGGACACAAATCCAAAACCAAATAAAATAGTTGATGGCCTTTTTGCTATGTCTAAATACAAGTCTAGTGCATGAGGATAGATAATGGTGAGCATTCGATTGAGTCAAATTGAATTAAGTAAAAAATTAGAGTTAAGTCGAGTCGAGTTAACAGATCTTATTATTTATATTCAATGTTGGGTTTACATGGATCGATTGTTTAATTAATAGACGAAGTACAAGATTATTTAACTACATAAATTATATAATGTTTTGACTTTTAACTTAATGGGTAAACATTTATCAAAATGACATAACTTTGTCTTTTAACTTAATGGTTTTGACTTTTTAATTTTAAAAAAGATAAACATTTATCAAAACGACATAGTTTTATATTTTCTTATTTGGATTTTTAGATAACTCAAATTGTGTAATTCATATTCGAGTTAAACCGAAAATTTGACTTTTTTTATTCGAATTGATCCAAATAACTCGAACTATTTAATTCAAGATTTGAAAATTTTTACCGAACTTTTCAAATCGAATTGAATTTTGCTTACTCTACAAACATAATGATAATAATGTGATTTATAAATGATAAATGTTCCAAGAAATAATAATAATAATAATATTGTTACTGTGCATACCAGATTATCAAAGAAGGTTGTTTGCTTCGTACTTTTGAAAAACCAAGTTAAATCGGATATTTACATCATGAAACTAAATTCAGTAATAAGATTTGTAAACATTAAGGCACCTGTAGTTCTAGATCTATATAGTTCTAGATCTATATTGAATTTGATGATTCACCGGTTAGCCGGGGCAGGCTGTTTCTTGATGCCTTGTACTTTAGCTTTCTGATTTCTTTTCTTCCCTCCAGTCAACATCGAACTTGAGGAATGGACCTGATTATCATCGGACAATGGTTATCCATTAGCACCATTTGGTGCTCCAGGTGTACGTAATATCCCATCGCCACGGCAAGAAGACCAATTCAGTTTCACCATCTTGCACAGATCTGAAATTTTTAACCTGAATCAATTATGTTTTTTCCTTTTTAATTACTTACTTAATTATAAAAAATTACAATATGATCGCTGAATTATGTTTTCATTTATTTTTTTTACTTAATTATAAAAAATTACAAAATAATACCCAATTATTTAATTTCTGTCTTTTTTGGACATTAACTAATTAAAAGTAAAAATGATAGTTTATAGTTACCCAAATTAGTAGTTGGATCTATGAGTGAAAATAAGCAGAAGGAAACTAAGCCAAATAGCAATACAGGCCTAAGAGAAATTAGAGCTAAGCCATGAGCTAATGACAGAAGAATCTAATGAGCTGAGGGAAGAAACTGTTAGTGCATATGTGGAGAATTAGCCATATTTTACAAGCTATCAACTACCCTGAAATTCTATAAATCGTACTCGCCATATTATGTCATGTAATCCATACCTAAATTCTTCTTTGTCTTTATATTCCTTTCTTCATTCTTACTCTCCTTTCCTTTGTCATTTTGTCAAACACCTTGCCTGCACCATAAACTCTGACAAATATTGACCCATTGGTCATCAAAGCCAGAAGGCATTACTCTATTTAAAGTGAACCAAATATGAAGGAGGATTTTTTTTTTTTTCTAAATCAAAGCAAGAAGTGAGTGTTTCAATCCAAGATCAAAAGAACATGACAGATTTTACAATGAACAATAAGAAAAAGCTATCATCCATTCAAAAAAATTTCCACCCAAAACTAGATAAAAGAAATAACAAAAACATAAAGCATATCAATTGATTAAAAGTTCATACAAAATACAACATACCTCACAATACAAATACACTGAGTTCAAACTCTCACACAATACAAATTCACTGAGCTAAAAATAACAATAGAAACCAAAGTTCTTTGACTGAGTTCAAATACTAAACACCAAACCATATGATTTCAAAAAAAAGTAACTATATAAACCCAAGTACAACAACTAAATTGAAGCATGAGCATCACTCCCTTTCACTCACAACTATATGAGCTGAGAAACTCAAATTTCTCAAGCTTTCTTTCTTATAGTCAGCCCTCTCCAAAAATCATTGAGTAAGCAAAACAAGCAAGAGAAATATTCTCCAACATATCATCAGCAAATTTCACTTCAAAACCTTGTTCCTTACCCATATTGAGCGTCGCCGCCCACTTTTTCAACTGGTCACAGCCAGAATCCTTAGGTGTACGCCACTCTTCCATCTCTTTGATTGCGGCACAAACCAAAACTTCAATATTTTTATTGACATACTTAGTAGCTTCTCCACGACCCATTTCGATTCGGATCGCAATAAGTTTGAGGTAGTCTGGTGTTTCCCCATTGCAAGTTTTGTTCAATGCTTGTTGTAAGCCATGAAAGTGTGCAGCTTCCACACTGTTGTTGTCTTTGTTAAAAAGTTTGAAGTGCCAGGAATTATAATTACGCTTCAAAGTCTCCCTAGCCAGCAAACTTCCATGATCTTGACCAATAGGAATAGCAACATCATTAATTTCAGCACCTTCTCCTCCAGCTTCTGAAAAGTTACCCAAAACCAATTCCCCGTCTCTTTTGTTGCTTCCACTGAGCATTAAGTTCATCTGATTATCACTGTGCAACAATGGTGGTGCGTTAGTGTTGTATGGTGCTTCAGATGCCTCACTCCCACCCTGTTGAAGCATTCCACTGGTAATAGCGTTCCCCAATGGTATGCCATGGAGACCTCTGTCGTTGTCACAAAATGGGATATCCCAATTACTAAAAGTACATGGCAAACTTTCATAACCATCAGTTGCAGCAACTTCTTTCATAAATGGCACCGCAGAAAAAAGCTAAAACAATAAACATGGAAAACAAGTCAAAATTTCAGAGATATGATAACATTAGTGCTACCTTTTCAAAAAATGGATTTTGAAGTTTCGGATTTCATTTACTACATAAATTGTCATAAATGTTATTGTGTATATGATTATGTAAAAATCAACAGAGATTCAATTTGTGATTTTGTACTTGAAAAATATAAAAACATGAAATTTTAAACTCATCGCTAAACAACCATTTTTGAAATTAAAGTTTTCAAATGCTACTTGGAGAAATTGTACCGTTCACCACCTACCAATATCATAGATACACACATACACCATACCTTGTTTTCTAGAGTCTCATCATCGTATTCCTGAAATTTACGAGAAACATAAACAAATGATCAAGATGTAAAAAAAATGAGATATACAGATACAGAACAAATTAATCAAGAAAGATATGCAATTTTTTTCTTTCCAAGTTTAGAACTTCAGCCATATATAATATTTTCAAAGCAAACAA
This sequence comes from Gossypioides kirkii, assembly GCA_005610355.1. Classification (NCBI taxonomy): domain Eukaryota; kingdom Viridiplantae; phylum Streptophyta; class Magnoliopsida; order Malvales; family Malvaceae; genus Gossypioides; species Gossypioides kirkii. The sequence goes on along the minus strand of CP032253.1, from coordinate 54,873,844 downwards.
CATGGGAGAGAATACCAAAACATTAGGTTTTCTTGTCTTATCATACTGAAATCTATGCCACTTGAACTCTTCATTTGCTTGAAGCATTAGTGTACGATACATGTTCGAATATTGGTTTAGAATATGACCCTCTGAAATTATTGAAATATATGAAAAATTTAGAAAAATTATTGATCATATGAAAGTTAATGGTGATCCCACACGCGGCACTCAAACCCGACCCCAACTAACATAGTTGATAAATGACTTTTTACTAGGTCTACAAAAGAAGTCTAGTCCACGAGGAAAGACATTATATTGTGATGAGATTTAAAAATGAGTAATGTACTGACATATTTAAATATAGGTGTGTGAGAAAAAAAAGTTTAACATACCCGAACACAAATCCTTAACATACCCATATTGGACACAAATCCTAAACCAAATAAAATAGCTGATGTTGCTATGTCTAAAAACAAGTTTAGTGCATGTGGACAGTCATAATGAGAATAATGTGATTTGTAAATGATAAATCTTCCAAGAAATATTAACAATATTGTTACTGTGCATACCTGATTATCAACGAAGATAGTATCAAGGTTGTTCACCTCCTGAAAAACCAGGTTACATTGGACATTTAGATCATGAAGCCAAACTCGGTAATTAGATTTGTAAACATTAGCGCACCTGTAGTTGTACATCTATATCATTGAGCATCTTTTTTACTTCGAGCAATTTCTGCTTCGCCTCATCTTCTGTTAAACAGGCTGCCTTGAACTTGGTTAGGATTTCCTTCCTATTCCCCTTAAGTTTTTCGAGATCAGATAGCAGTGGCCATTTCTCTTGAATTTGCTTGACACTGGCTAAAACTTTTGGATATTTAGAGAGTTCACCGCCCAGTAGGAAATCCCCATATAGTGCCTTCACCTTCATGTCACCCAATACACACAAAGCAAGTGTAAAGTAACAGAGAGAGTAAAAAACTTTCTCATGGTTTTTGCTCCAGTTGATGTGAGATTTATTACCTTCAAAATATATATCATAAATAACAAAATTTTAAATTGGATATGAATATGAATGTCAAGTTCAATTATGAGAACTTACTGTATTTATTCTTCTGTTGATTTGGTCAATTAAGTTTTTCCCAGTCTGCTCTACAGTAGGCCCTTTCGAACTCTCTTCTCCCAAATTTGATGATTCACCAGATAGCCGGGGCCGACTCTGTTTCTTGATGCCTTTTCCTTTTCCTTTTCCTTTTCCTTTAGCTTTCTGATTTCTTTTCTTTCCTCCAATCAACAACGAGCTTGAGGAATTCACCTGAATAAAATCGGGCGGCAACGGTTGTCCATTAGCACCATTTGGTGCTCCAGGTGTAGGTATCATAACGATATTCCAATTATCGCTAAGACTAGACCGATTCATCATCTTTCACGGATCTGAAAATTTTAACTCAAATCATATTTCTAAATCTAAAACAATCAAAGTTTTTCCTAATTCGGGACAAAAATAGAAACAAGCAAGCAAGTTAACGGCCACCGAAATGTTCTTTCAAGAAAACGGAAGTGAAAATCATAAACTAACAAAACTTACTCAAAACGGTTATGAAATTATAAATTTAGCAAAAAATCAAAGCAATACATGTACAGAAATTGAGGGAAATTGAATGAAGTGAATTGAAATAGCAACTTACTGCTTTGATGTAGTGTAGAGAATAGAACAGAAGGAGCTGCTGCTGTGTTAATAGTGAAGCAATGATGAAATCCATTCGAGAGGAGAATTAAATACAGGCTTAAGGTCGAATGCTAACTCGAGAGTACAAAGATTTTAATGAAGTAGACGGAAAGGTCGTACGCAAATTCGCGATTACAGGTTAGTGAGTCAAATTTGAAGCGAGAGGAAGACGACAGGAATATTAAAAATGGAGCGGAAATTTTAAAAGTAATTATTTTATGAAAGTGGATGAGAAAATAATTATATATTAAAAAAAGTTTGAAACAGGAAAAGAAAAAGTTGAAAACTGAAAAGAAAAACCTTAAAAAAGCAAAAATGGAGACGTGCCCGTGACCATCACCTTCCTTTTTTTTGCAAATTTAATACTAATGATCCAACTGACCAGGACATTATATTTTAAAATTATTTTATATATTTAAAATGATCTTTTTAATTGAAGAAAAAACTTAAATTTTTTTATTCCATCAAAAATAAATCTCAAAATTATATTTAAATTATGATTTAATTTATAATTATAAATATATAAATTTTAATTTTGTGTAATTTTATATTTAAAATTTTGATTTAATTCAATTCTTATAAATTATTAACACAATTATTGATATAATATTATTTTATGTTTATATATTTCATACATAAATAATTACATTTATCTAATATAAAAATAAATTGATATATTTTTTTAAATGTGCATGATTAAATCAAAATTAAAATTTAAGTATATATATGAACTTTTATTTTAAAGTGTAATTTAATACATGAATGTTGAGTTGTTGGAATTATGCGCATGAAACTTGAATTGCAATAATACGTATAGATGATTTTTTTTATTTTAATTTAATTATACACATTTAATAATATAAATACATACATTAATTTTCACCTGAAACTTTATTTTGATGTACAATTTGATAGATAAATTTTGATTTGTTGGAATCATACACATAAAACTTGAATTATGATAATTTATTTTGATTCAATTATACACGTTTAATGATAAATACATACGTTCATATTGATTTGTTGGTTTGCTTACTTGTAGTGTACCATCTGTTTTGTTATGTTTTCCCAAAGCCCATTAATACACAACGATCATTATTAAAAAAATAATATGAATTTGTATTATTTTGATAATATTATTAGTAATTTTTAAAAATTAAATAAATCAAATTTGATATATATAATCACATAAAATTAAAATTTATATATGACATTAGATATTGAATTAAATTTTTTATATAATTTGGATATATATCCCAAAAATTAAATAAGATCTTATTCAGTTAATACCCAACCACTAAAATGCATTGATTTTTTTCTAGTGATGTTCACTAATAAAATTTAAACAATAGCATGACATTTTTTTGACGTGACGTTTTCCCCAAAAAGCTAGAATTTGAATATTGGTTTTCTTGGCAAAATTTTCAACAACTAAAAGTACGACAAAACTCTCTATATTATATTTTAGATTATATTTTAATTTTTTTATTAAAAATAAGTAAATTAATTTTTAACCTTTATAGATTTATTCAATCTTTTATTAAAAGTAAACTCTCTATATTATATTTATGTATACAATATATAAACATAAAATAATATTATAATAATTATTATGTTAATAATTTACGAAAATCAAATTAAATCAAATCTAATTTTCATGTATAAAAATATACAAAATCAAAATTTATGTATACAATTATACATTAAACCATAATTCATATATGATTTTGATATTTATCTCATTATTTTTGATAATTGTAGTCATAAGAAGTATAAATAGTATAAAACAATTTCTTTTATTTTTCTATTTTTATGCTAGAATATTGCATTTAACGAGTATAATACATTTTGACCCATAAAAAATCTTCAAACATTTAAGTAGGGACGAATTCAGAATTTTTTTTAGAGAGGTGGAAATTAAATTGTAATTTTTGATAATCTATATTTTTATAATTTTTAAAAAATTAAATTAAAATTTATTATTTTTTAGGGGATAAAGTGTAATTTTATTTTTACTAATTTAAAATTTTATTATTTTGAAAGGGCCTAAATAGATAATTTTTCATTTTAGTGAGGACAGGGGTCCCTGTCAGCCTCTAGATTCGCCACTGCATTTAATGTTTATGTGTTATATAAATAGAGTCACTTGTCAAATAAAAAAGCTTGCCACTTAGAACCCGTGTTTTAGCCTGATGATTAAGGGTGTTCATTGTCTTATGTGTGATCTGAGTTCGAGTTGCGTCAATTACGTTGTTGTTAGGGCTTTGTCCTCTCTTTATAATTCAAAAAAAAAATTACCACTTACAATTGTTTTTATTATAAAACCTTCTATATGATATTTAAAATAAATCAATCATAAAAATATTAATAGTATTATGTAAAGTAAGTCATACAAATTGTAGGTAAACGTTATAGTATTACTATAGTATATAATATTATCATCATCGTTATTTTTATATTAATCGCATGTAAACACACCGCCTATTCAAACTCACTCTTATACTGGTCATGTCAAGAATGCAAATAAAAATTTTTAAACCATAGTAAATAATTAATTAAGAAAAATAACTAATATAAATAATAGTAGGGATTAAATTGAATAAATAAAACTTAAATTAAAGTTAAGGGTGAGCAAAATTCGATTTGACTTGAAAAAATAAAAAATTTCAAATTTCAAATTATTCAAATTGAATCAACTCGAATTTTTTTCCAAATTTCGAGTTCTAATCGAGTTGAATTTTCGAATTCGAATAACTCGAATAAATTGACTATCAAACCCTTTTATTTCCCTTCTCCTAACCCCCCCTCAAAACTCTTTTACTTTCCTCGAAAATTTATTTTTCCAAACCCTCAAATTTTTTTCTTTTACCCTCAAACCCCAAAGTTATTTTTCTTTAACTTTCTCCCTAAAATTTTTACTTCCTCCTAAACCTCATTTCTTTTGAATTTATGTCTACTATTTATATTATTGAATTAAATTTTACATTTTGTATTATTTATATTATTGAATTGTTTAATCATGCAGATTTTTTTATCATTTTATATTAAAATTGAATTATTGATGATGTCATAAAATATTCGTGTTAAAATTTTCTGTTAGTATTAATTTTACATTTTATCTTTAAAATAACATTTATTAAAGATTATATTTTTTAAATTTAATATATTTTTTAATTTCAAAATACATGATGACAATAATAAGAAAATATTTGAAGCAACTAAGCAAGCAAAGAAGCTGACCCATATATAAAAGATTAAAAAATAAATTAGAAGGGGATGAAAGTTAATAACAAATTTAATTATGGTGGAATTTGATTATGGTGGTTGGTAGTTACTACAATGATCCAAAGTCATTTTTTTAATTTAACACGAACAAATATATTTGATTCGAATTTTATCTCACTCGACTCGATTCGAAAAAATTTTAAATCGGCTTAAAATGATAAAATAATATTCTTAAAGTCGATTAACTCAAAAATTTTTTATTCGATTATATTGGATCGAATGTTCGCCTCTAATTAAAGCCTTAATCGTATAGACCAAAGACCATGGAGGACTGAAACTGTAATTATCTCACGCAGTAAAAATACATGTGAATCCAAATACAAAGCTGTGGTTTGCGCTGGATGTTTGATGGTTTTGTCTGTATTTTGGTTTGTCTTTTTTAACGCAAAACTTTATTTTTTTTTTCCTTTTCTTGTCCCAGTATTAACTAACACCATTGACTATAATAAAAATAAAATATTGTCGAAAAACACGTAATTTTCCATATTTCAATAAGAAAATTCTAGATTCTCTCGATCTTTTTATGTTTCTCAAACTTGATTTCAATTCTTTTTCATCTCGATCCATAATCCATAAATTATTTAGGTTTTTTATTAAAATAATCTAAAAATATTTAATTTCTACGGTACCAATTAATGCCACCACTTTATCAGATAATATTGAACTAAAATGTGATTATATAAATAGTTTAGGAATATGATGAAGTTACCTTTTTTATATCATGGCTCTATGCAAGCACTAAATTAAATGGTTTTTAACTTTTGGTATATTTTCAAGTTAAGTTTATTTTTTAAAATTAATTTTAAATAGTTCGTAAAAAATATAAGAATAATAAAATTAAACTTTTTTAAAAATTTTATTTTTTAAAAACAATAAAATTAAAAAGTATTATTATTATTATTTAAATTATCTAGATATATTTCTCAAAAAATTTCTTCAAATTTGTTTAAATTTAAACATTTTCAATTCATTCACTAACATATTTGAATTTAGATAAATTTGAGAAAAACAATTTAAGGATATATCTGGAAATTTAAATAAGAATATTATGTAGTTTTTTTAATTTTATTTTTGAAATAAAAATATAATGATTTATTTTTGTTATTCTTATATTTTAAGGACTATTTAAATTTAATCTCAAAAGAAGATGAACTTAACTTGCAAATAGATCAAAAGTTAAAAACCATTTAACACTTTTTTAGTCAATTTAAAAAGGATAATTGTCAGGTCCCTAAATATTTTATATAATCATATTTTAATCCGACGTCACCAATTGTCAAGCGGCACCACTAAAAAATTATTATTTTTTACTATAATGATTAAAACATAATTGAAAAAAAAGTTGACTAGTGCTTCCTAACAAAGCGACGGCACCGATATTGTAAAATTCGAATCATTTTCTTAAATAATTTTTTGTCCAGATCATTTTGTTAATTAATTAATATTTTTAGATTATTTTAATAATAAAAAGCCAATTATTTTCTTAAAAAATCACTTTGTTTAAATTTTCTTTTTAATTTTTAAATTGAACCATTTGTTCTTCTCATAATCTCCTCTCTTTTTTTCTCCATGTTCATCAAGTTTTTTGAGTAGAGACGATTCCAAGGCAGCCAGCCAGGGGGCCAAATGTAAACTTTTCATTTTAATACTTGAAGTTTTTAAAATTATAAATTAATTTTATAAAAACAATATACTTTGTTCATTCCCAAAGATAAAAAATTTCAGTTCAATCCTTTTAAAATTTTAAAACAATAAACATTTACAAAAATAATATTGTAATTTAACCTCTTCAATTTTTTATAATTTATTTTTAACCAAAAATAAACTTTTAACTTCGTTCCCATTTTTGAATTTACATGTACAAATTTTTTGATGCATGTAAAAAAGATTTGTACATTTTTTTGTCAATTGTTTTTAAGTTTTGGAAAGTCCCTATCGATTAAAAAAATAGTTTAGTTCAAATCAATTTTAAAAAAAAATTAACCATTTAAAAAAAATAGATGAAACTTCCAAATTTGAAAAATTAAAACCAATTTTTAAAAATAATCGATGAAACAATTATATTAAAACAATTTTTAAAAAATATTTGAACTATTTTTTTAATTTCTTTAAATACTGAAAAAATAAATACATTTTCACATTAGTAATGTGTTTTTAATATATTTATATCATGATCGGTTAAATTGATTAACCGATTGAAATGATCGATTTAAATTTGATTCGGTTATATCGATTATTTAACTCTAATTCAGTTGAGCTGAATTTTGTATAGTATGGTGTGTTAAGTTGGTTTAATAAAAAAATCAATCGGATATTGTGAGACGTGTTGATTGGTTTCAACCTCAATTTAATCGATTTTGTCAATCGATTCTAGATTTTTAAATTCTAGAACCAAACTGATAAAAAAGCTTAGTTATGTTATATTATTTTTCAATTTTTTAAAATATATTTATTTTTTGAATATAGAATAAAAGCACTAAACCCAACCCAAAAAAATTAGGTTGATTAATTGAAAAAACTGATTAAATCAATGTTGGTTCAATTTGATCTATTTTTTTAATTAAAATCGATCGGGTTGATTTTTTTTATTTTATTTTATTTTAAAGTCAGTTAAATCGATTCAAGAAAGAAAAAAGAGACCGATTAAACCAATTGTTGTCTTTAACTTCCAGCATCCTCCAGCCTTTATCCAGTGTTTCATGTTAGTGTTTTGAAGGAATAAAAATGGCCTCAGTTGAGAAATGATTGTCAACCATTGGTTTATCATTCTTGTACTTACAAAACAAACGAATATTGAAGAGCAATGATCAGGCGGTAAACTCAACCTTTGGTGGTGCTGGACTTGAAAATGTTACTTGGGACTTGGGGAGGGTTTTACTATACAAATTCTCAATTTTCAGACTTTAATCTTTAGGAACAAGGGTATTGTTATGGATCTATGAGTGAAAATGAACCCTAAGGAAAATAGATCAGATAGGGTAAAAGTATTGTAAAGGTTTTCGTATTAAAAGTTAAAATTGCATTGTCTTTATTAAAAAATGGATAAATTAGTCTATATTCGTTAGATACAAAAGTAAATCAGTTATTCTATTAAAAATTTCATTCATTTTTTTAACTGTTAAAAATCGGTCATTGTACGTCGGTATGAGGTACACTTGGCACGACATATGTAATTGTCTGGTTATTCCGTCAGCCTTATCAATTTTTAATCATAGAAATTAATAATATTTTTAATAGAAATGATTAATTTACTTATTTTTTGAGTAAAGAAAGTAAAATACAATCTAACTCTTAATATAAACGTCACTTTGGTACATTTACCGCAAAATAACAATAGAGGCTTAGGAGTTGGGGTTCAAAATTAATTGAGAAATTGGAACTGAGCCATGAGCTAATGGCAGAAGAATCTAATGAGCTGAATAAAGAGCTGAGAGAAGAAACTGTTAGTGCATATGTGGAGAAGTAACTATATTTTATAGCTATCAATTACCCTAAAATTCTATAAATCGTAATCTCCATACTATGTAATGCAAATACCATGAATTTCATTATGAATGAATTTCTAGAAATCTTACTATCTAATACATAAAATTTCTATCATTTTGTCGAACACTTCACCTCCACCATAAATTCTGTGACAAAATGTCGACCGATTGTGGGGTGATGAGCATCAAAGCCAGAAGGAAAATGTTCCAATCCAAGATCAAACATGCTATCAATGCTTACATGCTAGTTTTGATGTTACAATTTTATTAATTTGTAATTTTGTTATCTGAATCATAAAAATATTACGAAATTATATTGCTCAACATATGGTTTGTTTTTCATGCGCAAGTTAGGCATAATTCAAGATATTTGAACTACAACTTCAGCATCCAATCAACAACTCCAAACTTGTCAACGTTTGTATGCTCTATTTTTATTCTAAGTTGAAATTTACCTAGTTGAATCTAATTTGGTTTGTTCTTAAGTGAATGCTCTTCTTAAATTTGGTATCCTATAATGGATATTTGATTCATATTTAACCTCTGATTAGTTCTTGAAGCTTTTGTGAATGTGTGTGTAAATCCCGTAAATGGTTGATTATTGTGATTAATGTTTGTTTGATTTTAATGGAGGGATTGTTTTGCTCACTCATCTAACGTACAGGAATTAATTTACTCATTTTTTAATAGAAAAACTAAATGTAATTTAGAGTATAGTACAAAAGATTTTGTGATACTTTTATCTAAGGCTAACACTCTGAATCAAAGTCTATCAAATAATACTATTTTTTATTGCATTTTTATTTAATCATTATAGTTCACAAGTGTCAACATAATATGCTACTAAATGTCAAATTATTAGAGTGTGAAAATGTTGCTTATAGGACATCATAGAGGGAAAAAAAATAACTTTTTTTTGTTTAGTCTAATAACAATTCTAGTACAATGTGATTTATAAATAAGAAACTTTATTTTATTTAAGAAATAATAATCATATTATGTTAATTAATATCAACATTGATTTGAATAAAATTAGGGAGTTATATTAGAGATTTAAATCATTAAACTAAATTAATTAATTAAATTGATAAATTAATAAGTAGGTTTATTTAATTACTTGAGAACAAGGTGGAGAAGAAGACGATTATTGTATATATTTTTTTATAACCAGGGCAATTCCTTACGTGCGGATATATAGAAAATGATAACAAAAATAACAAGTAGCACGAGAATTTTCCCATACATAAAACATATCATTTTATTTAATTCTCAATATGCATCATTTACTTAAAACTATTGGCCCACTAGAAGACCCACACCATGCCTCACATTTTTCACCTCTGACATATTAACCTTTCTATTCTAGCTTGTGATAGATATCAAGCTCGACGAGTTTACCTGGTTAACATCAGTCGGCAACGACAATTGGTTCGCACCAGATTCTGCTTCAAACATTCGTTGAAAGTCTCCTATAGGTTCTGTACCAGAAAGTCAATTTTTGCTGAGGTTGAGAGAAAAAAATTATCAATCAATTTTTGCTGAGGTTGAGAGAAAAAGACTATCAAACAAAACTATCAATCAATTTTTGCTGAGGTTGAGAGAAAAAGCTATCAATCAATTTTTGCTGAGGTTGAATCAACTTTTGCTGAACTTTTGACGAAATTGTGTGGAAAAACTATCAATTAACTTTTGCTGAGGTTGAGAGGAAGAACTATCAACATAGTTCATCTTGAATGGATAAAGAGAAATGTAAAAACACTAATTAATTTTTCCAATGCAGGTCGAAAATAAAAATAGCAAGCAAGTCAGCGACATCAAAGTTCAAACAAGAAAGAAATTTTGCTCAAGTAATTAAGGAAACCTGTATTAAAGTGAAATTATTAATACATAAAAAAATGTTTTAGGGTAAATTAGAAATGATAATTTTTTTTAGGTAGATCGAAATTAAATTATAATTCTTACGATAATAAAAATATAATTTTATTATTTTAATAATTTATATCTTTATAATTTTTAAAAGATTAAATTAAATTTATATATTTTTTAAAAAATTATACGATTTTATCTTTATTAATTTAAAATTTTTAAAATTTTAAAAGGTTATAAAATTTTCCGTAGGTGGCTGGCCATGCGTGACATGCTTCTCTTTCGTATAAACTTACAACTTTACCCTTATATATACATAAAAATTCTTTTCATATTAAGGGTAAAAATGTAATTTTATTTAAAGTGCATTGTTTGTCTTTTCGCAAGTTTAATTAGTTTTATATGATTTTCATTTCCCTTTTTAGAAAGAAGATTCATGTCCCCTTCACTTGCTTGTTTCTATTTTTGGTCTGAATTAGGAAAAACTTTGATTGTTTTAGACTCAGAAATTTGATTTGAGTTGAAATATTCTGATCAGCGGGCATCTGAATATCGTTATGATACCTACACCTGGAGCATCAAATAATGCTAACGGACAATCATCACCAGATAATAATCAGGTGAATCCGTCACCACGATCAATGTTGACTGGAGGAAAGAAAAGAAATCAGGAAGCTATAGGGGAAGGCATCAAGAAACGGAGGCAGCTCCGGCTAACCGGTGAATCACCAAATCTGGGAGAAGAAGTGCTTATTATGGAGAAACGTGTAGAGCAAAGTGGGAAAAACTTAAGTGATCAAATCAACAGAAGGATGACTAGAGTAAATTCTCTTAATTCAACCTAGCCATTCTTATTCAATTTACATTTTTGTTATTTATGTAGAAGATAATAAATTTCACACCAACTGGAGCAAAATCCATGAGAAAGATGTTCTCTGCCTGGTCCTTTTAACACTTGTTTTGTGTGTATTTGGTGACATATTGAAGGTGAAGGAAAAACATTGGGATCAGCTGCGTAACTATCCAGAAGTTTCAGCAACTGTCAGGCAAATCGAAGAGAAATGGCCACTGCTATCTAATCTCCGAAAAATAAAGGAGACTATGAAGGAAAACCTGGCCGAGTTCAAGGCAGGCTGTTTAATGGAAGTTGACGCAAAGCAGAAATTGCTGCAAGTGAAAAAGGAGCTCAATCATATTGACCTACAACTACAGGTACCCTAATGTTTACAAATCTAGTTACTGAGTTAGTTTTCAAGATCTAAATGTCCAATTTAACTTGGTTTTTCTGGAGTTGAACAAAGCAAATAACCTTGATACGATCTTCGTTGATAATCAGGTCTGCACAGTAACAATATTGTTATTATTTAGGTTTGAGTGCCACGTGCGGGATCACCTCTATTTTTGATATGTTTAATTATTTTTCTAAGTTTTCCATATATTTTGGGAAATCGGTTATATTCTAAATCAATGTTCAAACATATATCGAACACTAATGCTTCAAGTAAAATGAAGAGTTTAAGTGATATAGATTTCAGTATGATCAGATCAGAAAATTTAGTGTTTTAGTATTTTCCCACACGGTGGTTTGTATTAAAATACTATAATGGCTGACGCTATATACATGGAAAGAAAAAAATTGCATATATTTCTTAATTAATATGTTCTATATTTGTTTATGTTTCTCTTAAATTTCACAAATATGATAATGAAACGATAAAAAACAAATATAATATATGTGTGTATATATGATAGGTGGTGAACGGTAATAAGTCCTCCAAATAGCATTTGAAAACTTGAATTTCAAAAATAGTGTAATATATAAATGTAATTATTTCTCAATTCTATAGTATGAATTTATTAAATGGTTGTTAGATATGGCTTTATATTTTTCCAAGTACAAAATCTCATATTGAATCTCAGTCTATTTTACATAATCATATGCGCAGCAATGTTATGACAATTTATGTAGTAAATGAAACCCAAAAACTTCAAAATCCATGTTTTGAAAAGATAGCACTAATATTATCATATCTCTCAAATTTTGACTTAGTTTTCCATATTTGTTGTTTTAGCTTTATTCTGGGGTGCCATGTATGAAAGAAATTGCTGCAACTAATGACCATGAAAGTTTGGAAAGCCAGTTTTATGACAACGACAACGGCTTCCATGGCTTACCGTTGGAGAACACTATTACCATTGGAATGCTTCAACAGGGTGGGAGTGAGGCGTCTGAAGCACAATACGGTGCGAACAGACTACCATTTTTGCTCAATGATAATCAGATGGGCTCGTTGAGAGGAAGCAAGAATAGAAATGGAGAACTGGTTTTGGGTAACTTTTCAGAAGCTGGAGGACAAGGTACTGACATTAATGACGTTGTTATTACTTTTGATCAAGACGATGAAAGTTCCGTGGCTAGGGAGATGTTGATGCGTAGTTATAGTTCCTGGCAAATCAAACTTTTTAACAAAGAGAACAACTGTGTGGAACTTGCACACTTCCATGGCTTACAACAAGCATTGGACAAAACTCGCCATGGGGAAACACCAGACTATCTCAAACCTATTGCGACCCGAATCGAAATGGATCGTGGAGAAGCTACTAAGTTTCACGATAAAAATATTGAAGTTATGATTTGTGCTGCAATCAAAGAGATGGAAGAGTGGGGTACACCTAATGGTTCCGATGGTGACCTGTTGAAAAAGTGGGCGGCGACGCTCAATATGGGTAAGGAACGAGATTTTGAAGTGAAATTTGCTGATGATATGCTGAAGAATATTTGTCTTGCCTATTATGCTTACTCAATGATTTATGGGGAGGATGGTTCAATTCATTAGGCTGCGAGCTGTGGAAAGGTGTGATGCTCATATGGTATTTGAACTCAGTGAAAGGCTTGGGTATTTCAACTCGGTGAATTTGTATGGTTATTTTTCTATATTTGGTTTTAGTCTTTGAACTCAGTGAATCGTTTTGGTATTTGAACTCATATGGTTTGATATTTGGCATTTGAACTCAGTCAAAGAACTTGGGGGTTTTTATGGTTATATTTCTATAATTGGTTTTACTATTAGAACTCAGTGAGTTTGTATTGTGTGAGGAATGTTGTCTTTTATATGAATTTTAATTAATTAGTATGTTTTATGTTTGTGTTATTTGTTTGGGAATAACTTATATTGATACTAAAATCTAATATTCGTGTTGTATTGTAACATAAAAACCCTAATGGTAATAGTGTCCCCAATGGTATGGCATGGAGACCTTTGATGGCCACAAATTAGGATATCCCAATCACCAAAAGTAGATGGCCACAAATTGGGATATCCAATCACCAAAAGTAGATGATAATGTTTCAAAAGTTGGCAAACTTTCATGACCATCAGCTGCAGAAACTTCTATCATATATGACACCGCAAAATAAAACTAAAACAACAAACATAGAAAACAAGTTAAATTTTTAGAGAGATGATAATATTAGTGCTACCTGTTCAAAAAAAGGATTTTGATGTTTTGGATTTCATTTACCACATATATTTTCATAATGTTGTTGTGTATATAATTATGTAAAAATTAATTGAGATTCATTATGCAATTTTGCACATGAAAAATATAAAAATATGAAATTTTAAATTATCACTAAACAATCATTTTTGAAATTCAAGTTTTCAAATGCTATTTGGAGAAATTGTACCATTCACCACATACCAATATCATATATACACACATATACCATATCTTGTTTTTTTGTGTCTCCAAATTATATTCTTGAAATTTAAGAGAAACATAAACAAATGATCAAGATGTAAAAAGAACCAAGATATACAGATACAGAACATATTAGTCAAGAAAGATATGCAATTTTTTTCTTTCCAAATTTAGAGCTTCAGCCATATATAGTATTTTCAAAGCAAACACCAGGGGAGAGAATACCAAAACGTTAGGTTTTATTGTCTGATCATACTGAAATCTATGTCACTTGAATACTTCATTTGCTTGAAGCATTAGTGTTCGATACATGTTCGAATATTGGTTTAGAATATGATCTTCTGAAATTTCTTGAAATATATGAAAAATTTAGAAAAATAAGTGAACATATCAAGGTTAGAGCTAGGTAATCTCACACGCAGCACTCAAATCCGAATCCAACTAACATAGTTGACAAATAACATTTGACTAGGTCTACAAAAGAAGTCTATTGCATGAGGAAAGACATTATACTGTGATGAGATTTATAAATGAGTAATGTACTGACATGTTTGGATATAGGTATATGAGAAAAAAACAGTTTAACATACCCGAAAACAAATCCTTAACGTACTGATATTGGACACGAATCCAAAACCAAATAAAATAGCTGATGGCCTTTTTGCTATGTCTGAAAACAAGTCTAGTGCATGAGGACAGGCATAATGATAATAATTTGATTTGTAAATGATATATGTTCCAAGAAATAATAACAATATTGTTACTGTGCATACCTGATTATCAACGAAGACCGTATCAAGGTTGTTTGCTTTGTTCAACTCCTGAAAAACCAAGTTAAATTGGACATTCAGATCATGAAACCAAACTCGGTAATTAGATTTGTAAACATTAGGGCACCTGTAGCTGTAGATCTATATGATTGAGCATTTGTTTTACTTCGAGCAATTTCTGCTTCGCCTCAACTTCTGTTAAACGGTCTGCCTTGAACTCGGTTAGGATTTCCTCCCTATTCTCCTTAATTTTCTGGAGATTGGATAGCAGTGGCCATTTCTCTTCAATTTGCTTGAAAGTGGCTAAAACTTCTGGAAATTTAGAGATTTTACCGGCCAGTAGCCAATCCCCATATATTGCCTTCACCTTCGTGTCACCAAATACACACAAAGCAAGTGTTAAAGTAACAGAGAGAGTAAAAATGTTTCTCATGGTTTTTGCTCCAGCTGATGTGAGATTTATTACCTTCAACAAAAATTTAAATTGAATATGAATGTCAAGTTCAATCAAGAGAATTTACTGTATTTATTCTTCTGTTGATTTGGTCAGTTAACTTTTTCCCACTTTGCTCTACAGTAAGCTCTTCCAAACTCTCTTCTCCACCGGTTACCCGGGACCGGCACTGTTTCTTGATGCCTTTTCCCTTAGCTTTCGGATATCTTTCCTTTCTTCCGGTCAACATCGAGCTTGAGGAGTTCATCTGAATATCACCGGGCGGCAACGGTTGTCCATTAGCAGAATTTGGTGCTTCAGATGTAGATATCGTAACGTTATTCCTATGGCCGCTTAGACTAGACCAATTTATCATCTTTCACGGATCTGAAATTTTTAACACAAATAAAAAATTTTCCTAATTCAGAACAAAAATAGAAACAAGCAAGCAAGTGAACGGCGACCGAAATGTTGTTTCAAGAAAACGGAAATGAAAACCATAAACTAACAAAACTTACTCAAACGGATATGAAATTATAAATTTAGAAAAGTCGGATTCAAACTCAAGAGTAGAAAGCTGGCGACTGTAAATTTGAAGCGAGAAGAAGAAATCCAGGAAGTGATCGTCAGGTTGACTTTTTATGTTTTAGGTTTAAATCTGCCGAAAGTCATTGTAATTTTTAAAAATTTTAAATTTAGTCATTACACTTTATTTTTTATACATTGAGATACCACTAAATCTAACACCTTTCTCCCGTTCTAATAGTCGGTATGGATAGTAGATAATATCAGAATCTATACAAGTCAAAATCCTTAAAATCAATGAACTTTACTTTAAAAACATTTTTGAAAATCATTAAATCAATTTTTGGATGTTTGAATGACTCTATAAACAATTCAAAATTATTTAAAAATGGTTTGAGGTAGATCGAAGGTGTTCATACTGATTTCAAGCTCCGAAACATCGAATAAGCTAAAAACAGTGTAGGACCATTCAATAAAAAATTAGCTTAAGTTTTAAAATTATTTTTTATTTATAAAATTTTAGGAAGTAGATAGATTCAATTTTAGGACTTTAAAATCATATTGAAATTATTTAAAGAATCAGTTTATGGGTGTTTAGAGGTATTCAAAACCAAAATAGACCTTGGAAGGTTAAAAAGGTTCAGAATAGTATAGGTTAAAAAATAATTTTAATAATTATTTAAAAATTCAGAAAAATTTAATGATGAAGATTTTAATAAATTTATATTTAAAAAATTATTTTAAATTATTTTAAAATTTTATATTTTAAAAAAATTAATTTTTTTACTGACGTGATATATTTTGTCTTATATGTCACGTCAGCAGTTGTATGCATGGTAATGTCCATGTGAAAAAAAAATTGTCACGTCAATACCATTAATCCTTTAATGGTCACATCAACAAGACCGTCAAAAAATGATCAATTTAACAAAAAAAAAGTGAGCAAAATGATCAAACACCCAAAATTCAAGGACCAATTTTGTCATTATGCCTTTTCAGAATTTAATCTTTGGGGGGACAAGGATCATCTGTAGACAATGGTATTGTTATGAATATATGACTGAAAATCAACTGAAGAAAAATAGATCAAATAGGATAAAAGTATCATAGAGATTTTTATATTAAGAGTTAGATTGCAAATGAGCAATTTAATCTATATACGTTAGATCAAAGACTTGATACGTCACGTATAATTATCTGATTATTTCATTAATCGTGTCATTTTTTAATGATAGAAATGGATAATATTTTTAATAAAATTAATTTACTTTTTAATTTATCATATAATGATTAATTTACTAATTTTTTAGTAAAATAAATATAATACAATCAAATTTTGAGAATAAAGGTTACCATGATACATTTACCGCCAAATAGCAATAGAGGCTTAATAGTTAGGTTGAAACAAGAACGGAAGATAGCTGAGAAATTGAAACTGAACCATGAGCTAATGACAGATGAATCTAATGAGCTGAGAGAAGAAACTATTAGTGCATATGTGGAGAAGTAGCTATATTTTACAGCTATCAATTACCCTAAAATTCTATAAACTCTCCATATTATGTAATGCAAATACCATGAATTGCATTCTGAATGAAATTCTAAAAATCGTACTACTCTCTATACCTAAAATTTCTGTCATTTTGTCAAACACTTTCACCTGCACCATAAATTCTGTGACAAAATGTTGACCCATTGTGGGGTGATGAGCGTCAAAGCCAGAAGGCAAATGTTCCAATCCAAGATCAAACATGCTATTAACGCTTACATATCAAATGGAAATGATAAATTTTATAATCAACCATTCAAAATTTTTAATATAAACCAGATAGAAGAAATAACACAAATATAAAGCATACCAATTCATTGAAATTCATATAAAATGCAACATGCCTGACACAATACAAACTCACTGAGTTCGAATACCAAAACCATTCATGAGTTCAAATGATAAAACCAAATATAGAAATAAAATCATAGAAATACCAAGTTCTTTAACTGAATTCAAATACCAAATACCAAAACCATTCACTGAGTTCAAATACCAAAGACAAATATAGAAAAATAACCATACTAATTCACCGAGTTCAAATGCCCAAACCATTCACTGAGTTTAAATACCATGAGCATATGAGCATCACACACTTCCACTTGCAACTTTATGAGCTGAACCATCCTCTCCAAAAATCATTGAGTAAGCATAACAGGCAAGACATTTATTCATCAACAAATCATCAGCAAATTTCACTTCAAAACCTTGTTCCTTACCCATATTGAGCGTCGCCGCCCACTTTTTCAACTGGTCACAGCCGGAATCCTTAGGTGTACGCCACTTTTCCATCTCTTTGATTGCTGCACAAATAAGAACTTCAATATTTTTATGGCCATACTTGGTAGCTTTTCCACGATCCACTTCAATTCGGATCGCAATAGGTTTGAGGTAATCTGGTGTTTCCCCATTGCGAGTTTTGTCCAATGCTTGTTGTAAGCCATGAAAGTGTGAAACTTCCACATTGTTGTTGTCTTTGTTAAAAAGTTTGAAGTGCCAAGAACTATAATTACGCTTCAACATCTCCCTAGCCAGCAAACTTCCGTGGTCTTGATCAACAGTAGTAGCAACATCATTAATTTCAGTACCTTGTCCTCCAGCTTCTGACAATTTACCCAAAACCAATTTCCCATCTCTTTTGTTGCTTCCACTGAGCATTAAGCTCATCTGATCATCACTATGCGACAATGGTGGTGCATTTGTGTTGTATTGTGCTTCAGACACCTCATTCCCACCCCGTTGAAGCATTCCAATGGTAATAGTGTCCCCCAATGGTACGAGACCTTTGTCGATGCCACAAAATGGGATATCCCAATCACCAAAAGTAGATGATAATGTTTCAAAAGTTGGCAAACTTTCATGACCATCAGTTGCAGCAACTTCTTTCATATATGGCACCTCAGAATAAAACTAAAACAGCAAACATGAAAAACAATTCAAATTTTCAGAGATATGATAATATTAGTGTGACATGGATGCTTTTATTGCAATTGGAGTTTTAAATTTATTTAAATTTTTTATTATATCGGGTTTTATTAAGAGTTTTAATTTTAGTTATTCTCCCTATTATTATATTATTACATTAATAGTTTTTATTTCCCGTATAAACTCTAAATTAAGAATTTTATTAGGACTATTTCCTTTGTTATTAACAGCCTATAAAAGGCTGTCAATATGAAAAAAAAGTGTAAGCAATTATTCTATCAAAAGAAACGTTATTTTGAGAGGCGGTTCAATCAAGGACGAATCTGCCTTTTGAGTAACCATAGGTCGAAACAAGGCTTCTTCCTTGTCTAGACCTGTGACTAGATTCTACCCCAAGGCACATAACAACTTGGTACCCGAGTCAGCTGTCATTAGTGACGAAAAGACTTTAACAACTAAACTAGAGGTCTGTTCCAAATTGTCGTCTCACGCAATCCTGAGTTGGCGAACTTCCCAAAACACTGGCAGCAATTCAATCATACCAACAACTAGAAGCATTGCAAAGGGAGGGGGATAAACAACAGAACCAATAGGGAACATCAGCAAAATAGATTTTTCTGCACCATTTATTAAGAGATTGACACGGGCAAAAATGGTGGAAAGAAGGCTAAGGGGCTATGTTATAATTGTGATGAGTCTTATTCCATAGGACGCAAATGTAAAAAGTTATTTTGGATAGAAGTACCAAATGTTGAAGGCAAGCAAGATGACGATGAGATAGATGATTTTGGCTAAGTTCTGAGGCTTATTCTGAACTTGAGCTTGAGGACAAGCTCTACTTCGAGAGGGGGAGTAATGATATGGGCGCATTTATTGCAATTAGAGTTTTAGATTTATTTAATTTCCCTCTTATATCATGTTTTATTAAGAGTTTTAGTTTTACTTATTCTCCCTAGGTTTTTATTACTCTTATAAACTCTAAGTTAAAAATTCTATTAGGACTCTTTCATTTGTTATTAACAGCCATTAAAAAGCTGCCAATATGAAATAAAGAGCAAACAATTATTCTATCAAAAGAAACGTTACTTTGAGAGGGGGTTCAGTCAAGGACAAATCTACCTTTTGAATAACCATAGGTCGAACCAAGGCTTCTTCCTTGTCTAGACCTGTGACTAGATCCTACCTCAAAGCGCATAACATAGTGCTACCTTTTCAAAAAATGGACTTTAAAGTTTTGGATTTCATTTACTACATATATTGTCATAATGTTGTGTATATGATTATGTAAAAATCAATTGAGATTCATTATGCAATTTTGTACTTGAAAAATATAAAAACATGAAATTTTAAATTATCACTAAACAACCATTTTCGAAATTCAAGTTTTTAAATGTTAATTGGAGAAATTGTACCATTCACCACATACCAATATCATATATACACACATATATCATACCTTGTTTTTTATTGTCTCCACATCATATTCCTGAAATTTAAGAGAAACATAAACGAATGATCAAGATGTAAAAAGAATCAAGATATACAGATACAGAACATATTAATCAAGAAAGTTATGCAATTTTTTTCTTTCCAAATTTAGGGCTTCAGTCATATATAGTATTTTCAAAGCTAACACTTTATTGCTTTCAATAAAAACACCATGGGAGAGAATACCAAAACGTTAGGTTTTATTGTCTGATCATACTGAAATCTATGTCACTTGAACTCTTCATTTGCTTGAAGTGTTAGTGTTTGATACGTGTTCAATTATTGGTTTAGTTAGAATATAACCCTTCAAAGTTTCTTGAAATATATGAAAAATTTAGAAAAATAAGTGAACATATCAAGATTAAAGGTGATCCCACACGCCACACTCAAATCTCAATCCAACTAACATAGTTGACAAATGACATTTTGCTAGGTCTACAAAAGAAGTCTAGTGCATGAGGAAAGACATTATATTGTGATGAGATTTATAAATGAGTAATGTACTGACATATTTGGATATAGGTATGTGAGAAAACTTAAAAATAGTAACATACCTAAACACAAATCCTTAGCATACCCATATAGGACACGAATCCGAAACCAAATAAAATAACTGATGACCTTTTTGCTATGTCTAAAAACAAGTCTAGTGCGTGTGGACAGACATAATGATAATAATGTGATTTGAAAATGATAAATGTTCCAAGAAATAATAACAATATTGTTACTGTACATACCTGATTATCAACGAAGATCGTATCAAGGTTGTTTGCTTTGTTCAACTCCTGAAAAACCAAGTTAAATTGGACATTTAGATCATGAAACCAGACTCGGTAATTAGATTTGTAAACATTAGCGCACCTGTAGTTGTAGATCTATATGACTGAGCATTCGTTTTACTTCGAGCAATTTCTGCTTCGCCTCAACTTCTGTTAAACGGTTTGCCTTGAACTCGGTTAGGATTTCCTTCCTATTCTCCTTAATTTTCTGGAGATAAGATAGCAGTGGCCATTTCTCTTCAATTTGCTGAACAGTGGCTAAAACTTCTGGAAATTTAGAGATTTTACCGGCCAGTAGCCAATCCCCATAAATTGCCTTCACCTTCGTGTCACCAAATACACACAAAGCAAGTGTTAAAGTAGCAGACAGAGTAAAAATGTTTCTCATGGTTTTTGCTCCAGCTGATGTGAGATTTATTACCTTCAACAAAAATTTAAATTGAATATGAATGTCAAGTTCAATCAAGAGAATTTACTGTATTTATTCTTCTGTTGATTTGGTCAGTTAACTTTTTCCCACTTTGCTCTACAGTAAGCTCTTCCAAACTCTCTTCTCCACCGGTTACCCGGGACCGGCACTGTTTCTTGATGCCTTTTCCCTTAGCTTTCGGATATCTTTCCTTTCTTCCGGTCAACATCGAGCTTGAGGAGTTCATCTGAATATCACCGGGCGGCAACGGTTGTCCATTAGCAGAATTTGGTGCTTCAGATGTAGATATCGTAACGTTATTCCTATGGCCGCTTAGACTAGACCAATTTATCATCTTTCACGGATCTGAAATTTTTAACACAAATAAAAAATTTTCCTAATTCAGAACAAAAATAGAAACAAGCAAGCAAGTGAACGGCGACCGAAATGTTGTTTCAAGAAAACGGAAATGAAAACCATAAACTAACAAAACTTACTCAAACGGATATGAAATTATAAATTTAGCAAAAATCAAAGCAATACATATACAGAAAGTGAGGGAAAATGAATTAAGTGTATTGAAATAGCAACTTACAGCTTTGACGTAGTGTAGACAATAAAACAGAAGGAGCTCCTGCCGTGATAATGATGAAGAAATGATTATATCCATTTGGGGGAAAGATCTTCATTAAATAGAATTTAATTCATTCCAGAAAAGTCGAATTCAAACTCGAGAGTAGAAAGCTGGCGAGTGGCGACCGTAAATTTAAAGCGAGAAGAAGAAGTCCGGAAGTAATCGTCAGGTTGACTTTTGGTAATAATATTACCATTAACAACCCTTTTTTGTTTTAAGTTTAAAAATGCCGAAAGTCACTGTAATTTTTTAAAATTTTAAATTTAGTCATTATACTTTATTTTCTATACATTGAGATACCACTAATAATCGGTATGAATTGTAGATACTATCAAAACCTATACGAGTCAAAATCCTTAAAATCATTGAAGAACTTTACTTTAAAAACATCATTGAAAATCATTAAATCAAGTTTTGGATATTTGAATGGCTCTATAAATAATTCAAAATTATTTAAAAATGGTTTGAGGTGGACCGAAGGTGTTCATACTCATATCGAGCCCTAGGACACCGAATAAGATCAAAACAGTGTAGGACCATTCAATAAGAAATTAGATTAAGTTTTAGAATTTTTTTTTATAAAATTTTAGGAAGTAGATAAATTTAATTTTAGGACTTTAAATCATATTGAAATTATTTAAAGAATCAATTTATGAGTGTTTAGAGGTATTAGAGATCAAAATAGACCTTGGAAGGTTAAAAAGGTTCAAAACAGTATGGAAATCTTGGTCAGACGTCGTGGTATCGATACAAGGTCTTTATACTATTTTATTTAAATTTTTTTTTATCTTTTTGTCTATTTTTAACCATTAGTGAATGTTATAAAAAAAAGGTTAGTTATGAACATTTATAGTTTTTTCTTTGTTAATTTATTCTTTAACTTTTAAAAGTAAATTAAAAGTTTAGAAATTATTCTTTCATATTTTAAATAAAAATATAAAACTTAAATAAAAAACTTATAATTAAATATTAAAATAAGTTTTTAATTTTTATTATTTTAAAAACTAAAACTGCACATAGAGAGCCGATTCAAGGTTAAAAAAATATAAGCGTAAGCCTATCTTAAAACGAGTTAGGTCATCGGGTTGGTTGGATTACATGACTCATGAGTACCTCTTATTACTATTTAAAAAGTAAATGATATTTTTTTTTTAGTTTTTTCAATATTTTTGGAATCAAATCGGTGATCGAACTATTCAGATCAATCAATTTTCAACTCAAACGGTTTGATTGATTTAAAGCAGATAAATTATTAAAAAATTTAAAATAAAATATTTTAAAATTTTATAAAATCGGTTCAATCGATTTTTTTTAGCTTAATTCAATCAGATCGTACAAGTTCACAAGTCAATTAGCTTTTACCTCTCACCGAACCAATATTCTAATCGATCCAACGGGAAGATCTAGTACAATTTAAATAACATTGTATTTTGAACTTTTATATATTTAAAATGATTTTGTACTGGAGAAATAAACTCAAAATTTTGACTCCACCGAAAAAATAGGCTTCAATGTTAAAACCACCTTCGAATTTTTTTTAAAAATTAAAAATAAATATCAAATTTATATATAAATTTTATTTAAATGTGTAATTTAATATATGAACTTTGATTTGATGGAATTATACGCATGAAATTTGAATTGTTGTCATATGTGTACATGAATTTTTAATTTTAATTCAATTGTATACATTTAATGATATAAATACATTAATTTTTCATATTGAATTAATATATGAATTTGTGTATGCAATATATTAACGTAAAATGGTGTTAATTTGATCATGTTAGTGATTTTTAAAAATTGAATCAAATCAAATTTAACAAATATAATCGCACAAAATCAAAGTTCGTATATGACTTACACGTAGAATTAAAGTTTATGTATACATCCATAAATTAATTAAGATCTTACACAGTTAGTACTCAAACCACTGAAACACATTTAAAAAGATTTGTGACTGATATTTTTTTTTCAGAAATAATCCAAATAAATTAATTATTTATGAAAGTGACCCACTTGCAAAATCATGTACGAAAATGATTCATTTTGAACAATGAATCTCAGTGCTGCTATCTATTGCCATTGGCAGCACCACCTTTCATAATAGGCCAATCATTAACTGATTTTAAATTTTTTTTTTTGAGTGTTGCCGTTGCGCTATTGGTGGTACTAGACTAAAGTGTGATTATATAAAACGTTTAGAGACCTGATAAAGCAATTAATCTTTTTAGATTGGACGTAAAAATGTGGCCGCATGGTGTACCCACCCAAATTAAGAGCTTTTAAACTTTTGGTTTACTTGCATATTAAGTATGTCACTTTTGAAATTAAATTTAAATAGTTCTTAAAAATATAATAATAACAAAAATAATTTTTTTTATTTTTTAAAAATAATAAATTTAAAAAATTATATAAAATTATTATTTAAATTATCCAAATATATTCCTAAAAAAATTTCCTCAAGTTTTAAATAAGAATTTTTTACTTGAGGAAAATTCTTGAAGGAGATATTCAATTTGAGCCCTACTTTTTATTGGAAGTAAATTAGAAATTTTTTAAATTAATAAGATTAAAAGGTTAAAAAAGTCTTAGTAACAAATTTTAAAGGGTCAAAATGAGCTTTGTCTTTTCTTGTTTTTAAGGTCTTTTTTCCCCTTTAGCCTTATTAGTTTCAAAAATTTTTAATTTGGTTCCAATAAAAGGGTAGGGGTAAAATTGAATAAATGTGTAAAGATTGAGGGTTAAATTTGTTATCATAACTTATATATAAACACCAAATTGTAATAGAGGGACTATTTTGCTCTTTCATATAACATACATGAGCTAATTTACTCATTTTTTCAATAGAAAAATTAGAATATAATTTAAAATATAATACATGATGTTTTATACCTTTACCGCAATGGAATTTTTTGTTATAAAGGAAGTAATTAAGTCATTTTAATACTGAAAATTAAAAGGTTGGATAAAGGGAATTTCTCGCTAGTGAAGATGACTGTGACGTTTGTATGAAGTGTAATAGTCCAATTTTTTTTATAAAATTCAAATTTCGAGTGAATTGAATTGAATTATTCTAATTATTTGAGTCAATTCAAATAAATAATTTGAGCTTTAAGTTCAAATCGAGTTGAATTTTACAATTCGAATAATTCGAATAATAGATTATTGTAAATATCTTTTTAGTCCTTGCTAAGTTTGAAAATGAACAAATTTGTCCCTCGCTCAACAAAAATTACAAAAAAAAATTTTAAATAATTTTCAAAAATTCAAAACAAAATTAAAAATTAAAAATATTTGTACAAATTCCAAAATTTATTTTTTTTTAAAAAAATTTATAAAAAATTTTAAATATATATAAAGAAAGTTAAAAAATTAAAAATAGTTAGAATAATAATTGTGAAGATCTATATAAGTTAATTAATTATTCAAGTTTATCATATTAAAATAATTTTTTATTTTATTTTTTTTGAAAAAGTTTTCAAATTTATATGTTATAACATGGAATTAGTTATACTGTAACAAGATTTTAATTTAACATGTTTAATTTTTTAATTTAATTCGAACAATTTCACTCAATTTGAATTTCATTTCACTTGACTCGATTTGAAATTTTTTTAAATCAAGTTAGGATGATAAAATAGGACTCGCAAACTTGATTTTCACTCGATTAAATTGAACGTTTTTTAAATATACAAATAAATATAGATAAATTATTTTTAAAAAATATATTTATTTAAAATAATTTTAATTTATCAAATTGTTTATATTTATACACATAAATATTGGACAAAGTTTACTTAGTTCAATTAAAAAATTAATGTTTAAATGTGTTATATACCAAAGAAGAAATGAGTTTTGGATTTTTTATGCTTTTAATATTTTCCTAAATCATATAATTAATATGCAAACATATAATATTATTTAAATTAATACTAGTTACTTATACATTAAAATAAAATTAATAATTACTATCTAATATTTAAAATAAATCAATCATAAAAATACTAATGATATTATATAAAGTAAGTCATACAAATACTTATGATGGTCATGTCAAGAATGCAAATAAATTTTTTTAAATCACAGTAAATAATTAATTAAGAACAATAAATAATATTAGGGATTAAATTGAATAAATAAAACTGGAATTAAAGCATTAATTGCATATAGACCAAAGATTATGGAGGACTGAAAGTGTAATTATCTCACTCGTTAAGAAAATTCTAGATTCTGGCAAACTCTTTATGTTTCTCAAACTTGATTTCAATTCATTTTCATCTCGATTTACAACCCATAAATTATTTTCTAAAAAATCACTTTATTTAAATTTAACCATTTGTTCTTCTCATAATCTTTTCTTTTTCTCCTCATTTTTTTAAGATCTGGAATGTTCATCAAGTTTTTTTAGTAGAGACAATGCCAAGGCAGCGAGCCAGGGGCCAAATGGGAGATTATCATTTTAATCCTTCGAAGTTTTTAAAATTATAAATTAGTTTAATAGTTACAATACATTTTAGCCCTTCCTAAAGATGAAAATTTTCAGCTTAATTCCTTTAAAATTTTAAAATAATAAGCATAAACAAAGATACAATTATATTTTAATATCCTTAAAATTTTATAAGTTAATTTTAGCTTTCAAAAACAAGCTTTTGAAATGATTTGTATCTGAAGAAAAGGCTCCTTAATTGTTTTTAAGTTTTGAAAAGTTGGTATCGATTAAAAAAATGTTTATTTCAAATCTAACATGGTTTTGATTTTACCATTTTAAAAAATATCGAAGGAACTTCAAATTTTAAAAAATTTAAACCATTTTTAAAAAAATAATCGACTTGAGTTGAATTTTATATATTATGGTTGGTTAAGTTTATTTAATAAAAAAATCAATTGATTATTTCGGTTTTGATTTAGTGGGTGGGACGGGTTGGTTGGTTTCGACTTCGATTTAATCAATTTTGTCAATCGACTCCATTTTTTGAATCCTAGAACCAAACTAATCGAAAGAAACTCACTTATTTTATATTATTTTTTTATTAATTAAAGTATATTTGTTTTTTTAAATATATTACCGTATAAACCCCAAACCCAATCGAAAAAATTTAAGTTGATTAATTGAAAAAACCGGCCGAATCAATGTTTGTTTTCTTAATTAAAATCGATCGAGTTGTTTATTTCATGTTAAAATCAATTAAGTTGGTTCAAGAAAAAAAATGACCGATTAAACCAATTACTCTCTTCTACTTCCAGCATCCTCCAACCTTTTGAGACTTTAATCTTATGGGGACAAGGATCATCTATGGACAAGGGTATCGTTCTGGATTTATGAGTGAAAAAGGGCTAAAGGAAAATAGATTGAATAGGATAAAAGTATCATAGAAGTTCTTGTATTAAGAGTTAAGTTGTATTTTGTTCATTTTACTTAGAAAATGGGTAAATTATTTCATACGGTAGAGTAAATTGATCATTATGTTAAAACTTTTATTCACTTTTACTAATAAAAAAATGATTTATGTATGTCAATATGAGGTACACTTGACACGCCACGTGAATTGTCTGTTATTTCGTCAGTCACACCAATTTTTACAGTAAAAATTGATAAAAATTTTAATAGAAATAATCAATTTGCTCTTTTGATCTAACGTATAAAGACTAATTTACTTATATTTTTAAATAAAAAGAGTAAATGTAATTTAACTTTAAATACAGAGGTGACCACCATAGATTTACCGCAATTCAGGCTTAAGAGTTGGGTTGAAACAAGGATGGAAGTTAGGTGAGAAATTGGAACTGAGACATGAACTAATGAGAGAAGAATCTAATTAGCTGAGAGAAGAAACAGGTAGTGCATATGTGGAGAATCTAATTATCCTGAAATTCTATAAATCGTACTCTCCATATTATGTAATGCAAATACCATAAATTTCAGAAATCGTACCCTCTGTACCTAAAATTTCTGTCATTTTATTGAACTCTTCACCTGTACCATAAATTCTGTGACAAATATTGACCCATTGTGGGGTGATGGACATCAAAGCCAGAAGGTAAATGTTTCAATCCAAGATCAAACATGCTATCAATGCTTATAGATCAAATGGAAATGATAAATTTTATAATCAACATTCAAATTTTCTAACCTAAATCAGATAAAAGGAAATAACACAAACATAAAACATAACAATTAATTAAAATTCATATAAAATACAAGAGTTCATTCAAATACTAAAACCAAATATTAACCATAGAAACCCCAAGTTCAAACAAAAGCAACTACATAACCTCATGGACAACAACAGCTAAATTGAAGCACGAGCATCACACACTTTCACTCGCAGCCATACGAGCTGAACCATCCTCTCCAGAGCCATTGAGTAAGCATAACACACAAGACAAATATTCATCAACATATCATCAGTAAACTTCACTTCAAAACCTTGTTCCTTAGCTATATTGAGTTCAATTGGTCACAGCTGCAACTTTTCCATCATTTTGATTGCAACTTCCACACTGTTGTACCTTATTTGTTACTATTTTTATTAGAAAGTTAAATTTAATCTTAGTTAATTAGAAAATATTCTCGTATTTATAAATAAGTGTTCATTATTTATTTTAAGTGTCAATTTTTTCACTATTTTCATAAACTACTTATTCATCTAAGTTCTTTAGGGTTTCTTTTTTTGAGGGAATTCATAAAAGAGAGCTTATAGTTTAAAATATTTTATATATTGTTAAAATTAATATTAGTGATTTTAAGACAGTGCATTAGTCACCAAACATCAACATATTGTTATGTACAAAAATTTTATATATAGAATGTAACAATTCGAAAGTTAATGGTGTCAAAAAATACGGTTTTGGGATTTTATTTCTGTAAATCGAGTTTGTAAATTTTATTATTAAATATTTGCGGAATTATTTTATAAGTGAATTGAATTTCAGATTAGTAAATGAATGACATACTAGTTGGTAAATGAATTTCCTTAAATAATATTTACGGAGCTCAACAATTTCTTTGAATTGGTTTGCTACTAGATATGAATGACATATTAGTTGGATGTTTCAATTTTCTTAACTTGCAATTTTGTTAGTTGAATTATAAAAATATTACGGGCTTATATTGCTCAACATATGGTTTGTTTTTCGTGCACAAGTTAAATATAATTCAAGATATTTGAACTACGACTTCAGCATCCAGTCAACAATTTCAAACTTGTCAACGTTTGTATATTTCGTTTTTATTTTAAGTTGGCATTTACGTAATTGAGTCTAATTTAGTTTGTTCTTAAGTGAATACTCTTGTTGAATTTGATATCCTATGAAAGATGTTTGATTCATATTCAACCTCTGATTAGTTCTTGGAGTTTTTGTGAATGCATGTAAATCCCATAAATGGTTGATTATTGTGATTAATGTTTGTTTGATTGAATTAATCTTAAAATGGCTTAAAGTTGAATAAAATTGATCGTAAATGGTTGGTTATTCTGATTAATGTTTGTTTGATTTTAATGAAAGGATTGTTTTGCTTACTCATCTAACATACATATATTAATTTACTCATTTTTTTAATAGAAGAACTAAATGCAATTTAAAGTATAATACAATAGATTTTATGATACTTTTATTAAGACTAATACTATAAATCAAAATCTATCAAATAATACTATTTTTTATTGCATTTTTATTTAACCATTATAGTTCATAAGTGTCAACATAATATGCTACTAAATGTCAAAGTATTAGAGTGTGAAAATGTTGCTTCTTACCATTTACAGAGAACCTTATAGATTATATATACATATACATATTATAGGATATCATAGTGGGAAAAATGACTTTTCTTTTGCTTAGTCTAATAACAATTATAGTACAATGTGATTTATAAATAAGAAACTTTATTTTATTTAATAAATAATAATCATATTATGTTGATTAATATTGTTGGAGCCCAATTTTGACCGGGCTTCGACTTTTGCTTTAATTTAAAGGTTAAATTGATTTTAAATTTATTTAAATTTAAATTTATCTTAAATTTAAATTTAATTATTTAAATTTACCTTAAATTTAAATTTAAATTTAAATTATAAAAAAAATTAAACTTAACTAGAATAAAAGTCCAAATGTCCATTTACAAGCCCGATTGGGCCAAATCTGACCCATTTGCGAGGGCCCAAAAGGCCCAATTACATCTAAACCCAAATGTTAGCCCATTTTTCTAGCCTAACTGACCCAATTACAAAGGCCCGATTGGACCCAATCAACCCTTGACCCAATTGCAGCCCTCAACCCAGCAGCAGAACCGATCAACCTTGAATCTGCTCCCCACATGCCTCTGTTGCTACTGACCATCTGCTCCACCAGCTCCACCACGCCCTGCCAGCACAAGTGCCAAGAAGAACCTGCAACAAGCAAAAAGATTAGGCAGGCATTTAAGGGTAAAACAACAAAATAACATGATAGTGATTCTGGTTATAAAAACCAGAATCAATTCATTGTAAGGGGCCCCTTTTTTTTTGGTCGGGTTACGAACCTTGTTACTAAAATACAAACTCTGGTGAAATCAATACAGAATATTTCAACAATCTTTCACAAACATACTTTTTAAAGTATTCAGTGAATCCAAACAGAAGAAAACATAGCCAGATCCATAGCATTTAAGCACTGAGATATTCAGGTACTTATTGATATATGTTATTATCATTTATGATTGCAAATTCATAATCACATCAGCTTCCAGATACAGAGTAATGTTGTATTAAATGCTTTATTTACTACCTGATTTTATATTATTGTTGGTTTCGAAAATGGAATAAATATGCATATATTAATTGATTTTGATGGCATTAATAATAATATGGATATTAATAGGTAATAATGACATTAATGCATTAATAACCGTAGTATTTATTATAATTAATAATTAATATCAATCTGTTAAATAAAAACAAAGAAAATAAAGAATTAGAAGGGTCACCGCCCTTTGGATACTGCTGACGCCGGAGTTCTTCACGAATGCGCCCCCGCCTCGCCGTCCCCTCGTTCGCACTGGAAACAACAAAAAAAGGGGAGATTAATAAGCTAATAAAAGGGGGAAGTAAAAGAAAGGAATAAGAATTTTTGAGAAACCATATCTGTTTTCATTTCAAAATCAAAGAGAAAGAAGCAAAAGAATAAGGGAAAGACCGCACTCACCTTCGAACAGTGGGGGTAGCGGCAGCCGGCGTTGAACGCGTCTGTTCGAGAGTAGTCTCGAAGCGCGGCCGGAGGGGCGTACGATGGCAGCGCGTGGACCGGTAACGCGCGTAGAGCGGTCCGGGGTTGGTTTGGGGCGACCGGACGTGGGCGACGATGAGAGAAGTGGCCGGCCTTGAAACGCTAGGCCGGAGATGACGATCACGCGCGCGTACGCGCGGGTCAGACGTCTGCCGGAGCTAGGCCGGAGCCTTGGCCGGCCAAAGGAAAGAAGAGGGGGGAAGAGAGAGAAGAGAGGAAAGAAGGAAAGGGGGAGGGTGTTTTTTTAAGAAAATGAAAAAATAAAAAAAATTTAACCTAAATAACATATTTATAGCAATCCGTTGACCCGACCCGGATCCGACCCACGGACCCCTGGGATCCGCGTGTTTTAAGAAAATGGTATATTTGCGCAATCGGTCCTCCCTCATTTTTATTT
Organism: Gossypioides kirkii; assembly: GCA_005610355.1. Classification (NCBI taxonomy): domain Eukaryota; kingdom Viridiplantae; phylum Streptophyta; class Magnoliopsida; order Malvales; family Malvaceae; genus Gossypioides; species Gossypioides kirkii. The sequence goes on along the minus strand of CP032253.1, from coordinate 54,842,120 downwards.
GCTTCAATTTAGTCCTTTTCTGCATTTTTAATTATTTGCAATTTTGCCCTGTAATTTTCATTTCTTTTCAATTTAGTCCTTTAACTGTTTGACTACACCAGAGGTTGCCACGTGTCATCTTTTTGGATTATTTATGCATTTAGTCCTTTTTATTTTTAATTTGTTTTAATTTAATCCTTAAATCGACTTTTATTTAATTACAAAATTGATCCAAAAATTTTTCAAGATTTTCAAATTGGTCCCTTGACCTCTGGATGCCTGTGGGGCTGCCACGTGTCACCTATTTTTGGTTTTATTGCTTTGTAAGCCCCTAAATTGTCCAGAAATTATATTTTGACCCCAAAACTTTTCCAAAATTACATTTTGACCCCAAAACTTTTCCAAAATCATATTTTGACCCCAGAACTTTTCCAAAATCATATTTTAACCCCAAAACTTTTCCAAAATTATATTTTGACCCCAAAACTTTCAAAAAATTGCCATTTTACCCCCGAATCTTTTAAAATCCCATTTTCAACCCCGATTACACCAAAATTACCATTTTGCCCCCGGGTATCCATAAGTCCCGTTTTTCACCCCGATTTCATTATTTATCAATATTTGCATTTGTTTGCCCCTACCTTTTATATGTTCGCATATTATCTATCTACTTATACTTCGTATCTAATTTCTATTATCAATTGCTACTCGTGTTTTAAAATATACACTTTCATTTATAAATTACTTCAAAAATCGAGGCAATGTTCGGTTCAAGCACAACTTCGAAAAATCACGCCCTAACGTGTCGGGTGTGATTTATTCGTATAATTCGTGCAAATCAAATATCCTTTTCAAGTTTTTTTTTACGCTCGTTCACTTCGAGGCTCCGAGAATGTCGTGTCCTAACGTGTTGGTCGTGACTTTAATTCTTCGTGAAAATCGAAGTGAACGAGTATTCCTTTTAATCCTTCAAATCATGTGTTCGAGGATTGCATTCTAACCTTCATACGAAATTTTCAAGTTCTCAAAATATACATATATGAAAAATTTTCACGACGAAAACGAGGTAATGTTATTTCATGTGAAAACTTCGAAAATCGTGCCCTAACGTGCGGGGTATGATTCTCGTAATTCGTGCGAAAGAAATATCCTCTTCAAAAAAGTTTTTTTTAACACGCTCTATCCATATCCAAATTTTTAAGTAAACGAGACAATGTTCCTTCATGTGGAAACCTCGAAAAATCGCACCTTAACGCGCTGGGTATGATTTTCGTACAAATCACGCGAACGAATACTCTCTTCAAAAGCTTCCTAAACGACCTTCAATTTTGAAACTCCGAGAACATAGTGCCCTAACGTGTTGGACACATTTTCTAGTTCTCTTAAGAGGATCAAAATGCGGGGGACGAGTTTTTCCTAAAAAGGTCTCCTTTAAAATCACACAGAGCCTTTCAAAATAAACACTGCGTTTTAAACTTAACTCGAGTTTTCATTGCTTTCATAAAGCAAGACCCGAAAATGATCATGTGGTACCAATTCTGGGCGTACGAAGGTGCTAATCCTTCCTCGTGCGTAACCGACTCCCGAACCCATTTTTCTGGATTTCGTGGACCGACGTTTTAATATTTTTAAACGTTTTGTGGTGATCCAATCACACCCAAATAAAAGATTGGTGGCGACTCCCTTTTTATTCCCATTTTCCAGAACATAAAATATTTTTCGAAACCATTCGTTTTCGAGGTGGTTTCGACAAATATCAACATGCATTTGAACAAAGTTAGGGAATTATATTCTAGATACCCATGGTGTTAGCTTTTCAATTTGCTCGAGAGAGCCAGAATCTTTTAGACACGTTATTGTAATAAGTACCTTCAATATATATCAATTATAAATAATAATGGGAATTGAATATGAATTGCTAAGCTCAGTTAAGAGATTTTACGGTTTTTGATTGTCTGTATGCTCGATTCTTTAAAAAACTCGCAGCCTGCCTCACATCTTTCACCTCCGACATGTTACGCTTTCTTTTTCTTGCCTGTGATAGATGTCCAGTTCGATGAGTTTACCTGGTTAACGTCAGTCGGTGACAGTGGTTGGTTCGCACCATCTTGTGCTTCAAGTATTCATTGATGATCTCCTCTAAGCTTCAATTCCATACCAAAAAGCCAACCGTTGCTAAGGTTGAGAGGGAAAACTGTCAACATAGTTCATCTTGAACGGATAAAGGGAAACGTAAAACAATAAAAAACACTAACTAGTTTTCCCATTTCAAATCAAATATATTCAAACACATAAAATTGGCAAAAAAAATAAATGAAATTTTAGCTCACGTAATTAAAGAAACCTACATTAAAAGGAAATTATGCAAAATCAAAGAAATTAGTAATTCAGTAACACTCACTGGTAGAGAATTCAGATCAAAAGAAATTAATAAGCTGAAACCTATAAAAAAACAACAAGTTTTTTGAAGGTAGAACAAAAATAGAAAAAAAACTGAGTAAGTCAACGCGGATATAAAACTTATAGAATTATATGAAAATGAATATATATGCAAAATCAAAATAAGATATGATCATGAACTCACATGTAAAGAATAGAGAGAAGCGCCGCTTGTATTGAAGCGTTAAATTGTAAGAAATGAAGGCATGATCTATGGTGACGATTCATATAAAGAAAATAATTGGAGCTGATATACTCGAGCTTGTTACAGTGAGAGCGGGTGAGCGAGTGTTACTGAAACAGTTAAAAAAACTTAATTAAATTTAACCAGTTCATATAAATTAAGTAGAATCCAATTATGAGTGTTTTTTTTTATCATCTCAAAAAATTATAAAATTGTCATCTAACTATTAATAATATTTTTATCAATCAACTATAAAAAGTTACAAAATAATCATCTAATAATTCAATTTTATATTTTTGATCATAAATGAGGTATTGATGTTTGCAAGCTACTCAAGTTCGACTAGAAAAAAATTCGAACTCGATTTGGTAATTATCTAGCAGCTTGAGCTAAATTCGAGCTTAATAATATTCCACTCAAATGGTTTGTAAGCCTTATCGAACTTTTTATATTATTAAAGTATGTTATTGTCCTTAATATCTATTATTAACCTTGAGCTTAATTATTGAATTGAGCCCAAGCTCAAGTTCAAGATTGAGTACAAAAATTGGTATACGAGCTTAATCGAACTCGAGCTCGAGTAGCTCGATTATATCTTGAGCCGAGCTCGAGCTTAAAAATAGATGTTCGATCGAGTTCGAGCCGAGTATCAAGCTTCGAATTTCAAGTTGAGCTCTAGCTTGACAGTATTCAGGCTTAGCTTGATTACATCGTTACCAGTTGATTAACGTAAAAATAGAAACACCCAAAAATACAATATAGTTGGATGACAAAAAAGATAAAATTTAATAATTGAGTGACCATTTTGTAACTTTTTATAGTTGAATGATCGAAAAAGAATTGTACTAATAATTGGATGACTATTTTGTAATTTTTCATAGTTGAGTAATAATAAATCCATAGTAAGGCGACACTAATATAGTTTACCCAAATTTTAAAAATAAAAAAGTACCAAGATTAAAATTGATCAATTGGAAAATTTGGACTAAAATTGATCAAATTAAAATAGAGTGAACTACACTAGTAATCATCCAATTATTAATAAAAAAAATTTTGGTCACTCAACTATGAAAAGTTACAAAATAAATACTCAACTATTAATAATTTTTTTTTATCACCAATAAGCTAACAGTGGCATCTTTTAAAATTGACATAACAACTTTAACTCTCAATATTTATAAATTAAGTAAATTTAGTCTTGGTTGTAAAGAATTTAACGCTCAACATTTACTCATTGTGTAATTTTGTATTTTTTTTGTAGTTGTTTTTCTTTTAGATATTGAAGATTAATTTAAAAAAATGAGAAAAGGAAACAACTATTATCTTTTTACTTTTGAATGTGTTTTCATTTTTTTTATATTTTCAATCAAATTTAGTTGATAAATTTATTTTTTTAGCTATTTAGGTTAAAGGAACATAAAGAAAAACAAAACTTTGAAAAAGACTAAATTACGCAATGAGTAAATGTTGAAAGCTAATTTTTTTAAATAAAAACTAAATTGATATAATGTATAAATATTGAGGGTTAAATTACTATTATGTCAATTTTCAAAGCGGAAACCGTTAGTCAAATGGTGAAAAAAAATAAAAATTTTATAGAGGAATGATCATTTTGTAACTTTTCATAATTAGGTGATAAAAAATAAATATACCAATAGTTGGGTGATTATGTTGTAAGTTTTTCTAGTTGTATGACCAAAAAAATTACTAATTGTTGGATAACTACTAGTGTAGTTTACCCAATTTCACAATTCAAAAAATATAGGACTAACCCATTCAAAAAGTCAAGGATTAAAACTGATGAAATTAAAATGTAGAGACTAAAGTCATAATTTTTACAAAGTACAAGGACTAAGAACAGAATTTAACCAAATATTTAAAGGGCCCGAAATTCACATCCAGACTTAAACCCTGGAACTATTCATAAATCTCATAAATTCAGCTCTTGTTTTATTTTCCGAAATACCACTTTATTTATTTTTATTTTTTACTTTTTTATTTTTATCAACTACAACCTGACAAAGGAATTTCACCGAGCTAAAGCCAAAAAGAGCTTCAATTCAAGCCCTGAAATATAAAAATTACAAAATAAAATATATAAATATATATAATTAAAAAAAAAAACCCTTTCCCCTTACTCCCATTTCCAGTGGTAGCTTCGTTTTTTCTATTATCTTGGACTTTGCATCTCTTTCAGGTATTTTTCTGTTCTTTTCCTCTTTCTCTTTTAAGACCCAGATTTTTTTTTAATTTCTATTTGCATTTCATGTAATTTATACTTTTTTTATTATTTTTTTGTTCTGGGTTTTAGCTGCAATTTTTATAAGCTCCTTTTGCTCTCAATTTGGAGAAGTATAGCCTTTCTAGAATTTATATTTGGGTTTGAGGTTTATTTTTTATTTTAATTTTGTAGTTTTAAGCTGATAATGCTAAGTGAGTTACAAATTGAGCTAATGGGTCTTTTTTTATTATGAATCTTTTTTAATATAGTTTTTTATTTTATTCTATGTTTATGCAGGCATTGAAAGAGGACTTGACTGTGAAAAATTCAACTTTAAGCTATTTAGGACTCTTTAAATTTTCTAGTTTGTGTCATAGTGCTGGTCAAATGGCGAATGCTATATCGATATCGCCGTATTTTAGACCTTCAGATACGAGATCAATGGGGGTACTTAATGTTCTTGGTGGGAGAGTATCAATGGAGAATCCTTTAGGGAAACTTAGGTGCGGGTCTTCGAGTCCGAGCCAAAAGTCTAATATGCCTCATTTTAGATGTTCCAACAACTCCCATAGCGTTAGTCCGTATCAAAATAAGGACCCTTTTCTGAATATGCACCCGGAAGTTTCGATGCTTAGAGGTGAAGGGAATCCTATAGTAACAAACCCGAGAAAGGATAGCTCTAGTCCCGAGAGCTTAGGGGAATGTCAGGTTCTAGTAATTATAATGAAGCTAAGATCAAAGTCATTGGTGTTGGAGGTGGTGGGTCAAATGCTGTTAACCGTATGATAGAGAGTGCGTTGAAGGGTGTAGAGTTCTGGATTGTTAACACTGATATTCAAGCCATGAAATTGTCACCTGTCTTTCCCGAGCACCGTTTGCAAATCGGTCAGGAGCTAACTCGGGGTCTTGGTGCTGGTGGAAACCCAGAGATTGGTATGAATGCTGCCAAAGAAAGCAAGGAGTCAATAGAAGCAGCTCTTTATGGTGCTGATATGGTTTTTGTTACTGTAAGTCTGTATCCTTATCATTTAGTTAGAATTTTAATTATTACTTGTACTGTTACAGTCTGATTTCATGAGTGGTTTTGATTTAAATTACCTCTGTTTTTAGGCTTTTAAAGAACTTACTATGAACTAGACCCCTCAATGAAACTGGTCAAGAATATGTGTCAGTGAAAATATTTCAAGCTTCTTATTTATGGTGAATATTCATTGATCATATGGTAAATAAAACTAATCTTGCTACTTATATGCGATTTCTTGTTTCATGGAACTTGTTCAATTGACTGAATTCTTTATGAAAGTCATGTCTTAGCTCTACAACTGCAAACTGTTATTACATGCTAAGCATCGGATGTATGTTTATAGCCATTTAAGTGAGCATTGTTATATCTAAGCGCACCATTTCCTGGAGTTTGATTCGTTTCGTATTTTGATGGTTCATGAACTAATTTAATCCATGATTCATTCTTGCTCCTGATACTTTCATTCTTTAAATTGCCATTGGAAAAACCTTTTGTTCTGGTACTATTGCATGTGGCGTTTTCATAGATGGATATTTGCTGGGCTAAAACTTAGGATGAACACATAACATCTTGTTGTTCTTTTGTCTTCTAGTGTCTTTCTTTAACATTTTTATTTAGGACTTAAAGCTTGCATTTGCAGGCCGGAATGGGTGGAGGGACTGGAACTGGTGGAGCTCCCGTAATTGCAGGGGTGGCAAAGTCCATGGGTATATTAACTATTGGTATTGTCACTACCCCTTTTTCTTTCGAGGGAAGAAGGAGGGCCGTTCAAGCACAGGAAGGCATTGCAGCTCTGAGAGAAAATGTTGACACACTAATTGTTATCCCAAACGACAAGTTGTTGACTGCAGTTTCACCATCTACTCCAGTAACAGAAGCATTTAACCTGGCTGATGATATTCTTCGTCAAGGTGTTCGTGGAATTTCCGATATAATTACGGTATGGAATGCTTCAAGAAACTATTAAAAACCTCCTAATCTAACTATATAGTTTCGTGATAGAGATGAAAGCAACATAATTGGAATGCCATTTTTTCCTTTCTCCTCTCATAGTGCTTGAAAATCAAGACTGTCCTTCCAACTTTTTTGATGATCATATAGGAACGTTCTTATGATATATTAAAATCAATTGGTGGAAAATTAGTGCACCTCCAAATTGGGGCTAAAATCGTTTTAATTTAGTTACTGCCCTAGTTTATTAGATGGCGAGGATGAATTAGTAGTTTGGTGCCGATTTTTCCATAGGCTTTGGGTGGTTATACTTGTAGCGTGCACTTTTTGATGAAATATCTCGCACTTTTTTTTTCCAGTAAATAATTACTATGATTCGTTATCAAGGATACCAATATCTTCCGGTGTCTATATGTTATCAGAACACGGCCGTAGTAAGTGTCTTTGTGGGTTATTTACTCATTGATAATGCTAAATGTATCGATTCCCGAGTTCTAGAATGGAAGTATATCAGCATTACTACCCATTCATATGTGTGAAGTTGTGGACAGTAAATAACTTGAAGCATTATGAACTCTGGGGGGGACCATACTTCTGCACTTTAATTTGGTTGTGTTTTTCCTTATTGCAGATTCCAGGGCTAGTCAATGTGGATTTTGCAGATGTGCGAACTATAATGGCAAACGCAGGTTCTTCATTAATGGGGATCGGAACTGCAACTGGTAATCAAAGAGACGTTAGCATTTATATTTGAGGCTTTAACTTGGAACGCTTAAAGTTTTTACCTCATTTTTTTTTCTCCGACAGAAATAGAAATGATTGCAGTCTGTCTATTTTAAATATCAATGTTTTTTCTCGAAATAAAGAAATTAATGCATGTCATATGGGCTTTGATATCTTCTCATTGTTGAGAACTCCGTTCTGAAATGGTTGTTATGTTCTATTTTTTTTTTTCTGATTTTCAGGGAAAACACGGGCAAGAGATGCTGCACTAAATGCTATCCAGTCGCCTTTGTTAGATCTTGGCATAGAAAGGGCTACTGGAATTGTTTGGAACATAACTGGTGGAAGTGATTTAACCTTGTTTGAGGTACTGCACCATCTCCAACTCTCTCAGTGTGTCTGTGTTTTCTTGCGGAAATTTTATATATTTTCTTGATATTGAGCACAAAATTGTTGGTTATTCGTAAATGGAGCAATTCCCTGTAGGAGAAGAGTTATTGAAGCCTGAGCGGCCCCACCATATCTGATATGTGCATTCTTGAGTAACGGACGAGTAAATAATTGGAAACAGCATAGTAATGAAAACTACTTTGTCATTGAAATGTTATACATGGGGACCTTGATTATATTGACTGTTCCACTTGTGTTCAAGCATGCCTTCATGTTTTATTTCTCTTTTTGATATGCATGATTTGACATCTGATATTTTTCTGTAGGTTAATACTGCAGCTGAGGTTATATATGATCTCGTGGATCCAACTGCCAATTTAATATTTGGAGCAGTGATCGATCCGTCAATTAGTGGCCAAGTAAGTTAGTTTTTGTTCTAACGTTCTTGTGCCAAGGTTTAGACTCACATTCATCTGTATACTCCTTATCCAAGGATGTTTGAACCGGACCGGGCCATTGGACTGGGAACCGGCCGGGGTACCGGTCTGGAGAATGGCATTGAACTGGTTGGACCTAGAACTGGCACGGACCGGTTGAACCATTTTGTTTTGAATTTTTAATATTTTTTAATAGAACCAGTCGGACCAATGAACCGGTGGCCTGACCAGTTCAATCACCGGTCCGGTTCTAAAAACATCACCCTTATCTCGATTACCATACTTTTAGTAGGCCTGCCATTTAACTGTAGTTTTAATCAACTATGTATTATAACATTCTATGGATCAAATATTCTGAAAAGTAGGATTAATACCTGCAATAGATGGACTTTATGAATGAACTTTACTATCTAGGCTACATGTTGGTCCGATAAGAGATGCTTTCGTGTTTATGTCAATGGATGGTTCTTGTGTATAAAATTTGTGGTATGAGATAAGCATCTCAGCTTTGTCTAGCAATGAGATTGGCGATGGGATCGTGTCTCTGCGTCCTATAGGCTTATTTTTGTTGTTCTTGAGTTCTTGGTATGGATAAAAATATGCCTACGTAGAATTAGGTCGAATTTAGATTAAGAATTCACATTGGCATTAATGATAACTTTTGAATTGATGATGAAAGCTTATGTTACTCAGATTCAGATGTGAGTCGTCGTAAGGGTTTGTATTTGAAATGACATGCTCATTTTTTAATAAATTATTCCATATATTTAAAGAGTCAAACACCCATTCCCATGTCTGAATATATGTAAGGATATGGGTATTTGATACATATACCTTTACGGAGAATGAAAAGTCAGTGTGATATAGCTGAAAACCATATAGACCAGTCTTCTCTGTTGTATTTTTTCATACAGAAAAGTTCATGGTCCTCAATATGAAACATTAATTTGATGATAATCATTTTTTATCTTTATATAGGTAAGTATAACCCTAATTGCGACAGGATTTAAACGTCAAGAAGAATCTGAAGGAAGGCACCTTCAGGTATTGCCTCAACTCTCTCTTCCTCTCTCGTTCATACACCAATTTATACCAAATTCCAATTAAAATATGCAGGCAGGTCAGCTAGCGCAGGGAGATACCGGTCTTGGAATCAATCGGCGACCTTCTTTCAATGAAGGTGGTTCATTCGACATCCCGGAGTTCTTGAAGAAGAAAGGACGTTCACGCTATCCGAGAGCTTAAATACTTCTCTGCATAGCGTTTCGGTTCCTGCTTGGTTCCCTTGTGGTTCTCTTGATACCCAGTTTCCGTTTCTTCCGTTCCGGGCTATTAACGTGTACAGAATATAGCATGTTAGTAGTTGGTTCTGTAACAACTTTGTTTTCTTTCAATAAGTTGGGAGTAAATTTTCTTGAAGTTTAGGTTAGCGAATGCTTTTTAAGTAACATGTTTGAATAAAACCTAAAGTAGCTTTGTATAGAGGAAAATTTGATGAAAAAAGTGAAGATGAGATTATTCTGTGTGATTTAATCAGTGAAATACATATATTCAGGTTATTTCGAATTTAGATATTTTTGAATTCAATTTAAATGAAATTGAATTATTGATTTTTATGGTTCGGATACGAGTATCAAACGCAAATACCTATGTTAGTATATGCTTCGGATACGAGTATCAGACACCAATACCTATGTTAGTATATGCTTCGGATATGAGTGTTCAGCACTGATACTAACAGGAAAACATGTATGGGAAGGGTTTTCATTAGCATTGAGCATAGGTAGCTCTTAAGTACTCTATTATTTCAGCACTTCCAAACATTTGCACCCCATTGTTTGGATTTTCTAAATATGGTACCTGTAATTGTCAAACAATGAAGGTCGAAAACTTGTTATGAAAACTAGTAATCTACCTGAAAATGTCCGGCTTTCTCGTAAAGGATACGCCGTTTTGGGCTGCCTCAAGGATAACTGATAGAACATAGAAGAAGATGGTTAGTAAGTGTCTCAGAAGCATGTCTTGGTGAGCCCCCTGAAACTCAAGTAAATGAAGACTGACAATGGCACACCGATGAATCAGGTCATTGCAAAAAATTATGGAAATCGAACATGACTAGGATGGCGATGATCACGATTCATATTGCAAACAGTTGACTCGATATATCTAATATTTCACAACTTCTTTTAGTGGATATGCAAATGCAAGTGGAGTCTACGATGAGGATGACGATGATCATCGTTTCACATTTGCGCGGATTTTCTTTTAACCTGAAGCATTTTTCGAACTCATGTCTCAAATTAGATTGATTATTTAGACTATTTACCTGTGTTGATTGTACAGTAACTCTAATTCAACCAATACTTCTCGCACAATCTTACAGAACGGAGAGCCCTAAAAGAAAAAACGAAACTTTTTAAGGTCGAAACCTGTATAGCAATACTTCCGCACATATATCATTGGGAAATCGTAGTTGACTCGGATTTTGGAAAAAAAAATCTAAATTGTTGAACATAAATATCTTTAAAAATCGAGATTTTAATACTTCACTACCTCCAATGCCCATATCTCGGGTGGTTTAGGAGGCGATTTTGATGGAGTGTAGGAAGTTCCCCTGCATGAAACATAAGCAAATATATGGAGTAAAATTTCAGCATAATTGCTTTAGGGTATAAACAAGCTATGATACTTAAATTCGGGTGTGAGGTGTTGGATATGGATGTATCCCTACACGAGTATGTTATTTCTTTTTCTCTAAAAACTTTTCCATGCAAGGAGTGCAAATGAGATAGTGAGTTGAGTTCGAATAAAAAATATTCAAATTTGATTTGGTAATTTTCGAGTCGAATTCGAACTTATTAATACTTGGCTTAAATAGTTCATAAGGTTTATTGAGTTCCCATATTTTTATATTATTGAATTACATTATTACTCTAAATATATATTATTAGCTCTAAATTTAATTATCGAGCCAAGCTTAAGCTTGAATGCAAAAATTGATAAACGAGCTCAAGCTCAAGTGGAGCTCAAGTGAAATTTAAGCTTAAAAGCAAATGTTCAATTGAGCTCAAACAAAATAACAAGCTTCGAATTTTGAGTTGAGCTCAAACTTAACAATATTCAAACTCAATTCAACTCGATTACACCCTTATCCATACATATGAAAAGTCATATCTTCATACCGATATGTTGAAAACAATGTCTTCAAAAATTTACAAATAAGAATTTCGTATCTATTTTACCTCTCCCAAGCGACCAATCATGGCAAAGGCAATGTCTACAATAATTTACCTTACTATTAAAAGGTTAATATCATACACTTAAATCTGTGTGAATTTTATAAGTAAACATCTATTCACCATCAAACCAATCATTAGAGTTTCTAAAGTATTTTTTTTTTAATTTGAAATTTCAATATTATGATATAAGTAATGTGTTAAATTTCATTACACTAAATTAAAATATTTTTAAAATTTTACATAACAAATAAATTCTCTAATAAAAATCTCATATCAAGTTACTATTTCACATATTACTTACAAAAATAATCATATAACAATTATCATTGAATAACATAAATTAAACCTATAATTTTATATAAAGTAGAAAATTAATAGATTAAAATTTTAAAATTCAAAAATCATATTAAAACTAAAATTCATCAATTTAAAACATACAAAATCTAAAATTAACCAAATTAAACTAAAAGACTAATATAGCAAAAAAAAATTAATTTTTACATAACTAACAATACTCAATATTCCATCTAATTAACCCAACCAATTAGACAGCAAGCCCAAATTAATAAACATAAAAAGTTAATATATTCTTTTTAATAATGAAACATGTTACAAGCTTCCAAACTTTACCTAGACTTCGACAAGAGAACTAAAAGAAAATTCAGAGCACTACTCAGTATGAGTCTGTTTCAAAATCACACCTTTGAATAACAAGCACCATGAAATAACAAAAAAAAAAAAAAAAACCCACATCAAATGAATCTTTAACCACACATTTGTTATGGCCAAATGTTCAATTCCACCTGTTGTTTATCTTAAAATATTCGACATATAATTTGAACACAAGTGTAATAAGATAATAAAATAGAGATATAACTCTTCAAAGATCATTAAATATATATAAAAAAATTAAACATACCCGTATTAGAAACACACTAATGTCTGGTGCCATATAATACCTAGAACATTGTTAGCTAAAAGCACTTTGATAAAGACTATGTGAAAGAAACTACAGGAATAGGTGTTTCAACTCCCCATTTGCCAGCTGACAGAGCTGATCATAGTTGGATGCATCTGCCATTATTGAAAATGTAATGAAAATATTTTCCAAAGACAAAATAAACTAAAAAAACCACTAAAATGAATTGAAGATTTAAAAAAATAAGGAACAATTAACAAGAACATTTGCATAGTAAAACAATTATAAACAATTCTACTTTCACTGCTTCAAATAGATACAATGTAAACTTTCACTATAATACTTATCCATCGAACAGATCATTTCCTGGCTAAAAATAACAGCTTTTGTCTGGCAATGAAAACTTGGTATTTTAGTTCAGCATATTAGCTCTAAACCCATTTTCATGTTAATCAGCAAGCATTTACATTTTGTGCAAGCTTACTATTTGGCTTATCACCTGGTTTGACCCATTGTACCATAGTGAATCTCACACTTTGGCCCTTTTTAACATTTTTTCAGACTTTGCCCCCGCTACTTTCATTCCATCCATCACATTACCCCATGACCATGTGGGAATTTTCTTTAAAGAAAATGATCAAGATAATAATGTGATGGACAAAATGAAAATAGAGGGGGCAATGACCGAAAAAATAGTAGAAAGACCAAAGTGAAAGTTTCACCATAGTACAAGGGTCAAAAAAAGTATCAAGCCCTAGTATTTTGTTCTTGTAAATTGCTTAGATAGTTAATAAATCCCATCAACATTGTGATAAACAGGCAACTTTTTCCAGAAAGCTGAAGCAGAGACTTTTATGTAACACCCAAATCACAAAGTTTAAAACCTAAAATGCATTGTTCAATGTAAAATGCAATATTTTCATATGGAGTAGAAAGGCATACCAAATGAGTCACCAAAGTTGGTCCATAGTTCAGCTCGGATGGAATTTTCATTCTCAGCAACACCAATAACCTCAACATAACTTGTAAGAGGAGCAGGGGGAGAGCCTCTTACAACAAGTTGGCAACCATCAGTAGACTTCCCCATCACAGATCCGGCATCGGATCGAGTAACCTGAATCACCGTTCGCACCTTACGTCCAACATGCATGCATAGCAACCCTCCATTGACAAAAGCTGCAGGGCTTGAAGTATCCATATCTTGCATAACAAATAAGAGAGCATCCAAAATACATTTATTTTACCAATGTGAAAAGTGATTTTCAATCACAATTGTTTTTTTCTAGCTATAGTATCAAACCAGAAAACAAACAACTTTAATCCAAACCAAAAGCTAAAAACATGGATTTCTAATTGAAATATGACAAAATTGTTATCAGTGATTAAAAGGAAAAAAAAATCGAAACATGATAGACAATCTACAATCCTCTCACATTACAACCAATCGCAAATAGGGGCAGAGCAAAAAAATCTTTTTAGGGACTGAGATAAAAACATAATTTGTCTAAGGCAAAAAATCAGAAATTTTATGCTCAAAGGGTTTTAATTGAGTTATAAATTTTTACAAGAGGCCAAAAATGAAATACCCAGAAAGTTCATCCAAGGTCAAAGAAATCAAGCAAGGAAGCTAATTAACCATAACCTAAGGACGCTAAACAAAATCGACTCGTCATAAAACAATTTCCAGGAAATAAAAAATAATTTAAATAATCTATATATTAGTCAACGTTGGTCAGTGTGGATCTATTGATTTCATATAATCAAAAGCGGATATGAAAATTCTTTTTGTTATTCACAATGAATAGTATTAAACAAAATTATAGAAAAAAAAAAAGAAAGAAAGGCTACGATGTAGGACGTACCGTATCAAACTACTAGTAAATTCAGTGAGGATTGAATTTGATTATGGTGAACAGTTAACAGCTGACGAAAAACCTGAAAGAAAATTGGCATTTCATAAGAAACTTAATTGATCTTCCTAGGAAACAAACAGATCGTAATGTAGGAAAAAAATTACCTGATTGAGAGATAAGAGGATTCCTTTTTTTAGATTTAGGGTTTTAAGGAAAAGGCAATAGGAGAAGGCTTAAAAAGAGAACGACAGGTTTTTTATGGCGGCAAAATGAAATAATGGAGGGAAAAGCAATGTGAGCGCATTGCGCACCCCTTTTCCAAAACGACAAGTTAAGTTTGCCGTTTTGCCCTTATAAACTAAAAAAGTTAAATTCAGGGGTACTCCGAGAATCGAACTCGGGACCTCTCGCACCCGAAGCGAGAATCATACCACTAGACCAAGTACCCAGTTGATGTTTCTTGGAAAATATTTTTTGTTTTTAAACTATTTTAAGCTTCTCAAGCAATTTTTTTTAATATATTGGTGTAATTACACAACAATAATATCTGTTCATATTTTCTTAACCCTTTGACAATAGACACACACCTTACACACACAAATGCTCAAACCCGAAACCTTTAAGATGAACATCTTCTTTTTCACTGGAACCACTTGTTAGATTCACTCAAGCAAATATATAAACATTTATATTACAAATTTATTAAAAAATATGATAAATTAAATTAGATTTTGCCTAAAATTAATACATTAAAATTTAAAACCTTTTGAGTTTAAATCATGTCATGTGCTATCTTATAAAAAAGTTGAATATGAAGACTTTATAAAGATTTATGATGTGATACTAAATTTTAAAACCAGTTAACGAATTTGTTTGTTTAATCTTGTTTGCCTACTTGTAGACTAATTTTCTGTTTTAAGAACTGCATGTATAAACGCACTAAATATAATGCATGATAAAATTGTTTCATTGGGATTACAGCTCTAATATCATAAAGGAAAAACATTGAAAGCATAATATCATCTTTTTGAGCATATTATTGCAACCCAAAAGAAGAAAACAAGCTCAAACATAGTCAAAAAGTATAAATTTTAAACTCAATTATAACTCAAAACTTCTCAATAACAGCCATATCCAGCTATGGAATTTCAAATAGAAATTAAAAAATCAAAGAACCAAATGGGAAAGAAAACTTTTGAAGCAAATGACATAAACCACCATAGTCAGTCATAGTCTACTTGATCTTCTTCTTGGGCCTCAACTGCAATAAGAGAAATGAACAATTAGTTCACTACAATGAGCAAGAACACAAAATACAGGTTCTACACACGAGCACATACCTGATTGCTATGGCCGCATTTCTTCTTGCGACAGTTCACCGCTCTTGGATGCAACCGAGCATAACATCTAGCAAACAGAAAATTAGGAGATATATTATTTACAATGATGCACAATGCATTTCAGGTTCGGGTTTTTTCGGCTTTTGGTCAAATCGGGTCTAGGGGAATTAGAAGTCTTAGGTTCATTTTGCTATCTCTAAAGCAAATAGATGAAAGCAGCAATCAGTGCATATCCGAGTCAGGTAGTTCTTGCCATAACATCATTCAAGTTATACCAAACATGAGCACAGCATTATCATGTCCCACACTAAAAAATCAACTGCAAGTAAAGTTTAGATCAGTTGACATAGTTAAAAGAGTGGGAATTTTAGTTTTGGGAACTAGGATAAGAGTTTTTTTTTAAATAATTAATTACGAAAGTAATATTGAATTTAAATTATTTACAAAAATGAGATATTTTCTACAACTTTAAGTGCAGCTTAATACATTGACAGAACAGGTGAATTTAAAAACAAAAATCTGATGGAAAAGAAAAGGCTGAAAAAGCGGAAAAAAACTGGTTTATGGTTCAAACACCGGAAAATAGCAAAAATAACAGTTACAGTAGCCAATGGCAACTCGACAATCGTAAAATACCACTCACCACACTTTCCCTAAAACCATTTCTACTTTCAAGCTTTTAGTGCCTTTTCTCTGCATTTTCATTTACCAAACCAGACGAGAGAAAAAGAAAAGAGGAAACCACCTTCTTTTTCATTAAATTGAGGCGACACCAATTAAAAAAAGTTTACTTTTTCAACTTTTTTTTTAAGTTCACCAATGCTACCAATATATCAAGCGGCACCCAAAGTTACTATAAAAAATACCCTATTTTCATAAATGATTTAGATCCAATTATCAATTTCATAATTAATTATTTTTATAAAAAAACCTCTAGGATGCCCTCTTCTTCATAATTTATACTTCAAAAGAGGGTTCAACTTGTAGTCCCATCGTTCACCAATACAAAACACTAGAAAAGTCAAGGAATTAAATTCTTACATCATTTCATTATGCCATTCATGAAAATCAACTGCCTGCAAAATTAGATCAGCTGACAAAGTAGACGAATGGATTAACAATCACTTTCGGGACCTCGTATGACCTCTATCCCATTTGAAACAAACAGTAGAGGTTAAGTTAGGTCCCCTTAACAGTTCATGTATTCATATTACATTCGAGTTCTAGGTATTGCCAGCGCATATTGACAACTAGTGTATTCATGTCCCGTTCATGTATTTGTCCTGTGTTCGATATCATCAGGTTCCCTTAACAACAGGAGTGAAGAGAACAGGGCAGGCAAGGGCCCTGACCCCCAAAAATTCTTAAGATCTTAATATATAATAATATTATAATTTAGCCCCCCCCCCCCCAAATGTTTGAATTTCGATTTAGTCTTTCTAAAAACCATAAAGTTATAAGTCAATACAAAGATAAAATTACATTTTAACTCTCATAACAATATATAACTTAATCTTGCCCCCTCCAAAAAAAATTTCTAGCTTCACCCCCTACTTGACAATTAGTGTATCCATGTTCACTCACCAAATACCAAACACAACAAATCATGGAATTAATTTTCTTGCATCTTTTCATTGTGCCATTCATGAAAATCAACTGCCTGCAAAATTAGATCAGCTGACAAAGTAGAGGAATGGTTTAACAATCACTTTTGGGACCTTGTATGACCTCTATCCCATTTCAAATAAACAGTAGAGGTTAAGTTAGGTCCCTCTAAAAATTCATCTATTCATATCATGATCAGGTTCTAGTTACCATTTCCATTGCAAGGTTCAATATCACCAGGCCCCCTTAGCTCCATTTGTGCATGTCCTGGTAGTATTTTAGCTATTCCTTGCCAGGTTCCCTTAACAATTAGTGAATTAATGTCAAATTCCTACTTTGGTTACTATTTTCAGTGTCAGTGTCCAATAATCAAGCTGTGTTTGATATTGTCAGCTTTCTTAACAATTAGTATATTCATAAACGTCTGTGTATTCATGCCGTATTCATATGTTCATGTAATTCCGATATTTAGTAGCCAAATCCATTAAAGAAAATAAAAAAGGGGGCTTACTTGCGGCAAATCATTTTGTCTTGGTTGTATTTACGAGCCAAAGCCATTAAAGAAGGCTCAATAATTCCACCTCTCAACCTTAAAACAAGATGAAGCGTTGATTCTACACATAAAATAACAAAAATCCAGTTAAAGCATTGTAATCAAATCTAAAAGAGCAAGATAATTACTAAAAATATACAAAAATCCAATAGAGAAACCTTTTTGAATGTTGTAATCAGCCAATGTACGGCCATCTTCAAGTTGTTTACCAGCAAAAATTAAACGTTGTTGGTCCGGGGGAATTCCTGTTAGTTCATCAAAGTAGGAACTTATTTAAAAAGATCAATTTGTGATTTTTAAGAATGAAATGGAACATTTGGGGAACCAAAAGGAAATGGGTGAAAGTTACCTTCTTTGTCTTGGATCTTGGCTTTGACATTATCGATGGTGTCGCTGCTCTCGACCTCGAGAGTTATGGTTTTGCCGGTTAGGGTTTTCACGAATATCTGCATCTTTTTTTCTTCAGATTTAAGCTGTGCTTTAGACTTTAGTGGCGGATTGTTAGGGCTTTATACTGATTTTATACGGCTTTCGAAGTGAGAGAGTATTCGGTTTTCCTTTTAGAAGTGACAATATAATGGGCTTAATGAACCCAATTTTATTATTTGACTTACTTTAGAATAGATTTTTTTGTTGTTTGATTCAAGTTTTTTCATGTTCATGTTAGGGGTTATTTGATTTGGTTTTTTTTTATCTTTTATATTCGTTTCATGATTCATGTTAAAAAACATTTGATTCGATATTTATTTCATGATTTATACTAGAGATTATTTGATTTGTTTTTTTATCCTCCATATTTATTTTAAAGTCAATGTTTGGAGCTCGGATAATTCTCTTTATGTTTAAAATTTATGATTCTCTTCCAATAATATTTTTTTCAATATACAAACCTGTATTCTTTTTGAAAGTACAATATATCTCACTATAACACCAAATAATTATTTAATTTGCATTAAATTTTATTTTAACTACAAATGGAAGTCAAAATACTTGTCCTTAATTAACCTTACTGTAAAATTCAATTTTTGGACACTTTTTCTAGTAAAAAAAGTCAAATACGGATAAAATAATTTTCAAACTTGGAATGATATAGCCCAATCAAGATCACTTTTATTAATAAAAAACATTTAAAATTAATTATAAAATATGAATAATGTTTTTTATATTAATTTTAAAGAACTTGTTTTGTTGAATTTATTTTTTAATATAAATTTAAATTTAGGGTTAATACATTTAACTTAAATGTATATCAGAATCAAATGACATCATATGCGGGGTTTTTTACTAAAATAATACAAAAAAATAATATATACCAAAATAATATATTCCTCCCGTTAATTACGAAAATGGTACACTTGGGAGAGTGGTGCCTATCTGGTAGGCGGCACCACTGTGCACTCTGACAAAAAATATTTTTTTATTATTTTAATATTAATAAAATTATTTAAATAATATTTTTTTTAAAAAAATACTGATACGGGTTTAGGTCAAACCCGATAAAAAAATACGGGTGTGGTATTTTTGGGTGGTGCCTGTCTGGTAGGCGACACCAGTGGTGCCTGTCTGGTAGGCGGCACCAGTGGTGCCTGTCTGGTAGGCGGCACCAGTGGTGCCAACCTACCAGGCGGCACCTCTCCTCGTGTCGTCCTTCAACCCTGCATAAAAAAAAAATTGTAAGATATATGGGGACCTTAAAATGGTCCCCAACACAACATTCAGAAAGAAAGAAGAAGAAAAGAATAAGAAGAAGGAGGGTGGAACGGCAGCATCAAATAGAGAAGGGAAGGAGAGAAAAGAAGAAAAAAAGAAGGTATGTTGGATAATTTTAAATAGAAATTTTACTTGTTAGATGATTTTAAAAAGAAGAAAACGAAATTTTCTTTTATAAAAATGACTTAAAATAAATTTTAAATAGAAATTGCTTCAAATTTAAGAGTGATTTTAAAAATGAATGACTTAAAATCATCAAGACATGGTCCAATAATTATATTAATAGTATATTGGATGAGGTGACCATGTATTATATTTCTATGATTTCACATATTATTATTTTCTAAAATACATATTTTCCCTTTCTTTATCATATATATTATATATGTATGTATGAACCCATTGTAAATAATATTTTGTTAAAATATTTTAACAAACATCAATTGATATAAACTATAGATTCATCAAAATATGGGTAAAAAATAAATTTATTCATATTATATTAAATTATGACATGCATGAAAAAAGTATGTAAAAGTATACTTATTAAAATTTTATATAAAAGTTAAATGAAATTTAATTGAGTTGATAAAGTTAAATTTTTAAATCCATTTTATTGATTTTATATAAAATTTAAAAAATACACTAATAATAATCTAATGGTTTCAATTATTTTACTTAGTATGCAAGTGTCACAGGTTGAGATTTTAACTCCGATCACGTGTGGCCTTAGGGTTGGTTCCTATAACAAGAGGCCGGACGAATTCAACTTTGGATATTTGTTTGAGAATACTTAAGTCATGGCAAGCACAAGAAAGCACAAGAAAGAAAAAAAGAGTTTATATTTGAGATTATTTTATTTAATTCAATTGATATATTTAAATATTTTATATATTAAATATTTTTAAAAAAAAAAATTTAAAACGAAAAATTAAAGAAAAAATAAAAAACATTAGTAATTATTTTAATATATTTAAAAAAGAAACATTAAAATGTGGTTAATTGCCCTTCGTGATAATTAATTTTTAAAAAAGTAAAAAAGAAAGAAGCATAAATGTAGTAAATATTTTATTTTTTTATAAAAAAAATGATATATTTTAATAAATTTCAAAATAATTTTTTAATATAAATTTAACACTTTACCTGCAAAATGTAAGAGTAAATTCGAAACTTAAAATTTTATTTTATCAAAGTAATTAATATATAATTATTTGTTTTTATATATATCAAGAATTTTAATTAATTCTAGTTAAAAATTGTATTAATTACTTCTGACAGATTGATAATCTTAATTTTTATTGCAGATATGAATATAGATTCTTTAATTAAGGATGATAATCATATATCGGCATCTATACATATACAGGTAATAAATTGTTAGTTGTTAAAGTATAAAAAGTTCATTTAATTTACGATATTAAACTAAGTTATATTAACTATATCGATAATTTAATAGTCTCAGGATGTGTACCGGAAATTAAGAGGTCGCGTAAATTGGATAAATTATGAACCGGACGAACGTATCATGCCATACTTGATTGCAGCTGGATTTGGAGCTGCTTCACTGATCCGGACATTTGATTTGCGTTATGACTTAATTTTCGCTTTGGTCGAGCGGTGGCGGCCAGAGACCCACACGTTTCACTTACCATGTGGCGAGTGCACTATCACACTAGAGGATGTTGCACTGCAGCTTGGGCTTCCAATCGACGGGATGCCCGTTACGGGGTCATCGACGGTATCTGACCCGACGGCCCTTTGTGAAAGCTTATTGGGAGTCTCACCCGGTGATGGTGAATCGAGATTCACGGGATTGAAGTTCACATGGTTGAGGGAAAGATTTCACCAACTACCAGCTGATGCCACCGAATTTGATGTGAGGTGTGCCGCTCGGGCTTATATATTACACCTTATATGGGGTGTATTGATGCCGACGGCAAATGGAAATAGAGTGCACATCATGTAGTTGCCCCTATTGACCGATTTTAATGAAGCGGGTCAATATAGTTGGGGCTCGGCAGTACTAGCGATGTTGTATCGTGAGCTTTGTCGATGCACAAAGCCTGCTGCCGTTGACATTTGCGGGTGTCTAATATTGTTACAATCGTGGGCTCTATATCGGATGCCTTTCTTGGCTAATATCAGACACCTGCCATACGTTTTTCCACTCGTGAACAGGTGATAACATCTACTCTTTATCCACAATTATTTGATTTTTTTATATGTAAATTTGATGTAATAAGTTATTTATTGTAGATGGCGTGGGAATCCGAATATCGGAAGGTCATTCACGGTTCCGATATATCGACAGATGATCGAGACACATGCGGGGGAGATGGTAAGTTATTCGTGGCATGCAATTACATGAATCTTCATTTATTAATATTAATTGAGTCGTCTTACTATAACAATGTTATTTAAATTTGCAGTTCCTTTAGATGCCCTATTCGGTCCCTGAGGTGGCGACTATTATTCCCGATTTTGCCCGTAACCACTCGTACTTTTGGTGCCTTGACGCACCAATTATATGCTTTCAGACAGTCGAGTGGTACCACGGGGATCGAGTACTTCGACAATTCGGGTACATACAAACCATTCCGAGAGATCCAGTTGATTTAGGAAATATTCATGGTATCGATAAGAAGGGGAGACAGGGAATGGACTGGGGGCAAGTGCACAAAAGATACGTTGCCGTGTGGGCGAGACGGGCAGAGCGGATACCTCAACGTGACATAGATCACTGTTTCACTTTTGAGGTATCCGTAGAGTATAGACAGTGGTATTTTCAAACGGGGAAACCATATATATTTGGTGGGCAAACAATGTTTGTCCCCCCGTTCATGCTACCACGTGGGCACCACTTTTAGCCGGCTGAGCCTGAGCCTGAGCCTGAGCCGCAGTCGCAGTACTATTCGGAGGCTGCGCTCGAGTCGGAGCGTAACACCGAGCCGACGCCTGAGTCGTATCATCCAGGGTGGTCAGGAAATGCATATAATACGAGTTGGTCAGCGCATGAGTATCATTCAGACTTTATCGAGTCCAGCACCGATGAGCAGGATCCGAGATCGTCTTTGATGTTTGATATCTTCAGCCCAATACCACCATAGTTCTCTATTCCTTTCAGCTCATTACAGTACTCTACTCCTCCTCGCCCATTGCCGCAACAGAACTTTAACCATGGCTCATCATCATCAATGACACCCGAAGGTGCGGAAGACGATGATGTTGAACGTCGTGAGCACCCGCAACGTGATCGTCGACCACCACAACGTTTTACTCCTAGAACCACACCATCGAACCATCAAATGCGATGAGATGGGCCATTAAATATGTTTATGTTTATGTTTATGTTTATGCTTATGTTTATGTTCTTATTTATGTTTATGTATGCAAATATTTTGTATTTCCCTTTTCTACAAAACAACTACTTATGATCATTTAATGTCATTTGCTAAACCTAATTAAATTAATTCAAACATAAAAACTATTAAATAAATTCAAATTTAAATAGAATTAATTCCAAATTCAATCATAAATTTAATTAATTCCAACAGAAAAATGACCAATAATAATAGCTTAAGTCGGGCCCGATCCAGATGACTGGCCAAAATGATAGGTTCGTTGGGGGCAGTTACGTCGAGTATGTCCAGCTAGTCTACAAATTCCACACAGCTTGCTGCCGTCTATTCTTTCCATAATGTCCATTTCGTTGCGGATTCTGGAAACATTCGGACGACCTTTCGGATTCCTTCGCAAACCTCTGTTCGGTATAAGCTCGAAAGTCATCGGAGGCACCTCCCATGTGGACAAATCAGGCAAGACGGGGAACTCATTTTCCCAAATACGTAACGTGCGCTGGAGAGTGTAAACGGGGTCGATGAACTGTTCAACATTGAGCGACACATTAGCACAAGCTGCAACGACATGTGCACATGGATAATGGAGTGTATCGAACCTCCTGCAATCGCAGTGCCTATTCTGCAAATCAACCCCGTATGACCTAGGTGGGATACCAGGTTTTCGCCCAATTGTCTCTGTAACTTGAAATCGTTGAAATTGTCGTGAGTATATTTCAACGTCCATCGTCCTCGCTCTCTGACGGTTTGCATCCATTGCATTCCTGACAGTTTCGACAAAAACGTGACCGGCGTTCATCTGGTCGATTTGTCGCGTCCCCATCACTGGCATCAAAGTAGCCAACCTGTAGAACGTAGCCGAGAACACTGATGAAATCGGTAGATGTCATATTCTCTTAAACACGCCATTAACCGACTCTGCCAGGTTGGTCGTCATTTGACCATATCGATACCCGTCATCAAAACTTTGAGCCCATTGCCACGGCTCCATAGTACCCAACCACTCTCGTAACGGCTTGTTCGTTTCACCTTCCATGTCACGCTCAAGTCTGGTCATTTTTTATCGAAATCGGTGTGGCTCTAACTCGTACGCTGTTGGAATATTAAGAAAACATAAGTTATGCTCTCGAATTAAAACATAAAAAAAAATATAACTTAGAACAAAATTTCTTTACCAATTCTCACAAGTCGTCTTCGCCAGTCTGCATTCTTATATTCTTTTTGAAAGTTTGCCGCAATGTGTCGGCTACAATAAACCGATCTCCATGGTACACCGGTACATCTAATGGCAGCAATAATCCCCTTTCCTCTATCGGAGATGATGCAAATATTATCGTTATGAACAACGTACCTCCGCAGGTTCGTCAAAAAGAATTTCCATGATTCCATATCTTCTTTGTCCACAATAGCGAATGCTATCGGGAGCACGTTCTGGTTCCCGTCTTGAGCCACCGCAATTAATAGAATCTACGTATATTTTTCGTATAGCCAGGTCCCATCTACCTGGATAAATGGCTTGCAGTGAGGAAATGCTCTAACACAGGGTTCAAACGTCCAAAATATATATTGGAAAATTCTTCTTCCCGGTTGTAAGTTGTTATCCGGACCATAATAAGGCCGTGTCACCAACTCAATCGCAGTTCCGGGCACGTATTGTCGCATTGCGGCTATCCAACCTTGCAGCTCATTGTACGATGCATCCCAATCACCGAACAATTGTTCCATTGCCATCTGTTTCGCAATCCATGCTTTTCGATATGAAACTCGATAATGGAATCGTACTTGCATCTCGACAATCAGTGTAGAAACTTTGATGGTCGGATCGTCCTTCACCATTGGCATGATATGTGTGCAGATAGTTTTGGAATCGAGTTTTCGATGATCTTCTGACAAACGTGTTGAACTGCATGTGTGAGGCCCGACAAATTTTATTATCTCCCACTTTTGCGACTTCTGGATAAATGCAGCTCGTACCCGCCAATTGCAGCCTTCTGTCGAACACTCTCCAATATATAATGTCGGTTTAGACACAACGACTTTGTAGTCCACTGACAAATTCATGCTATATCGCTTAATGACAAATACGCACTCTTCTTTCGAGTCAAACCTTTGACCCACGAACAACTGTTCAGGTTCTGGTGTAAGCGCCAATCGGTGAGCAGGCATTATATCAGGGTACTCTTCAAAATCGGCTGCATATGCCGCATCAGGGTCTATAACTGACATGTGTGACCCAGCAGGATAATTGTGCATCACAATACGTCGACCATCCGGGACCTCGTCATTTAGGCCTTCCTCATCGATATCATCCGGGACCTCGTCCATGTCGGGATCACTACCAATATCGTCCTCGTGATCAGAAGGATCACTACTATCATCTCCATCATCACCATCCGTATCATTATCAGGTGCAACATTAAGATCGATATTAATCCCACTGATCCCGCAAGCTACAGATTGATTATCAACGTAGGATGTCGGAGCCATCATACTTAATGGAGTGGAATCTTCAACTCTCTCAACATCAGTTAGCTCAGCAAATAACTGAATCGGTGCATTTTCATTACTCTGATTCCCACAATAAAGAGCGATCATTGTCTCAACATCTTCATTATCTATGAGTTCCATCTCGGTAAATTTGATAGGATCTGTTGAAACTGGAAACTTATAGAAAAGTTTTGAAATCCTTCTCCCACAACGTCTAGCAATTCTTTCACTAATCTTTGCCTTCATATTATCCACCGAGACATTTTTACTAAATCTCATTGCTAGTTGTTGACGACATTCAAATACACATCCAATAGTTGTTGTTAAAATTTTCCCATCGAAAAAAACGCATACGAAAAATTGATTTTCCATCTGTTAAAAGAAATAAATAACATTTTTTACACAAATAATATAAAAAATTATTTATTCTAAATAAATAAAATTATAGTTAAAATTTTCTGCTAACCTTCTGTTTCCTTTTCTTCTTCAAAACTTTTGTTTCCTTTCCTTCTTCAAAAATTTACTGTTATTCATTCTTCAAAAATTTACTGTTAAACAGATCTGATGGGGTTTAAATAGCATTGACAAAGGCACCACTAGTGCCGCCTACCCAGTAGGCACCACTAGTGCCGCCTACCTGGTAGGCACCTCTTGTAAAATTTTAATTTTATTTAATTTAATTTTCTTTTTTTAATTTAAAAATATATAAAAGTGTATTATTTTTTATATTTAAATTTCTCTTATATTATTATTGTAAAAATCTGGAGATTATTATTATTTTGATAAATAAATATTTTTTATATTATTTATTTAAAAATATTGAGTTATTTTTATTTAATATTTAATTTAATTTTTTTAAATTTTATAATATTTTTTCTACAATTCTTATATTTATTAAAAAAAATATATATATATTTATATTATTTAAGTTACTAATTTTTTTGTATTATATTTTGGTGTATAAGATTTTTTTTTGTATTAGTTTTGTAATAAAAATACGAGTTGGTGCCACCTGATAGAAATGCACCACTGGTGCCGCCTGTCAGGTAGGCACCACTGGTGCCGCCTGTCAGGTAGGCACCACCCATTTATACTATTTTCGTATTTTTATACCGGGTTTACTTATCGGGTGTTTTTTTAATAATAAAAAAATATTTTTTGTCAGAGTGCACAGTGGTGCCGCCTACTAGATAGGCACCACTCTCCCAAGTGTACCATTTTCGTAATTAACGGGAGGAATATATTATTTTGGTATATATTATTTTTTTTTGTATTATTTTAGTAAAAACCCTCATATGCGGTAACAAACAAAAAAGAGATATTTAATTCCCCTGAAAAGTACCAAATTGACATTTGAAGTCAAATTCAAGTGCTAATTAGGACAAAAATTCAATTCGAACATTAAAACGGAACTGAAATATCAAACTAAGACAAAAATTCAAGTACCAAATAAATATGAAAACCAAATTTAGAGACCAAATAGTAATTTAACTAAAGCCACTAAAACTTGACTCAATAATGATAAAACAAACTTCAAAAATTTTCTTCCAAATCAAATCCAGTAACTTACTACCCCAAAGCACAGTTCCTATCTGCCATAACCAAAATATAACTCAATAAAAATTATATGTAAAAGCTTAATTTCAAATATGGATTAAAGTGTTCCAAAACTTTTGTATGTGTCAATTAAGATCAAAATCCATCAAGGAACTACTTTAAAGTGATCAACAAAAAAAAAAACAAAAAACCTCCGAGCATTGAAACAGCCAGCCCTGGCAGCAACAACAGCAGATTCACAGCCGCCTTCCACGTCTGCCACTCTTTCTTCGAGTACTGTCAGTGGGAATGGGGGTAACGTCCTCTTCAGTAAACAAAAAAGTTACATGTCAGTTTACATGAGTTCGAAGTGAATCCACAAAATAAAACCGAGAGAAATAAGATGAAAGAATTGTACCTATACGACCAATTTTCATGCTGGATCGAGCAAGAGCTCTAAGTGCGGACTGGGCACCAGGACCAGGTGTTTTTGTCTTGTTCCCTCCGGTAGCTCGGAGCTTTATATGAAGGGCAGTAATACCCAATTCCTGTGGATCACAAACACAGATACGGATAAGTTATCACCGCGTCTAACAGTATATTGCACCACAATTAGAAGGGTGAGATAATAAGACCTTGCAGCGTTGAGAAACGTCTTGTGCCGCAAGCATGGCTGCGTAAGGGGACGATTCATCTCTATCAGCTTTCACCTTCATACCACCTGTGGAAGGAATAAGTCGGAACATTACTCTTCGTAAAAATAACTAAAATCGGGACTTGACTATCAAAGCACGTTGCAATGTTAATTAACAATTTTTAATATAAAGTTCCAAATGGCTTTTGAATTACTAGTCGCAGTCTCTCGTAAAAGCCTTCGGTGTTAGGCATTTGAAGTATTAAAACCAATTAAATCTAGAGATGCTGATAACACCAATAACCCAATGTAGCAAAAAGAAACCATACCCGTTATGCGAACCATTGTTTCCCTTCCAGACAAATCAGTTACATGCTGCGAAATAAATGATAATGCATTAAACATAATGAAGTAGTGCGAACAAAAATCGATGTAAACAAAGGTGATTTGCTTACAATAAATGTGTCGTTAAAGGAAGCAAAAATGTGAGCCACCCCGAAAACGTGCTCGCCGTCTCGTACAGCAGGTCCGAGGGTAGTAGCCTCCTCCTTGGGCTCTCTCACCTTCCTCCTCGACTACAAAATACCCCAAATCCATGAATCCCTCAAATATCACTACTTAAACTTAAATCGATCAAAAAATGTCTTATACTAATAAAAACTATTTAAAGAAAAAGCGACAACTGGATGGGTCGATTTGTTCCAGTCATTTCAGGTCTTGGCTAATTTTGGGTTGAATCATTCAGAATTTCAGATATGGAGTTCCAAGTTTTTCAAGTCCTTCATTATGAGCTCAGAACATTTCGGATTAGTCATTCAGGTCGGTGGATTTGGGTTTGAATTGATCAGGATTGGCTTTTCGGGAATAATTGATAGCTCCAATCCATTTCAATCTCAGAAAAGAACACCTTCCGCAGCTAATACAAGTTTAAAACTGGACTAATCTAATTAGTAGATAGTTCAAATTTGAAAATATTCCATTTAACACAAAGAAAAAGTATAACACAAAGAAAACTCACAGATTTTATTACATTACTACATCTGAATTGGAAATTTTCACCTTTTTTTTCAATTTACTGTAACAAAAACCTGAATTATTTTTTTCTCAGCTACCAAACAAGATTTAGCCTAGACACGAGGAATTCGAAATAGATGTTAAGAGAAACTCACCATGGCTTGTGAAATTAGGGTTTTTGCTGAGAGCGCTTTTGCTGAGAACGATTCAAGCTATCGAACTGAAGCTAAGAAATCAATTATATTAATTTATAGTTACGGTTTTTGAATGTTATAACCCCCGGAATTTTTAAAAAATACAGTTATTTCGATATTTTTTAATAAATTTTAAAAAATACAGGTTTTTCTCGGTTAAAAAAAAAGTTTTGTCAAATTTTTTTTTTGGGGTAGCACTGAAATGATCGACTTCCGTAATATAATAATTTTTTTTATGTATGTCTACATGGTTGACACTAATGTGATTTTTTTTTTGTAGTATCCACGTGGTGGTACCAGTATAATTCCACCAAAAAATAAATATGTATAAAAAAATTATTAAAAAATAGATATGAATGTCAGCTATTGCAATGTCGACACTAAATTTTTTTTTTTTATTCTCGATTCAAGCAAACTGTCATGATTACACAATGATGAATTTGGGTGTCAACTATCAAAATGTCGACACCACCAGGCACCATTCATTTCAAGTTATTTCATTATATTTTTTTAAAATTGCGTCATTTTATAATTAATAAAAAAATTTCGGGTTACTTGTGATAAAAAAAAAGACCTCCATTTGAAAACCACTAATTTGATGCTTGAGATGATTTGGAAACATATTTCATCACATGAAAACATTTGATGTCACTGATTAATTAGCTTAAATGGAAACAGAAGGGTATATATTTATATTAAGAATTTTATTATAGATATATAGGTCCTTTCAGTTTGGATGTACACATCATTCTCAGCAAGCATCATGCATACCATTAAGCAGCAATCACAGAAGAAAATGGCAGGAACTGAGTCCAGTAACATTTAATGGTTTTTTCAATTGAATCCATAAGGCAAATTCAATGACATTAAGTGAACCAGCAACATTTCCCTTCTGCACCTTGTTGAACTTCAGGTTATTCACCTCTGCTATGAACCCACCACAAGAGATTAGTAAGTGAATTCCCACCATCATGGCGAGACAGGTTCCTTATCTTTTCCAAAGCATATAAAAACCCTTTCCATCCATCTCCTAGAACTTCCCTTCCCAGTGCTAGCAATGTCCACAAGCTGTCTGGTATACTCAATGTCAGAGAACAATACCTCACTGATAGGCAATATTGGTAGCAATTGGATTCCAAGCCTGCATTCTCTCCAGTCAGCAGGAGCAACCAAAGACTACTGTCCCTCTTGTTGGCCCACAAAACACTTACAACTCTGTTCTATCTAGTGAATTCTTCTCCATATAGATTATCTCCTTCCTTAACATGCCACCATGTTTGCGCTGCTTGAATCACCAGTGCTGTAAGTGTTGAACCAGTTGCAACAAGATGGGCGTCTCCATAGGCTAACCCCATTAGTGCAGCAGAGTAGAATGAATTCACAGCTTGACTAGTGCTTTCTTGATTCCTTCCATCTGCAAATTCAGTCAACCCTCCAGCCCAAGAATGGAGCTTGTAGAAATCAAAACACCTCATTTGTGGATAATTCGAATTCTATCGGCTGCCCAAGTTCATAAAATCAGCCACGAGTGAATAAGCATGGGGCTTATACCTCCTTCCCCATGCAGGGTCAATCTTGGTCAAGACAGCTATTCCATAAATTAAGTAACCAATACGACAATTGTGGTCATTGTAAACTCCAAACCCGAAATCTGCCCCTTAATCCGTTGACCCTTGTTTACTCACAATTCCACCCCATTTCGATTCATACAGAAAACCGTTCCCATTAAAAGTCCCATCCAGCCATGGCTCAATTGTATCCTTCAAGAACTTTCTTATAGCTGGAATCACATCAAGAAAGCACACTTCTTCAGCAATCAAAGCCAACCTTGCTGCTCTTGCAATCAACTTGCCATAAAAATATACTGATTTCGTCGTTATAACCGATGAATCCAAGGCATCAACGTCCATAGCAAGAGCAGTTACAATCTCAGCATACGATTCTTCATTAACCCCCTTAATTGAATGCCAAGTTACTGAAACTTGGTGTGGTTCCAACATCCAGGAATCACCAACAATACCAACAAGGTCCCCATCAATACTTTTATACTTAAAATTCTCTAAAACCTTAACACCACAATCGTCCTTACATATAATATCAAGATAAAGTGGGTGTGCAAGCATAAGCAAATCACCCCATCCTTTCTTTTCCCATTTATACTCTACACAAAACGATTTGGTTAAAACTGCAACACCTGAGGTCGGGTAGGAAGAACAGAATTGATCGATGATTGATTCACATGTCGGGTCAGAATCGGACAATAAAACTATCCTAAGAATACCCGAAAACCCACCAGAAGTAATCAAAGAAACAATATGATTCAAACTGATGGATGACGATGCATATATAATCCAAGTTTGGCCATTTTTAAGCTTATATTGGAAGAAAACTAGAGAATTGCATGAACAGTGGAGAATGATATCAGTGTGTTGCGGGTTACAGAACAGGTTAAAAAGGGACTACCTTGAACAAGAAAGAAACGGAGGTTGGAGGAAGGGATATCTAAAGTAAGACTGAGATCACTGTAAGAAGAGATAACATGGTTTTTATCCGAACCTGGGGTGGTTTTACCGGTAGCAAAAATGGTTAAATCAGGGACGAAAATTTGGTAAATGAGAGGACTGTGAAAGAAGGATGGGTAAGAAATAGAAAGGGAAGAGCCGGCTAATTTGATGAGATAAGGGTGGATGTATTCAGGCTGGTCGACATTTTTGAGAGTGAAGTTTTGGAAGAAAGAGTTAGTAGGGAGAGGGGATGAGAGGAGGTTTCTGGAGAAGAAAAGAGAAGGGTCAGAGAGAACAGAGGATTGTACTTTAGGGAAGAGAAAATGGTAGTTTTTGGGAGGGGTTTGAGGTATCGGTGGAGACATTGGTGGAGATGGTGGTCATGGTGATTTAGGCATTTTAAAGGGTTTGGTGATTAAAGTATTGACTTTTCTCCTAAGTCAACATGATATGGATTTATAGGCGGCTGATCACAGTTGGATGCATCGGCCATTATTGAAAATGTAATGAAAAAAATTTTCAGAGACAAAAAATAAATTAAAAAACCACTAAAATGAATTGAAGGTTAAAAAAATAAGGAACAATTAACAAGAACATTTGCATAGTAAAACAATTATAAACAATTCAACTTTCACTATAATACTTATCCATCGAACAGTTCATTTCCTGGCTAAAAATAACAGCTTTTGTCAAGCAATGAAAACTTGGTATTTTAGTTCAGCATATTAGCACTAAACCCATTTCCATGTTAATCAGCAAGCATTTACATTTTGTGCAAGTTTACTATTTGGCTTAATACCTGTTTTGATCCCTTTACTTTAGTGAAGCTCTCACTTTGGCCTTTTTTACTATTTTTTGGGACTTTGCTCCTCCTACTTTCGTTCCATCCATCACATTAGCCCCCTGACCATGTGGGAATTTTCTTTAAAGAAAATGATCAAGAGATTAATGTGATGGACAAAATGACCCAAAAAATAGTAAAAAGACCAAAGTGAAAGTTTCACTACAGCACAAGGGTCAAAACAAGTATCAAGCCCTAGTATTTTGTTCTTGTAAATTGCTTAGATAGTTAATAAATCCCATCAACATTGTGAAAAACAGGCAACTTTTTTCAGAAAGTTGAAGCAGAGACCTTTATGTAACACCCAAATCACAAAGTTTAAAACCTAAAATGCATTTTTCAATGTAAAAGTGGTCACATTTGCATTGTTCAAAAAGATAATTAATTATTTTCATATGGTGTAGAAAGGCATACCAAATGAGTCACCAAAGTTGGTCCATAGTTAAGCTCGGATGGAATTTTCATTCTCAGCAACACCAATAACCTCAACATAACTTGTAAGAGGAGCAGGAGGAGAGACTCTTAGAACAAGTTGGCAACCATGGGTAGACTTCCCCATCATAGATCAGGCATCGGATCGAGTAACCTGAATCACTGTTCGCACCTTACGTCCAACATGAATGCGTAACAACCCTCCATTGACAAAAGCTGCAGGGCTTGAAGTGCCCATATCTTGCATAACAAATAAGAGAGCATCCAAAATACATTTATTTTACCAACGTGAAAAGTAATTTTCAATCGCAATTGTTTTTTTCTAGCTATAGTATCAAACCAGCAAACAAACAACTTTAATCCAAACAAAAAGCTAAAAACATGGATACCTAATTAAAATATAACCAAATTGTAATAACTAATTAAAAGGAAAAAAAACGAAGCATGATAGACAATATACATTCCTCTCACATTACTACCATTCGCAAATAGGGGCAAAGCAAGAAAATCTTTTAGGGAATGAGATAAAAATATAATTTGTCTGAGGCAAAAATCAGATTAGTCTCTTGATCATTTTATACAAAAATGAAGTACCCAGAAAGTTCGTTGAAGGTCAAAGAAATCAAGCAAGGAAGCTAATTAACCATAACCTAAGGACGCTCAACAAAATCGACTCTTCATGAAACAATTTCCAGGAAATGAAAAATAATTCAAATAATCTAAATATTAGTCAATGTTGGTCAGTGTGGATATATTCATTTCATATAATCAAAAGCCGATATGAAAATTCTTTTTGTTCTTCACAATGAATATTATTAAACAAAATTATAGAAAAAAAAGAAAACGAAACGAAAGGCTGTGATGTAGGACGTACCGTATCAAACTACTAGTGAATTCAGTGAGGATTGAATTTGATTATGGTGAACAGTTAACAGCTGAGGAAAAACCTGAAAGAAAATTGACATTTAATAAGAGATTTAATTGATTTTCTTATAAAACGATCAAACAAAAAGATCGTAATGTAGAAAAAAAATTACCTGATTGAGCGATAAGAGGATTCCTTTTTATAGATTTAAGGTTTAAGGAAAAGGCAATAGGAGAAGGCTTAAAAGAGAACGACAGGTTTTTTATGGCGGCAAAATGAAATAATGGAGGGAAAAGCAATACAAGCGCATTGCGCACCCCCTTTTCCAAAACGACAACTTAAGTTTGCCGTTTTTACCTTATAAACTTAAGGTTATAAATCTAGGGGTACTCCGAGAATCGAACTCGGGACCTCTCGCACCCGAAGCGAGAATCATACCACTAGACCAAGTACCCAGTTGTTATGAGCTTCCTCGAAAAAGTTTTTTAATTTTAAACTATTTTAAGGTTCTCAAGCAAATATATAAACATTTGTCTTACAAATTTATTAGAAGACATGGTATAGAAATTAAATTAAATTTTTCCTAAAATTTAACATATTTTGAGTTTGAATCAAATCATGTGCTATCTTATAAAAAAAGAGAATATGAAGAGTTTATAAAGGTTTATGATATGACACCAGATTTTAAAACCAA
This sequence comes from Gossypioides kirkii, assembly GCA_005610355.1. Classification (NCBI taxonomy): domain Eukaryota; kingdom Viridiplantae; phylum Streptophyta; class Magnoliopsida; order Malvales; family Malvaceae; genus Gossypioides; species Gossypioides kirkii. The sequence goes on along the minus strand of CP032253.1, from coordinate 54,807,996 downwards.
TTGATGGATTTTTTTTGTTTAATCTTACTTGCCTACTTATGGAATAATTTTTCTCTTTTAAGAACTTAATGTATAAACGCACTAAATATAATGCATGATAAAATTGTTTCATTGGGATTACAGCTCTAATATTATAAAGGAAAAACATTGAAAGCATAATCTCATCCTTTCGAGCATATTATTGCAACCCAAAAGAAGAAAACTAGCCCAAACATAGTCAAAAAGTATAAATTTTAACCTCAATTATAACTCAAAACTTCTCAACAACATCCATATCCAGCTATGGAATTTCAAATAGAAATTAAAAAAGCAAAGAACCAAATGGGAAACAAAATATTTGACAAGTCTGGTATTCAAGTTCTTTTGAAGCAAACGACATAAACCACCATAGTAAGTCATAGTTCTATTGGGGGTACATTGGGAGATGTCAATGGTGCTTGGGTGCATGATTTCATGTTCAAGATTAAGATATTGTGGGAGATTCAAGAAGCCGAAGGCCTCCAACCGGCCAAGGCCATTGATATTTCGAGTCTTAGACCTAGTTTAGCATTGCTTTTAAAAAGTGTTTTTGAAAAGTGTGGTGCAAAATTTTTTTTGAGAAGTTGTTTTGAAAAGTTTGTTAAATATTTGATTGTTTAGCATTTCTGTCAAAAAGTGCTTTTGAGAAATGAAATATCTATTTTAGATATTATAAAATAATAATTATACAGTTAAATAATGTTCAAATTAATTAATATTATGATATTTTAGTAATAATATAAAAATAATTTATTATAATTTAATATATGAAATATTAATTTTAAATATTTCTATGTAATTAATATTAATTATTTAAAAATCTAATTAGATTATATAAATTATATTTTAAATATTTAAATATAATCATAAAATATTTATATTTAAATATTAGCACAGTTATATTATTTTATAAAATATTTTTAATTTTTAATTATTAATTTTAATACATTTGTATTATTTTATTTTAAAATTTAATTTGAATATATAACTCATATTAGATATTAACATAATATAAAAAATATAAACCTAACAAATTAAAATTACATGCATTTGGATTAAAGTTTCAAAAAAGGGTAATATTTATATACTAAATACATCATCAAAAGGTTTACATTAACATTTACAATTCAAAGTGAATTCATTAAACTAGAAGCTATAACATCTCTTGTCAATTCCATTTCAAGACTACTTGAATTGTTTGATTCACCACCATCATCATCATCATCACTTTCTCCATCATACATATTTTCTGGATCAATAATATCCTCATATGCCTTGTTAATATTTTCGTATTCCATAAAATCTGCATCATTTCGACCGGCATGTTTTCGGATAAAATTGTGTATCGTCATTGTAGCAACAACGATCATCGTTTGCTTTTCAAAACTATAACTTGGCATATCCCTTAAAATGGACCATTCTTTTTTCAGAACACCAAAAGTTCGTTCAATGACACTGCGTAACGATGAATGTGAATGGTTGAATATCTCTTCTTTACCAGCTATCGGTCTACCTCTACAAAAGTCAGGTAAATGATATCGCTGGCCTTTATATGGTCCAAGATAACCTTTCATTTGAGGATATCCAGAATCAACAAGATAATATTTTCCTACATATGATAATATAACAAAGATTTAATTTAAGAATTCTTTATTTTTTAAATTATCAATTAAAGAACTTATACTTTATTATTTAAAAAAAATAAATGAAATAGCTTACCATTTGGTGGGTGCGAAAATTTGTATTTTGGATCTCGAATTGCATCAAGAAATATTCTAGTGTCATGCGCCGATCCTTCCCGTCCAACCATAACAAAGGTGAAACACATATTAAAATCACACACCGCCATAACATTTTGAGTCGGGATACCTTTTCTTCCAATGTAGGGAATTTGTTCATTTGGTGGAAGAATAGCGGCAATATGAGTACCATTAATTGCACCTATGCAATCCTGAACAAATAATCATATTAATCCTATGCATATTTTTAATCGATAAAAAATATTAAAATATAATAATATAATATTAAATTCTAACCTTAAAATGTGGCATATATCTAGAATCATTACGTATTTGATCGGGTATTGAGCTAAAAAAATGATATTCGGGTGCAATTAGATCAATGGTCATCCTTAAAACTTTCTCAAGCACAATTGCAAAGTATCGATTTATTGTTGCTCCAGACCTTTGAAATCTTTCTCGACATTGGGAAACTTTGGCACCGGTGCCCAAGATGTACAAAAAATTCCCAACATTTCATGAGAAGATACGTGTCTTGAAGTTTGCAGGCTGTATCTTGTCTCCAAAACTCTCAACAAACTTGTGAATACAATTTTAGACATCCTAAAATTAATCATACAGCGTGATTTATGACCGTCAAGCATCTCTCGGATCCATGCCTCACCTGATTGTTTTGAATCCATGCATGGTTGCTTCAATATATACTTCTCATAATATAATTGCACGAAAGAAGATACAACAACAAATAATCGGCTAAAACATTCCATGCGTTGTAAAATTTCTTTCTTTTCCCATTTATGATCACTTTCATCACCGCTAGAATTGTCAACCATACTCATCACCTGTGAACAAATTTTATATCCAAAATCAAATATAAACAACTATTAATAAAACTAAAATACACATAAATAAGTAGAAAATAAATTCAATATCAAAAAACCAAACATAAACAACTATTGATAAAATTAGATTGCACATAAATAAGTAGAATATAAATTCAATATTCAAGAACCAAACATAAACAACTATTGATAAAACTAAATTACACATAAATAAGTAGAACATTAATTCAATATCCAAAAATCAAACATAAACAACTATTGATAAAACTAGTTTAACATTGTTGTTTAGTCACATAGTAGATATATCTAGATCCTAGAAGAGTAGAAAATTTTCAATTGCCCTCCTTCTCCATCTCTGTCTTAAGCCACATAGCTCTAATCTTGGGATTAATTGATAAAAACATAATTCGCTTGTCTTTGTTGAGTAATAATCCCAGTGAAAAAAAGTATAATGGACTAGCTTCTGGAACTTCCTCCGACATGCTATCAAGCACTTTGACTGCTTGTGGAATACCATATGGATCCATAACAGGAGTCAAACAAGATGTGGCTTGACTCATATTGTCAGCTGCATTATATAATTTTTCTATTTGACTAGACAATCTTGCAGCCTCTCCAATTTGCTTTGAGAATCTCTTCCTTCTAGTTTTCAAATATGAAGTTGATATCTCATGTGTTTTCCTTTTTTACCGTTTCCATCAATGTTAACATCATTTGAAATTTGAACATCATTTGAAGTGTTAACATCATTTAAAATGTTAACATCATTTCCTACATTTTCTTCCTCATTCTTTTCAGGTATGTCATTATCAACATCCTCAAAAAATTCACTGCGAAGTGTACCAGAAGAAGGTGTCCATGCTTTATCACCTGTTGCAACTATTCTCATGAACATTTGATCCAACTTCCCTTCCAAGTCAGGATCAATGCCGAATGTTCTAAATTTCTAAGCTTCAGGCACCACCTACATATAAAATAGTAGTTTAATAAAAGAAATTATAAATAACCTCATAAATAAGAAAAAACAAAAATATCTAAAATTATTAATGTTCCTTTAGCCTACTCTCCCACCAATCATCTGATGCATCAACGGTTTTTTTTATAGGATTCCACCCTAAACCAGTATCTCCATCTTTAAGTTTCTTCCAAGCCTTCCATTCTTTTTTCAAGGCATCCCACCTATTTTTAAGTTGTTTTTGTGAATAAGCCTTGCTTGTTTCTTTTTCAAAGTTGATCATTATATTCAACCATCCATCTTTTGTGAAATGAGTACCAGGTCTATTCCCTTTCAATATCTCTTTAATACAAATATCACAAAATGTTTCTGTCAATTTCTTATCCCACCATGCTTTGACTTTTTCACCATTAACTTCAATCCCCAAAGTACTCATTCTTCTTTGACTGATCACATTACATTGAATATATATATTAATATACTCATTATTATGAGTATACGAAATTAACAAGAGAATTAAATTTGAGCAAAATATCTAAGTAAGTGTCTGATAGAGATACGAGCCAAAGCTTATCATGTATCTTGAAGGTTATATCTCCATATTTCTTGTGTGAGTATATGCTGAACATGAATACTTCAAAGCAAAAAGAAGAACCAGACCAACATAACAGCCTATTACATGGACAATACCACATTTTCATCGAATGAACATTAAGACTAGAAATAACAGCCTATTACATGGACAAAATGATATGCATGTAATCATCTCATCGATATACCACATCAAACCATACATTCATATAGAATCAAGCCTGATTCATCGGTAACACTAAAATCAAGAAGATACATAGACGCTAAATTTAAGAAAAAATGGTTAAGAAAACAGGATGACAGAAACCATCCTATTATTCAAATGATTCCTTACCCAACGAAACCCTTCTTTCCCTTGGAATGCAGCACCAATTATGCTCTCACCAAGATTAGCAATCTGGGATGCTATTACGCATATCAATACCTCAGGTACATTTATCTGCTTGCAAAGATAAATGAAAAAGCAAAAAACAGAAGCTTAGAACATCTCTATAAAAATACCCATATTTCATTTATGCATTCTCTAGAGGCTGTAGATCATATTTAGTTTGAAAGTGTATTGAGGTTATGGAAACAATATTATGAACAAGAGCATGACCTTAGGGATCATATAAGATTTTTAGAAAATCCTAATTATAGATGCAGCAAGGCTAAAGTGACAACCTCATCCATTCGCATACAAAAAACCACAAACATTGCAAGTCAATTTCAAGTAATTTAATTCTCCCCCTTGAAAATACTATCCAATTTAGGAAATTGTTATACCTGAACTATATTAAATTGAAATTTAAGTTCCTAGCTAAATAATGCTCACAGAGGTTATACAAACCTAAATTGAAATGTCAAATTAAATTTATAAATATAGGAAGCCATAGAATTAAATTAAATTGACGTAGAATTACAGGAAATCGGTATCAGACTAAGAATGACTGGTATAGGCTTGGTCCAATTAGCATAGGATGATAGGAAACCATAGAACATAAGCGGGTTCACCACCATGAGTTACAGTGGTTCCCATTTGATGTCACACATCATGCAAAATTATAATATTCAAGATAATTATGACATATTTCAGTAGCTATACTTGATCATTCACTTTGATAAGAAAGTACAAGGAAAATAATCCCAGGATAACCAATTCAAACATTAGGAGTAGCAAAGTTGCAGAGAGCTATGATGACCAACCCGTTTGCAGCAACAGACACGCCTATTGGTCTCTCAAGAAGCCTTGATCAAACTGCATCGATGCACGCTCCTAAAAAGCCAAATCGAGTACAGAAATAGATACTCAAAATATTCAACAACGATAAAGAAGGTAAGCTAAATGAAACCAAACATAAGAAATCCAGTGACTAAAACTCAATTGTAAGAGGTTTTTTTTCCCCCTGAAGTTAGCTTGGGCTCAGAAAACTTAAGAAATCTGAAAAAATAACTATAACAAACTAAAGAACAATTTTTCAAAGTGATTTGGTACAGAAAACTTTAGAAAGCAGAACCATGATTTCAATCAAATAAACCTAAACCCAAAAGCCACTTACTTCCCAACACTATCGAAAAAGAAGGGATTAGCTTGATTCATGCGGACCAATACCCTTAGCTGAGAACAATTAAAAGAAATCGACGAATAACCGTAGCACTTACCGAAGGAAGAGATGATGGGTGCACAAAAGAATCATAGCAACTACCCGTTGGAGCTGAAAAAGATGAAAGAAGAGAAAAGTTTATAAAAAAATAGCTTTAAAATGGAAGAAAGGAAGAAAATGGAAGGGAAGAAGGAAGGGAAAGTAAAAAAGCAAAAAAATTAAAGAAGAAAAAAGAAGGAAGAAATAGGTGTTAGACCTATGTAAGGTTAAAAAAATAAATAAAAATTCTAAAAATCCGTTTGGGCTGCCACTGGACATTTTAATTACTTTTCATTTTGAGAAATTTTTCAGTTTGAAAAGTCAAAAAATGACTAAATGAAAGTTGTTTAGTAACCCTTCAACCCAAAAAAACTTATTTAGTAAAAAGTCATTTTTAAACTGGTTGCTAAACAAACCTTTATTATCGAGCTCGATGCACTGCCGGTAGTTCAACTGTTATCTCGTCCTTTTGACATTACCATCCTATGAATACGTATGTCACGAGCTGCTAGCTTTGGTAAGTCAGACAACAATGGCAAGTCAGACAAGACCCTTTTTTTAATAATTAAAACATGGTTATTTTCATAATTAATAAATTTTTTCGGGTTATTTGTGAAAGAAAGCTGGATGCTTGAGATGATTTGGAAACATATTTCATCACATGAAGACAATTGATGTTACTGGTTAATTAGCTTAAATGGAAAAACCACGGTATATATTAATATTAAGAATTTTAGCAAGCATCACACATACCATTAAGCAAAAATGATAGAAGAAAACGGCAGGAACTGAGTCCAGTAACATTTCAATTGAACCATGTTGAATTTCAAGTTAATCACCTCTGCTATGAACCCACCACAAGAGATTAGTAAGTGAATTCCCATCATCATGGCGAGACAGCTTCCTCACCTTTTGCAGAGCACTGTTTTTGTCATAAATTGCTTCCAAGGCATAGACAAACCCTTTCCATCCGTCTCCTACACCGTCCCTTCCCAGTGCTGGCAATGTCCACTTCACAAGCTGTCTGGTAAACTCAATGTCAGAGAACAATATCTCACTAATAGGCAATATTGGAAGCAATTGGATTCCAAGCCTGCATTCTCTACAGACGGGAGAAGCAAACCAAAGACCACTGTCCCTCTTGTTGGCCCACAAAACACTTACAACTCTGTTCTCTCTAGTGAATTCTTCTCCATATAGATTATCTCCTTCCTAAACATGCCACCATTTTTTTGCTGCTTGAATCTCCAGTGCTGTAAGTATTGAACCAGTTGCAACAAGAAGGATATCTCCATAGGCTAACCCCAGTAGTGCAGCAGAGCAATATGCATTCACAGCTTCGCCAATGCTTTGTTGATTCCTTCCATATGCAAATTCAGTCAACCCTCCAGCCCAAGAATGGAGCTTGTAGAAATCAAAACACCTCACTCGTGGATAATTCGTATTCGATCGCTTGCCTAAGTTCATAAAATCAGCCACAAGTAAATAGGCTTGGGGCTTAAACATCTTTCCCCATGCAGGGTCAAACTTGGTCAAGACAGCTATTCCAGAAAGGAAGTAACCAATTGTATCCTTCAAGAACTTTCTTAAAGCTGGAATCACATCAAGAAAGCACACTTCTTCAGCAATCATAGCCAACCTTGCTGCTCTGGCAATCAACATTCCATAAAGATATGATGATTTCGTCGTTATACCCGATGAATCCAAGGCATCAACGTCCTTCTCAAGAGCAGTTGCAATCTCATAATACGATTCTTCATTAACCCCTGTAATTGAATGCCATGTTACTGAAACTTGGTGTGGTTTCAACATCCAGGAATCACCAACAATACCAACAAGATCCCCGTCAATACTTTTATACTTAAATTTCTCTAAAACCTTAACATTACAATCGTCCTTGCATATAATATCAACATGAAGTGGGTGTGCAAGCATACGCAAATCACCCCATCGTTTCTTTTCCCATTTATACTCTACACAAGACGATTTGGTTAAAACTGCAACACCTGAGGTAGGGTAGCAAGAACAGAACTGTTCGACGATTGATTCACATGTCGGGTCAGAATCGGACAATACAACTATCCGAAGAATACCCGAAAACCAACCAATAGTAATCAAAGAAACACTATGATTCAAACAGACGTATGACGATGCATATATAATCCAAGTTTGGCCATTGTTCAGCTTAATGGTATGCTTGGTGAGTGAAATATTGGCAGAAAAAGAGAGAATTGTATGAACAGTGGAGATTGATATCGGTGTTTTGCGGGTTAAAGAACAGGTTAAAAACGGACTACCTCGAACAAGAAAGAAACGGAGGTTGGAGGAAGGGATATCTAAAGTAACACTGAGATCACTGTAAGAAGTGATAACATGGCTCTTATCCGAAGCTGAGGTGGTTTTATCGGTAGCAAAGATGGTTAAATCAGGGACGAACTTTTGGTAAATGAAAGGAGGATTGTGAAAGAAGGATGGGTAAGAAATAGAAAGGGAGGAGCCAGCTGATTTGATGAGATAAGGGTGGATGTATTCAGGCTGGTCGCCATTTTTTAAAGTGAAGTTTTGGAAGAAAGAGTTAGTAGGAAGAGGGGATGATAGGAGGTTTCGGGAGAAGAAAAGAGAAGGGTCAGAGAGAACAGAGGATTGTACTTTAGGGAAGAGAAAAGGGTAGTTTTTGGGAGGGATTTGAGGTTCCGGCGGAGACATTGTTGGAGATGGTGGTGGCTTAGGGGTGGCTTTTTAGGTTTTTAAAGGGTTTGGTGATTTAAGAGAGAGAGAGAAATGAAAAGACTGGTGTTAACTTGACTGACCACTAGCCAGTCCCATTGAATGCTTCTGTATCCCATGCTTCCATTGAAGCACGCTTGCTCTTGCAAATGGTGCAACGCACCTCAGTCATCCGTTTCGATGACGTTAATTTTTGCCAGTGAAAGAGATTTCATCGCGTGCTGGGCACTTTGTTTTGCACTGAAGCATGGAGCTCCGGTAAAGAAGAAGAAGATGCGGTGGATTGGCCTTTTACAGGGTGATTGTGCTTTTTGTTTTGAAAGTTGGCGCCATAAGAGTTAATTATATTATAGTAATTATAGAAAGAAATGGCATTAATAATTATGTTATTATATAATATTTATTTTTATATAATAATATATAGATTTTTTTATTATGGTAAATATATTTTTATTTATTCAAAAGATATATATTTACCATTACAATTTGATACAAAATAGTTACGCTTAACAAAAATATGATTTTAATTTTTTTAAATTAATATTTTATTAAATGAATTTTTAAATTCACGTATTTCTAATAATTTCTAATAAATGTCTTTAATTTTAAACTATAAAATAATAAATTATTTGATTTAAAATTATTTAATAAAAATTTGGGTTAATGGAATAGAAATAAGCATGAGAAATATAAATAAAATAGAAATTCAAGTAAAAATATTATTGAAATTCTTTTATCAAAAGGAATAAAGTTCACATGGTTTGATTATGGGAAATAATATTGGAATTTAAAAAAGTAGATAGAGAAATTAGGGAAATAAAATTGTTAAATTAGAAATTAATTATTTGTATGAAAAAAGAAATAAATAAATAAATTTATTTTGATATGGATTAATTTGGGAAATATAGAAAATAGTTGGTTAATCTATAAAAAATAAGGAAACTTTAATTGGTAAACGAATTAGTTAATGTTGCCAATCGTTATGATATGATATTAGAATAAATTATTTTTATAAGTGTAAGTCTTTTAATTAATTTATTCATAAATCTTCGATAATTATGTAAATTTTTGTACGAATGTCATGTGCATAAAGTTCGTTAAGAAAATATCAAATGTTCAAAAAAAAATTGTTGGATAAAGATCTTTGATGATAAATTTTATATTTGAACATATTGAATTATTTTGGAATATCTATGAGGGTGTAAACATACAAATTATCTCGTAAACTTAAAAAAATTTATTCCTAACTTCGAAACTCAAATTACTATACAAGGGTAATGATACTTAATGTAAATGTACCGATACCTATAGGGCAATAACGATCCTTTTGTCCTCTTTTATAGTTAGTTGTCAAAAAAAAAAATCATTAATAAATTTAATAGGTTTTAGTCAAAATCAAAATGTTTCAAAATATTATCTGTAAAAAGTTAAGCATATTAGAATATGACTATGGTTGCTCCGGCAATAAATGAGTATTTCTATATCCTAACTCGACAGTCGGATAGAGTATAAAGATGTTACAGTTATCATATTGGTGTCTAAACTTGACAATTATTTTTATTTTGAGCTTGAATTTGACAATTATTCCCACGTTGAGGGTAGAATTTTAAGGTTTTCAATACAATATTTGAGACTAACTTGGACCAATAAAATTCAAATCTCAATGCACTAATAATTGCGAAGTTTAGATCCTAATTTGAACAAAAGAAAAGTTAAAGCCTCAATATGACAATAATTGTCAAGTTTAAGACCCAATTTAGACAAACAGATTTAAACTTATTGATAATTATTGTCACATTGGAGCTTGAAATGAAAATTTTATGATGGTAAAATTTATGTGACAATAATTCTCAAGTTTAAAATTTCAATACAGTAATAATTCTCAAATTTAAAATTTCAATACAGTAATAATTGTCAAGTTTAGATTCCAATAAAATTTATCACTATAAATGAAAATTTAACATTTTTTTTCTAATGAGATATGATGGTAGATTTACTGCCATATTTCTCTCATAAAGTTTAGACCCGAATTTTATTTTGATTATCAAATTGTTTGAGCTTTTTAAAATAATTGTTTCTAATTATATTATTTGTACGAGTAACTATTATTATAATTGTATTTGTATTTTTTAACTCAACAAGTAATTTTAGTAAAAAAAATGATATTGTTCATTTTAGGAGTTTCGGGTTCCAACATTTTGTGTGTGTACGTTGTCAAATGATTAAGAAAATATAAACAGATATTACCATATAATTACACCAATTTATTCAAAAAAGAATTGTATTTGTAATTTTCTTTTATTTTGAATATTCTTAAATGCCAAAAGAAGTATTGGTAAAATAATTTTTAATTTTTAATTAAATATCTAATTAAAAAAATATGTAACCGGACCCTTTGTATTATGACTTGCACTCACTTAAGTCCTTGAAATATAGTTTTTTTTTTAGTATTGGGGCAGGTTGCGGCCGACATGAAAAGAAGATAATGTTGTAACTTAATTGATTTTTCATTTATTTTATGACGGTTTAATTGATTTTTAATTGTTTTACAATATTTTTTTAATATTTTAGCTTGAAATTTGTTCGACGTTACAAGATCTTTAATTTCGTTTAAGAATTTGATTAAAGTTTTTAAAATTAAATTAATGGTCGAATCAATCAGATCATTTATCGTTGATCTAATTGATCCGCCCGCTTCAATTAAATAAATAATTAAAAATTTTAAAAATATTTAAAAGATCGATTCAATTGCCAGTTCAATCATTTTTTGCTCGATTCAATCGGTCTATACAAATTCTTAAATCCACCAATTTAATAATGGCTATCTTCGAACTAATACCCAAATCGATTCCTAATCTAATTGAACAATCAAGTTCAACCAACCAACCCTGTCTAATTCAAACAACATTGAATTTGATATTATTCGACGCCAATTAATAGGGCTTACGTGTATATCAAACAAAGAGATCTCCTGTATTTGAAGAAGTGTCATGTATGCATTTGCAAGAATTAGTACATAAGTATTTTAGGATTTTCTTAAAAAATTAATTAGCGCGAAAGTAATTCTCGTACTTAATTTTTTTTTCTGAACTATTTCGATATGACTTTTTTGAATAATAATAATAAAAGGGAAAAGTTAAAATATATATTTCAGATAAAATTATTATTTTTTCATCATTTATCATACGATACTTATCACTACAAAAACATAGAAATTATTTAATTATAGATTTATTTTAAATACTATCTATCTATGCTTGGAACTTTGCTCAATATATTGTTCAAGCATGTCTAAAATTAAATAATTTCAAAGGTGGGACCAATGACAAAGAACTTTGATTGGGTGCTATATTCTGAATAAAAATGAGGTATAATGTGCGACAGTATGTTTGGTCCGTGCCGGGATTCATTGTGAGATGCCAATGTGCTTAGTGCATGGCCTCATGTAAAAGTGTTGAATCAATTAATCAATTTAAATTACAATTAATTAAGTTAATTAATTTTTTTAAAACTTTAATAGTTAATTAAATTAATTTTTTTTCAAAAATATTAATCAAATAAAACTTTTTCTAACTAATTGTTAGAAATATTTATTTCTATTTTGTTAACACATTATATCATACTTACATATTAATATTTAAATTTTTATTTTTTTAATTTTTGTTGACCCGTATTTAATATACCAATGTTGAAAAGATATTAAAAATATTAAACATAAATTATTTTTCTCTAAATGTTAATATTTCAGTTAATAAAAATTTAATGATAAATTTAATCATCAAAATTTACATATTTTATTAAAATAATCTTAATTATATTTTAATTTTTTTAATCATCAATCTTTTTTTTCAACTTATTTTTTTCACAAATTTAATAAATAAATTTAATATTTATTTTCTTTTAAAAAAAATTATTTTTTTATTTCAAATATTATTTATTTATTTTATTATCTTTCACATATAATTATCTTATTGAGTAATATAAATAATAAATTACATTTTATTAAAAATATTTCATATATAAAATTCACATCATCATTTATTTTTATTAAATTTGTTAAACAACAAATTAAAAAAAACAAATATTAATAGTAAAAGAATCTCAAAAATACAATTAAAATTACTATAATAAAATATGAAAATATTAATAACCAAATTTATCATTAAACTTTTAACAAATTAATTATATACACCTCAATATTCACATATATATAAATGTTTAAATTCTTTATAAATAATATAAGCATAAATAATATCTCAATGAAACCAATATAAATATATATGCTTATATACATTATAATTTTAAAAATTATTAATTAAATCCAATTATATTTTAATTTTAAATATAATTATATAAAAATTAATTTGCACCAATCCGAAATTTTAATTAAAACTAAATATTAACTCTATTTTAATAGTGATTAAGAGCACAAAGTATCTATCTCATAATCCCTAACTGCGGTGAACATGTAAAATTACAGTAACCTAAAAATCCAAGCAGCATAGATGATTACAGATAAATAAAATCAAATGGGCTTTTTAAATTTTGAAATATTTACGTTTTTAAATTAAAATCAAGTGTTCTGATTTTTAAAAAACTGTGGAAATGAAGATAACAATGGCAAGTCAGACAAATTATAATGCCTCAAAAAATTAAGTTCAAAATGGGAAATTAAAAAAAACTTTTCAATCCCCATTCACACATCTAATTGATTCATCACTCTTGCCATTCATATTTTTTCCAACACTTTTTTCAAGAAACAATCACAAAAAATCAAATCAATCGAAGATTGTCTCCCGCCTGAAATAGTTGAGAGCATCTAAAATTCTCGATTGGAATTTGATCTTTTTTCCACCCATATCTGATTCCAGAATTTGAGAGAAAAAAAGGGAACAAATCCAAAAGAAAGAAATGCCTCGAGAATAAAAAACCAAGGAGGGGAAAAAAGGGGAAAATCTCAATAGGAAAACCCTAAGGAGAAAAACCCTAAAAACTTTATTATTGCGCAGCTATGACTCGAAACGCTTCCACGAAATTTGAAAAGGAAGGCGATCTTAAGGGGCTGCGCTTTTGACTTTATAAAACTTTGCTCGAATTATCAGTGAGAAAGGCAACGATGAAGAGAGGCGGCGAGGGATGAAAACCCTAATTTGTAATATGGAATAGCCATGGACAAGTAAAGGAAAAAGAGGAGGGTATTTATAGCCTTTTTGTTATTTTCTTGGGGGCGATTTTTAGGGCTACTTAATAAGATGGGCTACCCCATTATCTTTTAGCCAGCTAAAGCTATTAGATTAAGCTTAGAACGATACACGTCATAAAATTTTTTAAATAATTTAATGATAATTTTATAATTTTTAAAGTTGAATGATTAAAACGTAATTTTATTAATGATACAATAATTTTGGATATAATTATGATGTTTATTTTAAGAGATCTGGGTTTGAGCAGTTGTGTGAGCAAGGTATATGTACGTTGTCAAAAAATTAAAAAAATATGAATAGATACCATTATATAATCACCAATATATTTAAAAAAAATTATATACACAAATTCAAAGATCACTTTCCTATGGATTTAAAATATTTCAAACCCAAAAAAGTTGTATTTGGACAATCAATCTCTTTCAAGTTCCATAACCTTCTCGATATTGAATATATTTTCATCAATAAAAAACATTTTCACAACTAATAATCCTTTGCATGCCATCCACCGTCAAAAATATTTGATAACCTTTTTAAATTACAACAACTAAGATTGGATGGTATTAACATAACTACTACATTTTAAAATTTAAAAATTAATTTAAATTTTATTTTATAATTTAAAATTTTCCGATGCAATTAACATTTTTATTATAGCATTTCAATATTTATATACCCATATAATTAAAAGCATATTAAATTTAAATTCTAAAATTTAAAATGGGTAAATTATTAAAATACTCATTTTTATTTATCTCAGGTTACATTTTAATCACTTACATTGTAACATTTTAGTTATGTAGTCGTTAATTGCAGTTAATGGTATAATAGTAAGTTTAGGTGGCACATTAAATAATTTTTTTACAAACAAAAAAATTAAGTTAATTTATACAATAGTCTCTATATTTTTTTCGTTAAGCAATTTTTTATGTTTTTTTTAATTTTTTTTCTTTATTTTTCATTATCTTTTGCTTCTCTTTCTGTTTTATTCCCTTCTCCATTTATTGTAACGTAGTTTTTTTATGTTTACTATTTGTAAAAACTAATCATTATACTTTTTTGAACAATTTAATTTTTCGAGTGAGACAATCTTGTGGACTAATTTTAACAAATGAAAAATATAAAAAAACCACGTTAAAGGAAATGAAGAAGGGAAGAAAATAGAGGGAGAAATAGAAGAGAATGAAAAATAAAGAAAAAAAATATAGAGATCCATTGTAGAATTAACCTAAAATTTTTGTTTGAAATGATGATTTAATGTGTTACGTCAACTTACCGTTACACCAATAATGATAATTAACGGCTCAATAACTAAAATGTTACAACACGATAACGTAAGTAACTAAAACTTAATATTTCAAACATAAATACTAAATTGTAACTTGAATCAAACAAAAGTGATTATTTTGAGAGTTTATCCAAACTTAAACTTATAATATAATATTAGACTCATCTTAAATCTCGATAACATAATCCGAATCATGAACCGACCCGACCCATTACCAATCCGGGTCTCGTTCTCTTTGGTAGACATCGAAACACCCCCCTTTCAAACGCCTAAGGCCACTTTCCCACACTTCTCTTTCTGAGAAAGAAAAAAAGAAAAAGAGAGGGTGACCCGCCATTAAAGCTTCCATTTTTGTTTTCCCCTTTCTTTTATGAATACACCATGAAGAAACACCTTTTCTTAATCTAAAGCTTACCCTTTTTATCCCTTTTTTCCTTAAACTTGTCTAGCCCATTATTATTCATAAACTACACCCACATTTTTCACTTATCCTACACCCTTCTTTCAGTTTTCTTTTGAGTAGTTTATGGCATTAGATATGCAGTTTTAGTTTGGAGTTGGCGAAGTTTGGTTGCTTCAAAGTAAGTGTTAAATTATTGTTTTTGTTTTTTTTTGCTTGTTGGGTTTGTAAAGTTTTGTTTTTTGTTTTTAATTAGAACATGGTTTCTTGTTTGGTTAAATGTTTAGGATTTTAGGGGTTTTTGGATTTTTTAGTTTTTTTATTAGGGTTTTAAGGTTTAATGGGATTTGATCAGTTTGCTAAAAGGGAATAGTTGCCTGGATTATTTTATTTATTTATCTAGGGTTTCAATTTATGTTTTTGAAGTGATCAAGGAGCTGAAAGTTCCCTTTTTTTATAATTTAATTGATATTCTTCAATGCAAAGTATTGTTTTTCTTTAATGGATATTTCCCTTCAAATTTCTTGTTATACATGTTTGATTTAATCAAATTCTTAGTAAGCATTAAAATATATATATATATATATATATATATACAATGTCAGTCGGCGTCTCACATTACTGGTTTTGAAGATTAAATTTTTCTGTTTTTGATTATATTTGTATAGAAAAGTGAGAACATATAGTTCTATATAGATGGCCTGGACTGTAAAAGATGTAAATGAAAGAGACAAGGACCTGGTTGTAGAAAATGGTTTTGTAAAAGAACCAAAGTCCTCTCCTGGTTCAAGTGTTTCAACAGCTGATGTGATTCCATCACAAAAGGCATTAGAAGGGAAAAATTCTCTTTCTTATGCTAACATTCTTCGATCCCGGAACAAATTTGCTGACGCTCTTGCTATATATAACAACGTCTTGGAGAAAGATAGTGGGTGCATTGAAGCTCACATTGGTAAAGGGATATGCCTGCAAATGCAGAACATGGGAAGGCCGGCCTTTGAGAGCTTTTCGGAAGCCATTAAGTTGGACCCTCAGAATGCTTGTGCTCTTACTCATTGTGGTATACTGTACAAAGACGAAGGTCGTTTGGTAGATGCAGCTGAGGTATGCTCGTGAGGATTTTAATAATTAATTTTGTTTGGCTCAATGATAAGTGTTTTGTTTGGTAGATGCGCTGAAGTTCACTTGTTTATTTGTGCAGTCTTATCAAAAAGCTCTGAGTGCAGACCCTTCATACAAACCAGCTGCGGAATGCTTAGCCATTGTTTTAACTGATCTCGGAACTAGCTTAAAGCTAGCTGGCAATACACAGGAGGGAATCCAGAAGTATTATGAAGCTCTTAAAATAGATCCGCACTATGCTGTAAGCTATTCTCTCTCATCCTCCATGTTAAACTCTGTTGTAGCTTGGTCATTCTAATTCCCATTTTATCATATTGTGCTGTTATATAGTCTTCCTTTTTAGGTTGAATGTATATTTATATCCTCATCCCTCATTTATACAGCCTGCATATTATAACCTCGGTGTTGTCTATTCTGAGATGATGCAATATGATACTGCCCTTAGTTGCTATGAGAAGGCTGCACTAGAGAGACCTATGTATGCTGAAGCATATTGCAACATGGGTGTCATTTATAAAAACCGTGGTGATTTGGAATCTGCCATTGCCTGTTATGAGAGGTTATATGCTTTAAGTTGTTAATACGGTTGCCCGTAGGGCCTCAATTGTAGTTGGTGTATTTGAGTGGCATCTCTATCTCTACTGATGCTCTATTTGCTTAACTATTGTACTACCAGGTGTCTAGCTGTGTCCCCTAACTTTGAGATTGCGAAAAACAATATGGCAATTGCATTGACAGATTTGGGAACAAAGGTGCTTTCTATCCCTCGTTACTGTAGCATAATTTGTTTACAAGATGCTTATTTTGTTGAACAATTGAATTATGTTTGTATCCACATGTCCTATACTTGCACTAACGTTTTTAGAAAGAACTTAGCTTTTTGCATGGGCGGTGCATTTTATTGATGAAATTTACATAGAATTATTAATTTTGCTAACTTTATCATCATCTATGGTTTCAATTTGGACATTTGGTGGTTGCTGAAGATCGGTGTTTAACATGATAAGATTTAGTTACATAATATATCGTCTCAATATTCTACATTTTTGTAGTTGTCTTTGACATGTGTTATAGGTGTCTACCGGAAGCTTAGAACGTAAGACCTTGTTTTCAGCTTTATGACCATCAAGGCATCAAATACGTGTAGATGTCCATCAAAATACATGGAGCATAGAATGAGGATGCTCCATTACGTGTTTGTAACAGAATAATCGAGTGACTCTACGCTAAAATATTTTAACAGAGCCCTTCTATTAATTGTTATTTCCTTCTACAATCAACAAGAACGACTACCTTAGTGTACTATTTGCTCGTGACACTATACAATTGGTGTTGACATGCATAATTGTTTGTGGAATCTTTTATCATATTACCTTCATTCTTTAACGAACACCAACACTTGCATTAGATCAACGAACTTTTTCGTGTATTGGTCAACTCTTATTTACTTGTTCGTGGAAGTCCCCTTGATTGTTCTTTGAAATAAGTTGTTCTATCCCTGATCTTGCATTCAGTGATATGTCTGTTCAGGTTAAGTTGGAGGGAGACATTAACCAAGGTGTAGCATATTACAAGAAGGCTTTGTCTTATAATTGGCACTATGCTGATGCAATGTATAATCTTGGAGTTGCTTATGGTGAAATGCTGAAGTTTGATATGGTAAGTTATTATTTAGCTAAAAGCACCATGGAGGCCCCTGTATTAGGAGTCATATTGCATTTTTCCCTCTTTACTAAAAAAATGGGCAAATTAAACCCTTTATGTTAGATTAAAGAGTAAACTAGTTCTTTTTGTTACAAATTCATATGGATGGAATTTTTAATAGAAGGACCAGATTTCTCTTTGATCTAATGTACAAGGATTAATTTTCCCATTTTTGTGTAAAGAGGGTAAAATGCAATCCGACTCCTAGTACAAGGGCCTCCATGGTACTTTTATTATTATTTAAAATGTATTTGCTTAGGAGTTCATAATTTTCTTTGAGGAACTCGAATTCTGTTTGTGTGGTAAAAGATTTTTTAAACATGCTTTATACGTAGGTTCTGCAATGATGCCATCATATCGCGATTTAACTATCAATTTTTGTTTGTGCAGGCAATTGTTTACTATGAACTCGCTTTCCACTTCAATCCCCATTGTGCCGAGGCTTGTAACAACTTAGGAGTAATATACAAAGATAGAGACAACCTTGATAAAGCAGTAGAGTGTTATCAAGTAATATTTGATGCTCGTATAACATTTTGAGCTTTCTTTATTTCTTTTCATGATCTTCATTGCTTATTATAATAGCTTCTCGCAGTTGGCTTTGTCAATCAAACCGAACTTCTCTCAGTCATTGAACAATCTTGGTGTTGTCTACACAGTTCAGGTTTGATGTTGATAATGAAACTAACTATTAGACTGGAGTTTGTCTCGAACAATGATTGACTATGTGCTTGCTATTGGCAGGGTAAAATGGATGCTGCTGCTAGCATGATCGAGAAAGCCATCATTGCCTGCCCCACATATGCCGAAGCATATAATAATTTAGGTATTTCCCTTTAATTTTATGTTGTCTCCAAATCCATATAGTTGGGACATAATTTGGCCCCCCTTGGCCAAATGGGAAAATATCATTAGTAGTCTCTCTCAAGTCTTAATTAGTCATTTTAAGTCCTTAAATCATTTGGATAAATGCAAAATTTTTAATTTTGGCCCTTCCTAAAAATTAATTATATAATCTAAGCCCTTTCAAAATAAAATTTTTAGCTTCGGCCCCCTCAAAAATTTAACATTTTATCTTGGTCCCCCAAAGAAAATTTTTTGCTTCGTCCCTGCATAATTTATTTATTTTTTTCTCTCCATTGTATTTATATTTTTTGTTTATTCTTTATATCCTTTTTGTTCAGGGGTTCTTTACAGAGATGCTGGCAATATATCCATGGCTATTTCAGCTTATGAGCAGTGCCTTAAGATAGATCCCGATTCTCGTAATGCAGGACAGGTACCATTTCATAAATCTTGTATCACATTAAATGGTAATTGCTTTTGTTGTTTTTGATCGATCTCTTTTGTTATTTGAAATTATTTTTGCAGAATCGACTGTTGGCAATGAACTACATAAATGAAGGAGATGATAAACTTTTTGACGCTCACAGGTTTAATTGAATTCGTACCACCCTAACTTGCATTTAAGGTTGATTTTCTATTAGCATATTGATAATATCTGGCAGTCATTACAAATAATTTGTGGCATTTGTCTGAGCATCTAAGAATGATCAGAGGGATTTGCATCAGCCAAATTTCCTTCTTGTAATTTTGTCATGACAGGTAAAACAGTCTTGAAAGGCTTAAGTTGATATAGAATTTTGGAAAAGAAATGGATGATTAAAACGGTAGCTATTTCGAGAATTTTGATCTTAAGGGTAGTGATGATATCTCCAATACCCTGAGATGTATGCTCTAAACAGATGCCGAACCAAAAGATATGGATAATCCTGTTTTGATTCTATGGTCTAATTTGGATTTTTTTTAACAGGGACTGGGGAAGGCGATTTATGAGGTTATATTCGCAATACAATTCATGGGACAATCCAAAAGATCCGGAACGACCTCTAGTGATTGGATATATTTCTCCCGATTATTTCACTCATTCCGTGTCTTATTTCATCGAAGCCCCTCTTATTTATCATGACTATCGGAACTACCACGTGGTTGTTTATTCTGCGGTAGTGAAGGTACTAAATCTACAGCATCAAGGATACTATAGGATCAAGACTGTTTCGTTAAATTTACCCCTATCTTGTCAACCATCGATAGTAATCACCTTGATTAAACCCGATGCGGGATCATCTGTTCGAAGCCTTTCATTGGAATTATTTTCTCGACTGAGTTTGTGGTTATCTTCAAATAATCATGATTCTTTATTGGTTCTTTAATTATCACTAGGTGGTCGTCATCGATAATTATCGTGCCAAATATTAGGAGCAATGATTCGATGTTCTATTGCTATTATAAAACAACTTATTATCTTTCTTTCTCAACTCACATTCTTATGATTTTGCAGGCCGATGCAAAAACTATTAGATTTAGAGAAAAAGTCTTGAAAAGGGGTGGGGTATGGAGAGATATATACGGTATCGATGAAAAGAAGGTTGCAAGCATGGTTAGAGATGATAAAATCGACATCTTGGTAGAGCTTACTGGTCATACAGCCAACAACAAATTGGGAACAATGGCATGTCGACCTGCACCTGTCCAGGTATGCTTAGGCTACCATATTTTCAGGTTTTTAACCGTTTCTTCTGTCATCAATGGAACAAAAAGAATTTTCGTATATAGAAGAACTCTTTTAGAATGGAACTTGAGTTGATTTTTGGATGTCCGGTTTTGGTGATTTTGCTTTGGTTAAGTTCTGCTATTAGTCCCTGTACTTTGTAAAAGTTGTGGATGTAATCTTGTACTTTCCAAAATTTAAAATTTTAGTCCTCATCATGATAGCTGCCAAATTCATTAAGTTATGTTATTTCCAGAATCTGATGTGCCGAACTTATTATCATATATGTAATGTCATATCAGCTTATTATTTTCACATATTAAAATTCAGTTAATAGATTAACGATTGTAATTTGCGTCAAGACTCAAGACTACAATTTCAAAATAGAAAAGTATAGACTTAAAATGACCCAATTGGAGAATATGGACCAAATCTACAATTGTACACATGGTACAGGACTAGTAATTGAATTTAACCTAGCGGATTTAATTTCTACTGTTTGGGTTAGGACTAAAATTTCAAAATTCAGAAAGTACGGGGGCCAAAATTGAAATTAAAGTACAGGGACTAATAGAAGAATTTAATCTTTTGCTTTTGTGGTAAGCTCCATTTGGTAGACTAGGAATTTCTGAGTTGTCTTTGGTTTCTTGAATGTCTTTTTCTGTAGGTAACTTGGATTGGCTATCCCAATACTACCGGTTTGCCTACCATTGATTACCGAATCACCGATTCATTCGCGGATCCTCCCGATACAAAGCAGAAGTAGGTCTTGATTTTACTTTAGCCATTTCCATTTTCAGTTAGATGAGATACGATAAATGATTCTATAAAGTCAATAATCATACCTAACGGCAGGCATGTTGAAGAGTTGGTTCGATTACCGGAATGCTTCCTTTGTTATACTCCTTCACCTGAGGCCGGACCTGTTTCACCGACTCCTGCTCTTGCCAACGGTTTTATTACATTTGGCAGCTTTAATAATCTGGCAAAGGTACTGTTCGGTAACCACAACCAAAAGTTGAACCTTGTGTTTTTACTAATAGCATTGGTAGTTAACCTATTATCGGGACCTTTTATCAGATAACACCCAAGGTATTGCAAGTTTGGGCGAGGATATTATGTGCTGTTCCAAATTCCCGTCTCGTGGTAAAATGCAAGCCATTTTGTTGTGACAGTGTTCGGCAGAAATTTCTATCAACATTAGAGCAACTCGGTTTAGAATCGCTTCGTGTCGATCTTCTTCCTCTAATTCTTCTTAACCATGACCATATGCAAGCTTATTCTCTTATGGATATTAGGTAAACTTTTATCATGTTCTTCATGTTGCGGATTCTTATGTTGCTCGGATTTTAATGCTTTTTTTTCTTGTACAAGTTCCAAGTTTTGATATTTGAATGTACACTAGATGTTTAACCCATCGGCTTTTATGAGTCGAGTTTACTTGTAAAAGTTCTAATGCTTGTTGCATTTCTCTGTGTATAGTTTGGACACATTTCCATATGCCGGGACAACGACAACGTGTGAATCTCTATACATGGGAGTACCGTGTGTTACCATGGCTGGTTCAGTGCATGCTCACAATGTCGGTGTCAGTCTTCTCAGCAAAGTTGGTAAGGAACTTCGTATTTACTTGTTAATCTATTATTCATGTCGTTTTTTCGTTGGCTTCTCTTAATCCCCTTTGGTCTTTTCATTTTTTTCTACTGGTTTTCCACTTTGATGTTTAAACATTTTCGGTAGGACGTGTCTCTTAATGTTTGTGAGGAGGCTTTTATGTTTGTTTTTGGGTGATTTTTCGATAAAGTATCATGGAGGTCCCTGTATCAGATTGCATTTTTCTCCCTCTATTCTAAAAAAGAGTGAATTAGTTTTTATATGTTAGATCAAAGAGCAAGATGGTCTTTTCTGTTAAAAAAATCATCCATTCTTACTTTTAAAAACTGACGTAACTGACAGAATAATCAGATACACGTGTACCTTAGGCTGACTTACAAAGATACGTTTTTAACAGTGAAAATGGATGAAATTTTAATAAAAAAGACGAATTTGCTCTTTGATCTAAATGACTACTTTGCCCATTTTTTGAGTAAAAGGAACAAAATGCAATCTGATTCCGGGTACTTTTACTATGATTTTTTCATACCATCCGGCATCAGCTAACTTATTTAGCATTCCGGGTACTTACAATGTAGGGTTACAACATCTAATAGCTGGAAATGAAGACGAATACGTCCAGTTGGCTCTAAAACTAGCGTCGGACATCACTGCTCTCCAGAACCTAAGAACGAGTCTTCGAGACCTTATGTCTAAATCACCTGTCTGTGATGGACAAAACTTTATCAGCGGTTTAGAGGCGACATATCGGGATATGTGGCGAAGGTACTGCAAGGGTGATGTCCCGTCTTTACGGTACATGGAAACACTTCAAAAACAAGATATGCCGGATGAGTTAACTACTAAAACCTCTGACCCGGAAAAGATCACAGTCTCGGGCGACACTTTCCCGAGTACGGTCAAGTGTAACGGATTTAATCAAGTCCCATTGCCAGTGTTGAATCTTACTACTTCAGAAGAGAACGGTAATCAATCAAACCAAACTACAAATTCAAGCAAGCCGAGCTGATATCAAAATTTCGGGTACTTATATAGCACTTTTCGGTGGTATGTTAAACCCTGAAACGAATTCATTACCTTCGTGGGGGACAAACTAGTATTCGTATTATTTTCCGGGAGAAAGTCGGGTAAAACTATGATTTTATGGTGTTCTCCCGTTTCAGAAGAATAGCAGATTGGGAAAAAAGATGATGCTATGTGCTACTACCGATATCGAGATCGAATAGAAATTTTAGCCTTGGTTTGTATATTATGAGGATAGTCATTGTTTTTTGGTTTAGCATTGCATGGCTTTTGATTTTTACTGGGATTTTTTTTTATATTTTGTAGTTTTTCATGTATGAATGTCCATCCTATGAACTCAAAATTTTAATGAAACAAAAACAACCAAATTTAATTTGTCATGTTTCTTGAGGAGTTAATTCTTTTGTTGATTATCATTAGGGGAAATAATCAATGTTGTCAAGTTGGGTGATCGAATCGATCAAATCATAATTTAAAATTGATTCTATTGATATGCTTATTTGTATTGTTTATGGGTTAATTTTTTTTCTTTTCACTTTGTTCCAGATTAGTGTATAGGCTGATTCTTAATTCGATTGATTTGTTTGGTCTGATTTTGAAATTTTGGAGATAAGTATCGTGTTTATTATCACGAGGAATGACGGTAGCTCGTGAGCTTGATAAAGTTTTTCATTTAATTTTTTTTATATTATAAAATTATATTTTCACTCTCGATGCATAGATATAGTTTGAATATAAAAATCAATATACTAACTAAGTACTTAATCAAGCTTGATGATGTTTCAAGTCAAGCTTGAGCTTGAAAATTGATATTTGATTAAGTTTGAGTCGAATTCGAGTTCAAGCTTATCACTATTCGAATTTAATTCGATTTGATTAAACCCTTAATTAAAATGTTCATGAAGATTTTTCTTTACTAAAAAAAATCCTTTCAACTCATTAAGTCAAAATGATATTTTTTTTGTTGGAATGTGTGTTCTTAAAAAAACCAACGACAACATTTTAACAATAACTAAGGGATTAAATTATACCAAATTAAACATAAGGATTAAATCCTAAATTAAAACACAATAAAGAGAGTAAAGTTAGAATTTGACCATTATATGATGACAAAATACCGTACTAAAGTGTAAAAGTTGATGATAATTTAATGGAATTCCATTTTCAAAGGGTTGGTTTTAGGCAATGATCCATTTTTGAGTGTAATGTTGGATTTTGGGGGGTAAGTTGGGTTTTAGTTGACTCATTATTTTTTATTTACGTATTTTAATAAAATACAATTATTTTTGTGTGTGTTGGTATTTTCTCATTGTTTTTATTTTATTATTATTTCACTTTATGCCTATTCAATCCCAATATTTTATATCATATTTAAGTAAAAAAAAAATCTATAGTTGTAAGTGACCAAAATTCAATTTATGTAAATCTATCAGAAAAAAAAAAGCAATTCAAATTGATTTCAAATTCTTTGAAATCATTTTATTCTTCTATAAATTAACATATATATGAAATTTATATTATTAGTTCTTATAATTTTGATAGGGTAGAGATAAATAATTATTTTTTATAGAACTTAAGAAAAAAATAAAAATAACATTATGTAGCCGGTTGAGTCTTAGCTTGATTGGCATCAATATTGTTGTCAGTGTAGGCAGGTCCGTTCTTGACATTTTTGGGCGTTAGGCAAAACAATAAATTGGCCCCCTTTTAAAAAAATTATAAAATATAATACAATAAAAATTAAAAAATTTTGAAGCCCTAAAAAATGAAGTGTTTATGGTGAAAAATTGAATGCTCTGAGTATTTAATTAATTAATTTTAGTAAAATTTTTTCTAGCTGAAAAATAATATTCTTGATGGATTGGACATAAACAAATATAATTATATTAACAAATTTAACCATCAAATTAACAATATATTACCGGTTAAAAATAATTTTGTGAGTGTGTATATAAAACTAAAATAGTTTTTCCATGCAACATGAATGCTATATATTTAAAACAATATTAATTTTGAACCCAACAAGTGGCTCTAGTGATAAATAGGATGTTGTTCATTTTAGGGGTATCGGGTTCGAGCACCTGTGTGTGCCTTGTCAAAGGTTAAAAAAATATGAACATATACTATTATGTAATCACACCTGTATATTATTTGGTATCTAAATTTTTTTGTCTCAATTTGCTAATTGAGTTTTTTCAATTTTTATGATTTTTTGGGATAATATAATTTTTAGCCCCTAAACTTGGCAACTAGGTCCGCTTTGGTCCCTGTACTATTTTTTATCCACTTTGGTACTTGAATTTGATAACTAGATCCATTTTGGTTCCTAAACTTAGATTCCGTCAAAATTTAATCACGTCACCAATGTTACTAGAACACGATCGAATCAATTAATCAGATCGATTAGATTGAGAAACGAACGGTCTAACAACCCAAATAAAGGAATTGAATCAATTGAATCAAAATTGTTTGAAATTGGTAGTTGAATACGTTGAATCAAATTAATAGTTTTTTTTATATTTTATGAATTTTTAATTGTTTATTTAATTATTATTGGTCAATCATTGAACTAATTGAATCATGAACCGATGGTCGATCAGTTCAATCACCTCTCTGTTTTTTAAAACACTGGATGTGACACTTTGAGATTGTACCGCAACGATACTTGAAAATTTATATATATTTTATAGTTTTTAAGTGATAATGTGGTGTACTATCATCAAAGTGCCACATCATCAAAATGTTATGTTTTTCAAGTTCAGATATCAAAATGGACTTAGTTATCAAGTTCAAGTGGCAAAATGGATAAAAAAAATACAAATACCAAAGTAGGCATAATTACCAAGATCAGGGGCCAAAAATTATATTTTCCATTTTTTACTACATCACATATGTTAAATATCCAATACGCCACATGATGCAATTTAGTTTAGGTATCAAACTGAATATTTAAGCTAAATTCAGATACTAAATTGAGAAAAAAACTTAGATACTAAATTGAACATTAAAACTAAATTCAGGTACCAAATGACATATTAATCCTAATCTCTAATAATATTTGAAGAAAGTAGTCAACAAATTCCTAACCAACTATTCTTTCTCTTTTTTTCAAAACCCTCTATTTAAACTTTCAATCATCCATTAATTATCACAAGAAAGCTACAACTTCTCTTCTTTAGCTTTACATATCTAAGAAAATTTTCTCTCCTTTTTTTTTCTCTCCAACCAAACAAGAAAAAGAAAATGATGAAGAGCGATGATAATGCAAGCATTGATGTGGAGTCCAGTGCTGAATCGAAAGGCAAAGCACCTTTGATCGGTAATGGGAAAGAGAAACCGAATAAGTTGAAGAAAATAATGGGCGTTGTGGATTTTGTTCTGAGATTAGCCGCCATAATTGCAGCTCTGGCCGCCGCAACCACCATGGGTACCAGCGATGAAACCGCAACTTTCTTCACTCAGGTCTTCCGGATCGAAGCTAGCTATGATGATGTTCCCACTTTCACGTACGTCATTATATATACATACACGCATATTCTAACTAGATCATGCACTTAAATTAGTCGTTATTTAGAGATCTCGGTTGATTCCGGTACTGTTGATATTTTTCTCGAAAGGATTCGAACAAGTAACTATCTAAACATAAAATGATCAACAAATCAAAATGCAGAGGCATAAATTTAGGAATTTAAATTGAATTGTAAATTTTTAAGAATTCAAAATATAATTTTATCATGAATTAATTTATGATTTTATCATTTTTAAAGAAATTAAACATATATTTTTTTTTGAGAAGTCAAAGTAAAATTTTATCTATTCCAAACTTAATAGATAAGTGTAATTTACGAATCTAATATATAAGGTTTAATACACAACACGTTTTTATTTTAATTTTTTTAATATTCGGTCAAAACACATAGTAGCATTTCACCTGTATAATTTAAACAAGTCATTATTTTGTGGTCTCATACATACATACATACATATATTTATATTAAATTTGTTTGCAGGTTCTTCGTCATAGCAATGTCAATAGTTGCCGGCTACCTCGTTCTTTCCCTTATGTTCTCTGTCATCACCATCATCCGCCCAAACTTCGCCATAGCCAGAATCCTCTTATTCATTTTTGACATCGTAAGCATTCTAACACATAAAAAAACATTACATAAACACGATACGAATATACCAACATATTAAAAGTACATATTAATTAACCTTCTTTTTGTATAAATGACAGGTGGTGTTGGCACTGGCCTCGGCGTCCGGTGCGGCGGCGGCCGCCATAGTTTACTTGGCTCACAATGGCAACCGTAGCACAAACTGGCAAGGCATTTGCCAACAATTTGGACATTTTTGCCAAAAAGTGAGCGGAGCTGTGGTGACATCTTTTGTGGCTGTTGTGCTCCTCATGTTGTTGGTTTTATTGTCTGGTTTTAATTTCATTTTAAAAAAGAAGTGAAAGAAAAAGAAAAATATATTTCTCAAAAGATCAGAGAAAAAAGAGAGAGACATAGATATTGTTAATTATTTCTTACAATTTTCTTGAGTGTCTTGTCTTAATTTATGGTGTCTTTTTATTGTTAAAATTATGATTGACATTGTGATTATGTTGTACTTGAGTAATTTGCAATTAATGGGAAAATATGATTGATAAATGTGTTTTTTAAAGGTTTAATTTTTGTTTTAATTCTTTTAATATTCTGATATTAAATTTCAAAATATGAGGTTTGGAGGCAATCAAAACTTCATTTCAACAATATTCTTTTGTCATTGTATCACACATGATGATGTGAATTTTCCTGAAATTGTTAGACTTATTAATATTGTAATCGCTTAACAGTTAATAATGTTAACATTTTAACATTAATGATGTTATAAATTTAGAACTACTAATAATATTATAAAAGGTTAAATTGTTCTTTGGGCTTGAATTCTACAACAATTTTTATATTGGGGTTTAAATTTTGTTTTGGTCCAAGTTAGTCCCTAAATTCTGTAATTGTTCTCGTATTAGGGATTGAATTAGACAATTGTACCCACATTGAAGCTTGAACTTATTTTTTGTCCAAATTAGTCCCTAAACTTGATAATTGTTTCCATATTGAGACCTAAAATTAAAGGTTTTCAAGAAAATATCAATGACTAACTTGGACCATAAAAAAATTCAAACTCCAATGTAGGAGCAATTGCTAAGTTCAAGGAAGAACTTGAAAAAAAATTTAAACCTTAATGTGAGAACAATTGTTAAGTTCAAAGACAAACTTGAAAAAAAATTTAAACTCCAATGTGAGAACAATTGTCAAGTTCAGACCCAAAATAATTGAACTCTATTATAAAAATAGAGGATTAAATTATATAAATTAAAGTTAAAAAAATTAAAATTTTAATATAATAAAGGGACTAAAACTTAATTAAGCTTTTTTCATAAAAAATAATTGGATTTTTTTTGATAATTAAAGAGGTATTTTATAGCCTTATTCTTATATCACTTAGCCACGGTTCATGCTACAAGAGTCTTTTAATAGTAAACTTTTAAAAGAAAAATTAGGGACATCGATAACATGTATGTCTATGTCGGAAAGAGCACATGATTTTGCAATCCAATCAGCCACCATATTGACTTCTCTTTTAATGAATTGGATTTATATTTAGTACAATATAGAAATCATTATTTTTTGGTTAAATTCTACTATTAGTTTCTGTACTTTACGAAACTTATGGATTTAATTCAAATATTTTTATTCAGTCATTTTTAATTCTTGTACTTTTCAAAATTTAAAATTTTAGTCCTCACCAAATAATAATTGTTAAATTTATTAAGTTATGCAATTTCCAAAATCTGATGTTGTAAACATATTATCACATGTGTAACGTCATGTCAGGTTATTATTTCAAGATATTACTTACTAAAAATCTAGTTAATGGATTAATGACTATCATTTGTGTCGAAACTGAAATTTTAAAATTCGAAAAGTATAGAGATTTAGAATGATCTAATATGAGAAAATGGACTAAATCTATAATTGTACATATAGTACAAGACTAGTATTGAATTCGACCAAACGGATTTAACTGTTATTCTTTGGGAGGACTAAAATTGATCAAATAAAAGTACAGGGACTAATAGCAGAATTTAATCTTAATTTTTCGCCTAAAATTCTGGAGGCTATTTTGGTCATTTCGGGAATCAATATTCAGTAAAGTAAACTGGTAAGTGGCTAACTGCCGAATATTTAGAGAAAATCGATTGACGATTGTAATGTTCAGCATTTCCCGGGAAAATCATTAAGAAAAATTGGCATTTAGGGTTTAGGGATTTCACATAATTTGGATTGCGGAAAATGTCGCAGACTGGAAAATTGATGCCGAATATCGATCAACAAAGCACGAAGATGCTCAATCTCACTGTTCTCCAAAGAATTGATGCTTTCATTGAAGAGATTTTGATCACTGCTGCTCACGTCACCTTCTACGAATTCAACCTCGATAGTAATCAATGGGTTCGCTTTCTCACAAATCTTATTTTTTAAAAGTTTTTGGAATCTTACTTTTTTGCTTTTGGTTTTGTTTTAAAGTTTGGATGATTAAAGTATTTTAATTTTTTTTTTTGTTTAGAGTCGAAAAGATGTTGAAGGATCTCTCTTTGTTGTTAAGAGGTAAAAATAAGTTAATATTTTTTTAGGATTTTTAATTTTTAGCATTAACGTTGTTAGAGCTTAGATGCAAGTGATTAACTTTGGGGATTTATTTAGTTTATTTAAATGATTGATGATGATTTTCCTTTGGTTTTCTTTTTAAGGAATACACAACCTCGGTTCCAGTTCATTGTAATGAATCGGCGTAACACAGGTCGAAATTGTTAATTTTAATGAAAGATCGCACACTGCACACCCTTTTTTTTCTTTTAGCCTGATTTGATGCGAAAGTAGTTTTTAACAAGCAGATAATTTAGTGGAGAATCTATTGGGAGATTTCGAGTACGAGGTTCAAGGTCCGTATCTGTTGTATCGAAATGCTGCGCAAGAAGTTAATGGTATTTGGTTCTATAATCCGCGTGAATGTGAGGATGTTGCAAACCTCTTTAGTAGGTATGTCTGTCTTGTTTTTGTCTATTTCGCTAGGTTGTAAATAATCAACTTCGAGCTCTGTTATCCCAAGTGATTTCAAACATGGAGCTTCAGGTCTTTCATATATTGTATTTTGTACCTTATCCCCGAGAGGAAGGGTTTAGTAGTTGAAAGCATTCTTTTGGCATGTAATTTTAATTCGAATACAATCTTATGGTTATTGAAGTTTCAAGTATTCATAATGGCAACAGGGTTCTAGATAAGTGGGGTGAATGCCCTTTAATCTGTTGAACAGAGAATGTATGTGTTTTTTGCTCTACAACTATGAAATGGTATACTTGTTCACGATAGGCATTATGGTATTTTGGTCACAGTATATAAAACAAAAGTTTCCTCGCCTTTCAACAAAAGCTTTAAAGCTTTCATAATTTAAGGAAAAAAAACATGAAAGCACTCAAATAAGATTTATATGAGTGTGTTTTTTGAGATATTGTTTTGATAAAGAGAAGTTCTTGGTCTGTTTCTTCTGGTGGTTTTAAATTCTAACATTGTATATGTTGTCCTCTTCTCAGAATACTTAATGCATACACAAAAGTTCCTGCAAAGCCAAAGGCATCTGCAAGCAAAAGGTAATTATTTTGATGAAGCATCTATAAGGAAGTTATTGCTTTTCTGAAGCATCGGAACATAGTTAAATGTTAAATTTGTGCTGCAGTTTGCAAGAGGTTTCTATTATTAAACTGCTTTTTGGTACAGAATGCCATTTTGAACAAAAAAATGTCTTGTCAATTGTCTTTGTTGCGTGTTTAGGGGGTCTTTTGGGTGTGGTTGAGGTAGCATCGTAAACAAGGGTTGAGGCAAAAGGTGGTTTAGAGTTGGACTAGAGTGGATTGTGGGGTGCCATACTTGTGACATATTCAGAAAATACCTGGAAGTGGAGGGAATATTAAGTAAGAACTGTAGAACTGTAATTGATAGAATGTGCTAGGAGGAGGTGAGTGAGACGGGAGCTTTATGTGCGAAAGTTTATTCTTATAACAATTAGCCTAAACTCTCATATCTATAGGTTTTGAGTTGCTCCCATCAATAGATAATACTTTCAAGACCTGCTAATTCATATTGGTAAATTTGTAATAATGATTAGCCAAAAATAACATGGTTAGTATTTGGTACACTGACAGTGTACTTTTTTTATTCCACAAGTAACCTTAAAAAATTGCCATGTGTCTCTTTTTTTAAATATATATATATTTTTTAATATTTTACTATATCTCTATAGGACACTTATTAACCCCCTGCCCCTTTCTGGGGGATCTACAACCTCCATTAGCAGTGTACCAAATATTATTCCAAAATAAATAAATAAAAAAAAGCAAACTGAATTTGATGATTTATTATGTTGATCCTTGGAAGTCCACGTGTACTAGAATTTCTTACTTCTGTTGCCGTCTTCCTATTTTGTCTAAGTTTTCTAAGCTTTGTGTTATTATGATGTAGTGAATTTGAGGAACTAGAAGCTGTTCCTAGCATGTCTGTAATAGAAGGCCCCTTGGAGCCACCAGCAACTGCCTCTCGTGCTACTGATGCTCCTCAAGATTCATCGTTTGTTAACTTCTTTAGTGTATGTAGACTTCCAATATTTACCTTTTGGCTTTTCAAGGCGTAATAATGTCTCTCATCTCAAAGCTTATTTGGCTTACTAATTTCAGGCTGCTATGAATCTTGGAAGTAATGCACCAAATGGTACAAAACCAACACAGCCTTACCATTCTATCTCAACCACTCCTCTGTCTTCTCATGCTCCAACTTCCATACCCACTCCTACTCCTACTCCATCAGTGTCATCATTTCCACTTTCTGCTGCACCTTTGGTTGATTCAGCAAGTAGCAGCAACCGAGTGACTAATCTCGTAAAGCCTTCATCATTTTTTGCACCCCCTTCCTCTTCTTCATCCTCATTGATGATGCCACCTCCCTCTTCATCAAATCCAACCACCTCTGCTCTTCATCCACCCCTCAATCCGCAACATCCCTACGGCACTCCAATGCTTCAACCCTTTCCACCATCTACTCCACCTGCCTCTCTCACTCCTGGTGCTCCACCTACTTTGCACAATGGATCTCTTATTACCAGGGATAAAGTCCGTGATGCACTACTAATGCTTGTTCAGGTATATATATTATTCTTGGTCAGTAAAAGTGTTATGGAGGCCCTTGTATTAGGATTTGAGTTGCGTTTTGCCCTTTTTGCTCAAAAACTGAGTAAAATAGTCCATGTGCATTAAATTAAAGACCAAACTAGTTCTTTCAATTAAAATTTTCATTCATTTTTACTATTAAAAACTGGCGTGTACACCTAGCGTGCCACGTGTACCTCATGTCAACGTACATGGACCAGTTTTTAACAGTAGAACGGGATGAATTTTTTTAAAAAAATACCAGTTTGCTCTTTGATCTAATTTACAGGTACTAATTTGCTCTCTTTTTTTTAATAGAAAGGACAAAATGCAATCCAACTCTTAGTACAAGAGCCTCCATAGTATTTTTACCTTCTTCGTCTCATTTTCATTTGGAATGTTAATTAATAGCAGCTCATATTGGTTTGAGTATAATGGCGAATTAGCATTTGGCCAAAAGATCAGTGATGCTCGTTCTGCAGTTCCTCCTTATGGTGAAGGCTTCTAGTTGTTGACTCTTTTCTTTTGTTTCTTATTCCAGGATGATCAATTCATTGACATGTTCCACCAGGCATTGCAAAAGGTGCATCATACCTGAACGTGCTATTCGATCCTCAAAACTTCATTGCAATGTTCAGTGTGCACTGCACACTTTTATTTTCTTCAGTTTGGTATCTAAATCTAAACTTTGAAACTTGATTTGATCTACATGCCAATTGTTTACGGAGGAGAAGGTGTTAATACATACAACATTCAAGCTTATATAGCTGGAGTTAGTGCATAAAAAAAAGAATGTGAATCAAGTTCATCAACATACATGAAAAGCTCTACACATGCATCAACAGAACATTAAATTTTAGAGTTGAGAGAAGAAATAGTAAAAACCAACAACGATTCCTCAACTCATGTTTTTTGCCTTCGCCTCCTATCACCATTCTCTCTACACCATTAAGTCACGCTTTCAGGAGGGAGAGATCCGTCGTTGTTTGGCATCCGGAGAGTGTTTTCCTCCACTTTCTGAGACGTGCATTATATTACTACTATAGTCTTGGTTGAGAAATTTAGGTAAGTTTATGGTAATGTTTTGTTGACTCTAATTTGCTATGGTTTTCGTTGATCGAATCAGTTATAGATCATTGGATTTGGGATTCAACAAAGTACAAGTAGGAGGTGTGCAACGGACATTGAGACAGAGTTTGAGGGTCTGAATTTGTTGTTTAAGTCCTAAACTAGTCATGGATTTTCCTTTTGCCTGAGTTCTTGATAACTTAATTATTGTAAAATTGATGTAAACTTATATGAGAAGTTGCTGCTGTCAGCTCTTTCCATAAGCATTGGAAGCTTAAAAGGTTAGTTTTAACCTGTTTATATCTTTTCTTTTGGACTGTAATTGTATGCATATAAGTTATCATTGTCTATAAATGTTATTTTGTGCATGATTTAAGCTCCTTTTAGATGTTTAGGATTATGCTACCATATGGTAGACCCTGAGAATGTGATTTTATTGCAAGAACTATAGGCTATGTTCTTCCGGTTCTTCAATTTAGTTACTCATGCTTGATATCCGTAAATAATATTTAGTTAGGTAAAAGCAGCACGGAGGCCCTTGTATTAAGAGTCGGATTGCATTTTACCCTCTCTATTAAAAAAATGAGTAAAGTAATCTTTATAAGTTAGATCAAAAAGTAAATTGATTTTTCTGTTAAAAGTTTTATCCATTTTTACCGTTAAAAAATTTAAATAAAAGGCTTGATTTGTTTTTTGATTTAACATATAGTGATTTTTTTTTTTACCAAAAATGATTAAAAAACAATTTGACTTTTAGTACAGGGGTTTTTTTGGTATTTTAACCTATTTAGTTAAAATTACTTGTTACACATATATGTTCTATTAAACCACCATTGCTAGAACACCCACAACCATCTCTCTCTGTCCAGCCGTTGAAACTGTTTCCCCATACCGTATGGAGCAGGCAAGTCACATCCTTCAGACAGGTAAGTTATTCTTTCAAAACATCTGTCACTTATTATTTACATATCTTGCAATTTATTAAGACCAGCAACTTGTCAAGAGATCAATGTGTGGCTAAGAAAGAAAGACTAGTCCATATGACCCGGAGCATGTTCACTCCTCACTCTGAAACTTCTACAGTACCTTCTTCCTTTACTCTGTCCTCCCTCTCAACTCCTCTGCTCCACTAGGAATTATAATGGTTTTCCGCCCAGACAAAGTGAACAGAAAGTACTCGCATTTGATATCAGTAAATGATACAATGTGACACATTAAATGCAATCACCAGTAAATCTGGAGGTGCAAGCCCATTAAAGTAAAAATAAAGTTATAAAAAAAATTATATTTAATTTTTTCAAACACATGAAATAATATAAATCATAAAAATTATATTTTAGTCTTTCAAAATGTAATTTTATTCGCGTATAATAATTTCGAAAAATTCTTTACTATCCTCGAGCCTAAGTATTTGTATAATCAAGTTCCACTTCTCAATAATTTATGTTGCACAAATTCAACTCCAACATAAAAATAAAATTCAATATTTTTTTTAAAACAATATCACTATA
Organism: Gossypioides kirkii; assembly: GCA_005610355.1. Lineage (NCBI taxonomy): Eukaryota > Viridiplantae > Streptophyta > Magnoliopsida > Malvales > Malvaceae > Gossypioides > Gossypioides kirkii. Next base: position 54,772,773 of record CP032253.1, on the reverse strand, counting down.
ATTTTGATTATTTTCTCTTTTTAAATAGTAATTCAAATTACTCGTAACTCTTTCTCAATTTATATTTTTTCTCAACTCTTTTCATATTAATAGAGTATTTACACGGAATAGTACAAAACATGTACGAACCTTTTTTAATGAAAAACTCAAATTCAATGAAAATTTAGTTCATCCTACACATCACGAGCATCTTACCTTTTTTATATTATACATAAAAATATGTATATAAGTGCACATTCAAATCCATGTTTTCATACATAAAAAAAAAATATATATATATATATATATAATTACCAATCAACTTAATACTCAATCAGTAATACAATTTAAAAACAAAGCCAAAATTTTCCAATCTTATTTGAATCCATATACATATATATCAATCAATAAAGAAAAAAGCTTAAACAAAAACTCGTCTCATTCGCCACTAAATTTTACCGTTTAGTAAAGCAAAATATCACCAAATCTTTATTTCAACTCAAACAAAGATCCAGGACTATATTTTTCCCTTACTATCTTGGATCTTCTTTCTTTTTGAGCCGCGATTAATCATCGAGCATCTTTCGAAGCCGATCTTTGACATATTGGCTACGAGCTTTAACACGTTCTTGTTGAGGACCAATATTTACAAACGAAAGGTAAACTCCGGCGGCAATGAACGAAGCTCCGGTGAGGCAAAAACCGATTGTCACCGCTAGTTGCTTCGCCGTCGGTGGATATGACCAAAGCACCATTTTTGGTCTGGTTTTCGTCTTCTTTTTTAAAGAAAAATTTGGTCACTTTTACGGCTTGGCTTGGGTTTTTTATTTGGACGTTTTGTTTTGACCTATACGCTGTCTTTGATATTTTGTTTCGGGTCGGGCCAAGTTAATATGGGCTTTCATTGTTTTAAAATGGCAAATGGTAGAGGCTTTGCTTAAAATTCTGTATCTTAGATTGGGTGTAAGATCTATTTAGAAAAAAAAAATAAAAGACAAATTTGCTAGTAGTCATTTAATTATTAATAAATTTATTTTTTGATCATCCAATTATGAAAAATTAAAAATGATTATCCAACTATTACTAATTTTTTTGGGTCATTTCTCAAAAAAATAGACTTAAAATTTTGTCTGAATCCGATTCAGAAAAAAAATGCTAAACTTGAGCCTGAGCCTGACCCGACCTGCTCATATTAATTTTTTATATTATTTTTATATAATTTTTTTAAAAATATAATACATTAAATAAACTAAAAACGTAAAAAAAATTTATTCCCAACAAATTGAAAATATATTAAAAATCTTTATTCTAAAATAACACTAAGATAGTCGTAACTTAGCAAGCAAATACCTCTAAAATGGTAATAAAATTAACAATAAAATAAAAGTTATACAATATTCAAATAATAACTACAAAATAATAGCAATATAGTAGTAAAATCACAATAAAACAACAACAAACAACAGTAAAGAGAAAATTTTAGGCAGATTTGAGCCAAGACTGAACCAAAAAATCTTACATGAGATCCGACACATTTAAAAAACGTATCTTATTGTTTGTTCGAGTCTATATTTTGAGCACGTATTTTACTTAAATCTTTTCACTTTTTCAACGAATCTTTGGGTTTACCCGACCATTGATTAGCTCAATTATGAAAGTTTTAAATTGAAAGAAGTAAGCAAAACACATAAAATATGATATTGGTCTATACATTCTCTTCTTAAAAGCCTGATATTTATTTAATTATTTCAATTTATCATTTCTTTTGGGCAAAATCTACCTATTAATTATTTATAATATCATCCTTAAACATTATCATTAAATTATTTTCCAATTAAATTTAATTATAATCTTAGCCTCCACGATTTCAGAATCCGTCAAGCATTACAAGAATTTTTTTAATGATAATTTTCGACTCAATATAAATAAAATTTGAAAGTTATGATAAGATTAAAAAAAAAACATAAATAATACAAGCAGGGCGTATTTAAAGGGCTGGCAAGGGTTCGACCCTCTTAAATGGAAAAATTTTTCATTTAGATTTTTTAAAATTTTTAAAATTTTAAATTAATAAAGGTAAAATTACACTTTCTCCTTTAAAAATGATAAAAATTCAACTCAATCCTTTTAAAATTATAAATATATAGGTTATTCAAATGATAAAATTACATTTTTATTATAGTAAAAATTACAATTTAATTTCGATCCCCTTAAATTTTTTTTTTGGCTTCGTCCCTGAATACAAATACTCAATTGTATAAACTAAATTAGTAATGTATCAAATTTTAAATATAGAATACATTAAACATCATTATTTCAAACACAAAAGCCATGTATGACAGTTTCGAATCGAAATTGGAATTTAATTTTAGGGGTTGAGATAAAATTTAAAAAAATTAGAGGGGCCAATGTTAAAATTTTTATGTTAAAATGACTTAAATTTGATTAACTAATTTATTGGAGGGGTAAAAACACAAAATTTTCATTTATTTAAAGAGCTAAAAGATATTAAAATAAAATATTAAATTCAAGAGGGCTGAAAAAGACAATTATACTATTTAACCAAGGAGGCTAAGGCTCTTACTTGCCCGTTGGCTAAGCCCCTAGACAGTTCATATTTGACCTAATAATTTTGAACAATATTTAATTATATAATATAAAAATTAATTATAAAAAATACAATTAGATTAAGAAAAAAAAATATACTAACACGAAAAATTTATAAAGATATAAACTATTAAAATGATTCAGTTGCATTTTAATTTTCATGAAATTATACAATTTAATTTCATCCACAAAAAATTTCCTACTTCACCTTCGAAACTGATGTCTCAATTGTTATTAAAATACAACACAAATACCCAAATTATTAATACATAAATTTATATGAATACAATACAAATACATGAATTTTTTTTAATTAAGATATCTCAACTAAAACTCATCTTAATGTTCAAACCCAAATAGATGATTACAATGCCATAAAGGTGATATTTGCAATGACCTACTTTCTTTTTTTAAGCACATAATGACCTAATCTTGATTAATTAAATTAGATATTAATTAATCAATTAATTAATTAATCCCACTTTCCAACCAAAATTAGTTAAAATATTATGGGTTGATGTATCATTTGAGTTTGACAACTTTTTTTAGTGGGGGTAATTTTGTTATTTTTTAGTATGATATAATATCGGTTTCTGATGAAATTATATATATTGGTATTTAAAGATAACGGTGTTAAGTTTTAGTGTTTAATTTGAGTTTTAGGGTTGATTTAATGAAAATTAATTGTTTATATTATTAGGATTGAATTTCTCATGATTTTGTAATAAACTTAGTGTTAATTGTGAATTTGTTTTATTTCAAGTTTAATTTGTCAGATACAGTTCGATAGATGTGATTTAATTTGGGTTTCAGGGTTGATTTGATGAAAGTTAATTGCTAGCTAATTATGAGTTTTTATTAAATCAACTTTAAAACCCAAATTACACTAAAAATTTAACATTGTTACCTTCAAGTATCAAAATGTATAATTTTGTCAAATATACGTACCACATTGGACTAAAATATAACAAAGATGTCAAACTCAGGTACTGAATAATATATTAACTATAATATTTTAAAGCATATTGTGAAGACCTATGTGCTTAAAAAAAAGGTAGGCCATTGGTTAAACTAAGTTCATTTTTATTTTCTTCTATAAATACCCTAATGATCAAATTGTCCAAGAACATAATACAAAGGCAATTGCTGCAACTAAATTCAAGGGGTTTTTTCTTCAGTGCAAAGATGGGTTCTGTAAAAAGGTAATATTCTAGTCTCGTCCTCTGGATTGTCTAGAAAATATGTCGCCATTTATCCCTGAGTTCATCGATATTACGTGCCTAAACTTTTAAATTGGAGAATATTTTGCATTTAAACACGTTAAACCCACGTGGTCTAGATTACTTTAACAACAACGGTTCTGATTGAGTTAAGACTCAATCTACATCGATATTACTTTAAGCCATGAAAAATTTGTTATTCTATCATCACTTTAAGTTTTTTTCTCGATCGGTAAAACCTCATTACCTTATACAAGGGCGAACTTAGGGGGCCTGGCAGGGCCCCGCACCCCTAAGATAGAAAAATTTTCATTTATGCTCCTTAAAATTTTTAAAAATTAAATCAGTAAAAAGAAATTATATTTTGACCCCCTTAAAAATATAAAAATATAATTTAATCTTTTAAAAATTATAAAAATATAGCCTATTAAAATAATATAATTATATTTTTTATATCGTAAAAATTATAATTTTAATTCCGATCCCCTAAAAAATTTCCTCGTTTCGACCTTGACCTTATAGTCAAGGTAATTTTTTCGTCGGTATAGATTTGTTTGTCACTAAAAGTTGAGATTTATTGACGGTTTTATTTTCGTCCCTAAAGATTCTGTAAAATCACATTTATTATGCGTAAGTTGTGTATAGGTCGCTTATTTTTTGGTCAATCAATACGCCTTGGTTAGTATATGAATTTCTTGGGTAAATTTTACTATTAATCTCTTTACTATACGTAAATTCTAAATTTAGTCCTTCTATTTTTTGAATTAGTCAAATTTAGTTCATATACTTATTGAATTTTGAAATTTCAGTCATAACCCAAATTGTAGCAATTAGATTTGCTTCGTTAAACTCTATTATTAGTCATATATTATGTATAAAATTGTAAGTTTAATTTATGTTCTCCAATTGGATCATTCTTAGTTCTTATATGTTTTGAAAATTTTAAATTTTATCTTGAAGTAAACGACAATAGTTAAATCTATTAATTAAATGTTTTGCAAGTAATGCGTTACACATATAGTTAAATACTAGAACTTATTAACGAAGTTAATGGCTAACATCTGGTTAAGACTGAAATTTTAAATTTCGAAAATTATATGAACTAAAAAGAGCCATATTAAAATTTAAGGATTAAATCTATAACTTACGTATGGTAAAGAGACTAATAGCAAAAGTTAACCAATAAACTTAGAGTTCATGTCAAGTGCATTCGTATCTCGACAACCATACCTGAGACCGAGTAATCAACAATTTGATCATTTTTTATAGGCTAGAAGGTAAAGTGGCCTTGATAACAGGGGGAGCCAGTGGAATTGGCGAGAGCACGGCGTGGCTTTTCGTTCAACATGGAGCCAAAGTTGTCATTGCGGACATTCAAGATGATCTCGGAAGCTCAATCTGCGAACAACTTGGCGGCCATGAAATAATTTCTTATGTTCATTGTGATGTTACTTGTGATTCAGATGTTCGAAACGCAGTGGATTTAGCTGTTTCGAAGTACGGGAAGCTCGACATCATGCTTAATAATGCTGGAGTAGGCAATTTGGCGACCGATGTAGTGGATACAAGCAATGAAGATTTCAAGAAAGTTATGGATATCAATGTATTTGGCGGATTTTTGGGTGCCAAACATGCCGCTAGGGTTATGATTCCGGCCAAGAATGGATGCATTCTTTTCACCGCCAGTTCGTTGTCGGTGTGGGCTGGTTTTGCCGGGCATTCATACGTGGCGTCGAAGCATGCGGTGGTGGGATTGGCCAAGAATTTGTGTGTTGAGTTGGGACAATATGGGATTAGAGTCAACTGCATTTCACCGCATGTGGTGGCGACGCCAATGTTAACGAAAGCCATGGGGATTGAGAAAGAAGCAGTGGAAAGCTTGGCTTCTAAAGCAGCAAACTTGAAAGGGAAGGTTTTGACGGTGGAAGATGTGGCGGCGGCGGCGTTGTATTTAGCTGGCGACGAGTCACAATATTTGAGCGGCGTTAATTTAGTGGTTGATGGAGGGTATAGCGTTACTAATACTTCATTGTCAATGACCATCCAAAGCCTTACGACTTAACATTCTCGTATATTCCTGTCGTGTTCATATTATTTATGTTTTTGGAGTTCAATCTTTGAATTAAAATTTTTCTTCCGATAACTTGTGTTGCTCGAACTCCACCTTCAATAATGTCAATATTTTTTGAATCCAACATTTTGCTCCACTCCATTTCAATTTTGACAATACAATTTCCAAAAAAAAATGATAAATGAATCGGCTTGAACTAATAAACTTTTTTTTATATTTATTTGTTTATTTTTAAATTTTTTCATTTTCTGTAACTTTAAAATTGTATGTGAGTATATATTTAAAATTATGTTTGTCTATGTTTCACGAACACTGATAAATATACTTTGTTATGGGCGAAGTTAGAAAATTTTGGGGCGGAATTAAATTGTATATTAGTAAAAATATAATTTCACAATTTTAATAGTTTATATCTTTATAATTTTTTTTGGATTAAATTAAAATTTTATTATTTTTAAGAGGTCAAAGTGTATTTTTACCATTACTAATTTAAAATTTATAAATTATAAAGGGTCTAACTATAAATATTTCTATTTTAGGGAGTGAGCCCCCGCCAACCCTTGAATCCTCCCCTGTACTCTGCATTAGATTCGAGTTAACATTTAAATGTTAATGGTGAGGTTAAAATATTTTGAAATTTCGGATTAATTTAAAATCCAACTCAGAATTTGGGGACTTCAAGTGAAATTAACCCTCTTCTTTTATTTATTTCCCCTGCAAATTTCTTCGCCTAAAATCGCTTTGCTCACAGAATTTTTTTTTTAATTTCTCAAAAATCCCCAAAAGATTAAAAAGGGGGAAAAAAAAATTAAATTCAGGATTTGGGTGTTAAATAAATTTGATGTCGAGGCCTTGGCTACTAGTTTTTATAGTGTTTATGGTAATGCTCACTTCTCAATTCGAATGGAAGCAGCAATTTGGTGAAGAAATTGAGACAAGTTCCACTGTTTCTCTCAAAGATCATTCCCTTTCCAAACGCCAAGAATACGTCAAAGAAAAGGTTTCGCCTTTCCCCCAATTTGTTCTTTATATATAAAATTTTATCTTTTTTAATAAAAAATCATGAATTAGATTGTTAATTGTTGTTAATTTACAATTTTATTCAAATTCCCCCTCCCCCAATTTGTTGGCTTGCAGAGGGTATAATTTACAGCAAGTGAAGTGATTTTTTTGCTTGATTTCTATTTTAAATGCCTTTTTTTTTCATCTTTCTTGCATGTAGATTAGTGGATTAATTACTCTCATTAAAATGGCTTGAAAATGAACTTGTTTGAATTGGTAATTCTATGGGGTGATTGCAGTGTGATGATCTGATTGGAATTATATGAGGCTTTAGATTCTGAGAATGTTGAATAGATTTCCTAGTTCAATTAGCTTAATTTGATATACTCAAAGGAAGGTTCAAATCTTTTTGGTCATTTTGATGAAGATTTCAATACTTTAATTTGTGCTCAGTTGGATTATTATCTAGTGGTTCATTCTCAGCTTTGTTTGGTAGGGTAGAAAGAGAATTAGAGGATGAGAAATTGGAGGAGGAAAGTAGGAGATAGGATATTTATTTTTTCATTTCATTGGCTTAGTTAGAAAGATGGAAAATGGAAAGAATTTTTTTTTTTCTTTTCATTAATTACTTGTTACTGTAAAAAAACGGAAGGAAAGAAAATTAATTCTTTTTAGAACATGAACAATTTTTGTAGAAGCTTTGAGCTAGTGATCACTGGTTAAATATGAATGGGTTGACATTTGCCACCACTAATCCGAATTCACTATTGTGGGTTCTAACTGGCTAAATTCCTTTTAGTATATGCTTGCAAGCGGACGAGTACGGTTAGATTTTTTTTACATTTTCCATTTATTTTAAGCCGAGGATCCTTAGAGGTCATATTCCCATATCCATGCATGAGCCATGAGTGTCAGATTGATATACTTCAAGAAAAAATAGAGTCCAAGCAACATAGCTTATATCTACATTTCCGGCCAATGTCAACGAGTTTTGTGTAGATAAGAATCATGAATTGGTACATCTCACTTTTGGACATACAGCTCTGTTTTGGTCTCTCTCAGTGTCTTGATTCTTGATTTCATTTCCCCAGATGCAATTCCATAAGTGGAAACCTTAAGTAGCAAGGTTTTGCTTTAGGTTTTGCCCCCTTCCACCTTCTAATTCTTTTAATCACTAGGCTGAGAAGCAGTAAGTGAAATATTTGAGTGTTTTTTGTTGCAAACGCCACAAATAATATCAAATTTTAAGCTAGGTAGGATTTATTTGGTAAAAGTACCATGGAGGCTTTTGTACTAGGAGTCTGATTGCATTTTGCCCCTCTTCTTATCTGTTTTGTTTGAGGCTGCATTTGTTGTTTCCTTCTGGTGCAGTTGCTTGAACTGAACTGAAATTCCTCGAAAGTCCTCGGTTGTTTTAAGATGGCATACATCATCTTCATCTCATTGTATTAAGTGACTGTTTAGAGTGATATTTTGTCAACTTTGTCGCAGATCATACTTTCTCAAGAAAGGAATATTCAGAAACTGAACGAGCAAGTGAGGAATCTTCGTGAACAATTGCTATGGTGTAAGGCTGAAACCGAGATTAGTAACAGCTCTGCATTTGCTTTGAGTGAACATTTAAGTGAGATTGAGCAGCAGCAAATGTTAGATGACTAACATTAGTGGGTCACGGCCAATAGAATCACAATACAGCTTGCTATGTGCAATTATTTAAACCTTGATTTCTTTCTTTCCTCCTCCTTTGTAGCTTCATAATGATCATTGATTTACTTGACTTACAAGTTAGAACACATGACATCAAAATCTTTGAATATCTCTTGTCAATATTTCATGGATGCTTCAAGTTAATATGCTTTTTAGGCTTACTGAATAAAAGTGTCCTCAATGTGATTTTGTGGTTGAAACTAGACATATCATTTGTTATCCAAACCCGAAAACTCAATCCAATCAAACCCAACCCAAACCCAAATTGACTCAAACACAAAACCAACATGAAGTGGAAACACTCTGAACTTGAAATGATTTGAACATGTAATCCGAAATGGTCAGAATTTGAAGTGATCAGAATTCGAAATGATTTGAACTTGAAGTGACTTGACTTGAAAAACTAAAATCGTAAACCTGAATGACTTGAATCCTAAACAACCCGATCCAAAATTGAATCGAAAATTTAAAACTTGAATTGACTCTATCCAGATTATTCCAACCCAAATCAACCAAAGTCATCCCATTGGCAAGTCTAGTTGAAACCAAGACACAAAAAGGGAGGGAAGTTTGTTTTATTGCAAATGGAAGAAATATGTGAAACGAATCCAACAACTTGTATGAAAACAGAGTGGGATTATTGCTTAGTATGATAACTAAACTAGGGATAAATATAAAAACCAACCTTGATTTTATGCGATTTTATATATAAAATTATATCAAGATATTTTTATTTTTATATTCTCATATAAAATTAATAAATTATATTTTTATTTGAACTTAAGACATAATGAATTTTAAACTTTCAATTTTATCATTTCAATAAAAATTTTATTTTGTTGTCCTATAAATTTTAAATAAATATATTTGTAATATAAATTTTTTCACCTCATCGTATGCTATAATCTAATATTCATTGATGCCCTTGTTATTTTCTTTTTTTTTTATTCGAAGGTCCATTTTTATTATTTAATATATATTATTTATACTAAATTCTGACACACATCACGAGTAAATTTTATTCAATATAAAAAAAATAAAAATACTGTTATAATAAAATTTATTTTCTTTTAAATAAAAGGATTTTTAATTATTTTTTAATTGAATTAATATCCGATTGATTTATAATTAATGACTCAAATATACAAAAGATGACAAGTAATTGTAAGATATGTAATAAAATTAAAATATATAGAAAAAATTATAAATTTAATTTGTGGAACTAAAAAGAATGAAGATGCATTTCTCATTTTCAAAGTTTTCTGTAAATAGGAAAAATCAAATTCCTATGCATTTCTCATTTTCAAAGTCTTCTCTAAATAGCAAAATTCAAATTCAAATTTTCTTTTTAAATTTGTCAAAGCATGGTTGAATGAGTAGCAATAATTTTACATCGGAATCTCAAAACTTGATTGAATGGTACCAAATATATAAAGACAATTTTTCATTTTATATCATTTTCTTTTAAAAAATATTTTTATATTTAATAATCTCGATTAAATTTAAAATCGAATCAAATTAAACTCTTAAAAAAATAATTTTTTCAATACTATTTTCTTCATTTATAAAATTTAAATCGAGAACATTATTTTAGAATCATCAAATTTCTTACCAAATAAAGGGAAAAAGAAAACCGGAAAAAGGGAAAATTGGTTTTGGTAAATATGTCGGTCGAATTAGGCAAAGTGTCTTTTCTCAATGCTGAAGGGGTAAACAAAACAAAGAAACAAAGATTATTGAAATATATATAAAAGGTATAATTATAGAGAAATTATTTTATGAATTTTTTATCACATTATTTATGATTTTTTAATTATTTAATTTAATTTTTTATGTGATTGATATATAATTTTGTTAATTTTTTTATCTTGAATTTGAAACTCCAAACTCAAAATCTTAAACCCTAAACTTAAACCTAAAATCTCAAACCTCAAATTCCAAATCCTAAATTCATTATTTGAGATCCAGATTCGAAGTTCGGGGTAAAAAGATTATCAAATTTATGTATCGATGACATGAAAAAATTTACTGAAATATCATTAAATAATTAAAAAAACCATAAATAATGTGGTGGAAAGAAACCATAAAATTATTTCTCATATCCATATTATGCTTGAATACGATTAAAGTTATAAGAAAAGTGAAAATATTTTATATTTAATGTATTGACGATGTTAAATTTATATTCATAAATAGTTTTATTTGTGTTTATTTTTTAATTTTTTTAAATTTTGATCTCAATTATTTTGAATATTTAATTAATTAAAATTTATAAAAATATTAAACTATTTCATTGAATTTTTTATAATATATTTATCATATTTTATCCATAATAATTTAAAAAAATAAAAGGTCAATGTTGAAATTTTTTATCAATTAAAAGTCAAAATGCAAGAAACTTTATGAAAAAAAGTAATATTTCAAATTTATATAATATAAATTACTAAATTAACAAAAACCCATTAATTAAAATTTATACTTTTAAATTTGATAATAAAATTATAAAAATGAAGGATAATTATAAGATTACAATGAGTTGTCATAATCTCACCAAGTCTTTAAAATGAATTTAATTTATTATTATTATTGGTTGAAGCATTAAAATATATGGTGGTCAATGTTATTGTTTTTATGGAAGGAGGCTTTAACCAATGTTCAAAAGGGTTGAATTTATTCATACTTATTTTCTTTCTTTATTTAATGAAATTCATAATTATTTCTAAATAAAGATGTTGAAGGAATTGACTATAAATACTACTTTCAAAAGAAATTATAAATACTAATATTTTACTAACTAAAACCCAACAAGTGGTTCCAGTGAAAAAGAGGATGTTGTTCATCTTAGGAGTTTCGGGTTCGAGCGTTTGTGTGTGTAAGGTGTGTGTGCGTTGTCAGAGGGTTAAGAAAGTATGAACAGATACTACCATGTAATCACACCAGTATATTCAAAAAAAATATTTTACTAACTACTGTTGATTGAGTCTTAATTCGTTTGAAATGAGTATCGTTGTCAATGCAGAAAAATATGGGTTCGAGTGCGTTAAAGCGCATTATTCTCTTATCTATAGGTTGAGGAAGGAATATAGATAATTCTAGACATTGCCTCAAAAAAAGCAAATATGATCAGAATCTATAACAAGATTATTAAAAAAAAATTACTATATAACATCAACAGATTAAGGGTGTAATTAGAATGTTTTGAAGTTTGGGACCAATTTAAAATAAGAGATATAGTTTGAGGATGTTTGATGCAGTTAGCTCTTTTATTAATATGTGAAGAGGCCATTAGGCTGAATAGGACCCGACCTTTGTACCGTTTTAGTATTTAATCATAAAACCTCTTTAAGAATTTATTAAATTATAAATTTGCACTTCGGTCCCAAAAATGAAAAAAAAAATTAATCCTTTTAAAAAATTGATAAAATCATAAATTAATACATACTAATATTTTATTTTAACCTCTCAAAATTTATAATTCAATTTCGAGTACTCATAAATTCTTTTTCTAAATTTATCCTTGGTGATTACTTTTCTCAATAATATCATCTTCGAATTTCAAACCCGAATTCCCTTTCTAATAACGTAATACATCTTATCACTATACGTAACATTTTTTGGTAAAACAATTGGACTTTGCATGTTGTGTATTACATTATACTCCCAAAACAAAACAAAAATCTAAATCATTATAATACAAAGTAATGAATGTACACTTTTCCTTGTTCATGATACTAAATATTTACTCCCATTTTCCATTTTTTGCATAAATTTCATGGCATTAGGTGAGAGGAGGCTATCCAATTAAAAGCATACCACTGATCTCGTAAGAAGAGATTATTTTTATTTAAGTTCGGTCTTATAGTTATAGAAGATTGAAAGTGATATTTACAAATTACTTATCGAATCAAATTATTAATGAAACTCGAATCTTAATATTTTAATCATGTAAATAAATAAATAATTGTAATTTTAATCCCTCCTAAAAATTAATTTTATAATCCAACCCTTTTTAGAATAAATTTTTTAGCTTCATCCCTTCAAATTTTAGAATTTATTTCTTCAAACAAAACTTCTGGATTTTGCTCACCAAATCAAATTACGCTAATACTATAATATATATTGTTGATACACGATATCAATGGAAGTGGAGAAAGAAGGGAAAATTTTCTTGTGAAGAAGCAGAGAAAAAGAAGATCAAAGAGTAGAGTGCTTACAGTGTCGTCCCCAAAAGAGAGTTTTTAGAAATATATATATAAAAAGGGATTTCAGATCAAATTCCGAATCCAACTTCGATCAAATTACTATATATTTTATTATAATTGTATAATATATATATATATTCTTTCTTCAACCAATATTTTCAAACTCCATTTAATTAAAGCTTTAAATGGAACCCCATCTCTCTCCCTTTATATATATTCCCTTTTTTTTTGTTCCCTTCAATATACCCCCACACTCACCAACCTCACTAGCTTTCATTCTTCATCAAGGTATCAAATTTTTCAACACATTTCAATCCTAAACCTAAGATCAAATGATCCAAAAATGGTCCTTTTTTGTTATATTATGTCGAAATAATTTTTTTTTTGTTTCTGGGTTTCCTTTTATATTTCATTTAAAGTTTGATTTTATACGTAAACCCTAGTGAAAGTGAGTCAAAAAAATCGCCCCAAGATTTTTTTTTTTGGGGTTTTTTTGTTATATATGTTGAAAATCACTTGTTTTTTCCTGGGTTTTCTTATGTATTCAAGTTTGATTATATATACACACACATATATATCTTCACTAACTTTTTATTTTCATGTTTAATTTCAGGTTTGATTTTTATACGTAAAACTCTAAGAGAAAAAAATGAGTGGTGGAAATGGTCCCGGGCTGGAGTTGAAGTTGAACCTATCGCCGCCGAGGGTTAACCCAACAGAGGAATCGTCAACAACGGCGGAGAATTCTTCTCCTGCAAGTTCATGTGTGATGTCAGAGTCGAACCAGATGCATGAAGTTGACACTACCACCGATGCTGCGGCGGAAGTGGCGGCGGCAACAACCATGATGCTAGTTGGATGCCCAAGGTGCCTCATGTACGTGATGCTGTCAGAGAATGATGACCCTAAATGCCCTAAGTGCAAGAGCACCGTTTTGCTTGATTTTCTCCACGCCATTAAAAATAGTAAGAGTTAGAGATTTATGATTTAACTGTGATATCAGTCCCTTTACTTTTGAAAATTTTAAATTAAGTCCATTTTTCTTTTAGTTAAAAGAATTTAGTCCTGTGCTTGTCTGGTTAAATTAGATCTTCAAATGTTTAAATTTAAAATATTCGAATTTAATGGAAGTTTATTATAACTTTATTAATTAGATTTTAATTTTTTTAATCAAACAAATGATCAAGAGAGAGAATACATTATTGTCACTAAAATAGAGACCAAATTTCAAAAATTAAAAAAGTACATGGAGTGGAACCGAAATATATATATTTCCCAGTAAATTATGTTATTTCAAGTCCATATTTTAAAAACCAAATCGATAATTAAACTGACCCAATCATCTACTCAATAATAATTAAAAATTATTAAATAATTATAAACCGACTCAACAATCGATTTTTTGTATATACAAATAATTATATTAATCCAATTAAAAATAGATAATATTTTTAAAATTTTTGACATATCCTTACATATTCAAATATATATTTTATGGTGTAGAAATTATATTCATGTCGGACATATATTCCAGCTTGAAAACAAAAGTGTACGTGCTTCATGTATAGGTTTTGGCCCACCATGGTATGATTGGTCTTGACTCAGTGATTCAGTTCTCAGCTAGGTTTAGTTGCAATCAGATAAGCACAAAATGGGGCATAAATGGCTAAAATCAATTATCCACAATTTAATTTGTTTGCAGGAGTTTGCCACATTCACTATTTAAAACATTAAATCCCTTATTTCGATTTTCTTTCGAGTTTAAAAAATAAATTCGATTCGATTTTATCATAAAAAATTTAATAATATAAATTTGAATTGATCTAAATGTAAACTTATTTGGATTTGATATCATCTAAATCAATCTGAAATGATTCAAATTTATAATGATTTGAACTTAAAACAATTCAAGGTATCTATGTGATAGGTATAATACACATGTTTACAATTTGATGTATATGTTTAAAGTATGTTCCACGTCGATTTTGAACTGACTTTTAATACTTAAGCTAATGATTATATTGAAGAAAACATCTGATTGGTAGTATTATACCGATACTTTGAAGACTTAATTAGAATGCTTTGAAATTCGAAAGCCAGTTTAGAATTTGATCCTAAAATAGTAAATTTGCTTCTAAGATCTATTGAAAATTTATAAAATTATAAAATGGTATAGAGTTATATTTACTTTCTAACTCCCAATAATTTATAATTCAATTTTGACTCTTCAAAATATTTTTTTACGTTCGCCCCTAAATTTGAGTGATAATTTAAGGATGTTTGGTGAAATTAACTCGAAAAAAGTTGGGTAGTTTGAGCATTAAAGAAAATGGAAGTAATTGAGATTCAAAGACCATTAAAACACATAAATAAATGCAAAGAGTAATGGAGACAGATGAGAATAATGCGGAGGTACATTTAACATATGATAATAAATAAAATATTTAATTTATGAATCCGTATGTTGGTTTGATGGTAAAAAATATTTATGGTTTTAGGTGTCGTCTGAGTTTGAGTCACGTCAATTATCTTGTTAATTAGGATTTTGTCCTTCTCTTATAATATACCAAAAAAATTATTTAATAAATATTATTATAAAAAATAAATCTTCAAATATTATTATGTGCAACTTTTTAGTTATTACATATAATATGAAATGATAAAACTACCCGTAATAATGTTTATTATTTTATAAAAGGAATGAGCTTTATGATAATTTCTCAACTTAGCTGAGACCCAATTTATGGGTGATACCAACTCGATCTGCACTTTGAACAATAGTTTGGATATATAAAAATTTAATTTCTCAAATTTCAATTTTTTACTTATTTTTTTGTTAAAATATGTTATAAGTCCATATACTCTTCTTGAATTTGAAATTTAATTCTTTTATTTTTATTTTTAAGAATCTAGTTTTATTAGTTTTTAGATTTTAAAATTTAAGTTCAATTGTTAACATAGTTAAAATTATTCTATTAAATTCACTGGTGTGACATTTTTAAAATAGAAAAAAAATTCACTTGGTAATCTCGTAACAAAAAAATGATGTCTTATAATTAATTGAATTTAACAATTTTTTAACAATATTAACAATTAAACTTACAGATAAATAAAATAAAAATAAAAAATTTAAATTTAAATATAGGAAGAGTAAAACACTTCACATGTTTTAACCTATTTTGGGTAATTCTAAATACAAATTAAATTTGTTCGAATACAAAATTTAAAAAAACATAATCACGAAAAAAAATTTATACAATATAAATTATAATATAAATCAATAAGACTTAATGATTATTTTTCGGTATCTTTCATGTTTCGGGTTTGTGACGATCATTCTCGACAATATTGTCTCTAAAGTTTGAATTTACATTCGTAATGTATCTTCCTTTTATTGACATGTGTCAATGGTCTCTCTCTTTTACATTTTAGAAAAATGGAAAAAATTTAGTTTTGCTTTTTTAATTATGCTTAAATTTGAAATTTATTCTCTATATTTTAAATTTTAACATGATTTGTGCTTTTTATTTTTATAATATTATTAATTAGTCCAAATAATTAATATGATTAATTTTCATTAAAATATTATTTCATTATATATAATTTGAATGCTTTAATAATCTTTAGAGAATGACACGTGATTTCTTATATCTTTTAGGTTGTGTTATTTTTTAACATTATAAGGTCAATTTTTCAGTTTTGGCCAATAAACTTTGTTATAATTTGATATTTAATCTATATAATTTAATTTTTAACTTAATTTTATTTCTCTATTTTTATAATATAATTAATTAGTCTAGATAGTTAATATTGTTAAATATTTCAATAAAAATGTCGACGTTAACTTTTCTTAAGAAATTATTTCGACAAAAAAAGTTATGATGACAATTTCAAATGGTATTTTTAAGTAAAAGAAAAGTCCTAACTCCTAATCAACATTTTCAACGTTATTTTATATTGTTACATAACTATCAAATCAGAGGCTAATTTAAAGGATTGGCAGGGATTTTGGCCCCTTAAAATGAAAATTTATTGTTTAGATCTTTTAAAATTTTAAAATTTTAAATTAATAAAAGTAAAATTATACTTTGGCTTCCACTAAAATTATAAAATTTTGATTTAATCCTTTAAAAATTATAAAGATATAGACTATTAAAAATTAAAATTTAATTTCGACCCTCTAAAAAAATTTTCTGATTTCGACCCTGTATCAAGTATCAATTGATTTTTTTAATTTCAAAATGTTACACTGAGAATTGGATAGAATAACTTAAATTAAATTTTAACCTTCAACTTTTAGATAAATAAATAATTAATCCCAATAATAAATATGATTAGAATGTACAAATTAATTACATTAATTTGCTTCAACTTTTGTTCTCTCTCCTTTTTAGTCCAACTCTTGTTAAATGTTGTACTAGTCTAGGGAATGTAAAACAAAGACAATTCACTTTCACTTCCATAATTTCAAATAAAAGTAATGATGAAAGCAGAAGTAATTTAGATATTTTCCAAAAATAATATTTGGGAAATAAAAAGGGTAAAATTTTTGAAAAAATTCGAAAATTGATTCGAATGGTAATATTTTATTGGGATAAATATTAAATTTAATTATATTTGGAAATATATACGTGAAATTTGATTTGTGGTTCATATATATGTCTAAGACTTTGATTTTGATTTAATTTTACATGTTTAAAGAAATGAATATATACATTTATTTCATATTGGATTAATATAATTATTCATGCATGCATCATATTAACGTAAAATTGTGCTAATTCGGTAATATTATTAGTGATTTGTAAAAATTTGAATCAAATCAAGATTTTATATATAAAATCGCGCGAAATCAATATTATTGTATAATATTACATATTAAATCAAAGTTTATATAAAATATTGTCACATCCAAAAAATAAAATTATTGAATTTTTTCGTCTATTTTTAATCAAGAATAATTAAAATACTTTATTTAAATTTACATATGAACTATGGATTACTCACATAGGGTAAGAAATACTTTTACCTGACAATAAAATTATTCATAAGTCGATTTAAATTGTAATCTAAAAAAAAATATTTATAACAAATAGTTTGATGGATACAAAATTTTAGTCCATAATAAAAATAACAATAAATCGAATCAAGTTGCAATTAAATATTCTTAAAATTTATTACATAAATTTATCAAATCGGATTAGATCCAACGGAAGGTGTTTACCAAGCAATCTTAAACAAGTCTAAGAGCCAACAATAGCAATGTTTTCAAGCA
This sequence comes from Gossypioides kirkii, assembly GCA_005610355.1. Classification (NCBI taxonomy): domain Eukaryota; kingdom Viridiplantae; phylum Streptophyta; class Magnoliopsida; order Malvales; family Malvaceae; genus Gossypioides; species Gossypioides kirkii. Next base: position 54,754,710 of record CP032253.1, on the reverse strand, counting down.
AACAAATATTATTTTCACCCAATTAAACATTATTAATTAAATTTATACTTTGAATTTTCAGCCAAAGGATTAGTTAACGAAATTTTGAAAAGTATAAGGACTTAAAATGTTTTAATTAGAGAATATGAATCAAATCTGCAAATGTACACATAACATAGGATTAATTATTGAATTTAATCAAATAAATTTAACTGTTACTTTGCAAGAGAATATTATCAAAAGTTATCCATTCTAATTTGACTTCCATTCATGTTTTATTTCTAGAAAGAATAAAAAAAAATCGATTTAACCACTAAGTAATAATGAGGGAAATAAATTAATTTAGTTAAGTCGGTTAATAGTGGTGGGTAATTAAACTTAGATGAGCCTTGACCCTTAAAATTTAAAAATTTTATCATTAAATCTTTCGATTTTTAAAAATTTCTAGTCATGCCTCCATTTTTAAAAAAAAAATCTAATCAAACTTTATAAATCTTTGAAAATTTTAATTAAATCCTCTAAACAAAATCTCATTAATCCTCTCAAAATTTTAAAAATTTTTAATTATCCTTCCAAAAATTATTGTCTCGTTCCATACTATAGATCGAGACTTGATCGGACAAGTAGTTAATTAAATCGATTTTTCAGTAATTTAACTGAACCAATTTAATTTTTTGGAATTGAATTGATAGTCGGATCAACCAGGTCACTAATTCAATTAAAAAAAATTTTAAAATGAAAAAAATTGATAAAATTATCGATTTAATTAATTTTTTAATTGGTTCAATCAATCTATATTGATTCTCAAAATAATTAATTCAATACTATTTTTCGAAGTAAAATTCCAAATAATTTCTATTTCAATAAATCGATCCGATTCAAACATCATTGAACCGATTATGCTTTCCTATCATCAACACTTCTAACCAAAATCCATTCGGTCCAAATTTAACATATACTTATCCAAACCAGATATCGGGTTAAGCTCAACGAATAACCCGGCTCAATAACAATTGAACCGGCCATAAACTCCTCGATTCAACTCATCCAATAGCTTTAAAGCAATGCCTTTTGCCTTTTGCCTTTAGCCGCCCACCTTTCGCCACATTCGTCCATTGACTCATTTCTATCTCTCTTTCCCTCTCTCTGATGACGCTTAGCTCTGGAGGATCGAGTGTCGTGGGTTAGCCGTTCGATTCCTTTCTTCTCTTTATTTATCTTGCGTTTCATTGATTCCATTCATGGATTTTATAGATTTTTGTTTTTGTTTTTGTTTTTTTAATCATTTCTTTCATATTTAATCATTTATTATTTGTGGGTTCGGTGAATTTCAATGGATTAATGTGAGGAATTTATGGGGTTTTAATTTTTAATCTATTTGAAGTTTTGGGTAGCTGTTAATTTGTTCTTATTTTGTAGTTTGAAGAATGTTGTTGCGGTTATCTCATGATTGTCACTAAAAATTATATCTCGAAGATTCATATATAAAAAAAGTTTATATTAATGTTCGATTATTTATGCTTCAATTGTTGTTTGAGTATGTTTTGCATGTAAAATCTTGAACCAAAGAATAGGGGTGTATATGAATTTCTGGTGCTCTCTAGCTATTCGAGTTCGACTTGAAAATTGAACCCGAATGCAGTTCGGTGATCATTGATGATCGAGCTGAATTTGAGTACCATAATACTTGATTCAAACGGCTCGTGGGCCTAATTGAGCTTTTCATTTTATTATATTTTTACACTTATTATATATAAAGAGTTTAAGTACGAATGAGCTCAATCTTGAATATGAACGATCTTAATTGAGCTCAAGTAGCTTGATTAAGTCTCAACTCAAGCTTGAGCTTCGAAATTGATGTTTGATCAAGCTCAAATTGAGCATTGGGTCTTGAATTTCGAGTTGAGTTCGTGCTCAAGCTTGCTACTAGTCGGGTTTAGCTCAGCTCGATTACTTCCCTACCAAAGAATATACAAACACATACGTCTTTGTGTAATTGCTACCCTTTTTTCCTTTTACAATTAAGCGATATAGGCATTGATGATTATGTTCTTTTGGAGTATAAAATTGTTGCCTGCTTTAGGCTTTTACAGTTCTTTTGGAAGTTTTATGGCAGTCAGATTAGTTACCTTTTGGAAAATTTGTAGTATTAAGCCCAGTGCTCGATTATATATGGTGTTAGCGTAACAAATCACGACTATGATTCAGTATTGTAAGTTTTTTTTTGCAGTGCCTAGGAACTTCCGATTGCTGGAGGAGCTTGAACGTGGAGAAAAAGGTATTGGAGATGGTACTGTCAGCTATGGAATGGATGACGGAGATGATATTTACATGCGCTCTTGGACCGGCACCATTATCGGTCCTCTCAATGTAGGTTTCTAAGTTTCTTCCTCCCTTCAACAAGTTATATATTTTAATGTTCTTCCTTTAGATGACATTTTATGTTTGTTGTGAACAATCATATATATATATATTGCTGCTTGTCTCCGGGATTGCCCTACTTTCCTTCCTTTTGAACGGAAGAGTGGGGTTTCTGGGGTGATTTTGGAAAACTATTGTTGTATAAAGGCATTTCTGTTTCTTCCTTTGTTTGATTTTTGTTTTTTTTGGGTTTTCAGACCGTACATGAAGGTCGAATCTATCAGCTGAAGCTGTTCTGCGATAAAGATTATCCGGAGAAGCCACCAAGCGTCCGTTTTCATTCAAGGATCAACATGACTTGTGTTAACCATGACACAGGGCTGGTATGCTATTAACATTACATTCATTTGCTGTGCAAATTATCAGTTTATTTTATTTCATAATCTTTAATGTTTTTAATCGATTCTTTGTTTTTACTATTTGATGACAACAGGTCGATTCAAAGAAGTTCGGACTTCTTGCAAATTGGCGAAGGGAGTATACTATGGAGGATATATTGACACAGCTGAAGAAGGAGATGGCTGCCTCACATAATCGAAAGCTGGTCCAGCCTCCCGAGGGTACCTATTTCTAGTTCTCGAACTCATATCAATATTCTGGATTTAATTTCATTTGTGGTTATGCAATTTATAGTTTGTAATGCTTGTTAATCCTTTATAAGAACAAACTGTGGAATCGGTCAAAACACTTCTCGATTACTTCTTGGCTTCATGTTCTTGAATGAAGGTTGTTTCCCTAATGGAATTTTATCCATGTTTCAAAACATTTTAAATACCCTTGTGGTTATTGTTTTAGTTCTCGATCGTTTTTCCTTGTTTTAGTATTGATTCGGAAAATTCTTCTTTGTTCCTCCTTGTACACCGAAAAGAATGAAAAACAGCTTCTTCTTTTTTTCCTACTTCTGCTGTAAAAACTGCTCGGGTTGCTTCCTTGAGGCCTTACAAAATGGATTGTAGATGTTGGGACTCGAATTTCACCCTTATGTAATGGTGATACCATCTCGTAAGGATGACTTCGTGAACTATTCGAGTTCAAATTCCGGATATCATGCAACTTTCTTGCCAAAGATCCGGATGAGAGGATGTAGTCCGAATCGAGGACGCTTTGCCGCGCACTATTGGAGTTCACTTCCAGGTTCAGTGCAGATATTTTCTTGTTATTTTAGTATTGGTTAAAATATGCCATAAAAATTTTTATTAAAATTATTTTATTAAATTCAACATTACATTGTTATTATGCAAGTATTTTTTTTATTTCAAAATGTTACAATAATAAATTTAATAAAAAAAGAGTTGATAGTGTTAATAATTTGATTTAAATTTGAAATCTTCAAAATAAAGAGATTAAATTCTTGAAAATAAAAATAACAGAATTATGGTATATTTTAATGAATTATAGTATAAATATGATTCAAATGAATGACATTAATTTCCGAGGTTCTCCGGTTGAATGCTAACAGGAAAAGACAAGAAAATGAAAGGTTAATTTATTAATATTTTATTAAAATATCTAAAGATTTATTAAATTTTTTAATATTTTATTAAAATATCAAAATATATAAGAATTTATTAAAATATCTAAGGATTCAAATCAATTTTCGAATTTTTTTTCCAAGTTATTTTTTATTTCCCAAATATTATTTTTGGAAAATATCTAAATTATTTCTGATTTCGCCATTATTTTTATGCGACATTCTGGGAGTGAAGTGAAATGTCTTTGTTTTATATTCCCTAGGCTACTGGCACATATATAATTTTTTTTTTTGAATATACTGATGTGATTACATGATAGTATTTTTTCGAACTCGAGATCTCTAGAATGAATAGCATCTTTTTTTTCACTGGAGCCACTTGTTGGGTTCTACTGACACAGTATTTAAATAAGAGTTGGAATAAAGAGCGACCAAAAATTGAAGCAAATTAATGTCATTAATTCGAGGCATACAATATAACCCCAAGTTTCTGTAAATTAAAATTTAGAATATTTTTATTTTTAAAAATTTAATTTAATTTTTCGAATTTAAAAATACAACTCTAATTGTTAATACTATTAAAATGTTTTTATTAAATTCAAGTCAGTATTTTAATTAGAACAAAAAACTTATACTATCTAATGGCACCGGTAGAGCTAGAATTTTTTTTTGAAATGTCAGAATTAAATTTTATATTTTTATGATTTATAAAAACATAATTTTATTATTCTAATAGTCTATATTTTTGTAATTTTTAAATAATTAAATTAATTTTTTTATCATTTTTAAGAGAACAAAATACAATTTTATCATTACTAACTTCAAATTTTATAAATTATAAAAAAATTAAATTAAAAATTTATCATTTTAAGAGATCATACCCCAACGCTGAGATATTAAATTATATTAAAAAGTATAATATAAAAATAAAATCTCAATTTTAAGCACAATATAACAATCAAAATTAAATTTTGACTTTTTTTTTATATAATCTAAAAACTAAAATGATCTGAATTAAAATTTAACTATCACTATTAATATATAAAAGAAAAAAGAAAAGACATGTGCCTAATGACTTTTATATGTAGTATAGATATTAATTTATATTATAATATATCACAAATTCCTATAATCTTTACAAATTTAAAATTTAATCTTTATATATTTATTTTCAAAAATTCACTCCCTCTGATTTTGAAATCACTTAATAACAATGTAACTGAAAAATTGATGTAATTCCCAAAGGAAGAACTTATATTCGAATTTTGGAGACGACATTGTTAGGAGTAGCAACCACACACCCCGAACATGGACCGTAAAATGGACATGAATAACATAAAAAAAAATGATGTAATGAACTTGAATTTAACAAAATATTTTAACCGCGTTAACAATTAGATTTAAATTTTGAAATCTGAAAAAATACATGAATTAAATTCTTAAAAATCAAAATACTTTGACTAAATTTCAAATTTACAAAGATTACATGTACTTGTGTCATTTTAACTGATACTAAAATAACAAACAAAAACAACAAGAACAACATAGATTGCCATTCATATTGTACCCCGAAAAAAGGATCTGCATGAAACCCAGAACTGAACTCCGGTAGTGCGGAAATGCATCCTCGATCTGGACTACGTCCTCTCATCGAGATCTTTGGCAAGAAAGTTGCATGATACCCGGAATTTGAACTCGAATAGTTCACGTAATCATCCTTACGAGATGGTATCACCATTCAATAACTGTGCAATTCGAGTCCCAACATCTATAATCCATATTCCTATCCCGAGGCTAAAATCTGGGGTAGAAGGCCTTCACAAAGCAACCCGAGCAGTTTTTACAGCAGAAGTAGGAAAAAGATACAAGCTGTTTTTGGTTCTTTTTGGTGCATAAGGGGGAACAAAGAGATCAATGAGCAAGAATTTTCTGAAACGATACTAAAACGAGTAAACCGAGCTTTGAAACATGGATAAAATTGCATTAGAGAAACAGTTTCCATTCAAGAACATGAAACCGAGAAGTAATCGATAAGCGTTTTGACCAATTCCACGATTTGTTCTTATAAAGGATCAACAAGCATTACAAACTATATATTGCATAACCACAAATGAAATTAGATCCAGAAGATATATGAATTTGAGAGCTAGAAGTAGGTACCCTCGGGAGAGGTTGGACCAGCTTTCGATTATGTGAGGCTGCCATCTCCTTTTTCAGCTGTGTCAATATATCCTCCACAGTATATTCCCTTCACCAATTTGCGAGAAATCCGAACTCCTTTGATTCGACCTGTTGCCATTGAATTGGTTAAAAGCATTAGAGATTATGAAATAAAAAAAACTGACTATTGCACTGCAAATGAATGTAACATTCATGGAATACCAGCCCCGTTTCATGGTTAACGCAACTCATGTTGATCCTTGAATGAAAACGGACGCTTGGTGGCTTCTCTGGATAATCTTTATCGCAGAACAGCTTCAGCTGATAGATTTGACCTTCATGTACGGTCCGAAAACCAAAAAAATGAAAATCACACGAAGGAAGAGATAGAAATGCATATATACAATGATAATTTTCAAAATCCCCCTAGAAAAACCCGTTTTTCCGTTCAAAATGAAGGAAAGTAGGACAATCCCGGAGACAAGCAGCAATATATATATATGATTGTTCATAACAAACATAAAACGTCATCTAAAGGAACAACATTAAAATATATAATTTGTTGAAAGGAGGAAGAAGCTTAGAAACCTACATTGAGAGGACCGATAATGGTGCCGGTCCAAGAGCGCATGTAAATATCATCTCCGTCATCCATTCCATAGCTGACAGTACCATCTCTGATACCTTATTCTCCACGATCAAGCTCCTCCAGCAATCAGAAGTTCTGAGGCACTGCAAAAAAAAAGAAAAAAAACACTTCCAATACTGATTCATATTCATGATTTGTTACGCTAACAACCGATTTAATCGAGCATTGGGCTTAATGCTACAAATTTCCAAAAGGTAACTAATCTGAGTGCCATAAAACCTCGAAAAGAACTGTAAATGCCTAAAGCAGGAAACAATTTTATACTCCAAAAGAACTTCATAATAATCAATGTCTATATCGCATAATTGTTGAAGGCAAAAAGGGGTAGCAATTACACAGATGTATGCGTTTGTATATTCTTTGGTAGGGAACTATGGATGTAATCAAGCCAAGCTAAATCCGAATAGTAGCAAGCTTGACATCGAACTTGACTCGAAATTCAAGGCTCGATGCTCAATTCGAGCTTGATCAAACATCAATTTCTAAGCTCAAGCTCGACTGGAGACTTAATCAAACCACTTGAGCGCTCAATTAAGATTATTTATCAATTTTCATACTTAAGCTCAAATTTGAGCTCGATTAAGCTCGTTCATACTTAAGCTCTTTGAATCAAGCATTATGGTGCTCGAATTCGACTCGATCAATAGCTCAAGCTCAATAACTACCAAATTGAATTATAATTTTCTTCAAGTTGAAACCGAGTACAAATATCTCATTTACATCCTATTCTTCAAGATTTTACATGCAAAACATACTCAGAACAACAATTGAAGCTTAAATCATCAAACATTAATATAAAATTTTCATAAAAAAGTGTTCCAGGTATAATTTTTAGTGATAAACATGAATAAACCATTAACATAACATTCATCTTAAAACGAGAACATCATAAGAAAGCCACAACATGTTTCATAGCTACCCAAAACTTTAAATAGATAAAGAAAAACCCATAAATTCCTCACATTAGTCCATATAAATTCACCGAACCCACAAATTATAAACGATTAAATATGAAAGAAATGATAAAAAAAAACCAACAAAAATCTATAATAAAAAACCCATGAATGGAGTCAATGAAACGAGAAATGAATAGAGAGAAAAAGGGCTAACCCACAACACTCGATCCTCCTGAGCTAAGCGTCATTAGAGAGAGGGAAAGAGAGAAAGCAGTGAGGCAATGGGGGGAATCTGGTACAAGATAGGCGACGAAAGGCAGAAGGCAATGCTTTAATGCCATTAGTAGAGCTGAACATCTTTGATTATTGAGCCGGGTTACTCATTCGGCTCAACTCGAAACGGGTCAAGTTTGGATAAACATATGTTAAATTTGGATTGAATTAGTTGTTTTTTTTTGGATTTTTTAAAGTTATCTATTAAATCCAGCTCAGTAATGAATTTTTCGTATTTTATAGGTTTATTAAAGAGTGAATATTAATCAGAAATTTTAAAACGGTTTCATATTCAAAGTAAAGATCAAACCTTCGACCACTAAATTGAATTAATTTTGATTAGAGATGTTATTATAAAAAGGTATAATTAATTTATTCGATTAAAATACAAAATAATCAACTTAATTAACTACTCATCCAATCAAATTTTTACCAATAGCGGTGGAATTAGACATTAAGTTTTGAGAGGTATAATTAAAATTATTAAAAAATTTGATATCACTAATCATAATTTTTTAAAATTTTAAAGAATTTAATTAATTTTTTAAAAATTTGAAGGACTCGGTGATAAAATTTTTAAATTTTGAAAGGTTAAAGATTTTATTTTGATTTAGTCGAGTGAGATGCATTGATCAGTTTTAACTTCAATTTTAACTCATTTAATAGATATCAATATTATTCAACCTTTTAAAAATTACAAAATTAAATTTAGACAAGTAATGTTTTCCTAAAAAATATAATGATTTCAAACTTTGAATCTGATTTTTGCTCGTTTTAAAACCCAAATCTTTTATTTCCTTTTTAAAAAGTTTGATTTTTTTTTTTATTTTAAAGTCTAATCTCTATTTTAAAATTTGTTCTTGTTCATTCAAACCATCTCATCCCTTTCTGAGTTCTTTTTTTGTAGGCTTTCTTCGATGTGATGGAGGCGGTGTTCAGAGATGACTTCGACGGTGGCGGTTACCCGAGCAGGTATTGTCTTTTCACTTTCTTTTTTTTAATTTATTATTTAATATTTATTATTAAATATATTTAATGTGTAAGGGTCTAAAGATAATATAAAAAAAAATTTGAATTTAAACATTGTTCTTTATTTTTCATAATTTATATTTTGACTTCAGAAATTAGGCATAAAAGAATAGGTCGGACTACATATTTGACCTAATAAGCTTGACTCAATTTAGACTAAGCTTAAAGAATATGATTTTTAATTCTATTTTATTAATAAAATTATTTTTTTGTATTTAATTTTAATTATAAAAGGCTAAAATAATAGAACCCATAAAATCACCATTTATTTAAATAATCACATCTTTTACACTTAAATAAACCATTATCTTTAACAAGTAAGCTCTTATTTCAAGTAAAAAAATAATTATATTAAATAGTTTATTTAAGTATAAATTAAAAATTAGAGCTTTATTAATTTAATTTAAGATCGTTTTTCTTTCGAATTAAGGGTTTAGAAAATTTTAAATAAAGTTCAAAGTTAAAAATGTAGGATTTTATATTTATCTATATTCTAAATTTATTTCTATGTATTTTATTCATTGAAAAGAAATAAAAGAAATTGATTTAATTATTAAGTTGATTTAGTTAGGGCGGTTAATAATAGCGGATAATAGGAGTTACAGGAGCCTTAACCTCCTAAAAGTTAAAAAAAAAAATTAGGCCTTAGTTTTTTTTTTTTTTGAAAATTTTAATTAAATCTTATAATTTTTTTAATAATTTTAATTATCTTTCAAAATTTAATGTCTCGTTCCGCTACTATCGATCAAGACTTGATTAGCTTGATAATCAATTAAGTCGATTTTTCAGTATTTTAACTGATTTAACTGATTATGTTTTTCTTTATGAACACCTCTAATTAAACCGGTCTAAATTCAACATATGCTTATCTAAACTCGACTCGGTACTAGCTGAGCCCAGCAAGTATCCCGGCTCAATAATCATTGAACCGGCCTTAAACTCCTCTATTCGACTCATCTAATGGCTTTAAAGCATTGCCTTTTACCTTTCATCGCCTTTTACCACATTCCCCCCCCCCCCCCCCCCATTGACTCATTGCTATCTCTCTTTTCCTCTCTCTAATGACGCTCAGCTCAGGAGGATCCAGTGTCGTGGGTTAGCCCTTTTTCTCTTTAATTGTCTCTCGTTTCATTGATTCCATTAATGGGTTTTTATAGATTTTTGTTGGTTTTTTTTTTATCATTTCTTTCGTATTTAATCGTTTATAATTTGTGGGTTCGGTGAATTTATATGGTTTAATGTGAGGAATTGATGGGTTTTTAATCTATTTAAAATTTTGGGTAGCTATAAAACATGTTCTTGTGGCTATCTTTTGATGTTCTGGTTTTAAGATGAATGTTACGTTAATGGTTTGTTCATGATTATCACTAAAATTATACCTTGAAGACTCTTTTATGTTAATGGTAGCCCAACATGCTCTTGTGGCTATCTTTTGATGTTCTGGTTTGATGATTTATGCTTCAATTGTTGTTTTGACTATGCTTTGCATGTAATATGGGAGAGTAGGGTGCAAATGAGATATTGGTGCTCGAGTTTGATTTGAAAAAAAAATATAGAATTTAATTTCGTAGTCATCAAGCTTGAGCTATCGATCGAGTCGAATTGGAGCACCATAATGCTCTATTCAAAGAGATTAAGTATGTTCGAGCTTAAGTACGTAAGTTGATAAACAATCTTAATTGAGCTCGAGCTCAAGTCGTATGATTAAGTATTGAGCCAAGCTTGAGCTTAGAAATTGATGTTTGATCTAGCCCAAACTGAATATTGAGCCTTGAATTTCGAGTCGAGTTCAAGCTCAAGCTTGCTACCATTCAAGTTCAGCTCGGCTCGATTACATCCCTACCAAAGAATATACAAACCCATACATCTTTGTGTAACCTTTTTAGCCGTTTGCAATTACACGATATAGGCATTGATGATTATGAAGTTCATTCGATGTGTAAAATTGTTTACTGTTTTAGGTGTTTACAGTTTGTAATGTCGACATTATTTTGACAGCAACAATTGGAGTTTTTATAGCTATCTGATTAGTTACCTTTCCTTTTTGGAATTGGAACTCTTTTGGCATTGAGCCCAATGCTAGATTATATATGTTGTTAGTGCAACAAATCACAAGTATGATTTAGTAATGCAATTCTTTTTCTGCAGTGCCTCGGAACTTCCGATTGCTGGAGGAGCTTGAGCGTGGAGAAAAAGGTATCGGAGATGGTACTGTCAGCTATGGAATGGATGACGGAGATGATATTTACATGCGCTCATGGACTGGCACCATTATTGGTCCACTCAATGTAGTTTTCTTCCTCCAACAAATCATATATTTTGAAAAATCACACACACACATATACATATATGTATATAGGTTAAGCCAAGGAGCTAAAATATCCTATCGCTGCTTGTCTCCTGGATAGCCCTACTTGCCTTCTTTTGAATGGAGGAATGGGGTTTGCTGGGGGAATCGGTGTATATATGCATTTCTGTTTCTTCCTTCATGTTGATTTTTGCTTTTTTGGTTTTCAGACTGTACATGAAGGTCGAATCTATCAGCTGAAGCTGTTCTGTGATAAAGATTATCCGGAGAAGCCACCGAGCGTCCGTTTTCATTCAAGGATCAACATGACTTGTGTTAACCATGAAACGGGGCTGGTATACAATTGATGTTACATTCGTTTGCAGCGCACTAATCAGTTTATTTTTATTTTTTGTCTGTTTGTTAATCATTAATGCTTTTAATCGATTGTTTGTTTTTACTATTTGATGGCTACAGGTAGAATCAAAGAAGTTTGGAATTCTCGCAAATTGGCGGAGGGAGTATACTATGGAAGATATACTGACACAGCTGAAAAAGGAGATGACAGTCTCGCATAATCGAAAGCTGGTCCAACCTCCTGAGGGTACCTACTTCTAGCTCTCGAATTCGTATCGATATTCTGGATCTAATTTCATTTGTGGTTATGCAATATATAGTTTGTAATGCTTGTTGATCCTTTATAAGAACAAACTGTGGAATCGGTCAAAAAACTTCTCGATTACTTCTCCTTGGCTTCATGTTCTTGTTCTCAAACTGGATGCTATTTTGCTAACGGAATTTTATCCATGTTTCAAAACATTTCAAATACCCTTTTGGTTATTGTTTCAGCTCTTGCTCATTTTTCCTCGTTTTAGTATTGTTTCGGAATATTGTTGTTTGTTGACGTATTTGTTCCTTATGCACCAAAAAGAACGAAAGAACAGCTTGTTTTTTCTACTTTTGCTGTAAAAGCAACTCGGGTTGCTTCCTCAAGTCCTTCTACCCCAGACTTTGGTCTTGGGATAGGAAAATGGATTGTAAATGTTGGGATTCGAATTTCATTCTTACTGAATTTGAATATCATCTCGTAAGGATGACGTGCATGAACCACACTAGTTCAAATTCTGGGTTTCATGCAACTTTCTTGCCAAAGATCCAATGAGAAGACATAGTCCAGATCGAGGACGCTTCGCCGCACTACCCGAGTTCAATTCCGAGTACCATGCAGGTACCTTCTCGGGGTACAATATCAATATGAATGGCAATCTATTTTCTTTTCTTTTTCTTGGTCATTTCAGCATTTGATGTTTTCTTATGAAATGGTGCTAGATTTAGTAGAAGTATCATGGAGGATTTTGTACTAAGAGTTAGGTTTTATATTTCTCTCTTTATTAAAAATTGTGCAAATTAATATTTGTACATTAGATAAATCTATTTCTATTGTTAAAAATTAATCCTTTTATGTCAAAATGAGGTGCACGTTAGGGGTGCGTATTCGATCGAGCCAAGTTAAATCGAGTTAAAAAATTTTGAGTTAGTCGAGTTGACGAATCCTATTTTTGCAACCGAACTCAATTTGAAATTTTTTCGAATCGAGTCAAGTCGGGTTAACGAAGCCTATTATTTATACTCAATGTTGTGTTTACATGGATCGATTATTTAACTAATAAACGAAGTACAAGATTATTTAACTACATAAACAATATAATGGTTTTGTCTTTTAACTTAATGGGTAAACATTTATCAAAATGACATAATTTTATTTTTTAACTTAATGGTTTTGATTTTTAACTTTAAAAAAGGTAAACATTTATCAAAACGACGTAATTTTGCCTTTTTTTATTCGGATTTTCGTATAACTCAAATTGTGTAATTTGTATCCGAGTTAAATCGAAAAACTTAATTTTTAATTCAAGTTGATTCTAATAATTCAATTAACTCAAATAACTTGAACTATTTAATTCAAAATTTAAATTTTTTATCGAGTTTTTCGAATCGAATCAGATTTTGCTCACTCCTAATGCACGCACCACATGTAACTATTGGTTATTCTGTTAGTAAAACTAGTTAAAAACTATAGAAATGAATGGAATTTTAACATAAAAAATCTGTTTGCTCTTTAATTTAATGCACAGAAATTAATTTGATGGTTTTTTAAGGATAAAATATAATCTAACTCTTAATATAGGGATTTCTATGATAATTTTACTTATTAAATTTCATTGATTGGTGGGTGACTTCATTATTTTGTAAAGATTGTCTCTCAAGCCGGATATTATGTGTTTAAGCATGCATGAACCTATGATCTTTATATTGCTATAACAATAACAATGTCAATTGAATTCATACTTATTTTGGTCTAAATATGTTCGAATTTACGATCTCTAGATTTTTTACAACAATAATAATATCAATTAAACTAATATTTCATTATTGTATCAATTGAGTTAATAATTAATAGTTTTTTTTGTAATATATTTTTGATCGCATGTCTTAGTGTATTTTTTTTTAAAAAATATCCTTACTTTTTTTTAAAAATGTCATCAAGAGTGAAAAATATAAGGGTGCATTAGATTTTGGAGAATATTTTCTATTTTTATTTTCATTTTTAGAAAATAATTTTTATTTTTATTTTTTGAAAATTGAAAAATATGTTTGGTAAATGAAAAAAATTGTTTTTAATAATGAAAATGAAAAAAATAATTAAATAATTAATAGAAGTATAATTTATTAAAAATGTACTACAATAGAAAAATAAGATGTAATTGAATAAAAAGGTTTAAAGGTTATAAAAATAAAAAGTTGCTTTTAAAATAATCGAATTAGAGTAAATTTAACGTGTAAAATGAAACTAAAAAAAATACCATTATCTTCAACTATTTTTCCATTTTTCCAAAATAATTTTATCGAAAATAATGAAAGCATTTTTTTTATTCACTAATTTTCACATATTTTTATTTTCATTTCTCAATCTCAATCTCAACTCTAATTTTTATTTTTTTATCAATTTGGCTCTTATTTTTTAGTTAAATTTTAGCTGCAACATTTTAAAAAATATCAGTTGACCATCAATTGAAAAGAGTCAAATTGTTTTTCAATAAAAATACTGATTAAAACATTAAATTTAAAAATATGGTAATCTGCATAGTAATCTGTATTTACTTCATGCTATTTTTTTTATTTTTATGAATTTTTTATATTTTATTTTTTAAAAAATTAAATTATTTGTTGGCATGACATACAAGATAAATAGTAACATGTCAATATAAAATATACATGGACTGCAACACGAGTTGCCATGCCAACATCATTAAAAAAATAATGTCTTAGTAATTATTTTCATTAAAAAACAATTTGGTTACTTTTTAGATGGTTTTGAAGGCCAAATTTAACTAAAAAAATGTGAAATTGACAAAAAAATACAAATATTAAAGCTAAATTTGAAATTATGCCTAAAAATATGCACTAATATTTTCTAGTGATGTATCTTTTTCACCTGATCTATTGTAATTTACAAATTCGAACCGTTGAATTTATCAATGAATAAAGTACATAGTCAGGTTGAATCATGCAACAATTCAAGTTTTGTAAACTGTAATAGTCGAGTGAGTATGTCACACCATTTAAAAATATAATGTCATAATTTTAAGTTAATGTTATGTCACTTAATTAAGTCAATCTTGTAAAATTAACGATTTTTAAGGGATAAATCAAAAAAATTATATATGAATTTTGATTTCATTTGCAATTTGATACATGAACTTCGATTTAGTACAATTCTACACTTGAAACTTTAATTTTGATGCAATCATACACATTTAAAGAAATTGATACATCAATTTATTTTCACATTGGATAAATATAATTATATGTGTATGCAATATATAAATATAAAATGATGTTATATTAATAATTGTGTTAATAATTTGTGAGAATTAGATCAAATAAAAAATTCATGTATAAAATCACATCAAATTAAAATTCACGGATAAAATTGCACATTAAATCAAAGTTCTTGTATAGTTTTGAGATTTTTTTTTAATTGTTACAAAAATGACATTTTGTTATTTTTCTAACATACAAAATAATCTCTTCATTTTAAAAGTACAGGATCAAAATGAACTGTACGCTATAATATAGGGACCTATTCAGTAGTTTAACCTTATTAATAATTAATTTAAATAAAAAAATTTGAAACGAGAAACCGCCTCTCTATAAATACCGTTCTAATAACCTTCTTCAGATCTTTTCCCCAAATGCAAACCCTAAAGGCCTAAACCCTAGACCAAAAGAAGATCAAAATCAGAGAATTTGAATCCAAGAAAAGGAAAATTGGAGGATCATATTGTTCTCGTAGTCGAAATTGCGTCGAGTGTCTTCGAAAAAGAGATCCAAGAAAATGTCGAATAAACCGCGAGAGTCGGTCGTGATCCGATCCGTTTGGTCGGAAAATTTGGATTCCGAATTCGAGATAATCAGATCCATAATCGACATTTTCCCGATCATTTCAATGGACACAGAGTTTCCAGGCGTTGTCGTCCGATCGGACGGCGCCGGCGCCGGCCATCACTCCCGTAGAATTGACGCCACTGAGAATTACCAAAGCCTCAAAGCGAATGTTGACATACTAAAGCTTATCCAAATCGGCCTCACATTATCAGACGCTGACGGGAATTTACCAAATCTCGGCACCGAGAACCGGTTCATTTGGGAGTTCAATTTCAAAGATTTCGATGTGGGGAATGATGTACATGCGCCTGATTCCGTCGAGCTTCTCCGTCGCCAAGGCATAGATTTCGAGAAGAACCTGGAACTTGGGATCGAGTTGGTCCGGTTCGCGGAACTGATGATGTCATCGGGACTCGTATTGAACGACGCCGTTACGTGGGTGACTTTCCACTGCGCGTATGATTTTGGATACCTCGTGAAATGCTTAACCGGTGGGTTATTGCCTGACCAACTCACTGAGTTTTTGGAACTCGTGCGAGTGTTCTTCGGAGACAGAATCTACGACGTCAAACACCTGATGAAATTCTGCGCTGGATTACATGGAGGGCTCGACCGTGCGTCTACAGATTTGGGAGTAAAGCGTGCAATTGGGAAGAGTCATCAAGCTGGTTCTGATAGCTTGTTGACATTGCACGCTTGGTTGAAGATAAAGGAAAGGTATTTTGCAAATGGGGACCCGATTGAAAAGTATGCTAATGTTCTTTATGGTTTAGAAGTTGACTAAACTTGAATTCTAGTTAACTTCTTTTTATGTCTTCTTGTTTGAAAGAAATTATCATTGCTTTTGTAGATTCTTTGGGCAATTGTTTTTAGGTAGGTAGATTTTTGTCAAACTTTATGGGTTTATGGATCAATCATACTATAAGTAGTTCAGTTCAATAATTTTAATTTCACATTTTCTCCATGTTGCAAATTTACGTTTGTTGCCTTCTATAATGGTAAGAAACTGCAAAAGAAAGCATTTGGGAATTCAGTTGCATTGCATTTGATGGTTTACTTTGGCTACTGTGACAAGGTGGAATTTGTAAATTTCTTCTGGATTACACCATTAGTGGTTTAAAGGTGAGTTTTGTTTACCCTTGGGATAAACATGAAAGTGAGAATTTTATGTCTGTCTGTTGAAATTTATTATTAGTTTGTTTGAAATGAAGCTTTCCAGTTGCACTTTGGAGGAAGGGAAATAAGGGCCTGAAATTATAGCCTTCATAGTTCGATAATGCCAAAGGCTGCTGAAAATCGTTGATGCCGAGTTTGGGAGATTAAAACTTAAAAAGTGTTTTCTGGTGATTTAATTTACTGAACTGAACTAACTGTAGTTGACTCTGTTTCTGTTTGAACTTATTGAGAAGATCAAAAGATTTAGTTGGTATCTGAAGTTAAATCAAACTTCTTGTTTGAACTTTAAGATTCTAAACTGTTCAATATCAAAGTTGAAGTTTAGATTGTTCTGAGTAACGGAGGAGGCTGGTTAGCTAGAAGACTTTTGTTGGCTTAAGGATGCAAAATTTTGGGTTTAGAATAATAGCCAATTGCCTTTTTCCTTGTTTAGAGACTCGTAGGAGAATTTTGTAGTGGTCTCCTTGGCTATTGAAATGGCTGTAATATGTTCCATTCTCTGATACAGTTATCAACTTAGAGTTTCCTAATTATTAACTTGGTTAACTTGATTTTCTTCACGGTGATCTGACTGGATTAGTATTTGGTAGTGCTTTAATCTTGTTGCTATATAAAATAGAAACCTTAGAGGGAAAGAGGTAATCTCTTTGTTCATTGTTGAGTGACCTAAAGGATAAATTCATATTAAGAACCAGAGATAAAGTCAAGTGGACTAAAATGAATTTGTGATACCAACCATATTGGTGTTGTTTGTCACCAAGGGATATTAAAAAAGGGACTTCCCTCATCGAGCCTAGTTCGTAGCTGTTGTAGGTTCATAGCTGATAATATAAGGTAAGAGTACGCTAATCTTAGAAGCATCATGAACAATGGCAAGCATGGAGGAGAGCCCTATCTGTTAGGTATCATAATCCATGTATCTTTATTTGTAAAATTTCTGCAGTTCTTCAAGTGCTCATATACCCATTAACGTGTTTCCCTCATCGCTAAGAGTGCATATGAGTAGTGGCTCTGGTAATGGTCATGCTTATGAAAGGTATTTATTTTCATGATTGTTGCTTCTATTCTGTTGATTGCTTGTACTCCATGCTTATCTTTTGCATTTGAGTCCTACAATCTAACCAATGGAAGGGCATTTTATTATTGCGGATTGATTTTGCTCCCGAATATGGATACTCTTTATCTCATTTATGATGATACTTTGATGGTCGATCTTATATATGGTGGATTGAATTATGTGTATCATTTAGACTTAGATGTGAGTGTTAGACACAAGTATGTTCAATTTTGGTTAAAATGTGCCACAAGTCCCTGTACTTTTCGAAAATTAAGAATTTAACCTCTTTATTTTTCAGATTTCAAAATTTAGGTCAAACTGTTAACACAATATTTCTTTTGTTAAATTCAAGTTAATTACAAGGTCATTTTTTCAATTACATGGGTACCAAGTGAGTATTTTTCTTATTTCAAAAATGTCACGGTAACAAATTTAATAATATTAATAGTTTGACCTTAATTTTGAAAATTAAAAAGTAAAGGGATTAAATTCCATGAAATAAAAGTGTAGGGATTAAATTCTTAACTTTTGAAAAGTATAAAGAGTTAAGGCATATTTTATTTTTCAACTTTTTTTTTCCTAATTTTTCATGTATTTGGCCAAACTACAAAGGCACTATTTTTTTTTCCTCTGATCTTGGTTTGAACTTGATACCCGATCTTAACAAAGACTTGAGCAAGGTAAGTAATTTGCAGCTACACCAAGGAAGCTAAATGCCTATTTTACCTTTTAACCGTCATGTGTCATCTTTTGATAACCGTCATGTGTCATCTTTTGATTGGAAGTTGGTGGTTAGTGATAAGAACGGGCAACAACCCGAGGCAGAATGGATTATTGCTCACCCTCGACAAATGGACTAAAACTGATGCAATTCGGATTAAATCTAACAATTAGAGTTAATTGGATTAAAATTTATAAATTGCAATTCAAGTTATTAGATTTAGAGACTTATATTTATAGTTGCACACGATGACTCTTAAATTTGAGTATTGAAGACTTCGTTCCTTTACTTTTGCTAACTATGTCAAAGTTTCATTGACATGTTTAAATATAAATTAATGAAACATAAATGCTAATAATTATATTTTAAATAAAATAAACATAAGCAATAATAATAATATTGATCGATATATAATCAAATAATAATAAAAATATTGTGAGTGATTATTTAAGTAATTCATTACACAAACATTTGTTGATGAGCATAACATATCTTATTTGTATTAGGTTTCTTTGATGAATGAGTGTTGGAATTTCTTTATATTTATTTATTCAATTTGATAAATAAATATAAATAAATAAATTAAAATATTTATGAAATTTTCATCTAGCTTATTTACTGCAAGTATTGAATTCACTTTGTTCCAACACTGGAAAACGACAACAATATCTTTTGTGCATTGAATGACATGATAAGGTTAGATTCTAAACCTAGTTAGGCGTCATATCGATTTGAAAGACGAGAAAGGAAAAAGAAAAATTATTGCAAAATTTACTCACTTTTCAATCCTTTGCTTTCCTTATGTATGTCCTCTTCCCGCTTTATGTTTGGAGTACGGTTTTTTTTTTAGTAATGTTGTTTTTAAAATTTAAATATTTTTTTATTATAACTGTAATCTGTATTGTTATTACACTTAATATTTATTAAATTTTTTTAGTGATAGATATCTCATGATATAATTAACATATAACATTGTTATAGAATCATAATAAAACGTATTATAATTTAACTCGAGGGTCAACTCGTTCTGATGACTCGAAGTCTGACCCAAAAAAAATTATTTATATAATTTTTGAAAACCCTCTCCAAGGGGTCTGCTCTCTCTAAGACTTTTTATTTTTATTTTCCATATTATTTTACAATAAAAAACCCATTCCTCCATATTCTAAATCACTTGTATCATAAAAAAAATGAGCTGACCATCTAAATCTTATATCAACACACATAAACATACAGTGATGTTATGAAAATTCATATTAGAATATCAAAATTTATGTAAAAATACAAGTGTTATAAAATAAGAATTATTATGAATATAATATGTAGTTGGGTTATCTAATATAATGTTGATGTTGATATGTAAAGTTACCAAGGGACAAGGATAATCATCCTATGGGCTATGGCTTGGTTTTAGACTGAATATATGTGTGTCGCTTTGTGTATGATAGCTCCTTCATGCCTTCTATTCTCTAAATTTGTGGCTTCATTGTGGGATTTGGTCTGATTTCAATACAACTTTTAGTATCCAACACATAATGAAAAAGATTGGATATTGAAAATATGATCTTTTATACCTATAAATTAGGTAAAAAGCTAATTATAATTGGTTGCTAAATACCCAACTCATCCAACTTTCGATTAGGCAATCGAGCTATTTGGCATAACAAGTAGCTATCAAGATTCTGGGAATCTTGTTAGGAAGGACTTTGAGTAACCAAGGTTACAAGGCAAACAAATTGGTCATTAAGGATATTAGGCAAGTCGTCGCATTGGTATGTTCAGAAGACAACTAATAATCATACAACAGACAGTTCTACAAATAATCTGAATGTTAATTATAAATAACTTGATATAATTCTCACTTCAAAAATAGATGCTTTCAATTTCTTACGCGTTTTTTTGACTTATGTATCATTGCATACTTTGAAGCACAAGCTCCAGCACTCCCAAGACTTATTTTTATTTTGCACATATATCCAACCTCCAAGTCATTACTATTGTCATGTATCGTTTGTCGGTAAAAGTACTATGGAGATCTTCATATTAAAAGTTGAATTGTATTTTGTTCCTTTTGTTAAAAAATAGTCTCTACATGTTAGATCAAAGAGTAAACTGATACTTTTATTAAAAATTCCATCCATTTTCATTGTTAAAAACTAATCCATATACATCAACATAAGGTCCACGTGACACGTTACGTGTAACTGTCTAGCTATTCCATCAGCTGTGCCAGTTTTTACCCGAAATTATCAATTTGTTATATGATCTAATATACAAGGATTAATTTACCTATTTTTGAGTAAATAAGACAAAGTACAACCTGACTCTTAATAAAAAGAACTTTCATAGTATTTTTTACCAACAGACGATACATGCCAATAGTAACAACTTGAAGGTTGGATATATGCGCAAAATAAACATACCTTTAATTTGACATATACCCATATCTTACATTCACTTTCAAATGAGGATTAGTTTAAATTCCAAATTTCCAATCATCCATCATTTGCTAGTTTTGGAATTAGATATTTGGCAAGTATTTGGACCATCAAGTTTAGCTGTTTCCCCAACTGGCCAATTTGTGGACTCAAGGTTCACTTCTATAACTCCAAGAACAAAGGAGAAAAAGAAAACCCCATAAGATAGAGCCTTAGGTTGGAATAACTCTTTCATTGCAGGTCAAAATGTTTTGCAATGTGAGTGCTCCAAGATGGTGACATATGGTCCAAAGCTTCAATTTTTTCTTGAATTTGTGGCCTACATTAAGAATCTATTTTAAAACCCTTCATTCTTAGCCTTTGATCTTGATATATATATGGGTGAATCTACTTGGTAAGTCACTTTATTATATGGATCAGATCAAATTAGTCCTTTTATTGTTAAATGTATCCATTTAGTCCATGTACTTAGGGGAGAGCAATCGGTTTAATCGGCTAGTTCGGTCAGCTATTTTGGAACCGACTTTATCATGAGAAAATCGATCAGACCGACTTTAGTGGAGAAAACTGACCAAATCAAACTAGCTTTGATTTAGTCGGTTCGATCAATTTTTTCTGTTAATCAACCTTGGGTTATTGGATTGGATTTACGATTATTAGGTTGTGTTTATATGGTTATATATGTATTATATATTATATATTATAAAATATAAATATATTTTAGATAATTTAAAAATAATATAGGATAAGTCGGTTCGATTTCAGAATTCAAAAATTGATAATCAACCAAATTAACCGATTAAACCGTATTCAAAACTAACCAACCCGCCCTACCTGATTAAATTGAAACCGAGAAAACCAAATGGATTGATTTTCTAGTTTAAAAAAAATTGCTCTACCCCAAAGATACTGTAAAAAGAATCAAATAAATTCATATTTCAATAAAGTTAATATTTACGGTTTAACAAATTATCATTTATTAATATTTTGAACGCCTTTTACGATTTTGCAAGTGAAATCTTTTGCTTGGAGCCAAACTGCAAATAAAAAGAAAATTAATTTTCATGTCATTTTCTTAACCGTAAACATTAACTCTATTACAGTTTGACCTTATTTAATTCATTTTTAATAGTACATGAGTTTTTTTTTAACAATCTCATTATAGGTGCTCTTTTTAACACAATGTCTAAAACTATCCATAGTCCTTTCCCGATCCATAAATAGGAGGATAATGTGCTTCAACGCACTCAAACCCACGCCCTCTTGCATTGACAACAATGCCTATTTCAACCGAGTTAAGACTCAATCGATTAATAGTACATAAGTTAAATTGATACATTTAATAGTAAAAAACTAATTTGATTCAATCCATATAATACAGGGACATGACAGATACTTTCACCTATATGTATATACATGTACATCTCCATCATCTGAACAAATGGAATTCATGGGGACCAAGTGATCCAAACAGCATTCTCAATATTTCACAAAGAAAGGGTTCACTTTCAGTAACCCTATAATAGAATGCAATTTCTAACACGATAGAAATACATGACAAGAATACAATAATGAACTATTTGCACACAACATGTTGATGAGAAATTGACATGTAGGGATAGTCCACTCTTGCCAAATTATGCTGTATAAATGGTGACTGCCACATGTATTTGTACCCTTAACAAACAACCCTATGAAAATGAAATATTAGTTCATCAACATATAATCCATATACTTTTTAAACTTTGACAAAAAAACATACTCTTTATTTTATTAGATTAGTACATTAAAATTAGAATCGTGTTTTGTTTACTGATCTAGTCTTAACTCGATTGGCATCAGCATTATTGTCAGTGTAGAGGATTTGGATTCGAGTGTGTTGAAATGCATTATACTCCTATTTAAAGGTTGGAGAGGGGAAATGGGTAGCTTAAAAAGAACAGATATGATAAAAACTTCTAATGAGATTAATGTTCAAAATAGAATAGTGTTTTGTTTTTATTATAAACTTTTAATACTTTTAACTATGATGAGATTAAATTATTCAAGACTCAAAGAAATCTTATAAATTATAATAGAAATACTATCCTCCCTAAACCTGTTCATAGGTCGGGCTATTTGCCTAGGCTCGAAGGCCCATTCGAAATTTAGAAGGATTTAGGCATTTAGGCCTAAAAAATGGACTTGGGCAAAAAAAATTAGGCCTAATTAAAATATGGGACGAGCTTGAGTTGAACGTTCAAGGCCTTGACTTGTCTCGTTTTTAAGTTTATAATATTTTATATTATGTTATCTTTATATATGATGTAATTTATAACACATTTAAAAAAATAAACCTATATTAAATATATAACATTACTCTAATGTAAATATTAAAATAATGTTAACATAACTATTAAAAAAATTCAATAAATAAAGAATATTAAATTTTAATGGGCTTGAGTTAGTTTTTTGCAAATATAGACGAGCTTAGGCAAAATTTCAAACCCATATTTTGGGTCGGATTGAGCTTAGACAAACATAAAATATATTAATATCATACTTAGACCCGACCCGATCCGACCCATGAGCACATTTAAATTCCTCCCCTTGCATGTAATTTAAAATAGATGATAATAAGCAAAATAAGTTTTATAGTTCAATTGATAACAATCAACAGGACGTGTATTCAAGGGCGATTAAGTATATATTAACTTTCGATTTAAAGATTTGAAGGGTTTGTGAATAGTTTGAAAATTGTATTTAAAAAAATAGAAAAAAAAAGCATATATATATATATATATAATTTAAGATAGAAAATAAGGAAGAAATTAGTTATGGTCCCAAACAAATGTTAAAAACAAGGGACATCATGACACATCTTTGTCTTTGAAAACGATCATCGTATGTTGGATTTAAACTCAATAATTCCTACATTCCAACACCATATTTATCTTCTATACCATGTGGCCTAAATCAAAAGTGTTTTTCCCCATCTACTTATAAGGACTTCATATCTCGATATATCTCTTTCACTACAAGAGAAAAAAAAAATATTATATATATATATATTTAAAACGTAAAGATTATGGGCGAAGTCAGAAAATTTTTATAATGATTGAAATTAAATTATAATTTTTACGATGATAAAAATATAATTTCATTATTTTAATAGTCTATATTTTTATAATTAAATTAGTTATTTATCATTTTTAAGAAGAGTCAAAATATAATTTGACTTTTACTAACTTAAATTTTTTTAAATTTTAAATTCATAAAAATATTTTTTTCATTTTAAGGGGTTAGGCCCCGTCAATCCCCCAACTATGCCCCTAGTAAAAATGATTCAATATTTAACAGGATTTAGATACATAATTTCCAATTCTTTAAATGAAGTTTTTTCTTAAATTATAAAGTTGAAGGTTTGAAATTTATAATAACCTAGGTTTAAATTTCATAATGTGAGAGTTTTTTTATTGATTTATAAATAAAATTACTATCGTAATAATATAACTTATTTTGTGAAAATAATTGGTTTTTAATCATTTCTCAATTGAGTTAATGTACGATTAACTCAAGATACTAATTCAGTCAGGAAATTTAAGAGTAGTATAGATAAAAGCTTTTTATTGCATGACGAGTAAACTTTTTCGTTAAAATTTCTTAAGGGATCAATCTTTTTTCCTTTTATAAGGGAGGGTTAGAATGTTCAGGGATCAAATAGAGGATTTACTGTTAACTACAACTTTATTACAAAGTAGGGCGAAGCTAGAATTTTTTTAGGGGATCAAAATTTAATTATAATTTTTACGATAATAAAAATATAATTTTACCATTTTAATAATCTATATATTTATAAATTTTAAAAAAAATAAATCAAATTTTATTATTTTTAAAAGGATCAATTTGTAATTTTATCTTTATTAATTTTAAATTTTAAAAGTTTTCCATTTAGGGGGCGGAGGCTCCTACCAACTCTCCTAGTTACACCCTTGTTACAAAGGAGTTAAACCCTTGTTACAAAGGGTAGATTTATGCCAAGTGACTAAAATTTTTAATTATACAAATTCATTGAAGTTAAAAATCTATGATCTACATGAAAGTTAATAGATTTAGTGGACTTGAAATGTAAATTATCCGAAAATAAATCAAAATGCAATTGCTTTCAAATTAAGAATTTAGGGTTTAGTTTGATTAATGTAATTAATTAAAAAATAGTATTTAATAAATCTAAAATTCTAATTTATAATATTCCTAACCCATAGTTAGTGGATTTGGATGGCGATGCGTTTACCTATGATCAGTGTAAAAACAAAGGTAATATTGAGATTAAATATTATAACGATACTGTAACGTGAAATAAAAAATTAATTAAACGCACCGCATTACACCGCATCGCACCGCCTATCTAAACTCGAAATACAATTATTTTTCAAGAAAAATAGGATTATCAAAAGCAAAATAACAAAAATTACCTACTTTAATCAAAGCAACAAGCCACAAAAATTGTGTGTGATTCATAGGAGATTGGGGGTAAAAAACAAAATATATTAATTCAATTTTAGATTTTGAATGGATAAGGATGGACCCACCAACAATATATATTAAATAGAAAATGGACCCTTTTTTAATTATATATATTTAATTGTACTTAATACCATGCCGTCTTTACCCATATGATTAGGTCATTATTAAATATTTATGGTCCAACTAAAGCTGTTTAGGTTTCTTAAAAGTCTTTATATGTTTAAAAATGGTTTATAATTAGAGTTGATGATGGATCGAATAACATTCAATTAGATCGAATTTATGTATGATAATAATATTATATATGATTGTTTAATTTGATTTAATTTAAAATAGGTGTTTCAAATTTGTTTATATTTATAAATGATTAATATAAATTTTTTAAGTTTGCTCATATTATTTTTTATTTTTAAGAAATATAATTACTTTATTTAATTTTTAATAATTATATATTTCATTATCATTATATATATATTCTTTTAATAAAACTATGGAAAACATATTTTTAATATTTACATTATAATATAATGTATTTAATTTCATATGATATGAATTATATAATATATAAAATAAAATAAAACAAAAAAAGTGGTCTCGGGATTTGAACATTGGAGTCCGAGCCAATACTTATTTTAAATAGATTTAAATTTTTGTATAAGTTTATTTTTGGGGTTTGATATTTTTATCCAAATTCTCTCAATTTTCAAATAAAAATTCGAATTTAGACAAATAACCTGATCCTTGGTATTAATTTGATCATTCTACTATTATTAATATTATACTTTAATCCAAAACATTAACATCGTTAAAATTTTTTGTTAATCAACTAATACGGGTTTTAGAAAGAAGTCTAAATAATGGGATTGAAATAATTTTTTTTAACAATGGATCATTAAAAATAACTATTTTAATAACCATGAAATTTTCTTTAAAATAATATAAATATATTCGAGTTTTAGGGTATTTAAAAATTCCTTATCATCTCGACATAATATTAATAATATTAAGAAGATCAAAATTCACTAGATTAAAATATAAAGACTAAAATCACATTTGGCATTTTAAAATTATAAAAACGATGTTAGAATATCGTAACTTAATTAGGGTGTAATCTATTCAAAGATCATGACATCTTTTTTAAATCAACAGTTGAAATAAAAAAGAGAGAAAAATAAATATTAGTTCATCATTGATTATTCCACGTACAATTTGCATTGAGAAACATAAATTTATTTTTTAATCAATTCAACCAATTTCAACACTAAAGAATGAGATAAACTGATTATACGTGTTTCAAGTCACTAACTCAATTTATTAATTTCTAACCTGACTTGATTAATCAACTATAATCTCCTCATTTTTATCTTTTAACTACGATCGTTGATTTAAAAAGAATTCCTCGTAATTCCATTAAAATAATATCTCACGTTAGACGTTACCTTTAATTACCACTAGTTTTATACTAAATTACTATTATTTTTCCAATGAAGCATTAGTTCAATGGCAAAATTGAGATCATGAGAAATTTGAGATTCAAAATTCGAATCCCTCCTTGTGTAATCTCAAAATACGTGAATTTTCTTTTAAATTTATTCCAGGTTAATTAATTATTATTTTTGAATAATTTCAAAATAAGTTCAGATCATATCTGTTTTTTTTGACACAATACCTAGAATTATCTATAATCTTTTTCTAACCCATAATTATAAAGATAATGCGCTTTAACACAATTGAATCCACGTCTTCTTTAATTAATTATTCTCGTAATAATTTACTATTATTTTTAAAGATAAAAAATGGGCCGACCCGATCCGTAGGAAAATCTGAAAAAGAAGAAACAAATAAAATTGTCTCTCTCAAAAGGGGTCCCAATTTCTTCACTGGAAATCAGAAGGAAAGCACATGATTTTTTATCCCCCATTGGCCACCATTTCTTTTTAATTATTTTTGTTTCTTATACTTCCAATTTGGGTTTTTTCTACAGAAAAAAGAAAATTAATCTTTTCCCTCCAGATGTAACTTTCCCAGAAAAATCCTATTTCAAAAGAAAAAAAAAGATTAAACGTACACTCAATTAAGAACAGCAATAAAAGAGCAGTTCATAAATTTACAGTGCATTGAAGTTCCCAACCCCCATATTTGCAATGAAATTTATGGCACTTTCATCTTCAATTTTCTTTTTCCCACTCAAAACTTTTTATCTCAATTTGAATTCACTATTTAATAAGTTTGGGACTTGATTTTCAGTATACGTTATTATCAATTTAAAATAAATTAAATTGTTAGATTGAATTGAAAATTAATGATTTGTAAAGTTTGGTTAGGATATTAGAATTAATCATTACTTGAACTCCAATTTAGTCAATATAAAATTAAATGTATTTGGACGAATTTTGATATTCAGAGACAAGTTTACGAATTGTTGTTCACCAAGGATTAGTGAACCCTTTCAATAAGTTTAATATAGAGTTTAAGGTGTCTATGTTTAATTTTATTCTCAGTTTTGTCTTTCGTCTCCACCAAAAATTCTCTTTGTGAATCTTTTGCGGTTCTTGGTGGATGTGAGAGAAATTCGAGGAAAAAATCAAACACATACACATTGAACCCCAATACTAAACCTATTGAGGAGATTTATCGATGCTTAACAAATGAAACTTTTCAAACTTCTTTCGGAATAGTCAAAATCCCATTAGCAGAATGAAATCGATAGAAATGATCTTCTATAAATTTGAACTTGAGGATCAACGAACCCTCTCAATAGGTTCAATATTAGGCTCGAGGTGTTTATGTTTAATTTTAGCCTCAAGTTTTGTCTTCCCACCAAGAGAAAACATTGAGATTTTCTTAGTGGATGAAGGTGCTCTCTCTCTGTAAATCCTTTGCGACTCTCGATAGAGGTGAGAGAAATTTGTGGAAAAAATCAAATACATATACATTGAACTTTAAAATCAAACCTATTGAGGAGATTTATCGATTCTTAACAAATAACACTTCCCAAACTTTTTCCAGAACAATCAAAATTCCATTAACATAATGAAATTGATAGAAATGGGCTTCAATAAATTTCAACTTGACAACTTCAAATTATAGTTTCTATTGTTAAAAAAATTATTTGCTAATGAGGTTCAACTTTTTTTTAATATTTTTCATGTCTATTTTACAAATTTATGTTTGGGTTCGTAATTATTTCTCTCAATACTGTCATTTTTTAAATTCAAACCATCTCACTCTATGAAAATATCAAGATTGTATTGAAATGATTGTAACTTAAACTATTTTTTTTAATTTTTTAATAATCAAATTATAGAACTTTTAGGTTTTTTTTTTAACAATCTCATTATAAGTTCTAATCATATCGACGCTTTTTGACACAATGCTTAAAACTACATATAACCACTCGCCAACCCATAAATAGGAAGATAATGTGCTTAAATGCATTTGAACCCACGTCCTCCTACATTAACAAAAATACCCATTATACCAATTGAACTAAGATTCAATCAACTAAAATGTTAGGATTTTAAATTCCAACTAGGATAAAATCCTATTAGCCTCAACTATAACTAAATTTATATTTACTACATGGTAATCAATTCCACATTTTGCTAAATAAAAATAGCCAAACCAACAATTAAAGCTCTCAGTTATTTTTAACATTTTTTGTAGGCAAAATCTGTCATACAATACATAATTGAAAGATTTGCAAGACAGAAATAATTAGGAGCAACCAAATTTAAATTTCAAATTAATAACCCATTTCCACAATTAAATTATTATAACAAATAAATTAAAAGCTTTAATAATTGCCTTTTCCCAAAAGTTTGTTTATTGAAATTCACCATATAAACAATAATTTGTGTTTTTAATATCATAATTTTATTTGATAATTCATATTAAATAAAGTTTAAGATATTTATATATAACTTCTATATATTAAGTTAAAATGGTAGATTTGTCATTTAGCTCCTTAAATTTTAATGAAATTATATGTTCGTATAATGGTAAAATTATACTTTATTTCTTTTTCGGTAATTTATAATTTATCTCTAACCTCTTTTCTAGCTTCGATCTTGTTTAAGGTCGTAATGTTGTCTTTTAAGTGAATAAAAATCGAGATTAAATATCAAATATTAGGGACCAAAAAACAGTACTAGAACATAATTATTTTCTTAGCTAGCCCTAGGTTTATAAAAACTTATCCCATGAAGTATTTTTAAGCAAACATTATAAATACTAGTAGTATAAATTAAATAAAAAGTATTTGTACTTAAAAAATAAAATAAAAAAGTAGTAATAAATGAATTCAACTAAAACAATAAATTTTGAAACTGAAATAATTAATACACCTAACAGTACACAGCATTTCATCCAAAAAAGAGAAACAATAAAGAGCAAAAAGAGAGTTATTAACCAAATTAACATAAATGCATACAGGTAAAAACACAAAAATATGTCAAAACTTATATTATAGGAATGCACAGTTTAGTTTAGTTTGTGTATCAATTAAAATTTTTAAATTTTTCTAAATATTTATTATTCATATAAATATATCATATGATATTAATGTATAATTTTTTTTAAAGAGGGGTGAATTTAGAATATTGTTTAAGGAGGATAAAATTGAATAATAAATTTTTGGAGGTCAATGTACAATTTTATTTTTTATATTAATTTGTAATTTTAAAAATTTTAAAGGGGTTAAAGAGAAAATTTACCATGTTGGAGGACCAAGGTCTACTCCCCATGCCTTCGCCCCTGAGCATATTAATATATTGTTGTTTTTTTAGTCAAAATCTGGATAACTTTTCGAAAAGGTAAATAGTTAGTCATGAAATGTGTTTATTTTCATGAGTGGAGATCGAACCCCTAAATGTATGATTAAGGGACTCACTTTTTTTTTAGTCTAAGACCATTGGTATAAAGTAATCACATACAACCCGAAATATTTCAAAGTTGAGTCGAGTCAAAAATTCTCTTAATTTTTTTCTTACTCACAAGTTTTAAAATAGAAACATTGCTTAAAGTATATTGACCTTTTTACCACTCGATCCAACAAATGGTATTCAAACCTATCATTTTTTTCTTAGTCTAAAAGCCCTAGTATCGAGTAGCTTTATTGAACCCAACTATTCTATAGAGTCGACTAATTTGAAGCTCGAATAATGAAAAGCTCTCTCAACATTTTTTTCATTCGTAAAACCAAAAACTTTCTTATTACTCGACCCAACAATCAACACTCAAATTCACTCTTTTTTAATTTAAGACTTCCGACATCAGAGGCGAATTTAGAAGGTGGGCAAATGAAAAAATGATCTTTTAGTCCCTAATAAATGATAGAATTAAAAGTTACTATATGGTAAAATTACACTCCCCCTCCCAAACGAAAATATTCTTATTTAATCCTTTCAAAGATGATAAAATTACACTTTAATTTCTCAAAAAATTTATAATTCAATTTTGATCTCTTAAAAAAATTTGATTTCACTCTTGACTGATATGAAGTAACCTTGTTGAATCCCAATTATTCTGAAATTAAACCTAAAGCTTAATCGATTAAAAAAATTTCAACATTTAACTCTTTATCACCCGATTCGACTCGATTAAAGATTAAAGATAGTGGTACTCATCCATTAATAGCCACGTAAAAGAATTCACTTTCAAATTTCCCATACAAAACCGGACCCAAACTTTTGTATTTATCATATAAATGTAAGTGAAAACTAAAGCAAAATAAACCATCAACCTTCTCACATGGGGAACAAACCAAAGCTCCCTTTCTTCTCCAAGCACATCAACAATGGCAGACATTCAAAACCTTCATGGCCATGGCCTTCATGTCACCAACCCAAAACTCACTCCTTCCGAACCGACGAAACGCCCGAGTCATGGTTCTCAAACTCATCCGAGTCACCAAGTTTTTCAACAGCCTCAGATGAGTCAAGAACCGGAGCTGGTACTGGTGGAGTCGACTCAGTTGAAACAGTCATTCAAAATGTAAGGTTAAGATCCGAGAGGTTGTTTTACGAGCCAAGTGAACCTAAGTTAGGGACTGAGTCACCATACAAAGAAACAACCGTTTTATCAATGGAATCAATGGACCCTTTTGTTGATTTTAGAGACTCCATGGAAGCAATGGTGGAAACTCATGGGTTAAAAGACTGGGAAAGCCTTGAAGAGCTTTTGGGTTGGTATTTAAAAGCTAATGGTGAAAGTAGCCATGGATATATACTTGGTGCTTTCATTGATTTGCTTTTGAAGAAGAAGATGAAGCTAGTTGATGCCGTTTCGTCCTTGACACCTAGTTCACCATTGTCGTTTTGTAATTCTTCATCGTCTTCTTTATCGTCTTCTTCTTGTTATGAAGATACTTTAATGGTAACTCCATGTGAGTCTTCATTAAAGGGTAATGAAAATACTAATAATGATAATAATAGTAACCATTGTTTAACAGAGAAGAAGAAGATCATTGAAGATGATGATGGTGTTTCTTCTTGTTTAAGTTAGATTTTCTTCTCTTTTCTTTGGGTTTTTTGTTTAAATATTTTTAATATTGTTTATACCACTAATTTGCAGAAATGAATATAGTGCACTTTATTTAATTTTTGGTTCAAGTTCTTTGTTAATTCATTTTCCATCTCTTTCTTGGTTGCCAAACAGGTTTCCTACACAAATTTACATGCTAACGTGTGTGTCATTAATAGAAGGATTATTGCATGCATTTAATATTTTTATTGAAACTGTAGATGAGCTCTTGCAATTTTTTTTTTACCATTTTAATATTTTATTATATATTTTTGGAGAAGTAATTTATATTCTTTTTAAAAATATATATTATTTAAAAAGGTGTACATTTTGCTAATACAAATAGAGGTATAAATTAGTATTTTGTCACCATATAATATTTCGTATATAAATTTTTATATTTTGAAATATATTGGATAATTTATTTTTGTCAACAAAAAATTATTTTAAATAATTGGGTTTGAGTGTGTTGAAATGCATTGTCCTCCTATTTATGGGTAGAAGAGAGGCTATAGGTAGTTTTAGGTATTATGTCTCATCATATCTATTTTTTTTTATACAATGCTTACAATTATTCATATTTCCTCCCCAACCTTTAAATAGGTGAACGATACGTTTCAACACACTCGAACTCACTTCCTTCTACACTGGCAACAATATCGATGTCAATTGAAATAAATATAGTTCATTTGTAAAATTTAAAAACTTAACTAATGAATCAAATGAAAATCCATATATAAATAAGAAAATTGTTTAGTTCTCTAATAAATATTTTTTTCTCTCATAATATGAATTAATTAAAATTCATAATAGACCCTTTCTGTAATTTCATAAAAATATAGTACCAGGTAACGTGCAAAACAAATCACGAACGTACGCGTGTGGGGCTATGGTTGACCCTATTGGATTTATTTCACCTGATCAAGCTGCTGACATATGATGGAGAGAGATCACAGCCGTAGATTTCCAAATGGATAGTCATTATTATCTGATGGGTACAATTCCAGCCAGGATTTTGGCTTTGCCCTAAAATTCTAGCATCCAATTAATTAATTAATTAAACATCTTTAAATTTAATAATCTAAATTTTATTTATTTTTAAAAATAATATATATAATAATCACGGGAGTTACGTGAGCTGGCAATGATCTTTCTTACCTTAACGATAGTCAAGAGTTCGATCTTTGCTATGAGTATGAAGCAGCTTTAAAACTCGTGAGCAATATCTACTCTCTTAATGGGTCTATTGGATGCGGAGTATTAGTTTCTGAACTTTTTTTAATAGATACCTTGAGAATCTATATTCGAATATATTCCTTTTATTAGTTTTGATGGTACTTTGTAATAGAGGAGAATTTTGAGGAAGGCAGATAAGGGCCGTGATCTCTTCATAAATGATAAAATTAGATGTTAATATATGGTAAAATTGCATTGTGACTTTCTCAAATAAAAATATTTCTATTTAATTATTCAATAAATGATGAAAATATAAGTTAATACAAGTTAAAATTATTATATTTTAACTTCAAAAAGATTTATAATTCAACTTTATCCCCTAACAAATTATAATGTTAATTCAAATTATAGTTATTCAAATATTTGTAATTGTACTTTCAACTTTTAAAAATTTATATTCAAATTTTACCAAAGTCAAATTTGACTGCCCAACTATATATTGAATATTAGTAAAAACTTGTTTATTAATAATTTGTGTATATTAAATAATATATAAAATAAATTTCAAATTTCTGAATGGAAACAAATCCTTTTCCAGGTTGTAACCCAGCTTTCTAATAACTTTACAAAATGATTCCCAGGTAAAGTGAATTAAAAAGTTAATTTACTTTTTTTTTCTGAAAAAAGTAAAAGAAAAAAAAACAAAAATAAAAGTGTGGGGCTAATTCATAATTTTGAGGGGTTTATTTATTTTGTGTAAATTCAAAATTGGGACTAAATGTTATGAGAAAAAACAAGAAATACAG
The DNA here is from genome assembly GCA_005610355.1 of Gossypioides kirkii. Taxonomy (NCBI): domain Eukaryota; kingdom Viridiplantae; phylum Streptophyta; class Magnoliopsida; order Malvales; family Malvaceae; genus Gossypioides; species Gossypioides kirkii. The sequence goes on along the minus strand of CP032253.1, from coordinate 54,720,694 downwards.
ATATTCTTTAGTTGTTTAAAAGGAGAATGTCTCTCTGTTCCCATTTCATGAAAGGGAAAAAGTGTGGTGCTTAAAAGGCAAGGGTCCATTGTATTTTTATCCTCATTTTATATAAATTTAATCCAATTGATTCATATTCCAAAGATTATCTCCAGTATAATCTTATAATACTTTTAAGGGTGAAATTAGAGATTATATGTTTAGGGTTTGGATTAATTTATAAATTTTGAAAGGTTAAAGTATAATTTTAGTTTCATTTTTTTTAAATTGATGATGATTATCATTCGTGTTCAGAAGGATAAAGGGGCCAAAATCCTTGCATGTCCTCATTTTTTGAATCGTTCCTGTGTAGAATTGGTGCATATAAGTGATTACGTGAACTAAATAAAATCACAAATATAGAAAATTTTTATTATTTTATGAACCATTTACTTTTTTCTATCATTATAATATTGGGGAAGAGAAAAGGGATGATAGGGTTTGAATTTGTGTCATCTAAGTGTCAGACAAGAGTTTTAACCACTACTCCAAACAATTATTGGCTAGAAAACATTTACTTAGAGCTAATGTTTTTAGAACCGGATCAATGGTCAAACCAATCTGATCACCAGTTCATCAATCCGACCAGTTCAATTGGTTCAATTAAAAAATGATTTTAAAAAAATAGTTCTTCCGTTGGTTTAATCGGTTTGCATCTATTCTCGATCAATACTATTCTTTAAATCAATACCCAACCAATTTTCAATCCAACCGATCTAATTCAAGCTAAACATCACTACTTAAAACTTCTTTAAATTATAAGATGTCGGTCCAATATAGTTTTATTCTAAGTGCATGATAATTTTTCCCTATGTCGATATAATAAGTTTAGAATTCAAAATTAATTCATTTCAACCCCAAAATTTTAAAATAAAGTTGATTGAATTTTAGTTTGATAGGAATTGTTACCAGTGTAAGAAGACGTGAGTTCGAGCGTACTGAAATACATTATCCTCCTATTTAAGGGTTAGGAAAGGATTATGAGTACTTTAGATATTGTATCAAAAAGAGAATAATTATAAAAACTTATTAAGGAGATTAATGTTAAAAAATTATTATTTTAAAAAATAATTATATAAATTAAAATTCTCAATCCTCAACAAATATATAATAACTAAAATACAAGATTTTAACAAGAAACTTTTAAATCAAGAAGAGTTTTGGAGTCTACTTGAAGGGATCCATTGGACCTTTTGCTTTAATTGGGCTATGATTTAAAATGAGCCCATTGGCTCTTAAAATTATTATATAGAGGGAAAAAAATGAAATATGGACCCATTTTAGACCTTATACATATTTTGAACATTCCCCTTCCTTTCCATATAGCCCAGCCCAATATGGGGAGTCAAACATGATATTCTTTTATGTGAAGTCAATACTTTAATCGGATAATTTAGTCTATAAATAGTTTCTTTTACAACTTTAATAAACACACCCATTAAAGATTAGAATTCATAATACTTTTGTAGGATTTTATATTTATGTTTTGAGGGTTCTTTGTTTTCGAGTTTCGAGGTTTAGTTTTTATCTTCATATTTTGTACTCTTCATTATTTTTGCCATTATAGTAAAATTATCATTGCCCGTGATTTTTTATCCTCTTCAAAGGGACTTTTCACGTTAAATTTGTGTTTTCAAATTTTCAATTTCTTTCACTATTTTTTACTTGTTCGTTATTTAATCGGATCAATCCCCAGCATTATTATCATTTGATGATGAATATAGTTTCCATTTTTACCAATGAAATTTGGGTTGTATTTACAAAGTCGAATTTCACCTTATATGAATTATATGCGCATCATATCGAGAGTTATTCTAATCTAGATTATATTTGATTTTATCTTATAATAATCGATTCTACTTATAATGATTTGAACATTTCATAATATTTATAATAATCAATGAGTATAATTGGTATTATTATATATATTTATACTAATCAATGAATATATACATGTACATGCAAAGGGTAATAATTCTATAATTATTTAGATCCATGAAATGAGGGAGAATGTAAATAATGTTGATGATTGGCATATGGAATAAGCATAAAAGAAAGTAGTGGAAGAGTCCAAGTTTTAATGTTAAACTACTCCCAACCAAAACCTATTCTTTATTTTGAACCAACTCTATGAAATTTTGTGCTTATAACAAAATCAATGAGACTTTGGTATTTGAATAATTGAATCTTCATGCTCTAAACTAATACACATTGACCTCAAACTCAACTTTATTCACCTCTTCTTTATTATATTTATTGCTTTCATTGGTTGGTTAAAGATGTTGACCTACCACAACCCTCCAATTATTCAAATTAAAATATTATTATCTTATAATACATATGGATTTTGTGAATTCGAGTTCGACTTGAATTACTATACGGTAAAATTTTTATAGTCTTGTCTCTATTTCGACTATAAAAAATTTGTTAATTTGATCATTGTTTTTAAACGACAAATTGTTAATTGTGCATTTTCGTGAAAAAAATTGCAAATTTTTTCATTTGAAATTAGGTAAATTATTCCATTAATCTCTTTAAATAAGGATAGTTTCTATTTTGATAATCTAAAAAGAAGTGAAAATGGACAATAAGCGTATTTTATTATCATTTAATGATAAATTGATCAATTTGAATTTTTTTTTAATAACGGTGACCAATTAACATTTTTTTATTAAAATAAGAATAACTTTTATTTAGAGTGACTATCGAGATAGTTCACTCAATTATTATTTTATTTTATTTAAAATTAATTAAAATTATATATATTAATGTGCATTTTCAATATTTTAATATTCTTTACACAATAAAAAACTCGTGAACAAGTTTGCCTTTACGGGTGGCACCAAATGGCAAATAAAGGGTTGGTTCTTAAAAATGATAAAATTATGATTTAATTTTTTATAAATTTTAAATTTACAAATAATACAATAATAAAATTTCATTTTGATTTTTAAAAAATTATAATTTAATTTTCATCTTCCGATTTAACGTTGTTGGTTTCGCCCTTGCCTGCCGTCTAAACTCATTCTATGAAGAATAAAGTAAATAGATTTTTTTTTAAAGGAATTTATTTTCATTCAAAAAATAAAAATTATTTATTTAATTTTTTTGGTTCATTATTTATTTAACATTTTTTTTATAAATTGAGCTAATATGACTCATCATATTAAAACTAACTAAAATAATTTAAATAGAAAAAAACAAAAGTATAGCAAAGTCTCTATATTTAGAGGTGGGTTGTATTTTAACTCTTTACAAAAAAAAATAAAAAAAATAACCCTTATACATTTCAAAACGTGTAAATTAGTTAAATTTATTAATTTTTTTTTAGAATTATAATTAAAATGACAGATTTTGTAAACATTACGAGCTAAATTTATTAGATTTTTTTATATTGAGTATCAAATTGATAGAATGTGTAAACATTACAAGACTAATTTTATTACTAGACTAATAAAAAAACCCACATCAACTCAGAGTGATTAAAATATTTAATTTCAAAAAATTTAGTAACTAAATAAAAAATAATAATAATTGAATGATCAAAATAGAACAAAAGACATAATTGGGTGACTATTTTTATAGTTTACCCATGAAAAATAATTTTCAGCATATCCACATCATCATTTAACATATAAAACTTAATGGAGGGATTAAATTGCATGTTTCAAAATATATAAAAATTTATTTATCTATTATTATAGTAGAGAGATCAAAATATAATTCGCGACTTTCCAGATACTTTTACCAAGAAATAAAAATGAATAGTGATGTGGTTCATTCAAATAAGCCAACCTTGAGTGGTCCAAAAGACTTGTCAAGATTAAAGAAGTATCATGGAAACTACAAAATGTCCATTTGTAATATTCCAAGGTTTTGATAAAATCTAGAAGCAAGTATTTTTGGATAGTCAAATGCTTACATATTAAGATCATAAAATTTCAAGTTCTTCTTTAAAAATTAATTCATTGAAATAACACATTTTTCTCTTAAATGCAATAATTAAAAGAAAATTATTTCATATATAATTTATAAACTTTTTTAGATATTATAAATGGGTAAGATTGTGACATGTCTTATAAATATAATAAAAAATTAAAAATATTTAAATATATAAATAAATGAGATATATGTCACATTTTCAATCATACTATGTATCAAATAATTACTCTTAATTATAATATTTTATTATTAAAAGTTTTTAGTTTAAATTTTAATATATATATATATGTAATGAAGATTGTAAATTGAGAATAAAGAAAAGATTTATCGGTTGAAATTTGCAATTTATTTTATAAATATCTAAAAAAAATTTCGACACTTTCATATCATTTCACATTAACAATAATATTATCAAAATTAATTTGACATAAAAAAATATATACTAAAATAGAATACAAATAAAAGTGATCTTATGACATGCACCGAATTTATTAAAGATAAACAAAATGGTAAAAATGTGAACTTTTTTAACATTACACGAAATCGTTTTTTCCTTTTTGAAAATTATTTATTTGTTTATTATTTAAAATTAGAACCTTATTTATGTCCGATAAATTTTCCATATTCATATAAAAAACAAAATTGAATAAAATTGGAATTTTGTTCATCTAAATACTAATTTTTTTATTAATAATAGAAATTTATTGATTTAAGATTCGAATATTAATAATTTTAAATTTTTATTTTGAACTATAATTTCTTTAATAATAATAATAATAATTGTTTACCAATCATGTGACAAATATTTTATAATAGAATGAATGGAGTTGATTCATGCATTAATTCAATGAAGAATCTTATATTATAATTTGTATTGATACGTTAATAATGATTTTTTAATCTATAAAATATATTCTAATTGTTTATTATTTTTATAAAAATTATTTACATTAAAAATGAGGGCAAAAGTGGCATAAATGGTATATTCCACGCGAAAATATAATATAACGTAGTGACTACGATATTGCTTTTTAAATATTATTGAAAAATACACCATGATACAAGTTACCTTTCACATTCATCTTCTATATTAATTTTTAAATTAATATCCCCACACCATCACACAAATTTTAAATTGATATTCAAATTTTAAAATATTTTGGTTAAGTCCTTAAAAGTATTAATATCATATTAAGTAAGTCATTTCATAAGCTGGGGCATTACCATGATGGTTAAGATCTAGCTTGAAACATATTTAAAATACGTAGATCGAGTTTTGAATATATGTAAGCCTATCTCATTAATAGTTTAGATTGACATTATTAAAAAAGAAAATCACGATAAATTTAATGATGCTGTTTTTTAACACGTCACATTTAAATTGTTCATGTCTTAAATATACATGCTTACAATTTAATTCATGTGTTAGATGTGCTCCATGTCATATTTGAATAAGCATTTAATATCCAAGCCAATGGCTAGACTGATATTGATAAAAGAATTTGATCAATACGATATTAATATTTTGAGAATTTAATTAGAACATTTTAAAGTTTGAGAGAAAATTCAAAATATGGGTCATAATTTGAGGATTTCTTATCAAAATAACCCAAAAAATCAAATAGTTTGTGTTATAATAAGTATATATAGATTTCAATTTGATTTCAAAGTTTTAGACTCTTGTAGAGGTTATTTTATTCTAAAAAAGGTTAATTTGCATCAAATGTCCCAAAATTATTGTGTATTATATGTTGGTCCTTAAACTTTAAAGCATTCTAACCGAGTCTTCAATTTAGCCGTTAAATGTTGATTTGGATTTGAAGTGAACCATATCTAAAAGACATAAATCAAATATAAACATGTATATATGTATTGTATGGACAGTTAAAATTTAAGAAAGCTATTTTTTGACACGTCAGATATAACATATACAAATAATAAACACACACTTGTTTGCAATTTGATCCATGTTTTAAATTCACACTCAACAAATTTGAACTAATATTTAACACCCAAACTAATGACTAAACTGATAAAAGGACCTGGTTGATACAATATTGATACTTCGAGACTTAATTAGAACATTCTAAAATTTGAGGACCAAATTATAATCTGAGCCATAATTCAAGACCCCAATGCAATTAACCCAAAAACAAAAAAATATGAATCCCATTGTTTGTATTTATTATAACAGGTACAGATAATAATAACATATAAACTATATTTATAAGAACAATGATGCCAAACATATTTTCCTTTGATCTCAAGTTTCATCCCCCCCTCCCTCAAAAGAAAAACCCCTTACTCTTTGCCTTTTTTCTTTCTCCGTCGGTCACTCAATCACATTTTCCTTGCACGAATCAAATACATCTCATCATTTTTAATTTAATCCCATAGTTTCTTTTAACTTTTTCAATTTTATCCCAAATTTTCATTCAAAAGAATCTTCACAATCATTGCTTTTTCATCAATTTGTTTCTCTTTTTCTTCTGCTCCATTCCTTCTTTTTGCAGTGTTTTTGGGTACTTTAAAGCTACCATAGATCCAGGTACTTCATTCATTTATTTATTTATTTAGCTTACCATCTGTTTCAACAGGTTTCGAAATCTGGGTTTGCCTTTTTTTTATGAAATATTATTGAACTTTTTTTTCCAGGAAAATTTAAGAAGGAAAGAAGAAATGTTGGGTGAATTCATTACTAGAGTGCTTGTGTAAGTCACCTTGTTTTTTTGTTTTATTTTAATTTTCATTGGTTTTTAAACTATAATTAAAGTAAAGTTTAGTTTTGATTTCTGGGTTTTTGTTGATCATTTGTGATTTGTGTTGATTTGGGGGTGTTTCAGGTTGGTTCTTGGATATGGATTTCCAGCTATTGAATGCTTTAAAACAGTGGAGAAGAACAAGGTTTCAATTGAAGAACTCAGATTTTGGTGTCAATATTGGTATAAAAATAAGTCTTTGCCTTTCACATTTTCTTGCATTTTTTAGTTATTTCCAAAGAGGTCTCTCTATTATTGAGAAATGATCAAATTAGTCACTTTATTATAAAATGGATTAATTTATTCACTATACTATTAAAATGAATCAAATAATGTCAAGTTGGAATAGAGTACATAGTTAATATTTTAAAAGTTTTTATGGTTCTGTGAATAAAATCTTTTATTTAGAATTGAACTATGATTGAAAAAAAAATAATTTTTTAGATATTTTTATATAGTAAATGTTAGCTATGATACAGTTTAACCTTATTTGATCCTTTTTAATAGTATATGGATTAAATTGATTCATTTAATAATAAAGGGACTAATTTGATCCAATTTTTATAATATAGGGACCTCCCAAGAAATTTAACCCCTTTCTCATTGATGCACAAACGTTTGGTCAATATATTATTATTTGTTTCTTTATGATTTTTTTGATCCTTCTAATGTTGAGTAATTCAACCTTGGCTTCTAGTCTTTCCAAATTAAATACATTTTAATTTAATTGTGATTAAGCTTTTGAATTAGTCAAACTTTGGCTAGAAAATTGTTTTTTTTTGTCAGAAAAGCTAGAAAATTGTTTGAACTATAAATTTTAGCGAAGGGGCAAAGTGCGATTCAACCGTTGTGTTAGTCTGAAATCTCACGGAATTTGGAAGGATTATGTGACAAAATTTACCATTTTTGCAGGATTGTGGTGGCGCTTTTGACCGTTTTTGAGAGTATTGGTGACACAGTGTTTTCATGGTATACAAAGCCTTCTAACTGTATATATATGTAAAAATTTATGTAAATTATGATACCATAGACGGCGAAACCAGAAAATATTTTTAGGGGGCGAGAATTAAATTGTAATTTTTATGATAGTAAAAATATAATTTTACTATTTTAATAGCTATAATTTTTAAAAAATTAAATCAAATTTTTATATTTTTAAAGGGTCAAAGTTTCAGCCCTGACCATAGATGGATTAATAAGGCTATTTTTATATGATTTTTGTGTGGATTACTGATATTACATTTTATCTGTTTTCAAGGTTACCTATCTATGATGAGCTGAAGCTGGCACTCTTGATCTACCTATGGTACCCTAAAACCAAGGTAAATATCAAAGGCTCATAATATGCCGTGTTTTGATAAAATTTGAGATTTAATTAACGTCTTTCTATTTAAATATCCTAGCCTAATTATCGCACCATTAATGTTTTATCGAAATTTGCCAACCTAGCATGTCTATTAATGGCCCTCATATAACATGGCATGTTAATGGTGTCATGTTTTGACCAAATCAAAACGTAAGGAATTTTTCCTTTTCCTTTTCTGCAAAACTTGGAACTTAACAACTAGGTATTTGGTGTTGGTGATGAAGGGAACTGGTTATGTGTACGACACATTGTTGAGGCCATTCATGGCGAGACATGAAACAGAAATGGAGCGTAAAGTGGAAGAATGGAGGGCTAGAGCATGGGATTTTGCTTTGTACTATTGGCAAAATTGCACTGACTTGGGCCAGACTAAATGGGTCGAAATGTGGCAGATCTTGTCTGGTCAATCTTCCAGGTTAAAACAACAAGGCAAACTGGTAAATCTTCAAAACCCTTTTCAGACTTGTCGATTCCGATTTGAAACTTGAAATCTTATCCAACTCGATTTGATCATAAAAAGTAAATGGGATATTGTCTTCAGAAAACGAAATGACCCAAACCCAGAATTGACTCAAACTGAAATAACCAAAAAAAATTTAAATTAACCCGAGGCTGATTGATCAAACCTAAAAGCAACTTGATCTACCTATAGGTCTAAGCTAAATTGTTCATAAAACTATGGTTTATTAGTGGTGTGCTTACATATATATGGTGTATATCTTGAAATGATTAGCAGTTTGAGATTTTCTAATTCTTCAATGGTTTCTGTAGACAAAAATTGAAGACTTACAATTCGACTTCGACGACGACAAGAAGAGCCGTCGGAAAATAGCCGGAGGGAAAAATCATAAAAGTCGAACCTGATAGTGACTCCAAGCTCCAACAAGCTTCGTTCTTTTTTCTTTAGGCTAGAAAATCAAGCAGGCTCATCTCAAGCTCAGTTGTAAACAATTTGAAACAAGCAAACACACTTTGTAGAAAAGAAAAAAAAAACACAGATTTGGAAATTCAATAGAAGAAAAAGAGAAACACAGAATTTGTTTCTTGAATAGGTAGTGTGAAATTCAATTTATTTATTTTTCTTTTCATTTTGATCTTTTGTAATATAAATTATGTTTGTATAAAAAAGTGTTTTTTTATTATTTGGGCTCCTTTATATTCTACTAAATTTTAGAATTTAATTATTTTAAATCAATTTGATATAATTTAATTTTTTTTATACCGTAGTTGCTGTGTTAAATAATTGCATGGGATTTTAAAAAACTTTAAATATTTGATTGAGAATTAATAGATATAATTTTTACTTAATTTTATCAATAATAATAAATAATAAATAATAAATAAAATTTTACATCATCATATTGGTAGCAATTAATAGTGTTATCAATTTTTATTTTTTAAGAATATTATAAAAATCAAAGGATTAAATTTTAATTTTAACATAATAGAAAAATATCATAATTAGACCTATAAAGCAAAAGAATGATACCTTTTGAGTGAAGTGCATGAAATACATGTGATTTGAAGGGAGAACTCAAAGTCACAGCCAAGTCAAGCCTAAATAGTGTTAAGCTTGAGCTTGATTAAAAATTTAAAGTTTGATTTTTGATTTAAACTCGATCGTACATTTAATTTTAAGCTCGAACTTATTATGCTCGTTTACTAACTTTTGCACTTAAATTTGGGCTCAATAATCAAGCTTAATATTGATAATATATATAAGGATAATAACATAATTTAATAATATAAAAATATAAAAAGCTCAATACGACGAACTTTTTGAGTCAAGTAATATTAAGCTTAAATTTGACTTGATTGTTAGCTCAAGCTCAAGCTCAACTCAATAATTATCAAATCGAATTTGATTTTTTTCAAGTTGAACTCAAATAACTTATGAATACTAATATCTCATTTACATCTCTACTCAAGGTGAAACGCAACAAGGCAGTAGATGAGGGTTCAAAGAAGGTTTTCGGTTAGGAGAGTTAGCTTTGCGGGGACTTTTACGGTGGGTGACATGGAGTAGCTGGCGGTTGAGCGAGACAATATTTGCTTATGAATAGATTCATAAAGGTGTAATTCAACCGAGCTCAACCAGTAAAAGAAAATAATAAATTAAAATTTTGAAGCTTAAAACTCAATTCCAATTTATATCAAGTTTACTTAAAAAAAAAAAAAACTTGATTCGAGATAAAAATCCATTGACTTGTTTACCTAGTAAAAAATGAACATGATTCTTAAATTAAACCCAAGGTTTTCAAAACCAAACCGATGATCGAATTGATCAAGCTACCGATTAGTCGGTTTAACCGGTTCGGTTAAATAAATCATTAAAAAAATTCATAAAAAAAACCTGATTCAACCATCAAGTTCAACCAGTTTTTGCCCAATGCGATCGATCCATACCGATTCAATCTCTTTTTTCAAACCAATATCCTGATCCGATTCAAACAACCTTGACTAAACCTAAAAAACTATTTGTGTCCAAGTTCGGATTACAATTGGTTTTATCAATACTAGTTCAACAAAAAAAAAAAACCTTAACGTAGACTTACAAGCCACTCTAAGTCGGACATTAAGGTATTCAAATTCCACCTACTCAATAGCTCAAGCTCGACTAACCAATTATTAAACTGAGTTCCGCTAACATTAGCAAAAAAAAAAAAAAAAAATCGAAAATTTCAACTATAAATATGTTAGAGATTAAATTCAACCACAAAGTGAAAAAACTTGAAGGATGCAATAGAAGTAGAAAAATAATTGGATTCCTATAATCATATGATTATTTATAGATGCCATGGTCACAACCTCAAATATACAATGGATCGATACGAACAACAAGATTGATCCAATGATTATCATCTCGATGCACCAATACTACACATCTACATTTAGTAAGGCTGCTTTTTCGATTTTGATATGAAAAAAATTAATGACTAATTAAGCAACTCAGATCAATAAAAGGATGTTGTTAAGGTGCATATATAACCGGATTAGATGGACCAGAATTCCGATGCCGACACTTTTTATTTTCATAACTAAAACCTTGGGATAGGAAAAATAGCTCAACCCTGGAGTAAATTGGAATAACCCCTAGCTGGCATTTGTTCTGCAGAATTTGGTCAGGAAAAGTAATATTACCTGTCGAGTTTATTTAAAATCGGAAGATGGCACTTCGGTCATTCTAGAAGGTGGAGTTTCTGGCCTTGGGGCACCGACCTCAGCCATTCCGAAGTCTGAATGAAGCATATCTAGTCCGCTCCATTCAACACCTGCCATTCTTGGAGTTAAGGATTACACATTCACCTGTTGTACCTCTGAATGTATAAATAAGTTTGTGTGTGCTTTTTTCCTGCCTTTGGGGGGTTAAGCAGATAGATTAGCTAAACTTTATAGAAGGATACAATCTGTCTTCCACATATCCGTAATGCTAACATCGGCATCTGATAGAAGCCAATAATCCGCATCATTCTGAAAACAAGGGCAAGAAAAGTTAATAGTCAAAATTATCAGTTTTGGTGCATGATGAAGTCCTAGGGGGAGAAAGGCGCCCTCCTAAAGAGGGGAAACCAAGGCTTCTAATGAATTATTCCAGATTACCTAAATTCATAAATAATCTTTGACATGAACCACTGTCCATATATTTGATGTTTGTAAAGCTTGGCTAGAGTAATAACTGGTCAAGAAAAATGGCACTTACATCAATATCCGACGGAACAATTCTCATCATTCCCCCAACAGACTCTTGTGAAGCATTTATATCAGAGCAGATTTGATGAGTTTGCTGTGGCTGTGGTTCAATCTCCTTTTGGATGCTCATTGTATTGACCAACTCAACTTGGTTTTCATTAGAGCCAGAACTTGAAGCAAGTGGGACACTCAGAGGTGGTTCAACGCCATTCATCTCTTCAAACTTCTCCTCAAATTGGCTGAGAAAGCAACAATGGAAAAGAAAGCCATTAAAACAACAACCTATCTTGTTATCATCAATTAGACTTATTTCAAAAGGGGTAAATGGTTTAATATATATAAAGAAGGGAGTAACACCTGACTAGGTAAACATCAATGGGACCCATTGTGCTTCTAAGGATTATCCTGTATCTCCTTTGTCGATAATCAACATCCTGTAACATATAGGAGCAGTGCCACAGTGCATTTAAATCATGAAAGTGGAAAATGGTACTAACTCATTAAAATTCTCCATGCCATCTTACTTCATCAGGATCAGGTACTTCGAGTGTTGTTCCATGGGGAGCTTTAATTGCTATCAGGGTTTCATTCTGCCAAAACCAAGGTGTCTTGAAGATTAGTATCAGATGCAGAATATCATTGCAGAAGTGTTAATTTAGTGGCATGAAATAAACGAACCTGAAAACAAGGTATACCCTTGATGTCCTCTTCAGTCACAAAAAGCAACCTGAAACAGTGTGAAGATATGTAAATGCATAATTTTTTTTTTTTTGCAAACAATTAGTGGTTAAACTTCAATTAATTGGATCACAAGGCAAGGCAGACAAGAAAATCTTACTTCTGATTGTTGTCATTCTCACTCAAATCCCTCAACCTTTCCTGCATTTCTCTGCAATGTTTTAGAAGCATCAGCATTCCTAAACAGGTTCAAGATAGTAACAGTTGTTACTTTAACAAGAGAATAAGCCATGCACAACCTTATTTGATCATCTAATCTCCTCTCTTCCATGGAAAGGTTCTCAATTTCCTCCTGCATTAAAGAATAAAGATTAGGCTCATAGGTATGAGAAATAAACAGCACAAATCAATCAATCGGCAGCAATTGAAAATTCTCTTGAAAGTAATTGCCAAAAATAGAGAAACAGAAAACATTCTAATGAACCATAACAAGAAAATTTGTTGGCTGGATGTCAAAGAAAAGAAAATTGACACTACTTTCATGTACCTGTATTACAGAGACATCGCCATCTGTTTCTCCTGGCTTTGAAGCACCAACACCCCTAGTAAATTTGATTAATCCTCAAATAAGTCTCACATTTTTCAAAGGTTAACCAGAATGACAAACCAAATTAAGACATCAAATTCTTGAAAAATGATTAACATCATCAATAATTACTTCCACTGTATTCTGTTTTTGAACTTCTTTTCGATAAGACCAATGCCCTCCAAGACATTTGTTATATCATATATCCTCCTCTTCTGCACCTGTTACAACATTTACAGGGAAAAATAAAAGACAAGAACAAAAGAACCCTTTAAGTAACATGAAAAATACTCAACAAACACCCAATGATCATAAGCTCACTAGTATGTCATTACCTCCAATGTTTCTGCAGCCTTATTTAGGTCAAGGATACCATCTTCAGCATGCTTCATCAGATTGACAAACTTTTTCGTCAACAGACCTATAAATGGTGACTGCATTATTGTCGTTCTCACCATCCATAGAAAGTTAAGGAGCTAAAACAGACTATTTAAAAGAAAAAAGAATGGGTAGTAAAGATTACCTAGAGAACTGTCATACCGGCAGCTGCCAGCAGGTGTAAGAGGAGATGGACAACCTGCCAATTATCATATATAATGTCAGTGATTCCTCTTCTACAAAATCCATCTCTGTTAATTCGAGCAATGAAGTATTGATGATAGAGCTGTGGAGTGAATCATAAGTTTCCTTCTATGGACTAAGCCAGTAGGAAATTGTCTCGCACCAGCATTTGACACAGGAGTTTGAGGAATTGATTTATTGGCTTTTGATGTCTTTGATCTATTATTTATCCTTCCTCCTTTAGCAGATACAGGTGTCTGGAAGGGACTGTTGGATATGCTGGTAACTCCCGGACTGCTTGTCCGTTGGCTAGATTCAACTTCATTTTTGTCTGCTACGCTCTTCCTTTTTAATTGCTGAGAAAAATCAGCAATATTTCAAAGTAGTGCCAATGGCAGGCAAAATTACAAGGTCCCTTTGTATTTGTGCATGGTTATATCTACATTAACAGCCAATTGAATTGAAGAAAATAAAATAAAAACGAGCATAAGTTTAACAAATGCATATGTACAAGAAAACTTACTGTTAGTCATAAGAACCATCAGAAGCTAATCCACAAAGGCCAAAATTCAAAGAGATAAAAGCCGTGACAAAATCAAGTAAAATAACTGGTAATTCACTTGTTATCGTGTTGAAGACAATAAGGAAAAGGAATATAATATACAAACATAATTTTGTCCGACAAACCAGCAGTCATATTATACATAAGGGGGAAACTATAGTGATAGACATTATGGATATCAACTGAATCATTTTTCAAACATCCATCAAAGACAAAACATCAAAAGAACTGACACCCATCAAGCTTTCTTCATATAGAGCACGACATTAAATGTTCGGCTTTAAACTCTCTTACTATAGCATTCATATTACATAAAACTAACATACTATCAATTGCAATTATATTTGATCACTAGATCTTTGCCTCGTCAGCATTCTGAGAAAATTTTATAATACTAACACTTAGCCTTCTCAAATTAAGGCATCAAAATGTTGAAGTCATCAAGTTTTGGACATTGGATGGGGCCAGTATTCATTCAATTTCAACTTAGTTCAGCAAACGACCACTTTATCTACCAAAACTCCACTATATCATCAAATACATCATCAAAAACGGAAATACCTCACATATTAAAATACAGACATCACAATTTCACTGCAGAAACAAATAATGCTTTATCCCCTAATAAATTTAGCCACCATGAAAAGTTCTATTTATGAACAGATCAAAAGATCACACACAAAAAAAAATTAAGCAAATAACATTAAGCGTGAGAGTACAATTCTCATCAAAATTGAAATAATATACTACTAATTACATATGATAGCCACTGTTTTCAAAAGAGAATTTTTGAACTCACGGGACATCTCACAACAATTGCTTCATCTTCTTGATGGATGACAATTTCACGACTATTACTAGATGAAAATCTGTGATAATTATCTGGATGAACAAACGGCGGCTTCGTCGAAGCGAAGGCCAGGTGACGACGTATGGGCGGAACAACCGGAGGAACCGTCGAAGTTGGTGCTGTTGAAGCCGTAGGAGGAGTTTGATACGGCAGCGTGGGAGCATCGGAGGCTTGAGCCCCGCCGGACATGAAGCTTTATGATTTCTAGGGGAAGGAGGTGGAGGTATAATTGAAATTGGGGAAATAGAAAGAGAGAGAAAGTGAGGGTTTTAGTTTAGACATTAGAGAGTGTAGAAAACGAGGGAAAAGGGAGGGAATCTTTTGTTCGGATAAATGTGGAGGGAAGCATTTTGTATATAATTACAATTTAATATGCTAATTTCATTTGTTTTTACTTTTTGAACTTTAACCTTTTTCAATTATTCAATTTCATCCCAAAATAATATTTAAATACATATGTAAGAGTGAAAGTACTTGTATTATAGGGACTGCATCAAATTAATCCCTCTACTATTAAATGATCAAGTTAACCTCTTTACTATTAAAAAGGATTAAATAATGTTAAATTACAACAAAATTAACATTTATTATATAAAAAAGTATTAAAAATTGTTAATTCCATTAATGTTAAATCTATTCCGTAAATATTAATTTTGTTACAATCTAATATAATTTTATTCTTTTTTAAGTAGTACAAGAATAAATTTAATCTTTTTAATAACAGAGAGAATAATTTGATACGGTCTATAATACAAAAATTTCCTAAATACTTTAATCCTTATATAAGTTAAAATATTATTTTTAAAAAAAAAGCACTCAATAGACTTCTTCATAATTTGGTTAGGATATAATTCATATAATTTTTTCTTAACGGTGACCCTATTTCACTATTCATTTAATATTAAAAATTAACATTTTAATAATATTTTTATACTTAATTATAAATATAAATAAAATGTTTTTAATTAATAAATAGTAAATCAATTTGTATTAACTTGGCCGAAAGTAAATAATAATAATACTAATAATATCTTATCAAAAAAAAAAAAAAACCTTCAATCTGACCAAATTGAACGGGTTACACTACTCTTGGACAAATGTATCAATCAAGCAAGTAATTATATTTTTATTGTGTCAAATAATTTTTTTTTCAATCTATGTCCAAATAAATATTTTTATGATTTTATTTGTATTTAGATAAGTTTATGGTTTTCTTTGGAGGGACAATTGGATAAACTCTGGTGAAATTAAAAATAATGTTGGTGGTTGAATCAGTAATAGTGAGATTGAATATCATAGTGATGTGATTAAAATCAGTGTTGGATACTTGTTTGGATTCAAATTCAATAACAGTTGAAGTAGTCAGGTGAGGTTAAAAATAGATAAAAACACCTCTTCTGTCCTTCTTAAATTCAATACTGTGCAAATTCGCCCTTCTAAAAAAATGAAATAATTTAATCCCTATCAATTTCAGAAATGAACTAAAGACAATTAATCACAATGTTAATATTTGTTGTCACTTGTATGTAAATTCGATTAGTATAACTTTGTTAAACTAAAACCAAATTGATAGAATATGTAAACTTCAGCTAAATTTGTTAAATTAAAACCAAATTGATAGAATGTGTAAACTTTGAAGGCTAAAATTATTATTATACCAATAAAAAAAATACTAATGTTATGATTAATTATCCTTAGTTTCTCATTTTTGAAATTGACAATGATAAAATTGCTTTAATTTTTTGAGAAGAACCAATTTGATCAATATCAAAATTGAAAGGGACCAGAGAGGTGTTTTCACCTTAAATATATTATTAAGGATGTTAAATTATATTTTTAAAATGAAATATTATATTTAGCATTAAATAATAAAACATATACTAAATTTGCAATTATGGTAAATAATAAATTTATTAATAAATATTTTTATTAATTTTTATTTATTATTACATATCTACTTATTTAGATTTAATTCATATAAAATTTGATTATGAAAATTATATATATTTTAAATTATTATGAACTCAAAATTATATATTTTATATAAATGAAAAAAATAAAATAAAATATTATTTGTTTATATATTTATTTTTGAATTTATTTTATATTAATTAATAAAATATAATAAAACTGTTTATATTAAATAACAATTAAAAATATATTTATGATAATAAATTTACATGTATTAAATATATCATCATATAAAATTTTTATATAAATATTAAATTTATAATATATTTAATTTTTATAACAATTAAATAATTAAATTTATAATTATCATATGATATGTACTTATATAACACCTCTAGAAGGTTATAGTGAGAAAACAATCTCATTATAAGTGATTTTCTTAAAAAAAAAAAAAAATTATGTCCAGTTGAGTGGAACTATTATATCAGTTTAGTTCAGTTGGATTTTTTTAACAGTTTATTTTAATTTAGTTTAATTTGATTTTTTTTTATAGATTTTTATATTTATTTTGATAAATCGTAATTTTTTAACTTGAATTTCATAAATAATTTAAACACCTTGATTTGATTTGATTTTTATTTTTCTTACTCAAACCCTTCTCATAGGAGACAAATGAGCATTTAAAGGAGCACTAACATATTTATAAGAAGACGAACAAATTATATTTAGAAAAACTTCAACCCTTTCCTAATAAATATTTGTATATTTAACAGAAAAATTAAAATGATACAACTATTAATTATAAATATGTCTTGATTTGTAAAGAGAAGTAGTTAAAGTTTTTGTTAAATACCTGTTTGATACAACTATTAATTATAAATATATCTTGATTCGAATCGTGTTACCTCCACCTCACTCATAATATCGTATAAAAAAATAATAGCAAATATAATTAATATACTCATCAATATAAAAAAAATTTAATAATAAGAGTCCTAATATATAATTGTAGACAAGATAATTATTATTACCAAGTTAACAAAAAAATTTTGAATTCAAACTATCAATCTAACTGAATTTGAATTTAATACTATTTAGATTCTAAAAACTCATAAATCTTATCGAACTTTTATTTTATATATTAAACTGAACATAAACTCAAAAATTAAATATTCAATTTAATTCGAATCGAGTATTCAAACTCACCTCAATTATACTAAGTGGGAAGAAGGTTTAGAAAGACTTGAATGCATGGGCCTGAATCTAAGGACATTGGATTCTATGGGATTTGTCTCTTTCTTCTCTTTTCTTTCATAGCTTTTTCATTAATTTCAATTATTTGTACGGATCCACATTGTGCAGAGCACCCCAACTTTGTCTCCTTTGAGAAATTTGTGTCAAACGGTAAACATGGAGTGACCATTTCCCACCAATCAACATTACTTTTTTTTTAGTTATACTTCTTGGTGGGTGGATGGTAATATCTATAAAAATACTTAGTCTCTGCGTGTTTGGATCCACATCTGTGTTTCATCTTGTTGGAGTCATTTTCATTTGAGTCCTCCTCTTGCAATAACCAAACACTTTTTTGCTTGATTTCAGTTTGAGCCAGCAATGGCCGAAGCAATTGCATTCGACCTCGCCGTAGAGCTTATTACTAAATTGAGCTCCTTTACTCTCTCTCAAATTGGACTGTGTTGGAATGTCAAAGATGACCTCGACGACCTCATAAGCACTGTCTCTACAATTAAAGCTGTGCTTCTTGACGCAGAAGAGCGATCAGTGACCATCCATCTCGTCAAAGATTGGCTTGAAAAGCTCAGAGATGTACTTTACGATGCTGACGACTTGCTCGATGATTTCTCTACTGAAGCTTTGCGGAAAGATCTATTGGGTGGGAACAAACTGACGAAAGAGGTACGCCTTTTCTTCTCAAGCTCAAACCAGTTTGCTTACAGTCTCAAAATGGGTCGGAAAATTAGGGCCATTAAGGCCAGGTTGACTTCAATTGAAAGTGAAGCCAAGGTGTTCAACCTGGTAGAGCGTGACCGTCCCATGGAAACCTCTTTCATGACTAAAAAGAGGCAGCTAACGCATTCTTTTAAAGATAAAATAATAGGGAGGGACGACGATAAAGCAGCTCTTCTAAAACTCGTGTTAGAGTTTGAAAGTGAAGAGAATGTTTACATCATTCCAATTGTGGGGTTTGGAGGGTTAGGGAAGACTGCTTTGGCTCAGTTTGTCTATAATGATGAAATGGTCAAAAATCATTTTGAGTTGATGATGTGGGTGTGTGTTTCAGATGTTTTTGATGTCAAAATAATTGTAGAAAACATTATCAAATCTGCAACTGGCCAAGCACCAGATCAAAATCTCGAAATGGACCAATTGCAAAAACAACTTCGAGAAAAAATTGGCGGGAAAAAATATTTGCTTGTTTTGGATGACATTTGGAATGATGAGTGGAATAATACTAACTACTCGTTCTTCTAAGGTAGCAAAGGTCACTAGTAAATGTCAGCCTTATGTTCTGAAAGGCTTGTCTGATAATGATGCTTGGTCTTTGTTCAAAGAGATAGCATTTGAACAAAGATCTGCAGACTCAACAGATTCAGGCTTTGTGGAAATAGGAAAGCTGATTTTGGAAAGGTGTTGTGGAGTTCCCTTAGTCATAAGGACAATAGCTGGTACGTTATCTTTCAAAGAAACTAAAAATGAGTGGCTTTCTTTTAAAGATAACGAACTTGCTAGAATATCTCAGAACGAAGGTGAGATTTTACCTACACTTAAGTTGAGTTATGATCATCTCTCATCTCTCATCTCATCTGAAGCATTGTTTTGCTTATTGTCGACTATATCCAAAAGATCATGAAATTGATGTACAAACACTTGTTCAATTTTGGATTGCTCAAGGCTTCGTAAAGCAATTGAATCCAAGTCAATTTCTTGAGGAGATCGGATTTGGATATTTTAAAGATATAGTTGAAAGAAATTTCTTTCAAGAGGTAGAAGGTGATGAAACTTGGTTTACAACATGTAAAATGCATGATTTAATGCATGATCTAGCTGAATCAGTAGCGGGGAAGGAGAGTAGTATTGTAGATTCAAATGAAATTGCTAGTAAGGTTGGTGCAAACTGTCGTCACATATCAATTAATCTTTCATTAATTCCTTTGTTTAAGGGAAAGAAGTTGCGAACCTTGTTACAGTTTCCAAACAAGAGAGATCAAAATTTTAGTGATGGAACTTCGGATTTGATAATTGCAAATTGTAGATGTCTGCGTGTATTGAAATTGAATGATTTAGGTATTCGGATGATTTCACCCTCCATTTACAAGTTGAAACATTTGAGGTACCTTGATCTTTCTGGGAATCCCCATCTTAAGATTCTCCCAAAGAGTATTTGCAAGATTCAGAATTTGATAGAGCTAAAACTTGACTGGTGTAATGAGCTTAAAGAATTGCCGAAGAAGATTGAAAAATTGGTGAATCTTACCCATCTTGGATGTAAATGTTGTTTTGAATTAACTCATATGCCACGTGGAATAGGGAAGCTGACTTCACTTGAGACGTTAAGCATGTTTGTAGTGGACAAAGATGGGTCCCATAGCGGTGCAGATCTAAGTGAATTGAGTGGGCTTAACAACTTAAGGGGAGAGCTTAGAATAAGAAATTTGGGATTCGTAAAAAATGCAAAAGAGAAGTTTAAGGCTGCTAATTTGAAAAAGAAGCAACATTTGAGATCGCTGACTTTAGTAGGGAATGCTGATGCTGATGCTGATGCTGATGATGATGAGAAATCGCTTGAAGACCTCCAGCCCCATCCTAATCTCAAGCATGTCGATATTGTAGAATGGAGGGGTGATGCCAAGTTTCCAAGTTGGCTTTCTTTCGTCACAAATCTCGTTCATATTGGAATATATGGTCCTAGTAAATTCAAACATCTCCCGTCCTTTGCTCAATTTCCTTGTCTTAAGCTGGAGTACATGGATGATAATAGCCCAAAAGGAAGTCAAGCAGAACCCCAATCATTCTTCCCATCGCTTAAGCATCTTTTGCTCCGGAATTGCCCAAAAATGAAGAGTTGGTGGAGGAGACAAAACCAATCGATGATGATTCCAATGAGGACGACACAACAGTTATGGGAACATCAACCATGGCATTTCCTTGTCTTTCCTCTTTACAAATTTACAATTGCCCTTTGACTTCAATGCCGTTGTATCCTTCACTCGATAATGAGATAGAGTTGGTGAATACCAGTTCAAGGCCGTTAAAGCAGACCATGAAGATGAACATCAATAGTACGACCCCATCAAGTTCAACCTCTTCCCTTCCTCTCTCCAAATTGAAATCTTTCCGTGTAGACGACATTGAGGGATTGGACACTCACACGCTAGATGAGTGCCTGCAACATCTCGCCTGTCTCAAAGTTTTGAAAATAAGGGATTGCAAGGAGGTTGATTTAGAGGGCATGCAATGGGAACCCCTTAAGAATCTCTATTATTTGGAGATTGATAATATTCCAAAGCTGGTGTCTCTCCCCATTGGGCTTCGACATCTTGTTCAATTGAAAACATTAGGAATTCGTAATTGCAGTGGATTGAGGTTACTCGGTCCTGTGTTCCAACATCTCACTTTCCTTGAAGACCTTTCAGTAAGCAACTGCAAGGAGCTGGAGTTATCTGCTGCTGGCTTCCAAATATTCCAAAATGATACAAGCCTAAGCTCTCTATCACTGGAAAATATTCCAGAGTGTCAGCATCTTCCGGAGTGGCTTCAACATCTAACAAATCTGCAAAAGCTCTATCTCAGGGATTTGCCCAATTTAACATCGCTTCCAGAGGAGATGCGTTGCCTAACCAGTTTGAAGCTGTTATACATACGAGGAATTCCTCAGTTGGGGGCAAGATGTGGGAAGGACAGTGGCGCTGATTGGCATAAGATTGCTCACATCCCCAACATTGAAATAAATTAGTTGTAAACAGGTTGGTCCGTCCTTGTTATTTATTTATTTTTCAAGAAAAATATATTTAATCTCCAACTCTGGGCTCTCATGCCATTCTTCATTCAAGTTGGATGCTGTGTTAAAATATTATTAATTTGAAATCCCTTTGTTTTAATCCCACGTTTTACTTATCATCTTTCATAATATTTTGCTGATACGTGCAGTAAGGCATTGGGGAAAGGCATTTTTCAACTTCAATGAGGTGCTAATTTATCTATTTGCTTTATACTTATCAATCATAATAATAACTTGACAATTGCAATTTAAGGGCTTCTAATAATTTAATTCTAAAAAATCATTGATGTGAAGAGAGAGTCGAATGAAGCTTGCATGCAACCCTTCAAAATGGTTGTACTATATGCTCTGCTTTGTTCGTTTTCCAAAGCACTTACCTATCATATGTTTATATATATATATTTATGTTTTCTCTTAATATAAGCCAACTGATTACTATCTTAGATGGTACCTATGCTATTCACAGGTTCTTAGAGGCATTCAAATTCACAATATTCATTGATGCAGGGCACTCTTTTAGCTGTTTGGAGTTCCAGCCATTGAAGGTCCAAACAGGAAAAAAAGGAAGATGCTTCAGAATATTTGGTGGTAAGGTTGAAGTTGATAAAATGTTTCACTATTTATATATCAACGTCTTTTTACTAAAAACGCATATGTGCAAATATAAGGCTGATAATGGTGAGCACTTTAGTAAAAATATAATTAAATCTCTTTTGCAAAAGGTTTTTAGTGCAAATAAATAATGGGAGTTGTAACCTATTCTATGTTGACGTTTATAATTTTCAGGTTCATTATTGTTTTTGGAAGAATCGTTGTTCAAGCATGACAATTGCCAGACATATTACATTTGAAATTTTATTATTTCACTTTACATTACGAAGAGCTTGATTTATTTTGTGGGTGATGTGTGAATTTAAAGAAGCACACATGTTCATAGTAGGAAGTATTATTGAGTGTCATTGTGATGAACCATTTGAGTGGCGAATGATGATTTTCACTTGCATAGCTAAAGTGAGTTGGGAGATAATTTACTTATTTGTACAAAAGTGAGATTGCATCAAGTGTTCGAGGGGTTATGCTTAAATTATGTCTTTGTACTATGAAGTTTATAGTGGATTCATCTTTGGGCAAAGCCCCGCAGACGTAGAATAAGTTTCGAACTGCGCAAATATCTTGATTGTAATATTTATTTTTCTTGTTGCATAATACATGCCAAACTCTGGAAAAAAACACATTTATACGTTCAAAACAGTATTCAAATGAAGGGACGCACAATTGATTAAGAGAGAGTCCAATGAAGCTTGCATGCTACCCTTCAAAATGGTTGTACTATATGCTCTGCTTTGTTCGTTTTCCAAATTTAAGCACTTACCTATCATATGTTTTTATATATATATATATATATATATATTTATGTTCATAATAATAATTTGTTCTTGTCGTTTAAACAAAACATAAGGTTTTTTCTTTGGAATCTCGATGCGACAAGATACTGCAATCCTCCAAAGGAAGGAAGAACATGGGCAATTTTAACTAAACTTAAAAAACTATTTGAGTTCAAGTTCGGATTTCAAATGCTATTTTCAATTTTAGTTCAAAAAGAAAAACCCTTAAAGCAGACTCACAAACCACTTTTAAGTGGGACATTAAGGTATTCAAATTGAAGTTCAATTGAATGACATTAAATAAAATTCTTAAATTAATTATAAGGAGAATAAAAAGAAGTAGGTCCAAATTATAATTGAAACAGAAAATACGTAATGCATTGAATAAGACCACAAATCAACCTCTCCCATTTTATACGCAACTTAAAAACATCACAAATGTTTTGGCCCCTTTCAATTTAAATCATCTTATATACAACTTTTAGTGGTTGAATAGATGAACCCATGGAAGCTAAAGAGCGTTGCTCATCGTCACTCTAAGAGCTTATATATGGACGATTTATTCATGGGTGATGCGTGGATTTAAAAAAGAACATATGTTTATAGTGGAACCATTATTGAAAATCACCCTTTTAAAATATATTGATGTTTTCATAATAAATTATTACATTTCCACTCTTTTAATAGTTTTATATACACAAACATAAGATGGTAATTTAATATAGTGGAGTGGAGCAAGTAATTATCATAACCGTTTCATATCCATTGTCCAAAAAAAAAAAATCCATCCCACCCCACATCCACTTTTAAGAAAACGATTACTCCATTTGGAATAGATTGATTCTGAATCCATGGAATAATTTGTGTTTTGCCATCCCTACCTCTACTCAAAATTCAAAACCAAATAAAGAAGTGATAAAAAAGATAAGAGCAAGAAGGAATAAGAAGCTCGCGAATGGTTCAACTTCATGATCTGCTTTGTTGATTTCCCAAAATTAACCACTTACCTTATCCTACTAATATGTATGTACAGTTTTGTGTTTTTTTTTTCTTTAAAAAATTGTCCTATTTTTCTCTTAATCTTGTTAAGGTTTTGGGTGTACTAATATTTACATCATCAGTTGTATTTTAACTATATTAGGATGAGTGGTATGAAGTCCCAGAAATTGCCTTCTCTTCCTTTCTCTCCGAATAGAATAGGAGTTAAGTAGGCAGGTCATTGTGATGCCGCTCTACATAGGCTGCCAAAACACTGTGGGTGTGCAAATTACTTGGGAATAAGGAAATACATCCTTTATATTCGACCTACTCCCCATGATCCTTACTACTCTAATTCAGAATTCCAATACCTTGTTTCAACTTTAAACTTTAGTTTAACTATATGTCTTCAGCCATTCCATTCTTGCGATGATTTGTAACTTCAAATTTTAGTTTAGCTATATGTCTTCAGTCACCTTCAAAATCCACAAACAATTCCTTTAGCGATCATGGTCAAAGACTTCTATACTTCAATCAATTTGATACCGTAACCAGATCAAACTCAATAATCAAAGGAGATTGCGCCTTTTGAATCAAAACAAAAGACATCTCACTTGCAACTTCAATAGCCATTAGTACCGCCATTTCCAAAACCCCCGCTGCACAATTACCTGAAAATATGGCCGAACAACCCCCTTCTCATCCCTCAACACCCCCACAGCCCGCCTTTTCATCCAAAATAACCCCAGCCACATTAAACTTCATCCAACCACGAGGAGGGGCTCCCAGTCACCAACCCGATCCTTCCCTACTCTTATAATCAATTAACTAATTCATGGCCACCCCCACCAATCGCTTTCTGAGAAGATACATTCATCAGAGACCGTTCTTGCCCAAACAAATGATCTCAAATTAGTTTGGAATTATAACGAGTCCAGAATTGTAGCCCACCCTTCAAACACTCTATCGTTCCACGAAAACCACATAGTCCAACATGTTGCTGCTACCACCAAAAGCCATAGGCTTTTTTAGAAACCAGACAATTGCACACTTCAGCTCAAGGAGAAAAATTCCTCGAAATTAGACACTTCCTTCAAACAAAAACCCCACCAACAAAACATACCAGACCAAAAACTATTCACATAGGGACATTCTAAAAACATATGATAAAAATTTTCACCACTCTATCACAACCGAGGGCACCCACAATCCAAAGAATCACTATTTATCCCTCGACTAATGAAGAATTCTTTCATTGGGGTACGATTAATGACCAACATCCATACGAAATTGCACACTCATGGTGGAACCTTCAAGTTCCAAATCCTATCAAATCGGAAAAACTCTACAGCCTCCATACCATCTGAGCAAGAGGATAAGACAGGTTTTTAACAGATAAATACCCGCACTATCATGAACCAGCAACTACAAACCTTCCCGTCCTCATTCAATGCAACAAACCCCACCAAATATATAAATTTGTCCACCATACTCTCTTATCTATTTAGCAGCTTTCTCGAAAACAATCTTTCCCATTGCACCTCACCGAAACAATAATTATAAACCACATCCTTAACTAGACCATTCCTTTATTGTGGCCAAACAAAAAGTCTTGAATGCTTTAAATATTTTTATTGCTTTATTAAAGTAGTAACAATCTTTATTGCTTTAAATATTTTTATTACTAATTATTTAGCTTCCTTTTGAGATTAGGGAGGGAAAAGAAAAGAGATTGACAAATATGTCTACAAACGACGTGTCGAAGTCTGTTTTATTATTTTTATTTTTTAGGGTAAATATCAAAATTATTATTGTGATGTGTGATTGTAATTTGATAGATAAATTTTGATTCAGTGCAATTATATAAATAAAATTTTATTTGTGATTCAAATATATTAATGAAATTTTAATTTTGATTCAATTATACACATTTAAAAAAAATATTAATCTATTTTTATATTAAATAAATATAATTATACATGAAAACGTAAATGTTAAAACATACACACATTACCCGTAGAGTTTATAAAGTATTTTAAAGATGTCACCACTCACCCACCCACCCACTAAGTAATAATTAAATAAAAAAAAGTTACTAATTTTATATTAGGGACAGTCTTTATAAATTTTCTGCAGTTTCAATTGTATTTTTCTGGATGATAATGAATAGCAGCACAGTGACGCTATGAATAAAGAAGAACAAGTTGGGCAGAATTTTCAATTGAGTTTATTATATTATATATTTTAAAGGATAAAGAATCGAATTTAATTTTAGTGTTAATTGAAAATTCAATCATAAGTCTTTATCTCTCCATTTGTAGTTTTAAAATATTATTACTCTTTTATACTATACTCTTATTATTAATTATTAACATAGTTAATATTGACATAATTACAAGGCATATTAGATACAAATACAAGATAAATTAGATACAGACGTAGTTTCCTACCCTCATTTGTTACACACTATCTTTGACCATCTCAACGCACTATTTTTAAAATTACATTTTGACTTTCAAATTTTTTTAAATTTACATTTTGATCCTTGAATTTTCTCAAAATTACGTTTTAACCTTAAATTCTTCGAAACTTCATTTTTTTGACTCCGTTTTTCTATTTTTCTTCGATTTTTTGTGTATAAAGTTATTTTCTTCGTATTTTAAAATCAATCTTTTTTTTTCTCAATGATTTCGATTTGCAATTCTTTCGTATTTCGTATTTTATCTTATGCTTAATTTTACATGTACTTATCTGCTTAATTGTTCTATTTAATTTTACCAATAAATTGCATATTCGTATTTAATTTACACACTCATCTTTAAATCAAAATTATTTTTTGTCACAAAAAATACATACAAATAATTCTAAAATCAAGGCAATATTTCTTTATTACGGATTTTAAAAAATTGTGCCTTAACTTACTAGGCGCGATTTTTCTTTAAACCAGAATAATCGAATACCCTTTTAAAGGTTTAAAGTTGGCCACGAAGGAATGCTCGTTATTTTCGGATCTCAAAATGTTATATCCTAACTGATTGGACATGACTTTCTTCCTCGATCATTTCGAAATAATGAGACTTCCTCATGAAATTCGATTTCCTTCTTAAACGTGTACATCAAATAAATCATGCATTTAAGGATCGTATTTTAAACTTCACTCGAGTTTTCAAATTTTTAACAATCAAGACCGGATAATAATCGACGTGGTACCAATTTTGGCCGTGTGTGGGTGCTAATCCTTCCTCACACGTAACCGACTCCCGAACCCCTTTTCTGTGTAACATCCGCGTTTTTGAACCTGAGTTGGAACAATAATAATGTCGAGTTAAGAGTTAGATATGTGGTTAAAATAAGAAGATTAGGAAAAATTAAGGATTAATTAGAAATTGTGAGAAAATAGGAAGGACTAAATAGCAATTTGTCCAAATTGAATTATGAGTTATCATGGAAATTAGATTGATTAAGGAGGGGCAAAAGAGTAATTTGGTGGAAGATATTTTTGGAGGCAATGTTTGGGCCAAAGTGTAAAGTTGGAAGGCTCAAGGACTAAAACTACAATTTTACCATTATTATATTTTCATAAAAAGAAATTGATAGAAAAATCTAGAGAAATGAAGAAAAGAAATGATAAAAAAGCTATAAAAGTCATCAGCCATTGTGTTTCACGTTAGCCACCATTTTTCACCATTTCAACTTTTGCTTTTCTTTCAAATTAGTCCTTTTTCACCAAATACAAACCAATTAAGCTAGTTTCTTCCAAATTTCTTTAAGATTAGTGAATAAAATTAATAGAGAAGTGTAGTAGCTATCCAATTGTTAAAAGAAATGCAGCCATACTTATCTTGGAGGAGAAAGAAAATGGGAATTAGTGTTGAATACAAGCGATTAAGGTAAGAAAGCTAAACTCCTCTTTAAATACATGTTAGTTTTGGTTTAGAAACATAGATTATGATATGTTAGAATGATTTTAATATGAATATATGTGTTTTGTATGAAATTGAAGAGAAAGGAAAAGAGAAGATCAAAGAGGGAAAGGAAGCTTTCTACAAGAGTTGTAAGTACTACAAGTATTAAAAGACTTAGTAACAATTAAGTTAAAATATTTATAATTTTAATATATATGATTAATCAATGATGAAAATGAGATGTTTAATTATAAGTATGATAATTATGTGTGATTGAATGAAATTTAGTATAAAGAAACATGAGAAAGGAATTAATCTCATTGAAACAGTTTAGATAGAACAGAAGACTAAGTTCGAAAATTCACCAAAAATTGTATAAAAAGAGTTAAGAGTTGAATTAAATATGTAATTAAAGATTATTGAGTTTAGTTTCATATGGAAGAAACAGTGAAATAAAAGGAGTTGTATATTTCCAGATATACTAGTTTTAGTGTAACAAGGTCAGAGTGGATTCGGGTTCTCCTGTTCTGACTTTGAAAAATCATAGAGAAATGTAGAAAAAATTATTAGAGACTGAAATTTATATGGTTGAATCTTTAATGAGTCTATTTTCAAAATAAATAGACAAGAACATTATTGGATCTCTTTACTAAAAGATAAATAATTTTTAGTAAAAAAGGTTGAAACTGTTAGGCAGCAGAGAAGCGGTAAATTGAAAGAATTTACTGTACAAATTGACTAAAGTAAAAATTCTGAAATTTTTATGGTAAAAAGATATTTGAGTCTAATTTCAGAATCATTAAGCGGATTATAATTTCAAATTCTGTAGCTCAAGATATAAATAATTTAGTGACTATGACTCAAATGGACAGTTTTGAAAATTAATGTGAAAATAAGAGTAAAGAGGTATATGATGATATATATGTGATGAACAATGTATGAAATATTATGTGTTTAATTATAAATATTGATTATATGATAAAATGGTGATATTGTGAAAGCCATTGAGGAAATAAAGGTGAAAAATACATTATTATGTATATGTGAAGAAAAATGTATATATGATGTATAAGTTGTGAATGATTTGTGATCAAGATTGAAAGTGAAAGTGAAAGTGAAATTGGAATTGAAATTAATAAGAATTGTAAATTGAAAATCCCTATTAACTAGTCGGGCTGAGTCGGATATAGTTGGCATGTCATAGGATTGGAAGAGTTCAGGGATACTTCGACCTTGAGTCAATGAGACACTGGGTGTCATTATTTTACTTCGGATAGATTCGATGAGGTACTGGGTACCACTTTACTTCGGCTAGGCCGATGAGACACTGGGTGTCACTTTATTGCTTCGAACTATCCGATGAGGCACTGAGTGCCATTCTAGTGTGTTTGGTTGGATTTGTGTATCCGCTAAGATACGAGTCTTGTTAATAGGGTAAACAATGTGAAAAAGAAAGAATGTGCAAATTGTGATATTGAGGTAAGTGAAATGATAATTACATGAAAGGTAAGTACAATATATGTATAAGAAATCAAAGAATGATAAAACTAAGTAAACTAAGTAAGCTAAGAGATTGGAATGGCTAAAATATGAAATGAAGTAGAATATGTGAATTCATAACACTACTATAAGTTAAATGTTATACACATAAAAGATATGTATTTTACATGAATAAATAATTATATGAATGAGTTTGAAATGTGTGATTAAAGGATGAATGACTAATGACTCTTGTAGTACTTACTAAGCCTTCACCGGCTTAACGCGTTTATTTCAACGCGTAAGTATAAGACCTCCGAAAAGCTAAAGTTGGATTAGGTGTCTCTCATCAAATCACATCAATATTGGAAGATTGCAAGGCAATGTATTTTTATTTTGTGTGAAATGGCATGTACAAATGCTAAAGTGTTTATATAATTTCAGGGAGTTAGTTTGAAGTTTCTAGCTATATTTATTGATTTTAGAATAGAGGTATCAATATTTTAAGGTGGTAACGATACCAGAGTTCCAGAATGCCCCATTGGTTTCGTTTTTAAGCAAAAGTATCGATATTTGCCCTGTTTTGAGTAAAAATTACATTTTCATTATTTTCAAACTGATTTTAAGTTTCGATTTTTATTATACTTGATTATTTTGTGATATTTTGAGTAAAACGATTCAAGTACATAGTATTTGAAAGAAAATTTTATTATACTCAGTTTTAATTCTCTGACACTGTATGTAATAGTCTTATACCGGGTTTATACATGTGAACCGGGTGTAGGGGTGTTACATTCTGGATTTCGAAAATCAAAATATTTTTCAAAACGGATTTAAAACGTTTTGTGATGATTTAATCACACCAAACAAAAAAATTGGTGACGATTCCCATGTTTCAATTTTTAAAATATTTTTCGAGACGCTTTTAAAAAAAAAATAATTTCGACAACGGTGAGATGTTTTATTAGGATAAACTACATTCAATTTCAGTAAATTATACTATCAACACTACATATTATTATTATTATCAGTTGTTTTATTATTAAATATTTTTATTGCTTTATTAAAGTAGTAACCATCTTTATTGCTTTAAATATTTTTGGTAGCATTTGAATTATTTTAATATACGTAAGTGGGGTGATGATTTTTCTTTCTTTATTATTGGAAAATTTACCCCTTTCTTTTGTTCCATGTCATGTTGGAATAAGAGTTTGAATAATAGGTTTGCAGTAGTCAATGTTTTTACTTGGTTGTTCTTGATTTAATTTTTATTGAGCAATAAATGAAGAGGAATTTTGCACCAAGATTATGAATTCATTGTCATCATTTTTACCAATGATTTAGTGAAGAAATTTGAGATCATTAAAGATATTTATCCTTATCCAATTATTACGTGAGGTGTTTATGGATCAGGTCGATCGAGTTTGGACTGATCCTAAATATGATATTAACATATTTTATATTTGTTTAAGCTCGATCCAGTTTGAAATCTAAACCTAAAATTTTACTCAAAGTTGTAACATCTCAAACTCGACCTAGACGTAATGATCGAATCTAGTGGAACTATATTAGGTTGTTTCAAAACATTGGTTTAAATCAAACTCAATGCATGTTTCGAAAATATAAAATTTTGACAAAAACTCTAACCAAGATTTGAAAACCTTTATCGAATACCCAGAATTCACATTTAAACTCGCGCGTTTTGAAAGTACTAACATTAAATAAAATTATTAAATTTATTGTAAGAAGGAAAATAAAGGAAAATATGTAATGCATTGAATAAGACGGCTTCAACCCATCATTTTCTTTGTTTCTTATCCATTTTAAGTCAACTATAATTTAGACCATCCATTTTAAAAATAGCCCATTATTTTAACTAATGGTTTAAAATTTACTATTAATCCATAAATTATGAATTTAATTTTATATTTTAATTTAATTATTTTTAATATTTACTCAAATAATAATTATCAAATCTATTAAATTCATTTTCTTGCAACAAATATATTATTACGTGTAGTGTCATCCTAACTTAATATTTATACATAATACTTGCAAGAAAAGTAGCATTATTTTAATTAATAAATTAAATAGTACTGCACTGAAATTTTAAATTTCAAAAAATTGTAGAGATCAAAAAGTATCAAAATAAAAAATATAGATTAAATTCACAATTTTTGCATAGCTTGAGACCAATAATAAATTTATACATAACAAACTTAATTGCTATTGTTTTATCAAATAAATATTCGAAAATTTGAAAAGAAAAAAACAACCATAAGAAACATTAAATGGAAATGTAACTTTTTTAATATCTAAAATTGTGTTGCTATGTAACATCTCATACTCATCCCAAATGTTAAGATTGTTGGAAGCGTAGTGAACACTCGATAAACTTTACAATTCGTACGATATTATTAATACGAAACGAAATATGATTACAACAAGAACACTAGCTGCAGCTAATTTTACAAGCACCACTAATTAAAGCTTTTCAAAGCTTTCTTCTATCTTTCCTATTTTCTAACTTCACTCATACTCATTCAAAAAAACTAACAATACATATATATATGATAGAAAACCGCCTTAATTGCTGTCACTTGTTGCTAATTTTTTACATTTGCTTGATCATTTTTCTGCCACGCATTTCTTGCTAATGATTCAAGTTTTGGCACTTTAAAATGCAGCCACTTCATCCTAATTCACAGCCTTAATCTTTCTTAATTGCTAAGCATCTATGTGCTGTCATATACATTTTGCTGCTGCCATATATTCTTTAGTTGCTGCCAAGTGTTATCTTCATCACCAAACTTTTGCCACATGTAAAATCAAGTTTGATTCTAACAAAGATCAAGTTTGGAGGGCTAAGAAAATTCCAACCTTAAATAGTAAAAACATGAATGTTTCCAAACCGTTAAAAGACATATGAACAATTCATCCCCACCAATCTTTAAAAACAATGGACAAACAAAGATCACCTAAATCGGTGAATTACTTGAAATTCAGTCAAACAAACAAAATGAGTTTAAAACTCAATGTGTGTAACCTATATACATGATCAAATCAATGTTGTATGCATATATACGGTTGAGTATAACTCATATTTTTGTCAAATTTGGGAAATAATTTTCTAATTAAACTTTGTTTATTTGTTTCAGTCAAACTTTTATTAGTTTAGATTATTTTTTTCATTATTAGTGAAAAATGTGCCAAAAAACACAAGGTGATGTCTTGCCTACGAAACAGTGTTTCAAACGTGATCTTTACAAGAATGATACTCCCAAACAAGCTTGAAATAAGCTCAAGGAGGAGTTCCAGGATTCATAGAAGACAAAGTAGCAGCAGAGTTCCAGGATTCACAGAAGACAAGGTAGCAGCAGATGATAAATCTTAGACGAGGTTTTCAAAACCTTAAGATGAAGGAAACTGAGACTGTGAAGCAATATTCAGATCGAATCATGGTAGTGAACTAGATAAGACTGTTAAGGGCCCAATTCGCAGATAGTTAAGTAGTTTAGAAGGTGATTACCACACTTTCTGAGAGATACGAATCAAAGATATCCTCACTGAAAGATTGAAGAGATCTATCATACATCTCACTCGCAGAGCTAGCTAATACTCTATATGCCTAATGCAAAAACTGCAAGCAGTCTGACGATGTAGAGAAAGTATACAAAAACAAATGGCATACTCAACAACAAAATACAGAGGCACACACACACACACAAAATTAAGCAAATGACATAAGCGTTAAGTGAGATTATAATTCTCATCAAAATTGAAATAATATACTACTAATTACATGATAACCACCATTTTCAAAAGGGAATTTTTTAACTTGTTGGAAATCTCACAATAATTGCTTCAACTTCTTGATCGTTGACGATTGCATGACTAATACTTGATGAAAATCTGTGATAATCATCAGGATGAAAAAATGGCGGCATCGTCAAAGCGAAGGCCAAGTGACGACGTATTGGTGGAACAATCAGAGGAACCATCAACTCTGGTACTATTGAAGCCGTAGAAGGAGGTTGTTACGGCAGCCCGGGACCATCAGAGGCTCGAGCGCCGCAGAGCATGGAGGTTCATGATTTCGAGGGGGAATGGGACGAGGGTATAATTGAAATTAGGGAAATGGGAACAGAGAGAAAGTGAGGGTTTTAATTTAAACATGAGAGAGAGAGAGAGAGAGTAGGAAACAGGGAAAAGGGAGGGAATCTTTTGTTCGGATAAATGTGGAGGGAAACATTCTGCATATAATTACAATTTAATGTACTAATTTCATTTGTTTTTATGAATAAGTCACTGGATTTAGTAATATATGTATGCCTTGTAGAACCATGAAAATATAATAGAAGAATAAGGGTTAGCAATGGTCCATATAAATAGCTTTATACATATGAATAGTGATGTTTTAATCTCACCATAACAACTCATAAACACCACTAATTGTTTAACTAATAATAAATAATATATAGTCGTAAAATGTAGACACCATTGTAAGTTTAATTAGCAAAGCTGAAGCACATGATGGCAGGCAGTGATTCCAATGCATCCTCTCTCTTCTTCTTTTTTTTTTTTGGTTTTAGTATAAGAAATAAAGTTTAACTAATTATAATAATAATATAAAACACATTATAATTCCAGCTCAATTCAAAAGTGCTCACAACTTGTGCTTCTGTATTCATTGCATCATTATCAAGATCATTTTTTATTTAATTATTCCTTAATCAGTGGGTGCTCAGACCCTATATGTATGTCTACATTAACACCTGCCTTTCATCTTCTTCCAATCCTCCTCTTTCAGTAATCAAACACTTGATTTCAGTTTGAACCAACAATGGCCGAAGCAATTGCTTTCAACATTGCCAAAGAGCTCATTACTAAGTTGAGTTCTCCTGCTCTCTCTCAAATTGCACTGTGGTGGAATCTCAAACATGACCTTGACGACCTCAAAAGCACTGTCTCTGCAATCAAAGCTGTGCTTCTTGACGCAGAAGAGCGATCCGTGACCGACAATCTCGTCAAAGATTGGCTTGAAAAGCTGAGAGATGTACTTTATGATGCCGAAGACTTGCTCGATGATTTCTCTACCGAAGCTTTGCGGAAAGATCTATTGGGTGGGAACAAACTGACGAAAGAGGTACGCCTTTTCTTCTCGAGCTCAAACCAGTTTGCTTACGGTCTCAAAATGGGTCGGAAAATTAAGGCCATTAAGGCTAGGTTGATTTCAATTGGGAGTGAAGCCAAGGTGTTCAACTTGGTAGAGCGTGACCGTCCCATGGAAACCTCTTTCATGACTAAAAAGAGGCAGCTAACGCACTCTTTCAAAGAAAAAATAATAGGGAGGGACGATGATAAAGCAGATCTTCTAAAACTCGTGTTAGAGTTTGAAAGTGAAGAGAATGTTTACATCATTCCAGTTGTGGGGTTTGGAGGGTTAGGGAAGACTGCTTTGGCTCAGTTTGTCTATAATGATGAAATGGTCAAAAATCATTTTGAGTTGATGATGTTTGTGTGTGTTTCAGATGTTTTTGATGTCAAAATAATTGTAGAAAACATTATCAAATCTGCAACTGGCCAAGCAGCAGATCAAAATCTCGAAATGGATCAATTGCAAAAACAACTTCGAGAAAAAATTGGTGGGAAAAAATATTTGCTTGTTTTGGATGATATTTGGAATGATGAGTGGGAAAAATGGGTTAGTTTAAAAGAGTTACTGGTAGGTGGGGCTAAAGGAAGTAGGATAATAGTAACTACTCGTTCTTCTAAGGTAGCCAAGATCACTAGTAAATGTCAGCCTTATGTTCTGAAAGGCTTGTCTGATAATGATGCTTGGTCTTTGTTCAAAGAGATAGCATTTGAACAAAGATATGCAGACTCAACAGATTCAGGCTTTGTGGAAATAGGAAAGCTGATTTTGAAAAGGTGTTGTGGAGTTCCCTTAGTCATAAGGACGATAGCTGGTACGTTATCTTTCAAAGAAACTAAAAATGAGTGGCTTTCTTTTAAAGAAAACGAACTTGCTAGAATATCTCAGAACGAAGGTGAGATTTTACCTACACTTAAGTTGAGTTATGATCATCTCTCATCCCATCTGAAGCATTGTTTTGCTTATTGTCGACTATATCCAAAAGATCATCAAATTGATGTACGAACTCTTGTTCAGTTTTGGATTGCACAAGGTTTCGTAAAGCAATTAAATCCAAGCCAATCTCTTGAGGAGATCGGATTTGGATATTTTAAAGATTTAGTTGAAAGAAGTTTCTTTCAAGAGGTAGTAGAATATGGATATAGGGTTGTGAGATGTAGAATGCATGATTTAATGCATGATCTAGCTGAATCAGTGGCCGGGATGGAGAGTATTATTGTAGATTCAAATAAAATTGCAAGTAAGGATGGTGAAAAATGTCGCCACATATCAATTAAACTTTCATTAATTCCTTTGTTTAAGGGCAAGAAGTTGCGAACCTTGTTACGGTTACCAAACACGGTAACTAAAGATTTCAGCCCTGAAACTTGGGATTTGATAATTGCAAATTGTAGATGCTTGCGTGTATTGGATCTGAATTGTTCATATATTCATATGATTTCACCTTCCATTTACAAGTTGAAACATTTGAGGTATCTTGATCTTTCTCACAATTTCAATCTTAAGATTCTCCCAAAAAGTATTTGCAAGATTCAGAATTTGCTTGCGCTGAAACTTGGTGGGTGTCGTAAGCTTGAAGAATTGCCAAAGAAGATTGAAAAATTGGTGAATCTTACCCATCTTGGGTTTCAAGATTGTTGGAGCTTAACTCATATGCCACGTGGAATAGGGAAGCTGACTTCACTTGAGACGTTAAGCATGTTTGTAGTGGATAAAGATGGGTCCCATGGCGGTGCAGATCTAAGTGAATTGAGACACCTTAACAACTTAAGGGGAGAGCTTAGAATAAGAAATTTGGGATTCGTAAAAAATGCAAAAGAGAAGTTTAAGGCTGCTAATTTGAAAGAGAAGCAACATTTGAGATCGCTGACGTTAGTATGGAATAATTATATAGATGATGCCGATAATGATGAGAAGTCACTTGAAGACCTCCAACCCCATCCTAATCTCAAGGAGCTCTGTATTGGAGAATGGAGGGGTGATGCCAAGTTTCCAAGTTGGCTTTCTTTGCTCACAAATCTCGTCAAAATTACCATAAGGGATCATTGTAATTTCAAACATCTCTCGTCCTTTGCTCAATTGCCTTGTCTTCAACGCCTGGAGATTTATGATTGTGCTAAGCTGGAGTACATGGATGATAATAGCCCAAAAGAAAGTCAAGCAGAACCCCAATCATTCTTCCCATCGCTTAAGCATCTTTTGCTCCGGAATTGCCCAAATATGAAGAATTGGTGGAGGACGACAAAACCAATCGATGATGATTCCAATGAGGACGACACAACAGTTATGGGAACATCAACCATGGCATTTCCTTGTCTTTCCTCTTTACAAATTTACAATTGCCCTTTGACTTCAATGCCGTTGTATCCATCACTCGATGATGAGCTAGAGTTGGTGAATACCAGTTCAAGGCCGTTAAAGCAGACCATGAAGCTGGACATCACTAGAACGACCCCATCAAGTTCAACCTCTTCTCTTCCTCTCTCCAAATTGAAATCTTTCCGTGTAGACAACATTGAGGGATTGGACACTCACACGCTAGATGAGTGCCTGCAACATCTCACCAGCCTCAAAAGTTTAGATATATTTGATTGCAAGGAGGTTGATTTAGAGGGCATTCAATGGGAGCATCTAATAAATCTGCAAAGGCTTTGTCTCGTTGATTTGCCCAATTTAACATCGCTTCCGGATGAGCTGCGTTGCCTAACCAATTTGCAGCAGTTAAATATATATGATGTTCCTCATTTGAAGGAAAGGTGTGAGAAGGACATTGGTGCGGATTGGTATAAGATTGCTCACATCCCTTCAGGTTGGTCTTTTCATTAATTTCCTTACTGAAATACTACTCCTACTCCTACTAATTCTTTCATTATCATTTTTCATAATATTTTTGCTACTTTGTGCAGTAACCCATGAGTATATTCCTACTAGATATTATATCTGAAAGGCATTTGACAACTTGAAGAAATTAGATGCAGAAAAAGAGGAGGTAATTACTTAAATGCTTTACATTTATAAATCATATATAACCCCGTAACTAAGCTTCATCTTTTCCAGCATAAGCTCAATGGAAGAGGCAAAAAACAGGACATGCATTCTTCATCAGCTGATCTGTCCTTGGCAATGTAACCTACGCTTTCTATCTTCAATTGGAAGTGAGGCCAACACTTTTGGCTTCATTCCGCGTGATCGCCCCGCGGAAACCTCTTTCATGACTAGAAAGAGGCTGGAAGAACACTCTTTTGAGCGTGAAGATGAAATAATAGGGAGGGATGATGATAAAGCAGCTCTTCTAACACTCGTGTTAGAGTTTCAAAGTGAAGAGAATGTTTATATCATTCCAATTGTGGGGTTTGGAGGGTTAGGGAAGACTGCTTTGGCCCAACTTGTCTATAACGATGAAATGGTCAAAAGTCATTTTGAGTTGACGATGTTTGCCTGTGTTTCAGACAATTTTGATGTGAAAGTTATTGTAGCAAACATTATCAAATCTGTGACTAATAAAGCACCTGATCAAAATCTTGAAATGGATCAATTGCAAAAACAGCTTCGAGATAAAATTGATGGGAAAAAATATTTGCTTGTTTTGGATGACATTTGGAACGAGGACCCAGAAAAGTGGTATAGGCTAAAGAAGTTATTGATGGGTGGGGCTAAAGGGAGTAGGATCATAGTAACTACTCGATCTCTAAAGGTAGCGGAGATTGCTAATAAATGTGAATCCCATGTTTTGAAACTGAAAGGCTTATCTGATGATGATGCTTGGTCTTTGTTCAAAAAGATAGCATTTGAGCAAAGATATGCACACTCAACAAATTCAGCCTTTGTGGAAGTAGGGAAACAGATTTCGAAAAGGTGTGGTGGGGTTCCTTTAGCCATAAGGACGATAGCTGGTACGTTGTCTTTGAAAAAAACTGCAAATGAGTGGCATTCTTTCAAAGAAAATGAACTTGCTAAAATATCACAAATTGAAGGAGATATTCTACCTACACTCAAGTTGAGTTATGATCATCTCCCGTCCCATTTGAAGCATTGCTTTGCTTATTGCCGATTGTATCCAAAAGATTATGAAATTGAAGTACAAACGCTTGTTCAATTTTGGATTGCACAAGATTTCGTAAAGCAATTGAATCCAAGTCAATCTCTTGAGGAGATCGGGTTTGGGTATTTTAATGATTTAGTTGAAAGAAGTTTCCTTCAAGAGGTAGGAGAAGGATATCAGGGAGAAAGGCTAACATGTAAAATGCATGATCTAGCGGAATCAGTAGCAGGGATGGAGAATAGTATTGTAGATTCAAAAAACCCTGCAAGTAAGGATGGTGAAAACTATCGCCACATCTCAATTGAACCTTCATTAATTCCTTCGTTTAAGGGAAAGAAGTTGCGAACCTTATTACATTTTGGAAACTGGAGAACTCAAGATTTCAGGTATGAAACTTGGGATTTGATAATTGCAAATTGTAGATGTCTGCGTGTATTGAAATTGAATCGTTTAGATATTCAAATGATTTCACCCTCCATTTACAAGTTGAAACATTTGAGGTACCTTGATCTTTCTTACAATTACGATATTAAGATTCTCCCAAAGAGTATTTGCAAGATTCAGAATTTGCTAGCGCTGAAACTTGACGGGTGTCATGGGCTTGAAGAATTGCCAAAGAATATTGAAAAATTGGTGAATCTTACCCATTTAGGGTGTGAAGGTTGTTATGGCTTAACTCATATGCCACGTGGAATAGGGAAGTTGACATCACTTGAGACGTTAAGCGAGTTTGTAGTGGATAAAGATGGGTCCCATGGCGGTGCAGATCTAAGTGAATTGAGACACCTTAACAACTTAAGGGGAGAGCTTAGAATAAGCAATTTGGGATTCGTAAAAAATGCAAAAGAGAAGTTTAAGGCTGCTAATTTGAAAGAGAAGCAACATTTGAGATTGCTGGTTTTAAATTGGGATGATGATGATGATGTTGATGCTGATGATGATGATGAGAAGTCACTTGAAGATCTCCAGCCCCATCCTAATCTCAAGGAGCTCAGTATTCGAGGATGGAGGGGTGATGCCAAGTTTCCAAGTTGGCTTTCTTTCCTCACAAATCTCGTTGATATTAGAATATATGGTCCTAGTAAATTCAAACATCTCCCGTCCTGTGCTCAATTGCCTTGTCTTAAAGGGCTGGTGATTTCTAATTTAACGGAGCTGGAGTACATGGATGATAAAAGCCCAAAAGGAATTCAAGGAGAACCACAATCATTCTTCTCATCGCTTAAGTGGCTTTGCCTCTTCGATTGCCCAAACATGAAGAGTTGGTGGATGATTAATGATGATTCCAACGTGGACGACACAACAGTTATGGGAACATCAACCATGGCATTTCCTTGTCTTTCCTCTTTAACAATTCACAATTGCCCTTTGACTTCAATGCCGTTGTATCCATCACTCTATGATAAGCTAGAGTTGGTGAATACCAGTTCAAGGCCGTTAAAGCAGACCATGAAGGTGAACATCACTAGTACGACACCATCAAGTTCAACCTCTTCTCTTCCTCTCTCCAAATTGAAATCTTTCCATGTAGACAACATTGAGGGATTGGACACTCACACGCTAGATGAGTGCCTGCAACATCTCACCCGTCTCAAAGTTTTGAAAATAAGGGATTGCAAGGGGGTTGATTTAGAGGGCATGCAAGGGGAATATCTAATAAATCTGCAAAGTCTTTCTCTCGCATCTTTTCCCAATTTAACATCGCTTCCGAAGTGGATTCAACATCTATTAAATCTGCAATGGTTTTCTCTCATTGATTTGCCCAATTTAACATCGCTTCCGGATGAGATGCGTTTCCTAACCAATTTGCAACGGTTAAATATATATAGAGTTCCTCAGTTGGAGGAAAGGTGTAAGAAGGACAGTGGTGCGGATTGGTATAAGCTTGGTCACATCCCTGAAGGTTGGTCTTTTCATTAATTTCCTTATTGAAATACTACTCCTACTCCTACTCCTACTAATTCTTTAACTATCACTTTTCATAATAATTTTGCTACTTTGCGCAGTAATCCAGTTGCCTAGACTTTTATTGTGAAAGGCATTTGACAAGTTTAAGAAATTAGATGCAGAAAAAGAGGAGGTCATTACATAAATGCTTTGCATTTATAAATCATATATAACCCCGTAACTAAGCTTCTTCTTTCTCAGCATGAGTTCAATGGAAGAGGGAAAAAACAGGACATGCATTCTTCATCAGCTGATCTGTCCATGGCATTGTAACCTACGGTCTCTATCGCTGGCAAAAATTCCAAAGTGTCGGCATCTTCCGGAGTGACTTCAACATCTAACAAATCTCCTTGATTTGCCCAATTTAACAACGCTTCCGGACGTAATAGGACCGCATGGTTAGAGTATTTTTTTCATATCTGTGAGTTCATAAAATGTTTCATTATTTATATATGAACAGCGACACACATATGTGCAAATATAAGGCTGATAATGGTCAGCATTTTAGTAAAACAATAATTAGATCTCTTTTGCAAAAGGTTTTGAGGTGTAAATAAATAATGGGAATTGTAACATAATACATTTATAATTTTCAGGTTCATTGTTGCTTTTGGAAGAGTTCTTAGTCAAGCATGACAA
Source organism: Gossypioides kirkii (assembly GCA_005610355.1). Lineage (NCBI taxonomy): Eukaryota > Viridiplantae > Streptophyta > Magnoliopsida > Malvales > Malvaceae > Gossypioides > Gossypioides kirkii. Next base: position 54,679,200 of record CP032253.1, on the reverse strand, counting down.
TTATCGGAGATATCGTGTTTTGAAGTTTATTATTCTACTCTACATGGAGCTTATGAAGAGATTGACTGATTCTGGAGCTTATATATAGAAGAGTTATTTCATGGGTGATTTGTGAATTTAAAGAAGCACACATGTTTATAGTAGGAATTATTGTTGAGTGACATTGTTATACACCATCCAACTGTCAAATGTTGATTTTCACATGCATAGCTAAAATGAGTTGAGAGAGAGTTTACTTAATTGTACAACAGTGAGATTGCATCAAGTGTTCGAGGGGTTAAGCTTAAATCATTTCATTGTACTATGAAGTTCATAGTGTATTCATCTCTGAGCAAAACCCCGCAAATATAGGACGAGTTCCGAACTGCGTAAACATCTTGATTGTGCTCTTTATTTTTCTTGTTGCATAATACGTGCCAATTCAGGAAAAAACACATCAAACTACAATTTGAATCTTGATACATAAGGATTTTCCTTTGGAATCTCGATACGACGAGATACTGCGATCCTCGAAAGGAAGGAAGAACATGGGCAATGACGGGTGTTTCTTGTAAGCTAAGGAAATGAAGGTCTCGTAGGAGGATTCTAGCCCATCAATTCCCTCTATATAGCAACAGTGAACCTGGAAATGATATTATCAATATACAATACGATAGAACTGATCTCGTATAGACTGAACAGTGTCCAAATGTACAAGAAACATTTACTGTTACTAAAAATGTAACTCCATATTTTGTGCACAAATGGTGGCCAAACACAAATCCGTTGTGTCCAATTGGTCCGATTAATTAAATCATTAAAATAAATAAAAATAAAAATCTAATTTAACCGCCAAATACAATCAGTTTTTTGCCCTACACAATCATCTGTACCGATTCCCGAGTGAATCGATTCTATGCCTTTCTTTGGACTGATATCCCAATCCGATTCAAACAACCTTAACTAAACTTAAAAAAACTATTTGTGTTGAAGTTCGAATTTCAATTGCTATTTTCAATACTAGTTCAAAAAGAAAAGCCCTTAAAGTAGACTTACAAACCACTCTAAGTAGGACATTAAGGTATTAAAATTCGACTTACTCAATAGCTCAAGCTTGACTAACCAATAATTAAACCGAATTCCACTAACATTAGTAACAGCAAAACTCGAAAATTTCAACTATAAATATGTTAGAGATTAAATTGAACCACAAAGTGAAAAAACATGAAGGAAGCAATAGAAGTTAATATAATAACATGAAGTGAAAAAATAACTGGATTCCTATAATCATACGATTATTTATAGATATTGTTATATTTGATGTGTCATATAGTTATATTATACACACAATAATATCACTTTATTAGAAAGTAAAATTACTTAGTCACTAAAAAAATATAATAAAATTCTTAAATTAATTAGGAGGAGAATAAAAAGAAGTAGGTCCAAATTATAATTGAAAAAGAAAATATGAAATGCATTGAATAAGACCACAAATCAACCTCTCCCATTTTATACGCAACTTATAAAATAGGAGTTAAGTTAATTCAACCTACTCCCCATCATCCTCAGGGGCCTTACTACTCTGATTCAGAATTCCAATACCTTAAGTTAATTCATAAATTATGAATTTAATTATTTTTAATATTTACTCAATTGCTAATTTTATTAAATTAAATCTTATGCAACAAATATATTATTACGTGTAGTATACATAATACTTGCAAGAAAAGTGGCACTATTTTAATTAATAGATTAAATGGTATTGCAGTGAAATTTCAAATTTCGAAATATTGTAATGTGTTAAAAAATTGCAATGAAGCCCAAATAATTTGTTGCATTATTGATTTAAAATTTTGATGTTTGCGATCCTTAATTTTGTATTTATTTACTCATTATTATGAAATTAATAATTTTTTATTTTGTTTTTAAAGAAAAAATATATAATATTTAGGTAAAAAAATTTCAAGCTTAGATTCGTCTCACTTTTAAGATATTAAATTAATGGATTCGTATATTTAATGTATCATGTAATTGTATTATACACACAATAATATCACTTTATGAGAAAATAAAATTATTTATTCATTAAAAATATAATAATATAATATCATTTGATTCATTAATAGTTAATTGTATAACATTAAATAAAATTCTTAAATTAATTATAAGAAGAAAAGAAAAAGTATGTCCAAATAATTATAAATAAAAAAGAAAATATGTAATAAGACGGCTTCATTTGATACTTGCAAGATAAAGCCATATTATTTTAGTTAATGAATTAAATGATATTGCAGTAAAATTTTAAAATTCGAAAAGTTATAGTAATTAAAAAATATCAAATTGAAAAACAAAAATTAAATTTATAATCTATACTTAGTTTGAGATCGATAGCAGATTTAGACATAACAAATTTATCTGCTATTATTTTATCTAAGATTGATATTTCATAATTTAAAATGTATATCAAATTAGAGTAGATGAGTTAAATCTATTAGAATAATAATAGATAATAATGTATAGTGTATCGAAAAATAATTTCTATTAATCACACAATTTTTTAGAAATTGCAAATATTTAGATTTTTTTTTTCACATATTAATGGCCAATTTTATTTTGCTATTCCCCCCATTTACTATAACAAAATTAAAAGCCCCAAATTAAAGTATGTCACAAGTTTTTATAGTCATTGTAAATTCAAATTTTAGCTTATATATGTTTATTTTTAAGACTTTAGTCTCTCTACTTTTTAGATCTTAAATTCAAGTTCAACTATTGACACTGTTGAAATTAATTTATTAAATTCAGATTCATATTATTAGTTATATGGAAACCAAATGAGTATTTTTTTATTTCAAACTGTCACACCAACAAATTCAACAAAAAGAAATTAACAGTGTTAACGATTGGACATAAATTTTGAAATATGAAAAAATAAAAAAACTAAATTCCTGTAAGTAAAAAGTATAATGACTAAATTCCGAATTTATGAAGAATATAATATCTTATGTCATATTTTAACCTAAAAAGGGTAAACTACAGTAATATATTATTAATTATTATTAGATAATAACAAAAGTGATATTAATTAATTTTTAATTCATTGAATATAATCGAATAAATTAAAAATAATAAATATACATAGATATTACACATACTATTAATTATTATATGATAATAACAAAAGTAGTGCATGTTGTTGTTTTTTAAGTTATTATCACTTAATTAAAGTTTGTATCCATATTTAATTAAATTTATTATTTTAAATTAATTATCACTTAATCAATGTTTTATATAAACTAAACTAAGAATCAGCACTATAAATAGATGCTTTAGCAAGTCATTTTTATTCAAGTAGTATTTTATTAGAGTTTGAACTTTTTTGTTTCAAGTTAGTCCTTCAATTTGACAATTATTTTTACATTGGAGTCTATTTTATTTTTTTGTTTAAGATAGTCATATTTCTTTTAAAAGATATTTAAGATTTCAATATGAGAATAATTATCAAATTTGAAAATTAACTTGGACAAAAAAAGTTTAACTTATAGGAACGGTTGCCTATTCTAGACCCTAATATGACAACAATACTAAGTTCAAATATTAACTTAAACAAAAGAAAATTCCAAACTCCAAAATAAGAATTATTTTCTAATCTAAATCCCAATATGAGAATACGTATCAAATTCGAAGATTAACTTATAAAAAAATAAACCTTAATATAAGAACAAATTAAAAATTAAACCCCAAATAATGCATTAACTATTTTAATTTGTCATTTTCTTTTGTTTGCTTAAACAATTTTACAATGTGAGCTTTTAATTTTGAGGTTTATAAAGTAAAAAAAACTACATTATTTTTCTATTGAAAAGTGTTGTTGACATTAAGAGGGGCTAGATTCTTGAAAGTGAGTATTTAATAATGAAGAAAAAAAAACAAGATGGAAGAGAAAATTCGAGACCCTTTGATTCGAGTCTCAAGGCTCAAAGAGAATAAAAACTCAAAAGAAAATTTGAATAATAATCAATTATTTAATTTTGTAAATAATACCAAGGCTTATATATAGATTAATTAAATAAATTTTTTTAAGTAAATTAAAATTCTAATTATTATAATAAAAAATAGTTTTAAATTAAATTTTTTATTGACATAAAACTCTTAAATAATTTAAACCACTTAATAATTTGAAATAAAATAATAATAAAATAATAAGAGCTTATAAATATACTATTAAGTTCATATGCAATAAAAATTAAGTTTAAAACCCAAACCTAAGATTTTTAGTGAAATATGCGAAAGAATTTAAAACTTACAAGTGACAATAAAATTTTTGATTGAGAATTCAATAAGTGGCTTTAGTAAAATAAAAGATATTGTTTATTTTAGATGTCTCGGATTCGAGTATATATGTGTGTGCAAGTTGTGTCTCTTATGAAAATAAATGCAAAATTCAAATACTACTTTAAATAAAAAAATGTAAATCTTAATATAAAAATAAATTCAATATTTTAAGATATTGAATTTATGTTTAAGTCAATATTTAATAATGAAAATGAAAGAGAACAAATTCAAGAGACCCTCTTATGAGAGAAAATTACAGTTTGGGTATCTCTTCAATTATTTGTACGGACCGAGACTGACAAATTCTGCCAAAGTTGATGTAATTGTGCAGAGCAAGCAAGTAGTTATATTTTTTATTGTGACAAATTCTGTCAAAGTTGATGTAGTTGTTGTAACCGTGAGATTGAATATTATAATAATATCATTAAAATTAATATTGGTTAGATTCAATAACGATTGTAGTAACGAGGTAAGGTTAAAAAAAGATAAAAACACTTCTTCCATTTCTCTCAAATTTAATGTTGTGTAAATTGATTCTTTTAAAATGATAGAATAATTTAATCTTTATCAATTTTAAAAATGAACTGGCGATAATTAACTACAATATTAATATTTTTTACCACTCATACATAAATTTGATTAGAATAATAACAAATTTAGCTCATATATAATGTCACTTGTACAAATGAGCATACAAAAAAGCACTAACATCTATTATAAGAAGCTGAACAAATTATATTTAGGCTCTCTATATTTGGACAGTGAGATCAGCTCTAATGAGATTAAAAACATCAGTAACAATAATAAGATTAGAACTATTCCACACCATCTTGAATTATAACACTAAAAATTACAAAACAATAGAAAACAATTATTTTTTAGCGTAATAATTCTTTTGGTCTTCCAATTTTACAAAAAATGTTATTTTAGTTCTTCATTTAATTTTTTCTCTTTTACTCCTTAAACTTGTATTTTCTGTCAAATCATCTCAAAATAGGTGAAAATTAATGTTTGTTGACTTTGTTGACATGGCATATACATGGATTGCCACGTATATGCCACATAAACAATTAATATTTTTTAAAATTTTAAAAATTCAAAAAACTATAAAAATTATTTTAAAAAGATTAAAGATTAAAATCATTTAAAAATTATGAAAAAAATATTTTTTTAATATTTTTATTTTTTAAAAATAATTAATTGCTAACATGACATACACATGATGATCCAAATGTATGTAATGTCAATAAAATTAACAAACGCTAACTTACAATAAATTTTTTTTATGTGTATTAAAATAATTAAATAGATATAAGCACCGAAAGCAATCTCGTGATGGTATAAGTAATGATTTTTCCTTCGATTTCAATACAATACATTCTTATGGAGCTGACATAAACTCAATATCTCTCTTCACATGTATCTTATATTTTATCATTTTAAAGGGTCATGGTCGCTTGAATCTACAAGGTTTTGTCACTGGTAGTCAACTTTTTATGAATGACCATCCAATCTATAACAAAATATTTTGGGATATGCCAAATTAATTTCTTTCATTTTACTTTAATATATCATATACACAAATAATTATATTAATCTAATGTGAAAATAAATATATGTGTTCATTTATTTAAATTTGTACAATTGAATCAAAATCAAAATTTCATGTATATATGACCCACAATTCAAGTTTCATGTGAATAATTGTACCAAATCAAAATTCATGTGTCAAATTACAAATTGAACCAAACTTCATGTATAAAAATAAAAAACTTCAACCCTTTCCTAATAAATATTTGTATATTTAACAGAAAAATTAAAATGATACAACTATTAATAGTAAATATGACCATTTTAGTCAAAGGATGCCAAATAAAAAGTGAGCAATGAATAGGGTTAGATGGATTAGTCCACTGGTTGTTATGCAAGCGATGGTTAAAGTTTTTGTTAAATATCTGTTTGGCACGAATTCAAATCGTGTTACCTCCACCACACTCATAATATAGTATAAGAAAATAATAGCAAATATAATTAACATACTCATCAATATAAAAAAATTAATAATAAGAGTCCTAATATATAATTGTAGACATGATAATTATTATTACCAAGTTAACAAAAAAAATTGAATTCGATTTGATAATTATTGAGTTGAAGTTAAACTATCGATCTAATTGAATTTGAACTTAATAATACTTAAAATCTAAAAGCTCATAAATTTTATCGAATTTTTATTTTATATATTAAATCGAACATAAACTCAAAATTAAATATTGAATTTAATTTGAATCGAGTATTCAAACTCACCTCAGTTACACTAAGTGGGAAGAAGGTTTAGGAAGACTTGAATGCATGGGCCTGGATCTAAGGACATTGGATTCCATGGGATTTGTCTCTTTCTTCTCTTTTCTTTCTTAGCTTTTTAATTAATTTCAATTATTTGTACGGATCCACATTGTGCAGAGCACCCCAACTTTGTCTCCTTTGAGAAATTTGTGTCAAACGGTAAACATGGAGGGACCATTTCCCACCAATCAACATTACTTTTTATTTAATTATAATTCTTGGTGGGTGGATGGTAATATCTATAAAAATACTTAGTCTCTGCGTGTTTGGATCCACATCTGTGTTTCATCTTGTTCCAATCATTCTCATTTGAGTCCTCCTCTTGCAATAACCAAACACTTTTTTGCTTGATTTCAGTTTGAACCAGCAATGGCCGAAGCAATTGCATTCGACCTCGCCGTAGAGCTTATTACTAAATTGAACTCCTTTACTCTCTCTCAAATTGGACCGTGTTGGAATGTCAAAGATGACCTCGACGACCTCAAAAGCACTGTCTCTACAATTAAAGCTGTGCTTCTTGACGCAGAAGAGCGATCCGTGACCAGCCATCTCGTCAAAGGTTGGCTTGAAAAGCTCAGAGATGTACTTTATGATGCCGAAGACTTGCTCGATGATTTCTCTACCGAAGCTTTGCGGAAAGATCTATTGGGTGGGAACAAACTGATGAAAGAGGTATGCCTTTTCTTCTCGAGCTCAAACCAGTTTGCTTACGGTCTCAAAATGGGTCGGAAAATTAGGGCCATTAAGGCCAGGTTGACTTCAATTGAAAGTGAAGCCAAGGTGTTCAACCTGGTAGAGCGTGACCGTCCAATGGAAACCTCTTTCATGACTAAAAAGAGGCAGCTAACGCACTCTTTTAAAGATAAAATAATAGGGAGGGACGACGATAAAGCAGCTCTTCTAAAACTCGTGTTAGGGTTTGAAAGTAAAGAGAATGTTTACGTCATTCCAATTGTGGGGTTTGGAGGGTTAGGGAAGACTGCTTTGGCTCAGTTTGTCTATAATGATGAAATGGTCAAAAATCATTTTGAGTTGATGATGTGGGTGTGTGTTTCAGATGTTTTTGATGTCAAAATAATTGTAGAGAACATTATCAAATCTGCAACTGGCCAAGCACCAGATCAAAATCTCGAAATGGATCAATTGCAAAAACAACTTCGGGAAAAAATTGGCGGGCAAAAATATTTGCTTGTGTTGGATGATATTTGGAATGATGAGTGGGAAAAATGGGTTAGTTTAAAAGAGTTATTGGTCGGTGGGGCTAAAGGAAGTAGGATAATAGTAACTACCCGTTCTTCTAAGGTAGCCAAGATCACTAGTAAATGTCAACCTTATGTTCTGAAAGGCTTGTCTGATAATGATGCTTGGTCTTTGTTCAAAGAGATAGCATTTGAACAAAGATCCGCAGACTCAACAGATTCAGGCTTTGTGGAAATAGGAAAGCTGATTTTGGAAAGGTGTTGTGGAATTCCCTTAGTCATAAGGACGATAGCTGGTACGTTATCTTTCAAAGAAACTAAAAATGAGTGGCTTTCTTTTAAAGACAACGAACTTGCTGGAATATCTCAGAATGAAGGTGAGATTTTACCTACACTTAAGTTGAGTTATGATCATCTCTCATCCCATCTGAAGCATTGTTTTGCTTATTGTCGACTATATCCAAAAGATCATGAAATTGATGTACAAACACTTGTTCAATTTTGGATTGCTCAAGGTTTCGTAAAGCAATTGAATCCAAGTCAATCTCTTGAGGAGATCGGATTTGGATATTTTAAAGATTTAGTTGAAAGAAGTTTCTTTCAGGAGGTAGTAGGATATGTATATGGGTTTATGAGATGTAAAATGCATGATTTAATGCATGATCTAGCTGAATCGGTGGCCGGGATGGAGAGTATTATTGTAGATTCAAATAAAATTGCAAGTGAGGTTGGTGAAAACTGTCGCCACATATCAATTGAACCATCATTAATTCCTTTGTTGAAGGGAAAGAAGTTGCGAACCTTGTTACGGTTACCAAACACGGTAACTAAAGATTTCAGCTCTGAAACTTGGGATTTGATAATTGCAAATTGTAGATGTCTGCGTGTATTGAAATTGAATTGGTTAGATATTCAAATGATTTCACCCTCCATTTCCAAGTTGAAACATTTGAGGTACCTTGATCTTTCTCACAATTACAATCTTAAGATTCTCCCAAAGAGTATTTGCAAGATTCAGAATTTGATATCGCTGAAACTTTTCTGCTGTGATAGGCTTGAAGAATTGCCGAAGAAGATTGAAAAATTGGTGAATCTTACCCATCTTGATTGTGGTTTTTGTCATGCTTTAACTCATATGCCACGTGGAATAGGGAAGCTGACTTCACTTGAGACGTTAAGCATGTTTGTAGTGGATAAAGATGGGTCCCATGGCGGTGCAGATCTAAGTGAATTGAGACAGCTAAACAACTTAAGGGGAAAGCTTAGAATAAGCAATTTGGGATTCGTAAAAAATGCAAAAGAGAAGTTTAAGGCTGCTAATTTGAAAGAGAAGCAACATTTGAGATCGTTGGTTTTAGAATGGGATGCTGCTGCTGATGATGATGATGAGAAGTCACTTGAAGACCTCCAGCCCCATCCTAATCTCAAGGAGCTGTATATCGATGGATGGAGGGGTGATGCCAAGTTTCCAAGTTGGCTTTCTTTCCTCACAAATCTCGTTCATATTGGAATATATGGTCCTAGTAAATTCAAACATCTCCCGTCCTTTGCTCAATTGCCTTGTCTTCAAAGCCTGTCAATTAATGGTTTAACTGGGCTGGAGTACATGGATGATAATAGCCCAAAACGAAGTCAAGGAGAACCCCAATCATTCTTCCCATCGCTTAAGTATCTTTGGCTCTGGAATTGCCCAAATATGAAGAGCTGGTGGAGGACGACAAAACCAGTCGGTGATGACTCCAACGAGGACGACACAACAGTTATGGGAACATCAACCATGGCATTTCCTTGTCTTTCCTCTTTAACAATTGACAATTGCCCTTTGACTTCAATGCCGTTGTATCCTTCACTCGATGATGAGCTGTACTTGAGGAATACCAGTTCAAGGCCGTTAAAGCAGACTATGAAGATGAACATCACTAGTACGACCCCATCAAGTTCAACCTCTTCTCTTCCTCTATCCAAATTGAAATCTTTCCGTGTAGGAAACATTGAGGGATTGGACACTCACACGCTAGATGAGTGCCTGCAACATCTCACCTGTCTCAAAGTTTTGAAAATAAGGGATTGCAAGGAGGTTGATTTAGAGGGCATGCAATGGGAACATCTAATAAATCTGCAAAAGCTTTCTCTCTTTGATTTGCCCAATTTAACATCGCTTCCGGAGTGGATTCAACATCTAATAAATCTGCAAAGGCTTTCTCTGGTTGATTTGCCCAATTTAACATCGCTTCCGGATGAGATGCTTTGCCTAACCAAATTGCAAGAGTTAAATATACATGGAGTTCCTCATTTGAAGGAAAGGTGTGAGAAGGACATTGGTGCGGATTGGTATAAGATTGCTCACATCCCTTCAGGTTGGTCTTTTCATTAATTTCCTACTCCTACTAATTCTTTAACTATCACTTTTCATAATAATTTTGCTACTTTGTGCAGTAACCGATTTCCTAGTTTTATTGTGAAAGGCATTTGACAAGTTTAAGAAATTAGATGCAGAAAAAGAGGAGGTAATTACTTAAATGCTTTACATTTATAAATCATATATAACCCCGTAACTAAGCTTCTTCTTTTCCAGCATGTGTTCAATGGAAGAGGCAAAAAACAGGACATGCATTCTTCATCAGCTGATCTGTCCATGGCATTGTAACCAGTTTGGAATCTTTACATATACCACAAATTCCTGAGTTGGAGGAAAGATGTGGGAAGGACATAATTGTTAATTGTTTTTTTTTTCCTTTCGTTTATGGTTACACAATTACGAAAAGAAAATAATTTTAACATATTTTATTGTTGGATCTTACTTTTGTTTAATAGATATTTTCAGATATTTACAAAGTAATTATAACAATTATATTCCAATAATTGATATTAAAAGAAGAAAACTCCATTATTATATGATTTGGTAAAAAAAATATAAAAGACCATAATTAGTTAATATTAGAGTCTGTTTGTTTTCTTGTAAAATATTTTACGGAAAAAAATTTCAGCATTTTCTCATGTTTGTTTGATTGAAAATGATTTCCAAAAAAAATCAATTACAAATCACGGGAAAAGAATGGTTTATTTTAGGAAAATGTCTTACCCTTTTTATTTCGGTAAGACATTTTCCAGAAAAGAATCATCTTCCCTTCCCCTTCCCTTTTCATTTCCCCCATCATTGCTAGAAAATAATCTTCTCTTCAAACCAGTCGCCGGCATTCATCTTTGCTTTTCCCCATCTTCGTCCAGTTATTTCATTTCAAATCTAGTTCCAATAAAACTGTAGTTTTTTCAGCAGAAATAGAGCAAAAGAGCTGCCAAGCGGTGGATTTAGAGATCGAGTTCCTGTCATCGAAACGACAAACGGGTAACGAACTGGGAACTCTTCACAGTAAACGTGATACCTTTGAAGAGAGGCCAAAACGTCGATCTCTTAAACCACGCTCTTAAAGCTCACACCAATGATCAACTCAAGAAATCTCTCCTAGAAAATCGAAGGTATCTTCCAAAATCCTTATTTATGATTATTTTGGGTTCTTTTTATTTTATTTTTAATTTTTAATCCATTTTCTTATCTGGGTACTTCTTTTTTTCTTACATTGAATCTTTAGGAGATTGATTGAGGCAATAGATGAGTACCAAGGGGACGATCCTCTCCAGCCTTGGCTTGAGTAACTATTCTTCTCATTACATAACTTTTATTTGAATCTTGAAATGTTCTATTGGTTGGAAATGAATTTGGGTTTTGCATTTTGAATGATTGAAATTCGAAATTGGAGTAAAAATGGAAAGCGGGTAGTGTTGACTATTGATTCAATTGTTTTAATTGTTTCTAATTTTATATGGTTAAATTGTTTCAATGGCTTATTGTTTGTTTTGTACCTTTTTTTTTGGGGGGGGGGGGGGGGGGGTTAAGTTGCATTAAACGGGTTCAAGAGGCATTCCCACCAGGTCGAGACTTCTCACTATTGGTATTGATCTATGAGCAATGTGTTCATGCTTTCTGGCATTCGGATCATTGTAAAGACAATCTCTGCTACCTCAAAGTTTGGTTGGAATATGTGGGTACTTTTCACCTTTGTTCTTTTTAATCATCTTATATATGCTACTGAACATGTTAAGTGAACACATCGAAAGCATACCAATTGAAATGACAATGGTGTTTTCTCTGAGTTTAAAATGCTGAATCAGTGTTTGGGAAATGGTGTTTGCCGGCTGGGCATTGTAGTGATGCTGAGGTCATTTATTGTTTTCTTGATGCCAATGATATTGGGAAGACACATTCAACTTACTAGCATATGCTTTGCACATGGAGTCCAAGTCAATTTTTGGCCCACTAGGATATTACTCTGTTTACTAATAACATGTTATTCACTGAAGATATATATATGTCTTAACTGCTAATAGGAAACATAAAAACCGTCTAGAGATATTCACCTTTATATTGATTGTTGTGGTGTGTGTTTTGGAGCCCATTTCATCCCAAGATTTACTCATTGCTGCATCTGTCCTAATTCAGTATGGATAGCTGCTTCTGTCTTAATCCATGATAGTTCCCTAATGGATAGTGACTTGCCATTTTTTCATCGGGAGGGACCTAACGGACAACAATTTTCGGCTTTTGATTTCTTTTTTCCTTTGTCTTTTTTGTTTGTTTGTTTGTTTCAAACATTTTTCACTGTTTGTTAGATTTTTAAATTTTATTTGTTCTTTTATTTCTCTGGTTGATTTCTGTAAAGTGATTCAATTTTGCATAAGTTAAGATCGTGTTTGTAGAAGAAAGAAAGTTAACTTGTTATATAGAAGAGTGTGTGTGTGTGTAGTTCTAGTGGATTTTGTGCATAATGATGAGCTAGGAAAGAGTTAATTGAGTAAAGAGACTGAGGTCTGATTTTGAAATTAGTTCTCCTAAGATATGATTCTGAAGAGTACGAAATTGGGAAGGAATTCTGTCTTGTTATCAAAATATGTTGCATCTATGGTATATCTACTACCTGTTGGCAAGGTGGGGCGCCTCAGCTAAGGTTCAAGCAATTAAAAGTTTAAGTTGAAAAGATGCTAATAGATTATGTTGTGATATATGAAAACAAAAACCCAGGAAAGTGATAATAATGATAAATATGCTAGGAAGGAAAGGTGAGCAATAAGGATTTGATGAGATGTGATCAAAATTAGTTCAAAGAAGATTCTGTCAAGCTATTTTTCTTTCTTTTAAACTAATTTTCTTTCTTTATTCTTTTCGGTTGAAACCGTCTGATTTATGGGGCAAATTCATTGGTATCATGTAGGTTGCACTTGTTACTGATTATTCATATTGCTGAACGGTGTAGTGGTATGTTTTCTGCCCATATATTGGGAAATATTTCATGTTAAATCTATGTTGAACCCTTCATTTTTCTTTGGATGATTGGATGACATGTTTGCTTGATGCTTGAGTTATTCCTAAGTTGTTATTTCTGTTGCTTAATTCCCGTTTTTATTTTTTGTAATGATCAAATATTTGTGTGGTATTATTTTGTGTAGATGGATCGTAATCAAGATCATAATGCAATTGTTGGAGTTGTGGCTTCAATTTTAGCTTTTGGGGCTCTTTGGATTAAAAAATTAAAAACTAGGAATGAAATCGCTCCTTACCCTCGTGTGAATCGAGATTATGAAAGAGAAAATTATATTAATAATATTTTATATAGAGGTGACCAACATTGTATTGATGTGATAAGAATGAGACCAGTTGCCTTTTTTAATTTGTGTAACATTTTTAGTAGGAACAATTTGTTACAATAAACTAAATCGGTGGATATTAGGGAGCAAGTAGTTATATTTTTACATATAATTGGTCATAATGTAAGGTTTCGAGTGATTGGATCTAGATATTATACATCAATTGAGACAGTTCACCGTTATTTTAGGCTTGTATTGAGAGCTATTTTGAAATTGTATAAACTAGTTATTAGCTTACCCGATGAGTCAACTCCTAGTGAAATTAAAAATAATCCAAGGTTTTATCCTTATTTTAAAGATTGTATTGGAGCATTAGATAGAACTCATGTTCGTGCATCCGTTCCACTTAGCATTCAAGGAAGATTTCGTAGCCGTAAAGGGGGGACGATACAAAATATATTGGCTGCCATTACATTTGATTTGAAATTTTCCTATGTTCTAGTTGGTTGGGAAGGTAGTGCACATGATTCTCGTATTTTAAGTGATGCACTTTCTCGTCCAAAAGGATTAAGAGTTTCGGAAGGTAAGAATTAACATTAAAAGAGTTTAGTGATAGTTCAAGTAAGCTCATAATTTATTAGTAATAATTATGTTTTTTAATATTGTAGGTAAATATTATCTTGCTGATGCTGGATATGGCATCCGAAATGGATATATTGCCCCATATCGTGGTGTTTGATATCATTTAAAAGAGTTTAGTGATCAAGGGCTAGAAAATGCAAAGGAACTCTTTAATCTTCGTCATTCATCATAGCGAACCACTATTGAACGTGTTTTTGGGATTTTGAAGAAACGGTTTCGTGTGTTAGATGCTGAACCATTTTGGAATTTTCAAACTCAAGTAGATATAGTTTTGGCTTGTTGTATCATTCATAATCATATAATGGGAGTTGATCCTAATGATTTACTTAATCAGGGATTATATGAGGAGCTTGAGCCTGATTTGATAATATCAACTCTTACGGAGCGATAAGAAAGAGAAGAAGCAAGAGAATGGTCTGCTAAGAGAGAGGAGATTGCACAAGCTATGTGGATTGATTATATGGCTAGAAATATTAGGTCGGTTTAGGCCTTAGGGATATTGTTTCTATGTAGTGTACTACTAATTTGTAATATTAGTTATGCACTTGGACGATGTTGTAGTTATCATGTGATGTAATACTAGTTATACACTTGGAAAATATTGTAGTTATCATCAATTCACTTTGGTTATTTTCAATTTATGATTATTAATATATTTAATTTGATTTATTCATTTATAAATAAATTATTGCAATATATGTAAAAATAATATAAAATATAAATTTAATAGATATAAAATAAACTCAATTAAACAATGAAAAAATAATAAATTCTCAAATGTATGTTTATTTCATTTAAAACAGTTTTCTTGAAATATTTTCAGGAAATCTACCAAACAATAGAAAATATTTTACACATTCATCCAAACACTAAAAAATATTTACTTTTCCAGAAAAGTAATTCATTTTCCAGAAATTATTTTCCGGAAACTATTTTCAGTCAAACAAATGGAATCTTAATATATAAAACTAGAAAAAAATACTTATTTATATTTTTATGAAGACTTTTAATATATGATGGTTGATGTTTCATTACATGAAAACCACATCTTTGGAAAGATATACATCTCTCAATTTCATTGGTCTTCCTCTTTTGTCTTATCCTTCTTTTATATTATTTTCAGTTTTCCATAAAAACAACTAGGGGAAGAAAAAAACTAAAAAAATAGAGAAATTATTTTTGAAAATTGAATATTATAAATATTTGATTTTTTTTATCTTGACTTGTATAAAACAATGATTAAATTTCTTTTAAATATTTATTTAATACGAATTCGAATTGTGTTACCTTATTTTTACACATAATATTCTATAAAAAATATATTTGATATTTCTAAACAAATGAAATAAATACCATTTCAATTACATAAAATAACGGAATAAACCTAAGGCATATTTTTTATTAGATTTAATTATGACTTAATCACTTTGTATCCATAATTAATTAGATTTATTATTTTAAATTGATTATCACTTAATCAATGTTATATATAAATTAAACTAAGATTCAGCACAGTAACTTTTATTCAAGTCGTATTTTATTGAACCATTAAAAAATATGTGCTTTTAGTATTAATAGGTTTTATTTTCGTCACCAAAAAGTATTCTATTATCATTTATTTATTGGTTTTTGGTATAACAATCACATTGTATTTATCTATTTTATAATTCGAGCATAATCTTATTCCGGATGAAAATGATATTTAAGTAAAAATCCTCTCAACAAATATTCAATTTTATTATTTATTTATTTCTTTTAATAATAATATACAGAAAAAAAGATCGAATTTCATAATTTTTTCTTAAAATAGATAAAAAAGGAGTCAAAATGAGAGAAGATTGAAACACATATTTGATTTTCATAAATTTTTGCGCTTGGTTTACCCTTATGCCACGTGGAATAGGGAAGTGACTTTCCTTGAGAACGTTTGTAGTGGATAAAGATGGCTCCACAACAGTTAATGGGAACATCAACCGTGGCATTTCCTTGTCTTGCCTCTTTAGAAATTAGAGATCGCCCTTTGACTTCAATGCCGCTGTATCCTTCACTCGATGATGATCTTTGGTTGGTGAAGACCAGTTCAAGGTCGTTAAAGCAGACCATGAAGATGAACATCACTAGTACGACCCCATCAAGTTCAACCTCTTCTCTTCCTCTCTCCAAATTGAAATCAGTCGGTGTAAACAACATTTGAGGGATTGGACACTCACACGCTAGATGAGTGCCTGCAACATCTCACCACCCTCAAAAGATTAACAATAGGAGATTGCAAGGAGGTTGATTTAGAGGGCATGCAATGGGAACCCCTTTGCTGGTGATTGGTAATATTCCAAAGCTGATGTCTCTCTCCCTTGGGCTTAAACATCTTGTTCAACTGAAAACATTAGGAATTCATGAATTCCATGGATTGAGGTCACTCTATTAGATATGTTTGAATAAGCCTCCAATTATACCGGAGGTTGTTAGCTATTTTCCTGGTTCTAATTGTTAGTTGCTTCCTTATTCTTAATTGAGTAATTGCTAAAAATCAGCAAAGTATTTTGGCTGCAATTTGTTAGTAAGCTTGACTATATATATATATATATATACGTGTGTGTCAAGCACATGAATAAAATGTAACAATACTTTCAATCAAATACTTTTAGCACCTATTTTTCTTCCTAACATTCTGGTATCAGAATCAGGTTGAGGCCTGGTAAAGCATAGCCGCAGCTAGCTAAAACTAAGAGATTAATAGCAACAAAAAATACGTTCGTGCAACCTGCAATTCCTAAGTTCGATGGTCACTATGATCATTGGGCAATGTTGATGGAGAATTTTCTACGTTCAAAAGAATACTGGAGTTTTGTGGAAACTGGAATTTCGGCTGCACCTGTTGGAACGACACTTATGGAGGCGCAACAACGTCAATTTGATGAGCAAAGATTTGAGGACTTGAAGGAGAAGAATTATCCTTTTCAAGCTTTGGATCGATCCATTCTCGAGACGATTCTCAAGAAGGAAACATCCAAGGACATATGGGGCTCTGTGAAGAAGAAATATCAAGGTTCGACGAGGGTTAATCGAGCTCAATTACAGGCATTGAGAAAGGAATTTGAGACACTCCACATGAAGGCTGGTGAGACGATGAATGATTATTTCGCACGTACACTTACTATTGCGAGCAAAATGGATAAATTTTGACGTATTCTATATTGGCATTTATGGTTTCCAGGTTCGTTGTTGGTTTTGGAAGAGTCCTACTTCAAGCGTGACAATTAAAGATAGGCTCAGTGATATCGCATTTGAAAAGTTGTTATTTCACTTTACATGGAGCTTATGTAAAGCTTGGTCCATCCTGGGAGCTTATATGTATATGATTTGTTTCGTGGGTGACGTGTGGATTTAAAGAAGCACATATGTTTATAGTGAATAACTTTTTGAGTGTTTGATTTTCAATTGCATAACTTCATTGTACAAAGGTGAGGTCACACTAAAGAATACAGATTAGGCTCATAGGTATGAGAAATAAACAGCACAAATCAATCAATCAGCAGCGATTGAAAATTCTCTTGAAAGTCATCGCTAAAAATAGAGAAACAGAAAACATTCTAATGAACCATAACAAGAAAATTTGTTGGCCGGATGTTAAAGAAAAGAAAATTGACTTTACTTTCACGTACCTGTATTACGGGGACATCGCCATCTGTTTCTCCTGGCTTTGATTAATCCTCAAATAAGTCTCACATTTTTCAAATTAAGACATCAAATTCTTGAAAAATGATTAACATCATCAATAATTACTTCCACTGTATTCTGTTTTTGAACTTCTTTTCAATAAGACCAATGCCCTCCAAGACATTTGTTATATCATATATCCTCCTCTTCTGCACCTGTTATAACATTTACAGGGAATAATAAAAGACAACAAGAGAGCCCTTTAAGTTACATGAAAAAATACTCAACAAACACCCAATGGTACATAAGCTCACTAGTATGCCATTACCTCCAACGTTTCTGCAGCCTTATTTAGGTCAAGGATACCATCTTCAGCATGCTTCATCAGATTGACAAACTTCTTCGTCAACAGACCTAAAAATGGTGACTGCATTATTGTCGTTCTCACCATCCATAGAAGGTTAAGGAGCTAAAACAGACTATGTTAAAAGAAAAAAGAATGGGTAGTAAAGATTACCTAAAGAACTGTCATACCGGCAGCTGCCAGCAGGTGTAAGAGGAGATGGACAACCTGCCAATTATCATATATAATGTCAGTGATTCCTCTTCTACAAAATCCATCTCTCTTATTTCGAGCAATGAAGTATTGATGATAGAGCTGTGGAGTGAATCATAAGTTTCCTTCTATGGACTAAGCCAGTAGGAAATAGTCTCGCACCAGCATTTGACACATTGATTTATTGGCTTTTGATGTCTTTGACCTATTATTTATCCTTCCTCCTTTAGCAGATACAGGTGTCTGGAAGGGACTGTTGGATATGCTGGTAACTCTCGGACTGCTTGTCCATTGGCTAGACTCAGCTTCATTTTTGTCTGCTGCGCTCTTCCTTTTTAATTGCTGAGAAAAATCAGCAATATTTCAAAGTAGTGCCAATGGCAGGCAAAATTACAAGGTCCCTTTGTATTTGTGCATGGTTATATCTACATTAACAACCAATTGAATTGAAGAACATAAAATAAAAACGATCATAAGTTTAACAAATGCATATGTACAAGAAAACTTACTGTTAGTCATAAGAACCATCAGAAGTTAATCCACAAAGGTCAAAACTCAAAGAGATAAATGCCATGACAAAATTAAGTAAAATAACTAGTAATTCACTTGTCATCGTGTTGAAGACAAAAGGAAAAGGAATATAATATACTAACATAATTTTGTCCGACAAACCAGCAGTCATATTATACATAAGGGGGAAACTATAGTGACAGACATTATGGATATCAACTGAATCATTTTTCAAACATCCATCAAAGACAAAACATCAAAAGAACTAACACCCATCAAGCTTTCTTCATATAGAGCACGACATTAAATGTTCGGCTTTAAACTCTCTTACTATAGCATTCATATTACATAAAACTAACATACTATCAATTGCAATTATATTTGATCACTAGATCTTTGCCTCATCAGCATTCTGAGAAAATTTTATACTACTAACACTTAGCCTTCTCAAATTAAGGCATCAAAATGTTGAAGTCATCAAGTTTTGGACATTGGATGAGGCCAGCATTCATTCTATTTCAACTTAGTTCAGCAAACGAGGAATTTAATCTACCAAAACTCCACTATATCCTCAAATACATCATCAAAAATGGAAAAACCTCACATATTAAAATACAGACATCACAATTTCACTGCAGAAGCAAAAAATGCTTTATCCCCTAAGAAACTTAGCCACCATGAAAAGTTCTATTCATGAACAGATCAAAAGATCACAAAAAAAAAAATAATAATAATAAGCAAATGGCATTAAGCGTTAAGTGAGAGTACAATTCTCATAAAAATTGAAATAATATACTACTAATTACATGATAGCCATTTTTTCAAAAGAGAATTTGTAAACTCACTGGAGATTTCACAACAATTGCTTCATCTTCATGATGGATGACGATTTCAAGACTATTACTAGATACTTTGTTAAAATTCAAATTGGATACTTAGTTAAAATATTATTCATTTGAAATTCCTTTGTTCTAATCCTACTTTTTACTTGCCATCTTTCATAATAGTTTGCTAATTTGTGCAGTAACCCATTGGAGAATAGTTTGGGGAAAGGCATTTGTCAACTTCAATAATTTATATGCATAAAAAGAGATAGTAATTTATCTAATTGTTTATACTTTTGAGAATTGCAATGATGTAATAGGACCGCATGGTTAGTTCTTCTTTTCATATCTCTCATTTCATAAAATGTGTGCAAATATAAGGCTGATAATGGTGAGCATTTTACTGAAAAAAATTAATTAAATCTCCGTTGCAACACTAATGGGAATGGGAATTTGTTACTAATACAGATGATGATGCCCTTTGTTGGACTTGAACTGGAAATGCATAGAAAAGGGCCATTCATGCTCATAATATAAACTTCTGTTTAGCTATAGTAAGTGTTTCTACATTTCGACACTGCTCAGTCTATATGACATCAAATTTAACATATTATATCTTGGCATTTATAATTTTCAGGTTCATTGTTATTTTTGGAAGAGTTCTTGTTCAAGCATAACAGTTGTCAAAGATATTGTATTTGGAAATTTATTATTCCACATTATACGGAGCTTGATCAATCCTAAAGCTTATATATAGATGATTTATTTTCGAGAACTATTATTGAGTACAACTATTATACACCATCTGAATGTTGAGTGTTGATTTTCACTTGCATAGCTAAAATGAGTTGGGAGAGAATTTACTTAATTGTACAAAAGTGAGATTGCATCAAGTGTTCGAAGGGTTAGGCTTAAATCACTTCTTTGTACCATGAAGTTCATAATATATTCATCTCTGGGCAAAGCCTTGCAGACGTAGGATGAGTTCCGAACTACGTAAACATTTGATTGTGCTCTTTATTTTACTTTTTGCATAGTACGTGTCAATTCAGGAAATAACACACTTGTTTTTAAGATACCCAAGCCCAATCTCTTCAAGAGATTGACTCGAATTTGATTGCCTTATGAAACCTTGTGCATTCCAAAACTGAACAAGTGTTCGTACATGAATTTTGGGTATAGTTGACAATAAGCAAAACAATGCTTCAAATGGGATGGAGATGATCATAACTCAAGTGTGGGTAGAATCTCACTTCGTTCTAAGATATTCTAGCAAGTTCATTATCTTTGAAAGAAAGCCACTCATTTTTAATTTCTTTGAAAGATAATGTACCAGCTATCATCGTTAAGGCTAAGGGAAATCCACCACACCTTTCTGAACTCTACTTTCCTATTTTCACGAAGGCTGAACTTGTTCAATCTTCAGATCTTTGCTCATATGCTATCCCTTTAAACAAAGACCAAGCATCATCATCAGACAAGCATTTCAAAACATGGAGCTGACATTTACTAGTTATTATTATCCTACTCCCTTTAGCCCCACTCATCAATAACTTCTTTAAGTTAACCCATTGTTCCCACTCTTTATTCCAAATGTCGTAAAAAACAAGTAAATATTTTTTCCTTCTCGAAGCCGTAAAGGGTATCATGTCACTTCTAAATTTAATAATTTTAATAAAATAATAATTAAATTACTTTTGCAAATGGTTTTGAGATGTAAGAACTAGTGGGAATATGAATTTGTTAACATTACAGATGATGGTTCCCAATGTTTGGCCCTTTGTTAAATTTACACTGGAAAAGCGTAGACGATGGCTTTGTGGTTGTCCATCATTAGTGCACAGGATATGAAGTTCTGTTTTTTGAAACAGTAAGTGTTTCTTCTACATTAGGACACTGCTCACTATAAACGAGATTAATTTAACATTATCTGTATTGGCATTTATAATTTACAGGTTCATTGTTGCTATAAAGAGAAAATTGATGGGCTACAATCCTCCTTGGAGACCTACATTTCCATAGCTCGCTAAGAAACACCCTGCCATTGCCCGAGATCTTTCTTTCTTTTTTTTTTCATTCATCTGTATTGAGTGCCATTGTTATACACCATCTGAGTGTCGAGCGTTGATTTTCACTTGCATAGCAAAGTGGCGAAGGAGGTATGTTTCTGTTTCTGATTTGGAATTTTTTTTTGAATGCTATTAGAAAAATTTGAGGGTGAGGGTGGGAATGAGGACAATTTCGTGGAATGTTGGGAGTTTAAGTTCGGATGTAAAAATTAAGTCGTTAAAGAGGATTATTAGGACTGCACGGGCATATGTTCTGTTTTATTCAAGAAAATAAACTAGAGAACGTTGATAGAGATTTAATTAGGAGATTTTGGGAGAATGATAATTTTGAATTTAGATTTTCGGCAACGAAAGGGAGATTGAAAGGGGTGATACCTGTGTGGGATAAAATTTGGTTTTTAAATTATCAGATAATTTTGCGATGGAAGGTTTGTGGTATTAGAAGGTAAATGGTTGGTTGAAAGTGTTGTTGTGGTAATGATCAATGTGTTCCGCACCAAATTCATGTTCAGATCAAATAATATTTTGGGGGAAGCTGGAAGAATTACGGATGCAAATTACACAACCGTGGTTGTTGGAAGACTTCAATGTCGTGATGTATAGAAGTGAAAGAAGTAATTACATGGGAGCTAAGATTAGCACGAAGGATTTTTGCAGATTCATAGAAGCATGTAAGCTGGTGGATTTACCATTGGTTGGGAGAAAATTTACGTGGTATGACATCGGGAACAAGAGAAGTAGATTAGATAGATTCTTGTTGGAATAACATTGGTTGATTTTATTTAAAGGTTTTCAACAATAAGGGCTGAAAAGATCAGTATCGGATCACATTCCAATCCTGTTAGTAAATTAAGAAATTGATTGGGGTCCATGACCAGTTAAATTCTTCAATGCATGGTCATAAAAAAAAAGGAGTGCTCGGAGTTAATTCAAAAAGAATGGGCAGGAATGGAGAGTAAAAAGGGATAAATTTCAGCAAAGTTAAGGAAGCTTTAAGGGGACAATCAAACATTGGAATGCCAATGCTGGTTGTGAGCTGGAAAAAAGGATAATTGAATTAGAAGAAAGAATTATGGAGATAGATGAGAGAAGTGATGCTAGAGACTTGTTGGAAATGGAAATTGAGGAGATTAAGAGGGTGAATGTAGAGCTATGGGAGGCGGTAAAATTCAGAGAACTAGTTTTGTGTCAAAAATCGAGAATGTTATGATTAAAAGAGGAAGACTCTTTTATATTATACTCGTATTATTAATGGTAGTAGCATTTGAATTATTTTAATATACGTAAGTGGGGTGATGATTTTTATTTCTTTATTAATAGAAAATTTACCCCATTCTTTTGTTCCATGTCATGTTATTATTCTGAGTGTTGAGCGTTGATTTTCACTTGCGTAGCTAAAATTTACTTGGAAGAGAGTCAACTCATGTGCAGATATAAGGCTGGTGACGGTGTGCATTTTAATGAAAAAATTAAATTACTTTTGCAGAAGGTTTTGAGGTGTAAATTTGTTACTATTGCAGATGCTTATGATGCCCAATATTTGGCCCTTCCTTAAACTTGCATTGCAGAAGTTTTTTTTTAGTTATTAGGTTGTTATATTTTTTTAAAAATCGTTTGGTTAGTGAACTTCAAGTGACAATTCAAAAGCTAATACGGTGTATCAATATTCATCGATAAAATAAAAAAATAAAATCTAGACTCAAGTCAATCTAACAACCGATATCAAAAATAAAAATTAATTTTGATTCACAAATTCGTGACAATAAAATTTTTTTGATATACTAATATTTACATTATCATTTCCCTTCAACTTCTCAATAGCACAATAAAACTCCAGATTCCAACACAACACGTCCATATGGAGCAGACATAAACCCAATATCTTCCTCCACATGTTCTTTGTAAAATTAAAGTAAAAAAATATAAGTGATTATGAAACTACATGAGGGAAAAAGATGTAAATGAGATATTAATGTTTATAAGTTAATTGAAATCAATTCAAAAAAATTAAATTTGATTAAATAATTATTAAATTGAGTTTAAATTATCGATCTAATCAAATTTAAATTTAATAATGTTTAATTCTAATTACTCTTAAATCGTAATTTTTTATTTTTAATATATATTTTATATATATTTATTTTATTAAATTACATTATTAACTTAATTCAGTCCAAATAATTTAAACTTGAATGAATGGGCGTCAATCAAAACGGCTCCACATTGTGCAGAGCAGCCGAAGTGTCATCATCCCAACTGTGTCCCCACTGAGAAATTTGCGTCAAACATTAAACATGGTGGGACCATTTCCAACCAACCAACATTATTTTCATTTAATAATAAATTTGTTAGAAAACTTTAATTAGATAGTATTATTTATATTTCTATTAAATATTCTCAATTTATCTTTTACCAAAAAAAAATATTCCCAATTTATTGTTTAAGTTTTAAATTAGTTTATAAATTTTTAAATATTTTAAAGTACTCGTATTATATCAATAAAATTATTTCATTTTTGTAGCTATCAATTTGGGCTTTAAATTTTAGATCTATATGAATTAAATTGTAAATATTTATGTATTCATCATATAGATAACTTAGTTTTACCATGTTAAAAACACGACGATATTATAAAATTCAAGAGGATTATTTCTTTTCTTTTTAGCACATTAAATTCAAGTTGCGTATATAACAGGTACATATGTGTTTTAAGTATGTTCCCTATTATATTTGAGCGAACATTTAATGCTCAAGCTAATGGCTAAGTTAATAGAAAAATAAGATAAATCTCAAAATTATATATAAACTTTGGCATAAAATACAATTTTATACATGAAATTTTGATTTAATCCAATTTTCATAAATTATTAACATCATTATTAATATAATATCATTTTATATTTATATATTGCATAAACAAATAATTATATTTAGCCACTACAAAAATTTTCTATCTATTTCTTTAAATGCGTATGATTTAATGTGTAATTTGATACATGAACTTTGATTTGGTACAATATACACATGAAACTTTAATTTTGATACAATCAAAATTTATGTATAATTTTAAGACTTATTTCTAAAAAAATCAAATTAATATAATTATGTGTCTTGAAAATTCACTTAAAATGTTTTGAAATTTGAAATACAATTTAAGTTTGGGTTATAATTTACAAATGTAT
This sequence comes from Gossypioides kirkii, assembly GCA_005610355.1. Classification (NCBI taxonomy): domain Eukaryota; kingdom Viridiplantae; phylum Streptophyta; class Magnoliopsida; order Malvales; family Malvaceae; genus Gossypioides; species Gossypioides kirkii. The sequence continues at coordinate 54,654,258 of CP032253.1, read as the reverse complement.
AATGCTAGCAATCATTTTATATGTTTTTATTTGATTTATCATCCTATATTAAAGGAAAATTATTTTATACATTGCGGATAAAGCTTAAAAATTGAAGAAATAGAGATAAATGGGTGACACATACCTCTTTAAAGTGAAGTAAAATAAATTTTTTAATAAAACATGTGACATTAAAAATTTTCATTCAAATGCTAAACTTATTTAAATGTATATGTTTTTAGGGTTAGTGCATTATTTCGACATAAACTTAACAATTATTCTCATATTAGAATTTAAATTTTTTGGCTTTAAGTTAGTCTCTCAATTTGACAATTATTTTTACAGTGGAGTCCATTTTATTTTTTTGGTTCAAAAAAGTCATATTTCTTTTAAAAGATATTTAAAGCTCTAATATGAGAACAATTATCAAATTTAAAAATTGACTTGGACAAAAAAGTTTAACTTATGGAAACGATTGCATATTCTAAGCCCTAATATGACAACAATGCTAAGTTCAAATATTAACTTAAACAAAAGAAAATTCTAAACCCAAAATAAGAATTGTTGTCTAATCTAAGCCTCAATGTGAGAATAAGTATCAAATTCAAAGATTAACTTAGAAAGAACAAATTAAAAATTAAACCCCAAATAATGCATTAACTATTTGAATTTGTTATTTTCTTTTGTTTGCTTAAACCATTTTACAATGTGAGCTTTTAATTTTGAGGTTTATAAAGTAAAAAAAAATTACATTATTTTTCTATTGAAAAGAGTTGTTGACATTAAGAGGGGCTAGATTCTTGAAAAGTGAGTATTTAATAATGAAGAAAAAAAACAAGACGGAAGAGAAAAATTCGAGACCCTTTGATTCGAGTCTCAAGGCTCAAAGAGAATAAAAATTCAGAAAATTTGAATAATAATCAATTATTTAATTTTGTAAATAATACCAAGGCTTATATATAGATTAATTAAATAAATTTTTTTAAGTAAATTAGAATTCTAATTATTATAATAAAAAATAGTTTTAAATTAAATTTTTTATTGACATAAAATTCTTAAATAATTTAAACTACTTAATAATTCGAAATAAAATAATAATAAAATAATAAGAGCTGATAAATATACTATTAGGCTCACATGCAATAAAAATTAAGTTTAAAACCCAAACCTAAGATTTTTTAGTGAAATATGCGAAAGAATTTAAAACTTTCAAGTGACAATAAAATTTTTCATTGAGAATTCTATAAGTGGTTTTAGTAAAATAAAAGATATTGTTTATTTTTAAAACTTTAGTCTCTCTACTTTTTAGATCTTAAATTCAAGTTCAACTATTGACACTGTTGAAATTAATTTATTAAATTCAGATTCATATTATTAGTTATATGAAACCAATTGAGTATTTTTTTATTTTATTTCAAACGGTCACACCAACAAATTCAACAAAAAGAAATTAACAGTGTTAACAATTGAACATAAATTTTAAAATATGAAAAAATAAAAGAACTAAATTCCTGTAAGTAAAAAGTATAGTGACTAAATTCCGAATTTATGAAGAATATAATGTCTTATGTCATATTTTAACCTAAAAAGGGTAAACTACAGTAATATATTATTAATTATTATTAGATAATAACAAAAGTGATATTAATTAATTTTTAATTCATTGAATATAATCGAATAAATTAAAAATAATAAATATACATAGGTATTGCACATACTATTAATTATTATATGATAATAACAAAAGTAGTGCATGTTGTTGTTTTTTAAGTTATTATCACTTAATTAAAGTTTGTATCCATATTTAATTAAATTTATTATTTTAAATTAATTATCACTTAATCAATGTTTTATATAAACTAAACTAAGAATCAGCACTATAAATAGATGCTTTAGCAAGTCATTTTTATTCAAGTAGTATTTTATTAGAGTTTGAACTTTTTTGTTTCAAGTTAGTCCCTCAATTTGACAATTATTTTTACATTGGAGTCTATTTTTATTTTTTTGTTTAAGATAATCATATTTCTTTTAAAAGATATTTAAGATTTCAATATGAGAATAATTACCAAATTTAAAAATTAACTTGGACAAAAAAAGTTTAACTTATGGGAACGGTTGCCTATTCTGGACCCTAATATGACAACAATGCTAAGTTCAAATATTAACTTAAACAAAAGAAAATTCCAAACTCCAAAATAAGAATTATTTTCTAATCTAAATCCCAATATGAGAATACGTATCAAATTCGAAGATGAACTTATAAAAAAATAAACCTTAATATAAGAACAAATTAAAAATTAAACCCCAAATAAGATAGTCATATTTTTTTTTTTGAAAAGGTTCAAGATTCCAATACAAAAACAATTATCAAATTTAAAAATTAACTTGGACAAAAGAAAAGTCTAAGTTATGGGAACGGTTGCCTAATCTAAGCCCTAATACGATAATAATTGTTAAGTTTAGATATTAACTTGAATAAAAAATTTAAACCCAAAATGAAAAATTATTTGATTTAAATCCCAATATAAAAATAAATGCAAAATTCAAATACTACAATGTTAATATTTTTGACCACTCATACATAAATTTGATTAGAATAATAACAAATTTAGCTCATATATAATATCACTTGTACAAATGAGCATACAAAAAAGCACTAACATCTATTATAAGAAGCTGAACAAATTATATTTAGGCTCTTTTTATTTGGACAGTGAGATCAACTCTAATGAGATTAAAAACATCAGTAACAGTAATAAGATTAGAACTATTCCACACCATCTTGAATTATAACACTAAAAATTACAAAACAATAGAAAACAATTATTTTTTAGCGTAATAATTCTTTTCGTCTTCCAATTTTATAAAAAATGTTATTTTAGTTCTTCATTTAATTTTGTCTCTTTTAGTCCTTAAACTTGTATTTTCTGTCAAATCATCTCAAAATAGGTGAAAAATAATGTTTGTTGACTTTGTTGACATGGCATATACATGGATTGCCACGTATATGCCACATAAACAATTAATATTTTTTAAAATTTTAAAAATTCAAAAAACTATAAAAATTATTTTAAAAAGATTAAAGATTAAAATCATTTAAAAATTATGAAAAAAATATTTTATTTAATATTTTTATTTTTTAAAAAATAATTAATTGCTAACATGACATACACATGATGATCCAAATGTATGTAATGTCAATAAAATTAACAAACGCTAACTTACAATAAATTTTTTTTATGTGTATTAAAATAATTAAATAGATATAAGCACCGAAAGCAATCTCGTGATGGTATAAGTAATGATTTTTCCTTCGATTTCAATACAATACATTCTTATGGAGCTGAAATAAACTCAATATCTCTCTTCACATGTATATTATATTTTATCATTTTAAAGGGTCATGGTCGCTTGAATCTACAAAGTTTTGTCACTGGTAGTCAACTTTTTATGAATGACCATCCAATCTATAACAAAATATTTTGGGATATGCCAAATTAATTTCTTTCATTTTACTTTAATATATCATATACACAAATAATTATATTAATCTAATGTGAAAATAAATATATGTGTTCATTTATTTAAATTTGTACAATTGAATCAAAATCAAAATTTCATGTATATATGACCCACAATTCAAGTTTTATGTGAATAATTGTACCAAATCAAAATTCATGTATCAAATTACAAATTGAACCAAACTTCATGTATAAAAATCAAAAACTTCAACCCTTTCCTAATAAATATTTGTATATTTAACAGAAAAATTAAAATGATACAACTATTAATAGTAAATATGACCATATTAGTCAAAGGATGCCAAATAAAAAGTGAGCAATGAATAGGGTTAGATGGATTAGTCCACTGGCTATTATGCAAGCGATGGTTAAAGTTTTTGTTAAATATTTGTTTGGCACGAATTCAAATCGTGTTACCTCCACCACACTCATAATATAGTATAAGAAAATAATAGCAAATATAATTAACATACTCATCAATATAAAAAAAATTAATAATAAGAGTCCTAATATATAATTGTAGACATGATAATTATTATTACCAAGTTAACAAAAAAAATTGAATTCGATTTGATAATTATTGAGTTGAATTTAAACTATCGATCTAATTGAATTTGAACTTAATAATACTTAAAATCTAAAAACTCATAAATTTTATCGAATTTTTATTTTATATATTAAATCAAACATAAACTCAAAAATTAAATATTCAATTTAATTTGAATCGAGTATTCAAACTCACCTCAGTTACACTAGGTGGGAAGAAGGTTTAGGAAGACTTGAATGCATGGGCCTGGATCTAAGGACATTGGATTCCATGGGATTTGTCTCTTTCTTCTCTTTTCTTTCTTAGCTTTTTAATTAATTTCAATTATTTGTACGGATCCACATTGTGCAGAGCACCCCAACTTTGTCTCCTTTGAGAAATTTGTGTCAAACGGTAAACATGGAGGGACCATTTCCCACCAATCAACATTACTTTTTATTTAATTATAATTCTTGGTGGGTGGATGGTAATATCTATAAAAATACTTAGTCTCTGCGTGTTTGGATCCACATCTGTGTTTCATCTTGTTCCAATCATTCTCATTTGAGTCCTCCTCTTGCAATAACCAAACACTTTTTTGCTTGATTTCAGTTTGAACCAGCAATGGCCGAAGCAATTGCATTCGACCTCGCCGTAGAGCTTATTACTAAATTGAACTCCTTTACTCTCTCTCAAATTGGACCGTGTTGGAATGTCAAAGATGACCTCGACGACCTCAAAAGCACTGTCTCTACAATTAAAGCTGTGCTTCTTGACGCAGAAGAGCGATCCGTGACCAGCCATCTCGTCAAAGGTTGGCTTGAAAAGCTCAGAGATGTACTTTATGATGCCGAAGACTTGCTCGATGATTTCTCTACCGAAGCTTTGCGGAAAGATCTATTGGGTGGGAACAAACTGATGAAAGAGGTATGCCTTTTCTTCTCGAGCTCAAACCAGTTTGCTTACGGTCTCAAAATGGGTCGGAAAATTAGGGCCATTAAGGCCAGGTTGACTTCAATTGAAAGTGAAGCCAAGGTGTTCAACCTGGTAGAGCGTGACCGTCCAATGGAAACCTCTTTCATGACTAAAAAGAGGCAGCTAACGCACTCTTTTAAAGATAAAATAATAGGGAGGGACGACGATAAAGCAGCTCTTCTAAAACTCGTGTTAGGGTTTGAAAGTAAAGAGAATGTTTACGTCGTTCCATTTGTGGGGTTTGGAGGGTTAGGGAAGACTGCTTTGGCTCAGTTTGTCTATAATGATGAAATGGTCAAAAATCATTTTGAGTTGATGATGTGGGTGTGTATTTCAGATGTTTTTGATGTCAAAATAATTGTAGAGAACATTATCAAATCTGCAACTGGCCAAGCACCAGATCAAAATCTCGAAATGGATCAATTGCAAAAACAACTTCGGGAAAAAATTGGCGGGAAAAAATATTTGCTTGTGTTGGATGATATTTGGAATGATGAGTGGGAAAAATGGGTTAGTTTAAAAGAGTTATTGGTCGGTGGGGCTAAAGGAAGTAGGATAATAGTAACTACCCGTTCTTCTAAGGTAGCCAAGATCACTAGTAAATGTCAACCTTATGTTCTGAAAGGCTTGTCTGATAATGATGCTTGGTCTTTGTTCAAAGAGATAGCATTTGAACAAAGATCCGCAGACTCAACAGATTCATCCTTTGTGGAAATAGGAAAGCTGATTTTGGGAAGGTGTTGTGGAATTCCCTTAGTCATAAGGACGATAGCTGGTACTTTATCTTTCAAAGAAACTAAAAATGAGTGGCTTTCTTTTAAAGATAACGAACTTGCTGGAATATCTCAGAATGAAGGTGAGATTTTACCTACACTTAAGTTGAGTTATGATCATCTCTCATCCCATCTGAAGCATTGTTTTGCTTATTGTCGACTATATCCAAAAGATCATGAAATTGATGTACAAACACTTGTTCAATTTTGGATTGCTCAAGGTTTCGTAAAGCAATTGAATCCAAGGCAATCTCTTGAGGAGGTCGGATTTGGATATTTTAAAGATTTAGTTGAAAGAAGTTTCTTTCAGGAGGTAGTAGAATATGAATATGGGGTTATGAGATGTAAAATGCATGATTTAATGCATGATCTAGCTGAATCAGTGGCCGGGATGGAGAGTAGTATTGTAGATTCAAATAAAATTGCAAGTAAGGTTGGTGAAAACTGTCGCCACATATCAATTGAACCATCATTAATTCCTTTGTTGAAGGGTAAGAAGTTGCGAACCTTGTTAAATTTTGTAAACACGAGAACTCAAGATTTCAGCTATGAAACTTGGGATTTGATAATTGCAAATTGTAGATGTCTGCGTGTATTGAAATTGAATTGTTTAGATATTCAAATGATTTCACCCTCCATTTACAAGTTGAAACATTTGAGGTACCTTGATCTTTCTCACAATTACAATCTTAAGATTCTCCCCCAGAGTATTTGCAAGATTCAGAATTTGCTAGCGCTGAAACTTGATTATTGTTCTGGGCTTGAAGAATTGCCAAAGAAGATTGAAAAATTGGTGAATCTTACCCATCTTGGATGTAAATGTTGTTTTGAATTAACTCATATGCCGCGTGGAATAGGGAAGCTGACTTCACTTGAGACGTTAAGTATATTTGTAGTGGATAAAGATGGGTCCCATGGTGGTGCAGATCTAAGTGAATTGAGTGGGCTTAACAACTTAAGGGGAAGGCTAGAAATAATAAATTTGGGGTTCGTAAAAAATGCAAAAGAGAAGTTTAAGGCTGCTAATTTGAAAGAGAAGCAACATTTGAGATTGCTGACTTTAGTATGGAATGCTAATGCTGATGCTGATGCTGATGATGAGAAATCGCTTGAAGACCTCCAGCCCCATCCTAATCTCAAGGTGCTCTGTATCGATGGATGGAGGGGTGATGCCAAGTTTCCAAGTTGGCTTTCTTTCCTCACAAATCTCGTTCGTATTGGAATATATGGTCCTAGTAAATTCAAACATCTCCCGTCCTTTGCTCAATTGCCTTGTCTTCAAAGCCTGTCAATTAATGTTTTAACTGGGCTGGAGTACATGGATGATAATAGCCCAAAACGAAGTCAAGGAGAACCCCAATCATTCTTCCCATCGCTTAAGTATCTTTGGCTCTGGAATTGCCCAAATATGAAGAGGTGGTGGAGGACGACAAAACCAGTCGGTGATGACTCCAACGAGGAGGACACAACAGTTATGGGAACATCAACCATGGCATTTCCTTGTCTTTCCTCTTTAACAATTGACAATTGCCCTTTGACTTCAATGCCGTTGTATCCTTCACTCGATGATGAGCTGTACTTGAGGAATACCAGTTCAAGGCCGTTAAAGCAGACCATGAAGATGAACATCACTAGTACGACCCCATCAAGTTCAACCTCTTCTCTTCCTCTCTCCAAATTGAAATCTTTCCGTGTAGGCAACATTGAGGGATTGGACACTCACACGCTAGATGAGTGCCTGCAACATCTCACCAACCTCAAACGTTTAAGAATAAAAGATTGCGAGGAGGTTGATTTAGAGGGCATGCAATGGGAACCCCTTAAGAATCTCTCTGATTTGGAGATTGATAATATTCCAAAGCTGGTGTCTCTCCCCATTGGGCTTCGACATCTTGTTCAATTGAAAACATTAAGAATTCATAACTGCAGTGGATTGAGGTCACTCTTTCCTGTGTTCCAACATCTCACTTTCCTTGAAGACTTTTCAGTAAGCAACTGCAAGGAGCTGGAGTTATCTGCAGCTGGCATCCAAATATTCCAAAATGATATAAGCCTATGCTTTCTATCGCTGAAAAATATTCCAGAGTGTCGGCATCTTCCGGAGTGGCTTCAACATCTAACAAATCTGCAAGAGCTCCATCTCAGGGATTTGCCCAATTTAACATCGCTTCCGGAGGAGATGCGTTGCCTAACCAGTTTGAAAGAGTTACGCATAGAAGAAAATCCTCAGTTGGAGGAAAGATGTCGGAAGGACAGTGGCGCTGATTGGCATAAGATTGCTCACATCCCCAACATTGAAAGAAATTAGTTGTAAACAGGTTGGTCCGTCCTTGTTATTTATTTATTTTTATGACCTTATTATTTTTCGAGAAAAATATATTTAATCTCCAACTCTGGGCTCTCATGCCATTCTTCATTCAAGTTGGATACTGTGTTAAAATATTATTAATTTGAAATCCCATTGTTTTAATCCTACGTTTTACTTATCATCTTTCATAATATTTTGCTGATTTGTGCAGTAAGGCATTGGGGAAAGGCATTTGTCAACTTCAATGAGGTGCTAATTTATCTATTTGCTTTATACTTATAAATCATAATAATAACTTGACAACTGCAATTTAAGGGCTTCTAATAATTTAATTCTAAAAGATCATTGATGTGAAGAGAGAGTCCAATGAAGCTTGCATGCTACCCTTCAAAATGGTTGTACTATATTGTCACGGGCCAAAGTTCGCAGCCTGTGACCATCACACACAATGAGTCCCATGGAGGTCTATCATTGACATTGGGATCATTTAGCCCACATGAGCTGGCCCGATTCGGAGAGCTGTTGGTCAAGCCTATCAGATTAAAGCCTGGGTGGCCCAATAAGTCAACTTAAGGCATCTTGGCAAAAATGGGGAACTAATCCTAGAAGATAAGAGAGAATCATATCTTTAGGATTAGATAGGATTTGATTTGAATTTAATCTTGTAAATCCCATAATTTAAGGGATAGGCCAATCTCATCCGTCGATGTAATTCGATCTTGACCGTCTATTGTGGGGGAGCTCAACTATAAATAGGGAGCCTCCCCTCATTTGTAAACACACTCCAAAATACTCATTCTTGTATTGTTTCTTTGTGAATACAATAGAGAGCATTTACTCAAACACTTGGTGTTCTTGTTCTTGTGGCCTTTCAGTTGTCTTTTGAGCCTTCTTTTGGCAAGTCGCTTCCGCTATACAAATTTGGTGCCTTAGAGGTATTCTCTTGGTGAATCCTCATCGTGGAAATCAGGCTTACTTAGGCGCTGTGCGTTCAAAGAAGCGTCTAAGGCCGCACGCTCTAAGATTCAAGGTCTAGGGACGTGACAATATGCTCTGCTTTGTTCGTTTTCCAAATTTAAGCACTTACCTATCATATGTATATATGTATATATTTATATTTATGTTTTCTCTTAATATAAGCCAACTGATTACTGTCTTAGATGGTACCTATGCTATTCACGGGTTCTTAGAGGCATTCAAATTCACAATATTCATTGATGGAGGGCACTCTTTTAGCTGTTTGGAATTCCAGCCATTGAAGGTCCAATCAGGAAAAAAAAGGAAGATGCTTCAGAATATTTGGTGGTAAGGTTGAAGCTGATAAAATGTTTCACTATTTATATATCAACATCTGTATAGTAAAAACGCTTATGTGCATATATAAGGCTGATACTGGTGAGCACTTTAATAAAAATATAATTAAATCTCTTTTGCAAAAGGTTTTTAGTGCAAATAAATAATGGGAATTGTAACCTATTCTATGTTGACATTTATAATTTTCAGGTTCATTATTGTTTTTGGAAGAATCGTTGGTCAAGCATGACAATTGCCAGACATACTGCATTCGAAATTTTATTATTCAACTTTATGTTATGAAGAGCTTGATTTATTTTGTGGGTGATGTGTGAATTTGAAGAAGCACACAAGTTCATGGTAGGAACTATTATTGAGTGTCATTGTGATAAACCATTTGAGTGGCGAATGATGATTTTCACTTGCATAGCTAAAATGAGTTGGGAGAGAATTTACTTAAATTGTACAAAAGTGAGATTGCATCAAGTGCTCGAGGGGTTATGCTTAAATCATGTCTTTGTACTATGAAGTTCATAGTGGATTCATCTTTGGACAAAGCCCGGCAAACGTAGGACAAGGTCCGAATTGCGTAAACATCTTGTTTGTAATATTTATTTTTCTTGTTGCTTAAAACGTGCCAACTCTAGAAAAAACACATTTATGTTTTTTTAGTGTTCAAAACAGTATTCAAATGAAGGGATGCACAATTGATTACGAGACAACAATTTTTTAACAGAGTATCCCAAGGCTATGTTCAATTATGATGCTTGGATTAGGAGTCATCCAAAAGATGAGGATTTCCTGGCTGTATATACATATGACTTGTGTGTTGATGCTTATGTTGGCACACATCAAACTACAAGTTGAATAACACTCCTTGTAATTTGTTCTTGTCGTTTAAACAAAACACAAGGCTTTTCCTTTGGAATCTCGATGCGACAGGATACTGCAATCCTCCAAAGGAAGGAAGAACATGGGCAATTTTACTAAACTTAAAAAACTATTTGAGTACAAGTTCAGATTTCAAATGCTATTTTCAATGTTAGTTCAAAAACAAAAACCCTTAACGTAGACTTACAAACCACTTTTAAGTGGGACATTAAGGTATTCAAATTGAAGTTCAATTGCATGACATTAAATAAAATTCTTAAATTAATTATAAGGAGAATGAAAAGAAGTAGGTCCAAATTATAATTGAAACAGAAAATATGTAATGCATTGAATAAGACCACAAATCAACCTCTCCCATTTTATACATCACAAATGTCTTGGCCCCTTTCAATTTAAATCATCTTGATATAAAACTTTTAGTGGTTGAATAGATGAACCCATGGAAGCTAAAGAGCGTTGCTCATGGTCACTCTAAGAGCTTATATACGGACGATTTATTCATGGGTGATGCGTGGATTTAAAAGACAACATATGTTTATAGTGGGAACTATTATTGAAAATCACCCTTTTAAATATATTGATGTTTTTATAATAAATTATTACATTTCCACTTTTTTAATAGTTTTATATATACAAAGATAAGATGGTAATTTAATATAGTGGAGTGGAGCAAGTAGTTACCATAATCGTTTCATACCCATTGTCCAAAAGAAAAAACCACCCCACCCCACATCCACTTTTAAGAAAATGATTACTCCATTTGAAATAGATTGATTCTGAATCCATCGAATAATTCGTATTTTGCCATCCTTATCTCTACTCAAAATTCAAAACCAAATAAAGAAGTGGTAAAAAAGATAAGAGCAAGAAGGAATAAGAAGCTTGCGTGGTAGCCTTTCAAATGGTTCAACTTCATGCTCTGCTTTGTTGATTTTCCAAAATTAACCACTTACCTTATCCTACTAATATGGATGTACAGTTTTGTGTTTTTTTTTTCTTTAAAAAATTGTCCTATTTTTCTCTTAATCTTGTTAAGTTATTGGGTGTACTAATATTTACATCATCAGTCGTATTTGAACTATATTAGGATGAGTGGTATGAAGTCCCAGAAATTGCCTTCTCTTCCTTTCTCTCCGAATAGAATAGGAGTTAAGTAGGCAGGTCATTGTGATGCCGCTCTACATAGGCTGCCAAAACACTGTGGGTGTGCAAATTACATGGGAATAAGGAAATACATCCTTTATATTCAACCTACTCCCCATGATCCTTACTACTCTAATTCAGAATTCCAATACCTTGTTTCAACTTTAAACTTTAGTTTAACTATATGTCTTCAGCCATTCCATTCTTACGATGATTTGTAACTTCAAACTTTAGTTTAACTATATGTCTTCAGTCACCTTCAAAATCCGCAAACAATTCCTTTAGCGATCATGGTCAAAGACTTCTATACTTCAATCAATTTGATACCGTAACCAGATCAAACTCAATAATCAAAGGAGACTGCGACTTTTGAATCAAAACAAAAGACATCTCAATTGCAACTTCAATAGCCATTACCGCCATTTCCAAAACCCCCGCTGCACAATTACCTGAAAATATGGCCGAACAACCCCCTTCTCATCCCTCAACACCCCGACAGCCCGCCTTTTCATCCAAAATAACCCCAGCCACATTAAACTTCATCCAACCACGAGGAGGGGCTCCCAGTCACCAACCCGATCCTTCCCTACTCTTATAATCAATTAACTAATTCATGGCCACCCCCACCAATCGCTTTCTGAGAAGATACATTCATCAGAGACCGTTCTTGCCCAAACAAATGATCTCAAATTAGTTTGGAATTATAACGAGTCCAGAATTGTAGCCTACCCTTCAAACACTCTCTCGTTCCACGAAAACCACATAGTCCAACATGTTGCTGCTACCACCAAAAGCCATAGGCTGTTTTAGAAACCAGACAATTGCACACTTCAGCTCAAGGAGAAAAATTCCTCGAAATTAGACACTTCCTTCAAACAAAAACCCCACCAACAAAACATACCAGACCAAAAACTATTCACATAGGGACATTCTAAAAACATATGATAAAAATTTTCACCACTCTATCACAACCGAAGCACCCACAATCCAAAGAATCACTATTTATCCCTCGACTAATGAAGAATTCTTTCATTGGGGTACGATTAATCACCAACATCCATACGAAATTGCACACTCTTGGTGGAACCTTCAAGCTCCAAATCCTATCAAATCGGAAAAACTCTACAGCCTCCATACCATCTGAGCAAGAGGATAAGACAGGTTTTTAACAGATAAATCCCCGCACTATCATGAATCCAGCAACTACAAACCTTCCCGTCCTCATTCAATGCAACAAACTCCACCAAATATATTAATTTGTCCACCATACTCTCTTATCTATTTAGCAGCTTTCTCGAAAACAATCTTTCCCATTGCACCTCACCGAAACAATTATTATAAACCACATCCTTAACTAGACCATTCCTTTATTGTGGCCAAACAAAAAGCCTTGAATGCTTTAAATATTTTTATTGCTTTATTAAAGTAGTAACAATCTTTATTGCTTTAAATATTTTTATTACTAATTATTTAGCTTCCTCTTGAGATTAGGGAGGGAAAAGAAAAGAGATTGACAAATATGACTACAAACGACGTGTCGAAGTCTGTTTTATTATTTTTATTTTTTAGGCTAAATATCAAAATTATTATTGTGATGTGTAATTGTAATTTGATAGATAAACTTTGATTCGGTGCAATTATATAAATAAAATTTTGATTGTGGTTCAAATATATTAATGAAAATTTAATTTTGATTCAATTATACATATTTTAAAAAAAATATTAATCTATTTTTATATTAAATAAATAATTATACATGAAAACGTAAATGTTAAAACATACACACATTACCCGTAGAGTTTATAAAGTATTTTAAAGATGTCACCACTTTCCCACCCACCCACTAAGTAATAATTAAATAAAAAAAAGTTACTAATTTTATATTAGGGACAGTCTTTATAAATTTTCTGCAGTTTCAATTGTATTTTTCTGGATGATAATGAATAGCAGCACAGTGACGCTATGAATAAAGAAGAACAAGTTGGGCAGAATTTTCAATTGAGTTTATTATATTATATATTTTAAAGGATAAAGAATCGAATTTAATTTTAGTGTTAATTGAAAATCCAATCATAAGTCTTTATCTCTCCATTTATAGTTTTAAAATATTATTACTCTTTTATATTATACTCTTATTATTAATTATTAACATAGTTAATATTGGCATAATTACAAGGCATATTAGATACAAATACAAAATAAATTAGATACAGAAGTAGTTTCCTACCCTCATTTGTTACACATTATCTCTGACCATCTCAACACACCATTTTTAAAATTACATTTTGACTCTCAAACTTTTTTAAAATTACATTTTGATCATTGAATTTTCCCAAAATTACGTTTTAACCTTAAATTCTTCGAAACTTCATTTTTTGACCCCGTTTTTCTAATTTTCTTCGATTCTTTGTGTATAAAGTTATTTTCTTCGTATTTTAAAATCAATCTTTTTTTTTCTCAATGATTTCGATTTGCAATTCTTTCGTATTTCGTATTTTATCTTATGCTTAATTTTGCATGTACTTATATGCCTAATTGTTCTATTTAATTTTACCAATAAATTGCATATTCGTATTTAATTTACACACTCATCTTTAAATCAAAATTATTTTTTGTCTCAAAAAATACATACAAATAATACTAAAATCAAAGCAATATTTCTTTATTACGGATTTTAAAAAATTGTGTCTTAACTTACTAGGCGCGATTTTTCTTTAAACCGGAATAATCGAATACCCTTTTAAAGGTTTAAAATTGGCCACGAAGGAACGCTCGTTATTTTCGGATCTCAAAATGTTATATCCTAACTGATTGGACATGACTTTCTTCCTCGATCATTTCGAAATAACGAGACTTCCTCATGAAATTCGATTTCCTTCTTAAACGTGTACATCAAATAAATTATGCATTTAAGGATCGTATTTTAAACTTCACTCGAATTTTCAAATTTTTAACAATCAAGACCGGATAATAATCGACGTGGTACCAATTTTGGACGTGTGTGGGTGCTAATCCTTCCTCACACGTAACCGACTCCCGAACTCATTTTCTGTGTAACATCCGCGTTTTTGAAGCAGAGTTGGAACAATAATAATGTCGAGTTAAGAGTTAGATATGTGGTTAAAATAAGAAGATTAGGAAAAATTAAGGATTAATTAGAAATTGTGAGAAAATAGGAAGGACTAAATAGCAATTTGTCCAAATTGAATTATGAGTCATCATGGGAATTAGATTGATTAAGGAGGGGCAAAAGAGTAATTTGGTGGAAGATATTTTTGGAGGTAATGTTTTGGGTCAAAGTGTAAAGTTGGAAGGCTCAAGGACTAAAACTATAATTTTACCATTACTATATTTTCATAAAGAGAAATTGATAGAAAAATCTAGAGAAATGAAGAAAAGAAATGATAAAAAAGCTATAAAAGCCATCAGCCATTGTGTTTCACGTTAGCCACCATTTTTCCACCATTTCAACATTTGCTTTTCTTTCAAATTAGTCCTTTTTCACCAAATACAAATCAATTAAGCTAGTTTCTTCCAAATTTATTTAAGATTAGTGAATAAAATTAATAGAGAAGTGTAGTAGCTATCCAATTGTTAAAAGAAATGCAGCCATACTTGTCTTGGAGGAGAAAGAAAATGGGAATTAGTGTTGAATACAAGTGATTAAGGTAAGAAAGCTAAACTCCTCTTTAAATACATGTTAGTTTTGGTTTAGAAACATAGATTATGATATGTTAGAATGATTTTAATATGAATATATGTGTTTTGTATGAAATTGAAGAGAAAGGAAAAGAGAAGATCAAAGAGGGAAAGGAAGCTTTCTACAAGAGTTGTAAGTACTACAAGTATTAAAAGACTTAGTAACAATTAAGTTAAAATATTTATAATTTTAATATATATGATTAAGCAATGATGAAAATGAGAAGTTTAATTATAAGTATGATAATTATGTGTGATTGAATGAAATTTAGTATAAAGAAACATGAGAAAGGAATTAATCTCATTGAAACAGTTTAGACAGAATAGAGGACTAACTTTGAAAATTCACCAAAAATTGTATAAAAAGAGTTAAGAGTTGAATTAAATATTTAATTAAAGCTTATTGAGTGTAGTTTCATATGGAAGAAACAATGAAATAAAATGAGTTGTATATTTCCAAATATACTAGTTTTAGTGTAACAAGGTCAGTGTGGATTCGGGTTCCCCTGTTCTGACTTTGAAAAATCATAGAAAAATGTAGAAAAGATTATTAGAGACTAAAATTTATATGGTTGAATCCTTAATGAGTCTATTTTCAAAATAAATAGACAAGAACATTATTGGATCTTTGTACTAAAAGATAAATAATTTTTAGTAAAGAAAAGTTGAAACTGTTAGGCAGCAGAGAAGGGGTAAATTGAAAGAATTTACTGTACAAATTGGCTAAATTAAAAATTCTGAAATTTTTATGGTAAAAGATATTTGAGTCTAATTTCAGAATCATCAAGCGGATTATAATTTTGAATTTTGTAGCTCAAAATATAAATAATTTAGTGACTATGACTCAAATGGACAGTTTTGAAAATTAATGTGAAAATAAGAGTAAAGAGGTATATGATGATATATATGTGATGAACAATGTATGAAATGTAATGTGTTTAATTATAAATATTGATTATATGATAAAATGATGATATTGTGAAAGCCATTGAGGAAATAAAGGTGAAAAATACATGATTATGTATATGTGAAGAAAAATGTATATATGATGTATAAGTTGTGAATGATTTGTGATCAAGATTGAAAGTGAAAGTGAAATTGGAATTGAAATTGATAAGAATTATAAATTGAAAATCCCTATTAACTAGTCGGGCTGAGTCGGATATAGTTGGCATGTCATAGGATTGGAAGAGTTTAGGGATACTTCGATCTTGAGTCGATGAGACACTGAGTGTCATTATTTTACTTCGGATAGATTCGATGAGGTACTGGGTACCACTTTGCTTCGGCTAGGCCGATGAGACACTGGGTGTCACTTTATTGCTTCGAACTATCCGATGAGGCACTGAGTGTCATTCTAGTGTGTTTGGTTGGATTTGTGTATCCGCTAAGATCCGAGTCTTGTTAATAGGGTAAATAATGTGAAAAAGAAAGAATGTGCAAATTGTGATATTGAGGTAAGTGAAATGATAATTACATGAAAGGTAAGTACAATATATGTATAAGAAATCAAAGAATGATAAAACTAAGTAAGCTAAGAGATTGGAATGACTAAAATGTGAAATGAGGTAGAATATGTGAATTCATAACACTACTATAAGTTAAATGTTATACACATAAAAGATATGTATTTTACATGAATAAATAATTATATGAATGAGTTTGAAATGTGTGATTAAAGGATGAATGACTAATGACTCTTGTAGTACTTACTAAGCCTTCATCGGCTTAACGCGTTTATTTCAACGCGTAGGTATAAGACCTCCGAAAAGCTAAAGTTGGATTAGGTGCCTCTCATCAAATCACATCAATATTGGAAGATTGCAAGGCAAGGTATTTTTATTTTGTGTGAAATGGCATGTACAAATGATAAAGTTTTTATATAATTTCAGGGAGTTAGTTGGAAGTTTCTAGCTATATTTCTTGATTTTAGAACAGATGTATCAATATTTTAAGGTGGTAACGATTCCAGAGTTCTAGAATGCCCCATTGGTTTCGTTTTTAATCAAAAGTATCGATATGAGTAAAAATTACATTTTCATTATTTTCAAACTGATTTTAAGTTTCGATTTTTATTATACTTGATTATTTTGTGATATTTTGAGTAAAACGATTCAAGTACACAGTATTTGAAAGAAAATTTTATTATACTCGTTTTTAATTCTCTGACACTGTATGTAATACTCTTATACCGGGTTTATACATGTGAACCGGGTGTAGGGGTGTTACATTCTGGATTTCGAAAACCAAAATATTTTTCAAAACGGATTTAAAACGTTTTGTGATGATTTAATCACACCAAACAAATATGATATTATTATTATTATCAGTTGTTTTATTATTAAATATTTTTATTGCTTTATTAAAGTAGTAACCATCTTTATTGCTTTAAATATTTTTGGTAGCATTTGAATTATTTTAATATACGTAAGTGGGGTGATGATTTTTCTTTCTTTTGTTCCATGTCATGTTGGAATAAGAGTTTGAATAATAGGTTTGCAGTAGTCAATGTTTTTACTTGGTTGTTCTTGATTTAATTTTTATTGAGCAATAAATGGAGGAATTTTGCACCAAGATTATGAATTCATTGTCATCATTTTTACCAATGATTTAGTGAAGAAATTTGAGATAATTAAAGATATTTATCCTTGTCCAATTATTACGTGAGGTGTTTATGGACCAGGTCGATCGAGTTTGGACTGATCGTAAATATGATATTAACATATTTTATATTTTTTTAAACTCGATCCAGTTTAAAATCTAAACTTAAAATTTTACTCAAAGTTGTAACATCTCAAACTCGACCTAGATGTAATGATCGAATCTAGTGGAACTATATTAGGTTGTTTCAAAACTTTGGTTTAAATCAAACTCAATACATGTTTCGAAAATATAAAATTTTGACAAAAACTCTAACCAAGATTTGAAAACCTTTATCGAATACCCAGAATTCACATTTAAACTCGTGCGTTTTGAAAGTACTAACATTAAATAAAATTATTAAATTTATTGTAAGAAGGAAAATAAAGGAAAATATGTAATGCATTGAAGAAGACGGCTTCAACTCATCATTTTCTTTGTTTCTTATCCATTTTAAGTCAACTATAATTTAGACCATCCATTTTAAAAATAGCCCATTATTTTACTTATGGTTTAAAATTTACTATTAATCCATAAATTATGAATTTAATTTTGTATTTTAATTTAATTATTTTTAATATTTACTCAAATAATAATTATCAAATCTATTAAGTTCATTTTATTGCAACAAATATATTATTACGTGTAGTGTCATCCCAACTTAATATTTATACATAATACTTGCAAGAAAAGTAGCATTATTTTAGTTAATAAATTAAATAGTACTGCACTGAAATTTTAAATTTAAAAAAATTGTAGAGATCAAAAAGTATCAAAATAAAATATAAAGATTAAATTCACAATTTTTGCATAGCTTGAGACCAATAATAAATTTACACATAACAAACTTAATTGCTATTGTTTTATCAAATAAATATTCGAAAATTTGAAAAGAAAAAAAACAACCATAAGAAACATTAAATGGAAATGTAACTTTTTTAATATCTAAAATTGTGTTGCTATGTAACATCTCATACTCATCCCAAATGTTAAGATTGTTGGAAGCGTAGTGAATACTCGATAAACTTTACAACTCGTACGATATTATTAATACGAAACGAAATATGATTACAACAAAAACACTAGCTGCAGCTAATTTTACAAGCACCACTAATTAAAGCTTTTCAAAGCTTTCTTCTATCTTTCCTATTTTCTAACTTCACTCATACTCATTCAAAAAAACTAACAATACATATATATATGATAGAAAACCGCCTTAATTGCTGTCACTTGTTGCTAATTTTTTACATTTGCTTGATCATTTTTCTGCCACGCATTTCTTGCTAATGATTCAAGTTTTGGCACTTTAAAATGCAGCCACTTCATCCTAATTCACAGCCTTAATCTTTCTTAATTGCTAAGCATCTATGTGCTGTCATATACATTTTGCTGCTGCCATATATTCTTTAGTTGCTGCCAAGTGTTACCTTCATCACCAAACTTTTGCCACATGTAAAATCAAGTTTGATTCTAACAAAGATCAAGTTTGGAGGGCTAAGAAAATTCCAACCTTAAATAGTAAAAACATGAATGTTTCCAAACCGTTAAAAGACGTATGAACAATTCATCCACACCAATCTTTAAAAACAATGGACAAACAAAGATCACCCAAATCGGTGAATTACTTGAAATTCAGTCAAACGAACAAAATGAGTTTAAAACTCAATGTGTGTAACCTATATACATGATCAAATCAATGTTGTATACATATATACGGTTGAGTATAACTCATATTTTTGTCAAATTTGGGAAATAATTTTCTAATTAAACTCTGTTTATTTGTTTCAGTCAAACTTTTATTAGTCTAGATTATTTTTTTCATTATTAGTGAAAAATGTGCCAAAAAACACAAGATGATGTCTTGCCTACGAAACAGTGTTTCAAACGTGATCTTTACAAGAATGATACTCCCAAACAAGCTTGGAATAAGCTCAAGGAGGAGTTCCAAAAGGAGTTCCAGGATTCACAGAAGACAAGGTAGCAGCAGAGTTCCAGGATTCACAGAAGACAAGGTAGTAGCAGATGATAAATTTCAAACGAGGTTTTGAAAACCTTAAGATGAAGGAAGCTGAGGCTGTGAAGCAATATTCAGATTGAATCATGATAGTGGTGAACTAAATAAGTCTGTTAGGGGACCAATTCGCAAATAGTTGAGTAGTTGAGAAGGTGATTACGACACTTTCTGAGAGATACAAATCAACGATATCCTCGTTGGAAGATTCAAGGGATCTATCAAACATCTCACTCTCAAAGCTAGTTAATACTCTATATGCCTAATGCAAAAACTGCAAGCAGTCTGACCATGTAGAGAAAGTATACAAAAACAAATGGCATACTCAACAACAAAATACAGAGGCACACACACACACACACAAAATTAAGCAAATGACATAAGCGTTAAGTGAGATTATAATTCTCATCAAAATTGAAATAATATACTCCTAATTACATGATAACCACCATTTTCAAAAGGGAATTTTTTAACTCGTTGGAAATCTCACAATAATTGCTTCAACTTCTTGATCGTTGACGATTGCATGACTATTACTCGATGAAAATCTGTGATAATCATCAGGATGAAAAAATGGCGGCTTCGTCAAAGCGAAGGCCAAGTGACGACGTATTGGTGGAACAATCAGAGGAACCGTCAACTCTGGTACTATTGAAGCCGTAGAAGGAGGTTGTTACGGCAGCCCGGGACCATCAGAGGCTTGAGCGCCGCAGAGCATGGAGGTTCATGATTTCGAGGGGGAATGAGACGAGGGTATAATTGAAATTAGGGCAATGGGAACAGAGAGAAAGTGAGGGTTTTAATTTAAACATGAGAGAGAGAGAGAGTAGGAAAGAGGGAAAAGGGAGGGAATCTTTTGTTCGGATAAAAGTGGAGGGAAACATTCTGTATATAATTACAATTTAATGTACTAATTTCATTTGTTTTTATGAATAAGTCACTGGATTTAGTAATATATGTATGCCTTGTAGAACCATGAAAATATAATAGAAGAATAAGGGTTAGCAATGGTCCATATAAATAGCTTTATACATATGAATAGTGATGTTTTAATCTCACCATAACAACTCATAAACACCACTAATTGTTTAACTAATAATAAATAATATATAGTCGTAAAATGTAGACACCATTGTAAGTTTAATTAGCAAAGCTGAAGCACATGATGGCAGGCAGTGATTCCAATGCATCCTCTCTCTTCTTCTTTTTTTTTTTTTTGGTTTTAGTATAAGAAATAAAGTTTAACTAATTATAATAATAATAATAATAATAATATAAAACACATTATAATTCCAGCTCAATTCAAAAGTGCGCACATCTTTATTCATTGCATCATTATCAAGATCATTTTTTATTTAATTATTCCTTAATCAGTGGGTGCTGAGACCCTATATGTATATCTACATTAACACCTGCCTCTCATCTTCTTCCAATCCTCCTCTTTCAGTAATCAAACACTTGATTTCAGTTTGAACCAACAATGGCCGAAGCAATTGCTTTCAACATTGCCAAAGAGCTCATTACTAAGTTGAGTTCTCCTGCTCTCTCTCAAATTGCACTGTGGTGGAATCTCAAACATGACCTTGACGACCTCAAAAGCACTGTCTCTACAATCAAAGCTCTGCTTCTTGACGCAGAAGAGCGATCCGTGACCGACAATCTCGTCAAAGATTGGCTTGAAAAGCTCAGAGATGTACTTTATGATGCCGAAGACTTGCTCGATGATTTCTCTACCGAAGCTTTGCGGAAAGATCTATTGGGTGGGAACAAACTGACGAAAGAGGTACGCCTTTTCTTCTCGAGCTCAAACCAGTTTGCTTACGGTCTCAAAATGGGTCGGAAAATTAAGGCCATTAAGGCTAGGTTGATTTCAATTGGGAGTGAAGCCAAGGTGTTCAACTTGGCAGAGCGTGACCGTCCCATGAAAACCTCTTTCATGACTAAAAAGAGGCAGCTAACGCACTCTTTTAAAGATAAAATAATAGGGAGGGACGATGATAAAGCAGCTCTTCTAAAACTCGTGTTAGAGTTTGAAAGTGAAGAGAATGTTTACATCATTCCAGTTGTGGGGTTTGGAAGGTTAGGGAAGACTGCTTTAGCTCAGTTTGTCTATAATGATGAAATGGTCAAAAATCATTTTGAGTTGATGATGTGGGTGTGTGTTTCAGATGTTTTTGATGTCAAAATAATTGTAGAAAACGTAATCAAATCTGCTATTGGCCAAGCACCAGATCAAAATTCTGGAAATTTTATGGTAAAAATATAATTGAGTCTAGTTTCAGAAAAATTAAGCGAATATTAATTTCGAAATCTGTATCTTAAGATATAAATAATTTAGTGACTGTGGCGCAAGTGGATAGCTTTGAAAATTAATGTGAAATTAAAAGTATGAAGTATATGATGATGAATATGTGAGAACAATATATGTGTGAAATATTATGTGGTTAATTATAAAGATTGATTATGTGATTAATTGGTGAAATTGTGGATTTATTTGAGGAAACAAAGGTGAGAAATACATGAATATGTATATTTGAATTGAATTTGAATGATTTGTGATCAAAATTGAAAGTGAAAGTGAAAGTGAAATTGAAATTGAAAGTGATATGAATTGTAAATTGAAAATCCCTATTAACTAGTCGGGTTGAGTCGGATATAGTTGGCATGCCATAGGATTAGAAGAGTTCAGGGATACTTCGACCTTGAGTCGATGAGACACTGGGTGTCATTATTTTACTTCGGTTAGATTCGATGAGGTACTGGATACCACTTTACTTCGGCTAGGCCGATGAGACACTGGGTGTCACTTTATTGCTTCGAACTATCCGATGAGGCACTGGGTGCCATTCTGGTGTGTTTGGTTGGATCCGTGTATCTGCTAAGGTCTAAGTCTTATTAATAGGGTAAACAATGTGAAAAAGAAAGAATGTACAAATTATGACATTGAGGAAAGTGAAATGATAATCACATGAAAGCGAAGTACAATATATGTATAAGAAATCAAAGAATGATAAAACTAAGTAAGCTAAGAGATTGGAATGGCTAAAATGTGAAATGAGGAAGAATATGTGAATTCATAACACTACTGTAAGTTAAATGTTATACACATAAAAAGTATGTATTTTACATGAATAAATAATTATATGAATGAATTTGAAATGTGTGATTAAAAGATGAATGATTAATGACTCTTGTAATACTTACTAAGCCTTCACCGGCTTAACGTGTTTATTTCAACGCGTAGGTATAAGACCTCCGAGAAGTTAAGGTTGGATTAGGTGCCTCTCATCAAATCACATCAACATCAAAAGATTGCAAGGCAATGTATATTTATTTTGTGTGAAATGACATGTACAAATGGTATACCTATGTGTCTCTAATGAATGAGTTACTAATATTATTTTAAAAATTTACATGAATTGAAAGAAAAAATTTATTATACTTGTTTTTAATTCTCTGACACTGTATGTAATACTCTTATACCGGGTTTATACGTGTGAACTGGGTGTAGGGGTGTACAGTCATGATCACCTGAATCTACGAGACTCTATCATTGGTAGTTAACTTTTCAATAATGACCATCCAATCTAAAACAAAATGTTTTGGGATATGTCAAATTAATTTCTTTCATTTTACTTTAATATATGATATACACAAATAATTATATTAATCCAATGTGAAAATAATATATGTGTTCATTTATTTAAATACGTACAATTGAATCAAAATCAAAATTTCATGTATATATGACCCACAATTTAAGTTTCATGTGGATACTTGTACCAAATCAAAATTCATGTATCAAATTACAGATTGAACCAAACGTCATGTATAAAAATAAAAAAACTTCAACCCTTTCCTAATAAATATTTGTATATTTAACAGAAAAATTAAAATGATACAACTATTAATTATAAATATATCTTGATTTGTAAAGAGAAGTAGATAAAGTTTTTGTTAAATACCTGTTTGACACAACTATTAATTATAACTATATCTTGATTCGAATCGTGTTACCTCCACCTCACTCATAATATCGTATAAAAAAAATAATAGCAAATATAATTAACATACTCATCAATATAAAAAAATTAATAATAAGAGTCCTAATATATAATTATAGACATGATAATTATTATTACCAAGTTATCAAAAAAATTTTGAATTCAAACTATCAATCTAACTGAATTCCAATTTAATACTACTTAGATTCTAAAAACTCATAAATCTTATCGAACTTTTATTTTATATATTAAACCGAACATAAACTCAAAAATTAAATATTCAATTTAATTCGAATAAAGTATTCAAACTCACCTCAATTATACTAAGTGGGAAGAAGGATTAGAAAGACTTGAATGCATGGGCCTGAATCTAAGGACATTGGATTCTATGGGATTCGTCTCTTTCTTCTCTTTTCTTTCATAGCTTTTTAATTAATTTCAATTATTTGTACGGATCCACATTGTGCAGAGCACCCCAACTTTGTCTCCATTGAGAAATTTGTGTCAAACGGTAAACATGGAGGGACCATTTCCCACCAATCAACATTACTTTTTTATTTAATTATACTTCTTGGTGGGTGCATGGTAATATCTATAAAAATACTTAGTGTCTGCGTGTTTGGATCCACATCTGTGTTTCATCTTGTTCTAATCCTTCTCATTTGAGTCCTCCTCTTGCAATAACCAAACACGTTTTTTGCTTGATTTCAGTTTGAACCAGCAATGGCCGAAGCAATTGCATTCGACCTCGCCGTAGAGCTTATTACTAAATTGAGCTCCTTTACTCTCTCTCAAATTGGACTGTGTTGGAATGTCAAAGATGACCTCGACGACCTCAAAAGCACTGTCTCTACAATTAAAGCTGTGCTTCTTGACGCAGAAGAGCGATCCGTGACCAGCCATCTCGTCAAAGATTGGCTTGAAAAGCTCAGAGATGTACTTTACGATGCTGAAGACTTGCTCGATGATTTTTCTACCGAAGCTTTGCGGAAAGATATATTGGGTGGGAACAAACTGACGAAAGAGGTACGCCTTTTCTTCTCGAGCTCAAACCAGTTTGCTTACGGTCTCAAAATGGGTCGGAAAATTAAGGCCATTAAGGCTAGGTTGATTTCAATTGGGAGTGAAGCCAAGGTGTTCAACTTGGCAGAGCGTGACCGTCCCATGGAAACCTTTTTCATGACTAAAAAGAGGCAGCTAACGCACTCTTTTAAAGATAAAATAATAGGGAGGGACGATGATAAAGCAGCTCTTCTAAAACTCGTGTTAGAGTTTGAAAGTGAAGAGAATGTTTACATCATTCCAATTGTGGGGTTTGGAGGGTTAGGGAAGACTGCTTTGGCTCAGTTTGTCTATAATGATGAAATGGTCAAAAATCATTTTGAGTTGATGATGTTTGTGTGTGTTTCAGATGTTTTTGATGTCAAAATAATTGTAGAAAACATTATCAAATCTGCAACTGGCCAAGCACCAGATCAAAATCTCGAAATGGATCAATTGCAAAAACAACTTCGAGAAAAAATTGGTGGGAAAAAATATTTGCTTGTTTTGGATGATATTTGGAATGATGAGTGGGAAAAATGGGTTAGTTTAAAAGAGTTACTGGTAGGTGGGGCTAAAGGAAGTAGGATAATAGTAACTACCCGTTCTTCTAAGGTAGCCAAGATCACTAGTAAATGTCAGCCTTATGTTCTGAATGGCTTGTCTGATAATGATGCTTGGTCTTTGTTTAAAGAGATAGCATTTGAACAAAGATCCGCAGACTCAACAGATTCAGGCTTTCTGGAAATAGGAAAGCTGATTTTGGGAAGGTGTTGTGGAGTTCCCTTAGTCATAAGGACGATAGCTGGTACGTTATCTTTCAAAGAAACTAAAAATGAGTGGCTTTCTTTTAAAGAAAACGAACTTGCTAGTATATCTCAAAACGAAAGTGAGATTTTACCTACACTTAAGTTGAGCTACGATCATCTCCCATTCCATTTGAAGCGTTGCTTTGCTTATTGCCGATTATATCCAAAAGATCATGAAATTTATGTACGAACTCTTGTTCAGTTTTGGATTGCACAAGGCTTCGTAATGCAATTGAAATCAAATCAATCTTTTGAGGAGATTGGGTTTGGATATTTTAACGATTTAGTTGAAAGAGGTTTTTTTCAAGAAGTAGAAGAAAGATTTTGGCGGGAAGGATTAACATGTAAAATGCATGATTTAATGCATGATCTAGCTGAATCAGTAGCAGGGATGGAGAGTAGTATTGTAGATTCAAAAGAAATTGCAAGTAAGGTTGGTGAAAAATGTCGCCACATATCAATTAAACCTTCATTAATTCCTTTGTTTAAGGGAAAGAAGTTGCGAACATTGTTACATTTTGAAAACACGAGAACTCAAGATTTCAGCTATGAAACTTGGGATTTGATAATTGCAAACTGTAGAAACCTGCGTGTATTGAAATTGAATTTTTTAAATATTCAGATGATTTCACCCTCCATTTACAAGTTGAAACATTTGAGATACCTTAATCTTTCTGAGAATTACGATCTTGAGATTCTCCCAAAAAGTATTTGCAAGATTCAGAATTTGCAAGTGCTAAACCTTGACTTGTGCTGGGAGCTTGAAGAATTGCCAAAGAAGATTGAAAAATTGGTGAATCTTACTCATCTTGCGTGTCGTGGTTGTGTTAGATTAACTCATATGCCACGTGGAATAGGGAAGTTGACTTCACTTGAGATGTTAAGCATGTTTGTAGTGGATAAAGATGGGTCCCATGGCGCTGCAGATCTAAGTGAATTGGGACACCTTAACCACTTAAGGGGAGAGCTAAGTATAAGAAATTTGGGATTCGTAAAAAATGCAAAAGAGAAGTTTAAGGCTGCTAATTTGAAAGAGAAGCAACATTTGACATCGTTGGGTTTAGAATGGAATCGTCGTGGTGATGCTGCTGCTGCTGATGATGATGATGAGAAGTCACTTGAAGACCTCCAGCCCCATCCTAATCTCAAAGAGCTCGTTGTGAGAGGATGGAGGGGCGATGCCAAGTTCCCTTGTTGGCTTTCTTGTCTCACAAATCTCGTCAAAATTACCATACGTGGTAGTAATTTCAAACATCTCCCATCCATCGCGCAATTGCCTTGTCTTAAAGAGCTGGAGATTTATGATTTTACTGAGCTGGAGTACATGGAGGATAATAGCCCAAAAGGAAGTCAAGGAGAACCACAATCATTCTTCCCATCGCTTAAGCGTCTTTTGCTCTCCAGATGCCCGAATATGAAGAGTTGGTGGAGGACTACAGAAGCAATTGGTGATGATTCCAACGAGGACGACACAACAGTTATGGGAACATCAACCATGGCATTTCCTTGTCTTTCCTCTTTAACAATTTCAAATTGCCCTTTGACTTCAATGCCGTTGTATCCTTCACTCGATGATAAGCTTGAGTTGGTGAATACCAGTTCAAGGCCGTTAAAGCAGACCATGAAGATGAACATCAATGCCCAGACCCCATCAACTTCAACCTCTTCTCTTCCTCTCTCCCAATTGAAATCTTTCAGTATAGACAACATTGAGGGATTGGACACGCACACGCTAGATGAGTGCCTGCAACATCTGACCAGCCTCAAAGATTTAAAAATAGAAGATTGCAAGGAGGTTGCTGTAGAGGGCATGCAATGGGAACATCTAATAAATCTGCAAAGGCTTTCTCTCAAGAATTTTCCCAATTTAGCATCGCTTTCGGAGTGGATTCAACATCTAATAAATCTGCAAACTCTTTCTCTCGTTGATTTGCCCAATTTAACATCGCTTCCGGATGAGATGCGTTGCCTTACCAATTTGAAAAACTTAAATATAGGAGTTTCTCATTTGAGTGAAAGGTGCTTTGGTGCGGATTGGTATAAGATTGCTCACATCCCTTCAGGTTGCTCTTTTCATTAATTTCCTTATTCCTGCTCCTACTAATTCTTTCATTATCACTTTCCATAATATTTTTGCTACTTTGTGCAGTAACCGATTGCCCTGATCCTAGGTATATTTTCTGAAAGGCATTTCACAACTTGAAGAAATTAGATGCAGAAAAAGAGGAGGTAATTACTTAAATGCTTTACATTTATAAATCATATATAACCCCCTAACTAAGCTTCTTCTTTCTCAGCATGAGTTCAATGGACGAGTCCAAAAACAGGACATGCATTCTTCATCAGCTGATCTGTCCATGGCATTTTAACCTACGCTCTCTATCTCTATCGCTGGCAAAAATTCCAAAGTGTCCGTATCTTCCGGAGTGGCTTCAACATCTAACAAATCTCCTTGATTTGTCCAATTTAACATCGCTTCTAGAGGAAATGCGTTGCCTGACCAGTTTGAAATATTTAGATATACAAAAAGTTCCTGAGTTGGGGGAAAGATGTGGGAAGGACATTGGCGTTGATTGACATAAAATTGCTCACATCTCACGCATTTGGTTGTAATCAGGTTGGTACGATCTTTCCATTTATTTATTTATTTTTCAAGAAAAATATTATTCATTTGACATCTTATATAAATTGAAATTTCTTTATTTTTGTTAGAGGTGTTCATGGGTCGGGTCGGATTATGCATGATATTAATATATTTTATGTTTATCCAAGTTCGATTTAACCGAAATCAGGACTTAAAATTTTATCAAAATCTACCCATATTTGCAAGAAACTAACCCAAACCCATTTTAGACCTATCGATATTATTTTTAATTTTTTTTAAAAATATTTATATTATTTTTTATTTTAATATTTAATAATTTTATACAATTTTTTATTTATTGAAACTTTTTATATAGTAATCTTAACATTATTTTAATGTTTACATTAGAGTAACATTATATATTTAATATATGTTTATTTTTTTAATGTATTCTAAATTATATAATATATCAAAATAACATAATATAAATTATTATAAACTTAAACATTTAAGCTCAAGCCTGACCCATATTTTAAACAAGCTTAATTTTTAACTCAAGCTCATTTTTTGAGCCTAATATTTTACTCAAATCTTCCTAAGTTTTGAACGGACATTTGAGTCTAAACGAATTACCCGATCCATTAATAAGTCTAGTTTTGATCTACTATTACAATTTTTTACTTACCATCTTTCATAGTATTTTGGTAATTTGTGCAGTAACCCATTGGAGAAAGGCATTTGTCAACTCAGTGATTTGCAAGAGTTCCTCAGTTGTAATCAGGTTGGCATAAGATTGCTCACATCCGAATCATTGAAATATATATGTAGGCTTTAATCAGGTTGATCCGTCCTTGTTATTTATTTATTTTTATGACCTTATCTTTTTTTTCAAGATAAATTTGATAGTAACCTTCTTTCATAAAATTTTGCTAATTTGTGAAGTAAGACATTGAATGGGGAAAGGCATTTGTGAACATCAATACATTATATGCATAAAAAAGAGGTGAGTGCTTCTTTCATTTCATGGACTTCAATTTAAGGGCTTCTAATAATTGAATTCTAAAAAATCTTCGATGTGGAGAGAGAGGCGTATGAAGCTTGCATGCTACCTTTCAAAATGATTTTACTATATATATATATATCTTCATATATTTATGTTTTCTCTTGATTTTGGTTATTTATACTATAATTCATCTGTCAAAATATTCCATCAAAATAAAAATGGTAATATATGCCTTAAATTTCATTTGAATTTCCAATTCATCTCATGTATGCCAACTACTGATTGCTATTGGCAGGCTCTTTGGAGGCGTTTATATTCACAATATTCATCCGTTTGGAATTTCAGCCAAATTTATTATTGAAGGTCCAAACAGGAAAAAAGGAAGTTGCTTCAGAAATAAACATGTTCATAATGGGAATTATTACTGTAATCGTTATGCACCATCTGATCTGAGCGTCGAGTGTTGAATTTCACTTGCATAACTAAAATGAGTTGGGAGAGATTTTACTTAATTGTACAAGGGTGAGGTTGCATCAAGTGTTCAAGGGGTTAGGTTTCAGTCACTTCTTTGTACTATGAAACTCATAGTGTATTCATCTTTGGATAAGTTTCGAACTGCATAAACATCTTGATTATGCTCTTTATTTTACAATTCGAAAAGTTAGAAAGATTAAAGAGTATCAAATTAAAAAATAATGATTAAATCCACAACTCATATATAGTTTGAGATAAATAGCATATTTAGACATAATAAATTTAATTACTATTGTTTTAGCATTTTCAATTATCTTAAATTTCTATTATTCTTCTCTAAATCATTTAAAAAGATGATGATGATTCCAAAATTTTGGTACGAAGTTGTTTCTTTTTTATTATTTAACAAGATTAATTAAACCATAGTGTAATTAAAAAAAATCAAATATGTAAACACAAAATCTTTGACTACTCCAAACTTATTATTTTAATTCTTATTCAAACATCACAATGAGCAAAAGAATGGGATAAGTAGTCAAAATTTCCAGCAATAAACAAACCAAAATCAGCTAATTTGCAATAAACAATTTTATGTATATTAAAATAATCAAAATGCACTCCTAATCAAACAGATGTAAGCAATCTTGATGATGATATAAGTAATGATTTTCCCTTCAACTCCTCATTCCAACACAACACATTCCGACGGAGCTGACAAAAAATATTATAATTTTGGCCCCTTTCAAAAGTTAAAAAGTTCAATTTAAGTCATTTAATACAAAACTTTTAGCATTAACCCCTAACATTTTTTAGTTTCATCTCGTCCCCATCGCATAATTTCTAGCTTTGTCCCTGTACTCAGTAGTTGAATAAAAGAACCCATGTAAGTTAAGAGCTTTGCTCATGAGCCCTCTTGGAGCTTATATATAGTTGATTTATTCATGGGTGAAGTTAAAGACCAACGCAACACATTCCTACGGAGCTTGCATGGTAGCCTTCAAAATCAAATAATATAAGTGGTAAATAAGATAACAACAAGAAGCTTGCATGGTAGCCTTCAAAATGGTTCAACTTCATGCTCTGCGTTGTTGATTTTCCAAAATTAACCACTTACCTTATCCTACTAATATGTATATACAGTTTTATGTGTTTTTTTCTTTAAAAAATTGTCCTATTTTTCTCTTAATCTTGCTAAGTTTTGGGTGTAGTAATATTTACATCATCAATCGTATTTTAACTATATCAGGATGAGTGGGTTTGAAGTCTAAGAAATTGCCTTCTCTTCCTTTCTCCCCGAATCAAATAGGAGTTAAGTAGGTAGGTCATTGTGATGCCTCTCTACATAGGCTGCCGAAACACTGTGGGTGTGCAAATTACATGGGAATAAGGAAATGCATATCCTTTATATTCAACTTACTCCCCATGACCATCAGGGGCCTTACTACTTTAATAGAGAATTCCAATACTTTGTTTGAACTTGAACCACATAGAATGAACCCTATAAACCGACCCCAATAAAGAATTATCTCATTATTTCCATGTGGAAGTTAAAACACACACATTCCGAGAATTAATCCCAAAATAATAAGGGTAAACTACAAAAATAGTCACTTTTGTTTGCCTCAAGTTACATTTTAGTCTCTTATGTTTGAAATGTTACGTTTTAGTCACTTATATTAGTATTTTGTTACGAAGTGATCACTGTGCCGTTAAGTTCCGTTATCTCCCTAACGGTAATCCTACATGGCAATCCAACTAGATTTTGAGTGCCAACTTGGATTTTCAAATGGAATGAAAATAAATCTTTAATTAAATAAATTTAATTAATTAAAAATTTTAAACCCTAAACCTTAACTAAAAAAACCCTAAACTTATTTCCACACACATCTCTTCTTCATGTTCATTTTCTTTCCTTTTGATTCCAATATCTTTAGTTACAAATCTGTCTCTCAAAGATTGAATCTTTAAAACCCATTAACCCAAAGATTCAATATCTTTGATTCTAATATCTTCTTCCTGTTAAGTTTATTTGAGTTAATGGGTTTCAAAGATTCAAGCTTTGAGACAGATTTATAACTAAAAATATTGGAATCAAAAGGGAAGAAGATGAGGATGAAAAAGAGAGGTGCGTGAAAATTGGTTTAGGGTTTAAAAATTTTAATTAATAAATTTTATTTAATTAAAGATTTATTCTCATTCCATTTAGAAATCCAAGTTGGCACTTAAAATCTAGTTGCACTGCCACGAAGGATTCCCGTTAAGGAGATAACGGAACTTAACGGCACAGTGATCACTTCGTAACAAAATACTAACATAAGTGACTAAAACGTAACATTTCAAACATAAATGACTAAAATGTAACTTGAGGTAAACAAAAGTGACTATTTTTATAGTTTACCCAAATAATAATAATTAAATAAAAATCTCATTATCTTGTAGTTGTTACCATCTTTCTTACACTTCTTTCTTCTTCCCACTTTATTCCCGCATTAGTTATAGTTTTGTAAAACTGTTATGGGTCAAAAGATTAGAATGAGAAAATAATGAAGAGTTATTTAAGGGACTGTAGTCTTTCTTCATAAATTTTGGGAATGTAGGTCCATGACACAAAACTGTGGCAATTTCCAGCCCCTGGATGGGTTTCGATGAGTTAGCCAAGGGCGGGAGTAGGTGGAGCGATGAGAAGACCAAATGGAGGCATGACAAACATCTTTCAAGTCGAGCCCTAGGCTGTACCTGAAGGTTTGAAATTAGCTTGAACACGAAATTTCCGACACATGGAATTGAAAAGCGACATTAATCAATGTTATTCAGAATGAGTTTGCAGCAGTCAGTAATTTTATAAAAAATAGAATCATTCATGAATGGTGTGCAAAGGATTGACAAGTGAAATTCAAACACATTTTGAAAGAAAGTAACAAGGTTGCAGACTGCATCGCTAAAACAGCTGGATATGGAATTGATCATTTGATTGTTCTTATTGGTCTACCGCCATATGTAAAAAGTCTATTAGAGGAGGATATTCAATGTTGTTTGAAAGCAGTGAGTGAAGGATAAATCTTTCTATTACACCCCAAAGAAAATGAAGAAAGAAAAAGTTGTGCAGAATTTTCAAGTTTGGATGGCTATGGAATTATAAGCGGCAATGAATAAAGAAAGAAAAAGTTGTGCACAACTTTCAATTTTGGGCGGCGCTGGAATTATAAGTGGGGTTGATTTTTTGATTTGTTTATTACTATTAATAAGATATATTTTAATTATTTAATTTTAAAAAATTATAAAATAATTATTGAATTATTTTAAAGTTTTTCATTGAATTATTCAAAAGATTTTATTTAAATTATTGGATTGTTATATATTTTTAAAAAAAAAGATTGACTATTAAATTCCAAATGATAATTCAATGATCGGTACGGTGAATCAATATCAATCGATAAGTAAAAAAAATATTTTAAACCCAAATCGATCTAACAAATAATGTCAAAAATTAGAAAAATTATTTAATTTTAATTTACAAATTCATAACATTAAAAAAATTTCGATAAACTAATATTTACATCATCAATTTAATTATATTCCCCTCCCCCCAATCGTAGTTTAACTATATCAGGTTCAATTGTTTGAAATCCTTGAAATTGCTTTTTTTTTTTTCTTTTTTTTCCGAATCGAAGTAATCTTGATGATAGTATAAGTGATGATTTTCTCACATACCTCTTTAAAGTGAAGTAAAATAATTTTTTAATGAAACTTGTGACATTAAAAATTTTCATTGAAATGCTAAACTTAATTAAATATATAATGTTTCATTGAAATGCTAAACTCGATAATCTCAACTATAAATATATTTATTTATAGATGCCATGGTCACAACCTCAAACATACAGTGGATGGATTTCATACAAACAACAAGATTGATCCAATGATTATCATCTCGATGCACCAATTAAGCAACTCAGAAGGTTATAGTGGAAAAAACAATCTCATTGCATGTGTTTTTAAGTACTGCCCAATGCTTTGGTAAAAAATCTCATTGAAAATATTTGCGATGATTATGATGCAATTAGATACTTGGCTGATATAAGTTCGGTTCAGTTGAATTTTTTTAAATCATTTATTATAATTTAGTTTAATTCCTTTTTTTAATATTATTTAACAAGTTTTTAAATTCTTTTTAATAGATATTTCTTAAAAAATAATATTTTGAAGTAAATAAAAATAATCAAATACTTTTATATGATGCTTAAAAAATATATTATTTATACAAACCTTTTAAGTTAATTTTACTATTTTTAAATATAAAATATTTATTTTTATACCATAAAAAATTAAGTTTATTTATAAAATAAATA
Organism: Gossypioides kirkii; assembly: GCA_005610355.1. NCBI lineage: Eukaryota > Viridiplantae > Streptophyta > Magnoliopsida > Malvales > Malvaceae > Gossypioides > Gossypioides kirkii. The sequence goes on along the minus strand of CP032253.1, from coordinate 54,620,235 downwards.
AGAAACAAATTTTTGTACAATTTTAAATAACTGTGATTTTTTAACTTGCATTTCATAAATCACTTAAAATCTCGGATTTTATTTTGTTTTTCTTGCTCAACCCCACTCACCGAAAGTAAATAAACATCCAAAGGAGCCCTAATATATTATAAGAAGTTGAACAAACTATATTTAGGCTCTCCTTGTATGGATAGCGAGATTGGATCAAATATGATTAAAAGCAACGATAATTTTAATAAGATTACATGATGTAACGACTTCACACCATCTTGAAAATACCAAAAAAAAAGCAATTATTTTTTGGCATAATGACTCTTTTGGTCCTCTAAATTTATAAAAAATTTATTTTAGTCCTCCATTTGATTTTTTCTCTTTTAACCTTTAAACTTGTATTTTCTATCAAATTATCTCAAAATTGATGAAAAAAAATTAATGTTTGTTTACTTTGCTGAAGTGGCATACACCTGGATTGCCACGTAAGAAGTTAATTACTTTTTTAAAATTTAAAAATTCAGAAAAGTATGAAAAACTATTTTAAAAAGTGTTTAAATTATTTAAAATTAAATATAAAAACATATTTATAATACTTTTTAACTTTTAAAATTTTATTAATTGCTAGTGTGACATACATTTGGTAATCCACGTGTATGTCATGTTAGTAAAATTAACAAATGTTAACTTTTTCATTCATTTTGAATGACTTGACAAGAGATATAAGTTTAAATGTTAAAAGAGATAAAAAAATTAAATAAAAAACTAAAATAATTTTTTTAAAGTTGAAGGGCTAAAAAATTATTATACCTTTATTTTTCAGAATAAGAAATTTTCTATTGATGATACTTAAACGTAAGTGCATGTACGTTTGCCCCATGATTTTTATTTTATATTAAATTATAAAATATACATAAAAATTGTATGTTTTAATTTTTTATTAAATTAGTAGTTAAAATCACTTAAAATTTTTATTTCATTATATTTTCTTTCAAACTTTATTTTTTATTTTTTATTATTGCAATATTTTAATTATGTTCCACAATTTGAATAATATTTTTTGCATTAATTACATAAAATAAAAATATATAAAATCACAATTTGAAATTTTTGTCAAACATTAAACATGGTGGACCATTTCCCTCCAATCTAGGGGCGGCTGCTAGGTTCAGGCCACTCAAGAAATATTTTCTCTTTAGACTTTTTGAAAATTTTAAAATTTTAAATTAATAAAATTTAAATTATACTTTAATCCTTTAAAATAATAAAAAAATTAATTTAATTTTTTAAAATTTATAAAAATAAAAACTATTAAATAATAAAATTATATTTTTATCATCTTAAAAATTACAATTTAATTTTCATCCATCAACATTATTTTCATTTAATTATACTACTTGGTGGGTGGATGGTAACATCCATAAAATACTGTGTCTGCGTGTATGGATCCACATCTGTGTCTTATCTTGTTGGAATCATTCTCGTTTGAGTCCTCCTCTTGCAATAACCAAACACTTTTTTGCTTGATTTTAGTTTGAACCAGCAATGGCCGAAGCAATTGCTTTCGACCTCGCCGTAGAGCTTATTACTAGATTGAGCTCCTTTACTCTCTCTCAAATTGGACTGCGGTGGAATGTCAAAGATGACCTCGACGACCTCAAAAGCACCGTCTCCACAATCAAAGCTGTGCTTCTTGACGCAGAAGAGCGATCCGTGACCAGCCATCGCGTCCAAGATTGGCTTGAAAAGCTGAAAGATGTATTGTATGATGCCGATGACTTGCTCGATGATTTCTCTACCGAATCTTTGCGGAAAGATCTATTGGGTGGGAACAAGTTGACGAAAGAGGTACGCCTTTTCTTCTCAAGCTCAAATCAGTTTACTTACGGTCTCAAAATGGGTCATCAAATTAAGGCCATTAAGGCGAGGCTAACTTCGATTGGAAGTGTGGCCAAGATGTTCAATTTGGTAGAGCGTGACCGCCCCATGGAAACCTCTTTCTTGACTAAAAAGAGGCAGCAAACTCACTCTTTTAAAGATAACATAATAGGGAGGGACGATGATAAAGCAGCCCTTTTAAAACTCATGTTAGAGTTTGAAAGTGAAGAGAATGTTTACGTCATTCCAATTGTGGGGTTTGGAGGGTTAGGGAAGACTGCTTTGGCTCAGTTTGTCTATAATGATGAAATTGTCAAAAATCATTTTGAATTGATGATGTTTGTGTGCGTTTCGGATGTTTTTGATGTCAAAATAATTGTAAAAAACATGATCAAATCTGCAACTGGCCAAGTACCAAATCAAGAACTCGAAATGGATCAATTGCAAAATCAACTTCGAGGAAAAATTGGTGGGAAAAAATATTTGCTTGTTTTGGATGACATTTGGAATGAGGAGTGGGAAGAATGGGTTAGTTTAAAAGAGTTATTGGTAGGTGGGGCCAAAGGAAGTAGGATAATAGTAACAACTCGCTCTTTGAGAGTAGCAAAGATTACTAGCAAATGTCAACCTCATGTTCTGAAAGGCTTGTCTAATGACGATGCTTGGTCTTTATTCAAAGAAATAGCATTTGAGCAAAGATATGCAGACTCAACAAATCCAGCCTTTGCAGAAGTAGGGAAACACATTTTAGAAAGGTGTGGTGGGGTTCCTTTGGTCATAAGGACGATAGCTAGTACATTATCTTTCAAAGAAACTGAAAAAGAATGGCGTTCTTTCAAAGATAATGAACTTACTAGAATATCTCAAAATGAAGGTAAAATTCTAGCTACACTTAAGTTGAGCTACGATCATCTCCCATCCCATTTGAAACATTGCTTTGCTTATTGCCGATTGTATCCAAAAGATCATGTAATTCGTGTACGAACTCTTGTTCAGTTTTGGATTGCTCAAGGCTTCGTAAAGCAATTGAATCCAAGTCAATCTCTTGAGGAGATCGGGTTTGGGTATTTTAAAGATTTAGTTGAAAGAAGTTTCTTCCAAGAAGTAGGAGAAATATCTTTGTTCGAACCAACATGTAAAATGCATGATTTAATGCATGATCTAGCTGAATCAGTAGCAGGGACGGAGAGTAGTATTGTATATTCAAATGAAATTGCTAGTAAGGTTGCTGAAAAATGTCGCCACATATCAACTCATCCTTCATTAATTCCTTTGTTTAAGGGAAAGAAGTTGCGAACCTTGTTACAGATTCCAAACAAGAGAGATCAAAATTTTAGTGATGAAACTTGGGATTTGATAATTGCAAATTGCAGATGCTTGCGCGCATTGGAATTGGATGGTTTAGATTTTAAGATGATTCCACGCTCCATTTGTAAGTTAAAACATTTGAGGTACCTTGATCTTTCTGGGAACTTCAATATTAAGAGCCTCCCAAAGAGTATTTGCAAGATTCAGAATTTGCTAGCGCTGAAACTTGACTTGTGTATAGGGCTTCAAGAATTGCCAAAGAAGATTGAAAAATTGGTGAATCTTACCCATCTTGGGTGTGAAGATTGTATTGGCTTAACTCATATGCCACGTGGAATAGGGAAGCTGACTTCACTTGAGACGTTAAGCATGTTTGTAGTGGATAAAGATGGGTCCCATGGCAGTGCAGATCTAAGTGAATTGAGACACCTTAACAACTTAAGGGGAGTGCTAGAAATAACAAATTTGGGATTCGTAAAAAATGCAAAAGAGAATTTTAAGGCTGCTAATTTGAAAGAGAAGCAACATTTGACATCGTTGGTTTTAATATGGAATGATGATGATGATGATGGTGATGGTGATGGTGATGATGATGATGATGATGCGAAGTCACTTGAAGAACTCCGGCCCCATCCTAATCTCAAGGAGCTCTTTATTGGAGGATGGAGGGGTGATGCCAAGTTTCCAAGTTGGCTTTCTTTCCTCACAAATCTCGTCGTGATTAGAATATGGGGTCCTAGTAATTTCAAACAAATCCCGTCCTTTGCGCAATTGCCTTGTCTTCAAAAGCTGTCAATTGTTAATTTAACTGAGCTGGAGTACATGGATGATAATAGCCCAAAAGGAAGTCAAGGAGAACCACAATCATTCTTCCCAACGCTTAAGTCTCTTCACCTTGAGAATTGCCCAAAAATGAAGAGTTGGTGGAGGAAATGGTTGATTGATGATGATAACGAGGACGACACAACAGTTATGGGAACATCAACCATTGTATTTCCTTGTCTTTCCTCTATACAAATTGTAAATTGCCCTTTGACTTCAATGCCGTTGTATCCATCACTCAATGAAGATCTAAAGTTGGTGAATACCAGTTCAAGGCCGTTAAAGCAGACTGTCAAGCTGAAGATGAATGCTGAGACCCCATCAAGTTCAACCTCTTCTCTTCCTCTCTCCAAATTGAAATCTTTCCATGTAGATAACATTGAGGGATTGGACACTCACATGCTAGATGAGTGCTTGCAACATTTCACCGGCCTCAAAATATTAACAATAGGAGATTGCCAGGAGGTTGATTTAGAGGGCATGCAATGGGAAGCCTTTAAGAATCTCTCTCATTTGGTGATTATTAATATTCCACAGCTGGTGTCTCTCCCCCTTTGGCTTCAGCATCTTGTTCAATTGAAAAGATTAGCAATTTGGAATTGCAGCGGATTGATGTCACTCTTTCCTGTATTCCAAAATCTCACTTTCCTTGAAGTGCTTTCAGTTTGGAACTGCAAGGAGCTGGAGCTATCGGCAGCTGGCTTCCAAATATTCCAAGATCATACAAGACTACGCTCCCTATCACTGGAAAATATTCCAAAGTGTCGGAATCTTCCGGAGTGGCTTCAACATCTAACAAATCTGCAAATTCTTTCTCTCGTTGATTTGCCCAATTTAACGTCGCTTCCGGATGAGATGTGTTGCCTAACCAATTTGCAAGAGTTAAATATATATGGAGTTCCTCTGTTGGAGGAAAGGTGTGAGAAGGAAATTGGTGCGGATTGGTATAAGATTGCTCACATCCCTTCAGGTTGGTCTTTTCATTAATTTCCTTATTGAAATACTACTCATTTTTCATAATATTTTTGCTAATTTTGCGCAGTAACCCATTGGCCTACTGCTGAATTTTTCTGAAAGACATTTGACAACTTTAAGAAATTAGATGCAGGAAAAGAGGTGGTAATTACTTAATTGCTTTACATTTATAAATCATAATAATCTTACAATTGCAAATGATCTAATATAACCCCGTAACTAAGCTTCTTCTGTTTCAGCATGAGTTCAATGGAAGAGCCAGAAAACAGGACATTCATTCTTCATCAACTGATCTGTCCATGGCATTGTACTCCCATGAAATCCTCCTCTGTATGAAAATTTGTTCTTTCTTTTTCTTTTTTTTCTTTGTTGAAGAGTCCCACTGAGGATCTAATTCTAATTTTTGTTACCTTTTGGCTCTCTTCTTGGGCAGAGCATAGCATATCTTACAAAAAGCAGAGGCCATACTTTGAACTACGATTTGTTCATCTGCCAAAATATTCAACACAACAAAAATGGTAATATATGTCATCATTTTCCTTATAATTTTTGCAATTGATGGGATATAAATTATATATATGGTGTATTTCAAGAGTTGTAATATATATGCTAACAGCTTATATGGTACCTATGCTATTGACAGATTCTTGGGGTCGTGTTGGAGTTGTAATATATATTCTTTGATGCAGGGCACCCCTTTTAGCTGTTTGAATTTCGAAGGATCTTGCTTCAGAATATTTGGTGGTGAGGTTGAGGTTGATAAAATTCTTTCATTATTTATAGATGAACAACAATATATTAACACTAATGGGGATGTGAATTTTTTACCATTACAGATGATGATGATGATGCCCAATGTTTGGCTCTTTGTTAAGTTTGCACAGGAAAAACATAGATAATGGGTTTGTGGTCACATGATATAAGGCAACAGCAAGTGTATCTACATTGAAGATAGGCTCAGTGATATTGCATTTGAAAATTTGTTATTTCACTTTACATGGATGTAAAGCTTGGTCCATCCTGGAGCTTTTATATATATATATATATATGATTTATTTCGTGGTAACGTGTGAATTTAAATGAGCACATATGTTTACAGTAAGGAACTATAATTGAGTGTCATTGTTATACACTTTTTGGTGTTGATTTTCAATTTCATAACTAAAATGAATTGGGAACGAGTTTACTTCATTGTACAAAAGTGAGGCCACACTACATGTTTGAGGGGTTGGGCATAAAATCTTCTTTGTATTGTAAAGTATATAGTGGGTTTATCTCTGGGGAAAGTCTTGTAAACATAGAACAAGTTTTGAACTATGTAAACATAGAAAAACACATTTTTCTCATTCAGTATTCCAAATAGCGTTCTAACACAGAAAAACACAACTAATCATCAAGCAATTTTATGTACAGTATGTGGACTATCATTTAATGAAAGGGCTTCACGCAAGAACCATTGGGCAATTTCAAGAGTGAGTAATGATAGTTAGACATGTGTCATATATTAGTAGAAATTGTTAACACCGATCTTAATTGTCTTTATTTATTCACTTTTGAAGAGTACGCGATCACCATTAATCTATTTCTTTGGAGAAGGACTAATTTGTTCACTTGCAAAAAGTACAGGGTCTTTAAGGGGCATTTACACCCAAAAAAAAAAGTTTGCAAAGCCTAATTTGTTCACTAATAGGATGGTGCTTGTGTAGATGCCCTCGTCCCAGTCTCCACCTTATGAGTGGAAGCGCAATGCATAGGCGCAATTGTAACGACATCTAATTATTTCATCAACACTCAACGACAAATCTTTAAAGATGAAAAAAAATTGTTTTTCCAAATGCCCCAAGCAATTAACCTAAAGAAACACGAGCAGTCGGTGTCCCTAAAAGTGAAATTATGCCGATTACCCAAATTATAAAGGAACCACTTCTACGTATCTCAGGGAAAGAATGCCTGTCTTCTGTAACGATCTGTGACCAAACTCCTTTAGCTGCTGAACAATCTCTAATGGCATGAAGGACATCCTCCGTGATATGTCCGCATACCAAGCAACGCTCATCCTTTGCAATTCCATGCCTCACCCGCTCCACTCGTTGTATCCTTCACTCGATGATGAGCTAGAGTTTATTTAAAAATTAAAGATTGCCCTTTGACTTCAATGCTGTTGTATCCTTCACTCGATGATGAGCTAGAGTTGGTGAGTACAAGTTCAAGGCCGTTAAGGCAGGCTGTCAAGATGAACATGAATGCTAAGACTCCATCAAGTTCAACCTCTTCTCTTCCTCTCTCCAAATTGAAATCAGTCGGTGTAGACAACATTGAGGGATTGGACACTCACACGCTAGATGAGTGCCTGCAACATCTCACCTCCATCAAAGAATTAACAATAAGAGATTGCAAGGAGGTTGATTTTGAGGGCTTACAATGGGAACCCTTAAGAACCTTCGATATTTGATTGTAACGAGGTTGGTCCGTCCTTGTTATTTATTTAGTTTTATGAAGATTAGTATGGGATGCATAAAAAGAGGTGAGTGCTTCTTTCATTTCATGGACTTAAATTTAAGGGCTTCTAATAATTGAATTCTAAACAATCTTTGATGTGGAGAGAGAGGCGTATGAAGCTTGCATGCTACCTTTCAAAATGGTTGTACTATATATATAATCATATATTTATGTTTTCTCTTAATTTTGGTTATTTATACAATAATTCATCTGCCAAAATATTCCATCAAAATAAAAAAAAAGTAATATATGCCATGAACTTCATTCGAATTCCCAATTCATCTGATAAAGATTATATAAATAGTTGTAATATATATGTATGCCAACTGATTGCTATTGACAGGCTCTCGGAGGCGTTCATATTCACAATATTCATCTGTTTTGAATTTCAGCCAAATTTATTATTGAAGGTCCAAATAGGAAAAAAGACAGTTGCTTCAAAAATAAACATGTTTATAATGGGAATTATGATTGTAATTGTCATACACCATTTGATCTAAGTTTCATTTCACTTACCTAACTAAAATGAGTTGGGAGAGAGTTTATTTAATTGTACAAAGGTGAGGTTGCATCAAGTGTTCAAGGAGTTAGGTTTCAATCACTTCTTTGTACTATGAAGTTCATAGTGTATTCATCTTTGGGCTAGACCCCGCAGACGTAGGACTAGTTTCAAAATGCATCAACATCTTGATTGTGCTCTTTATTTTATCCTTCATGTGCTCCAGCTCAATTGAATCAGAAATAAACAGTTGTTGAAGACAAGGCAATTGAGCAAAGGATGGGAGATATTTGAATTTGTGAGCAAAGAAAGCCAACTTGGGAACTTGGCATCACCCCTCCATCCTTCGATGCAGAGTTGATTTAGATTTGTGAATTTGCTGGGAGATATTTTAATGCATATGTACGAGAGCTTATATAAGAAAACTTACTGTTAGTCATGAGAACCATTACAATTGCTTCACTACTTGATTCAAAAGTTAATTCACAAAGGCCAAAACTCAAAGAGATCAATAAGAAAAAGGAATATAATTAATATACTAACATAATTTTGCCTGACAAACTAAATCATTTTTCAAACATGAATATCTAGTTACTTAATATTTTCTTTTTCAATTTTCAGCTTTGAATGTATTGATTATATATATCAATGTCATTCAATTGCGCATTAAGTTTTTTTTTTTCCTATAAAATATCAAATTTCCAACCAACTTGTGTGATGCGTTTTTAATACAATCTCATCAATCTTAAAAATAAAATCAATTGTATAGTGGGCAAGTGTAGACAACATAAGCCGATTCAGATTGCACTTAAATCCCTTCAATTTTTTCAGCTCTATAAAGCATTGCAGAGAAGTAGACTGCCATCAAATCCTGCTTGGTGGCTCGATCCAACTATCCGAGACATATTCAATTTGTTTGTCACTTTTTTTATATCACCCAACAATTCAAAGAACTTGAAAGCATGTTTAATGTCGAAAATAAAAACATAATAATGTTGTCTTGTAGGGCACCATAATAACATTAGAATCTTGTCTTCAAACTAGCGTGGGACCATGGGAGGCTCGTGTTATGGACGGATTTTGAACTTTGTTAATATGTTTGTATTCTGTTAGTTGTTGTTACCGTGTTTAGCTATTAGGGAGGGAAGAGAATTGATGGATTAAACAGTGCATTTTGTTCTAAATATCAGTGATCTGTTAACAGTTGTTGTAACCAACTTAGTTGTTTGGATTTTTTTTTTTTTTGTGAATTGAATCTGTTTTCGTCTTCTTTCTCATCCTTGCTATTTTGTTTCTCTGCTTCTATGTTTTCTACTCAGTTCTCTTCTTCTTCCTTCTTTCTCTTTTCTTCTGGTTCGTTTTACTCAGCTCGAGCATTGCCGGACATGGAGGTTTATGATTTGGAAGGGGAATGAAGCGGGGGTATAATTGGAATTGGGAAATCGAAAGAGAGAGAAAGTGAGGGTTTTAGTTTAGAGTAAGAGAGAGAGGGAGAGAGTAGAAAAGGGATGGGAGGGAACCATTTTGTATATAATTACAATTTAATGTGTTAATTTGTTTTGTTTTTACCTGTTTCAACCCTTACCTTTTTTAATTGTTCAATTTCATCCCAAAATAAGATTGAAATACATATATAATGGTGAAAGTATTTGGGCAATCCCTGTATTATAAGGACTAATTTAATAATAGAGGAACTAATTTGATACAATCTATAATATAACAACTTCCTAAATACCTTAACCCATAATGTGTATGTGAAATGTTTTAAAAAAATTGCTATTAAGCCCATGTAAGTTTTTGCACCATATCAATTTAAAAAATTGATGTTTGTGAACCTTAATTTTTGTATTTTCTTTTAACTTAAAAAAAAAAGGATTTTTGAGTCTCACTTTTTGAATAAATAAATCATGCACTAACTAGTGGACCAAGTGGTAGAATGCTACATTTATTTACTCATTATTATGAAATCAATAATTTTTTATTTTGTTTTTAAAGAAAAAGGAAAATATAATATTTATGTAAAAAAACCAAGTTTAGATTCGTCTAAATACACACTTTTAAGATATTAAATTAATGGATTCTTATATTTGATGTCTCATATAATTATATTATACACACAATAATATCACTTTTTGAAAAAGTAAAATTATTTATTCATTAAAAATATGATAATATTAATTGTTAATGGTATAACATTAAATAAAATTCTTAAATAATTATAAGGAGAGGAAAAAAGAGTAGGTCCAAACAATAATTGAAAAAGAAAATATATAATGCATTGAATAAGACGGCTTCAACCCATCATTTTCTTTGTTTCTTATCTATGTTATGTCAACTATAATTTAGACCACCCATTTTAAAATTACCCATTATTTTTTAATTTTTATATTTTAATTTAGTTATCTTCAATCTTTATTAAAATATAGTTGCTAAATTCATTAAATTAAATTTAATTATTTTCAAAATTTTATATAACAAATATATTATTACGTTTTATGCCTTGCCAATTTAATGTGTAGCTTGCAAGAAAAAACCTCATTATTTTAATTAACGAATTAAATGGTATAGTACTAAAATTTTAAAGTTAGAAAAATTGTAAGGATTAAAAAATATTAGATTAAAAAACGAAGACTAAATTTACAATTTATGTATAGTTTGAAACCAATAATAAATTTAACTATTATTATTTTAATTAAAATTAAAATTTTATAATTTAAAATGTATACCAAATTAGAGCACGTGAGTTAAATCTATACTTTACGCATAAAATATAGACTATTAGAAAAAAAAATCAAGTTGGAAGAAAGTGTTTAAAAAGCACTATGATAAAACATATACATTAAATAATAAAAATTAGAGTTATAACAAATAGTAAAATAATATTTCTTAAGATTAAACGAATGAAAATTTGAAAAAGAAATATTAAATAAATGAAAATTGTTAAAGTAAGAAATATAATTCTTAAGACTAAATGGATGAAAATTTGGAAAAAAAAGAAGAAATTCTTAAGAAATATTACATGGAAATGTAACTTTTTCAATCTCTAAAATTGTGCTGCTCGATATAAATAAGGTTAAATTCTGCTATAAAATTCTGAAAAAAAATTAATCAAAATAAAGTATAATAAAAATTATTTTATTAATCACACAATTTTTTAGAAATTGCAAACAATTAGATTTTGTTCACATATTAATTGCCATTTTTATTTTGCTATTTCCCCCATTTACTATAACAAAATTAAAATCCCCCTTATACTAAAAAATTAAAAGATGTCACAAGTCTATGTACTCTTCGTAAATTTAGAATTTAATCTGTATACTTTTTTTTAAATTTAATCCCTCTACTTTTTAAATTTCAAAATTCAAATCCAATTGTTAACACTGTTGAAATTATTTTATGAATTCAGGTTCATTAAAATGTCATATTCTTAGTTACATGGCTAACAAGTGAGTAATTTTTTTTTATTTTAAAATGCCATACCAACAAATTCAACAAAAAAAAGTAACAATGTTAACAATTAGATCTAAATTTTAAAATCTAAAAAGTAAAAGAACTACATTCTTGTAAATAAAAGTATAAGGATTAAATTCCAAATATATGAAGAGCGAAAGAACTTATGGCATATTGTAACCTAAAAAGGGTAAACTACATTAGTAGTCAGCTAACTATTTTTTCTTTTTTGGTCACTCAATTATAAAAAATTACAAAATCGTCACCCAACTATTAGTAAATTTCATAGTTGGGTGTAAAAAAAGAAACTTACTAATAATTGGGTGATCATTTTGTAACATTTCATAGTTGGGTGACCAAAAAGGAAAAGAAAAATAGATGGATGTCTAGTAATGTAGTTTACCCAAATAAAAAATTAACGGCGTCAAATAGAAAACGCGGGAAACAAATTTAAAACAAAGATAAATAAAACCATATACTTCACGGCGTTACTTGCTTCTTCTTCTGCTTCTTCTCGTCTTCTTCACAAGCTAACACTGCATCTACTATAGTACTGAAACTTAACAGCATTTTCTCCGACCAAAACGCCGTCGCTTTGTTTCCCAAACGTAATATAAGCCGGACACCTGACATCAATATGATACCTCCCAGTTACAAAAGTCCCAACTTTCCATCTCAACCGTCCATCAATCCGGATCACCAAAAAAACACTCCCGGCCATCTGTTCAGCACCCAAAGCGACGGAATATTCCGGTGAGATTGGTACCATAGTACCATATATTATAGGTGACCAAATATTGGCCTCATTATGGCCTTGGTACGTTGGTGGGAATCGAGTCCGGAGTGTTATTTCTTGGTTCCGGTAAGAAGCGTAAACGTCGAGCCGGTCGTAATAAATACCGATATCCTCGTTTGGGTTTTCCGAACGCACGGTGATTTGAAAGTTTGAAGTGAGGAAGTTGACGGTGGTGGCGTTAAAGGCGTAGACGGTGGTATCAATGAGAGTGAAGTTGGGTTTGCTGGGACGAAGGATTGCCCATACGAGTAAGATTGTGATGAGAATGAGAAGGAGGAGGATTAGAATACAAGCGATGGCTCGCCGTAAATTTTTCCGGGGGACTTTGTGGTGGCCGCCACAGTCTTTGCTACCGGACATGGTGGATTTGGAAGTTATTGGGTTTCTTTTTGGTGATTGTGTGAGGATTTAGTGATCGAATAGTATTAAGTGCGTGTTATTAGCTTCTCGCGAAAATATATGTTTAATAAATTAAAAAATATATAATAATAAATTGTATTTAATGTATTGTATATTTGTAGAGAAAAAATCATGATCTATAACTTGAATTGTATTTTATTATTTTTATTTAAAAAATATATAAATTAATTTTTGTATGTTAAAAATATTCATAAATCAAGTTAAATTGAATCTTGATTTTAAAAATTAAATAATTGAATGATAAAAAGAATTTGAGTAATTATTAATATAATTTACCTAAAAATAAATTATTTAATGTATTATAAATTTTTAGATAAAAGAGTAAATTGATTTTTTATTTAAATTTTATATACATATTAATTAATATTAATAAAAATAGGAAAAAACGCTTATTTATATTTTTACGAAGACTTTAAATATATGATGGAGAATGGGGTTAGATGAGCAAATACATGAAAACCACAGCTTTAGAAAGATATTGATCTCTCAATTCGATTGGTCTTCCTCTTTTGTATTATCCTTTTCTTATATTATTTTCAATTTTCCATAAAAAAATTTGAAGAAAAAAATAAAAAAATAGAGAAATTATGATGTGAACATTGAGTATTATAAATAATTATTTTTGTATCGTACTTTGTGAAAAATGGGAAACTGATATAATTGTTTTTAAATATATGAACGGTTAATTTTTATATATAAATTCATGGAATTGTTAATTTATAGGTTAATAATTTAATAATGTTATCCAATCGGACTAATTACTAAATTTTCATATAGTACAAAAATAAAATTATGATAAATTATAAAAAGGGGATTAATATTTGAAATTTCTCATATAGTTGCTATTTTTAAAGTGAAAAAAGGGCCACACCTACGATTGTTGCCACTTGCACCTATTCACTAAAAATGAATGGTTCAAACGTTTAAAAGCATGTCCAATCGAAACCCAACATTTTTGTTATGGGGTTTTAAGGTTTAATATTAAAATAATAATTAAATACAAAAATAATAAATAGAATCAATAAATTTTATATATTTATTAAGAAAAAAAATCAATTTAACCAATAAATTAATAATAAAAAATTTTCCAACGAAATGGTGAAGCTATCATAAAACTCCTATTAATTATTTTAACTTAGGTGTATTGCTTTATTTTGAAATTTTATCTCACAATATTTATATATTTGTTATGGTGTTCGCTATTATCGACCTGTGATCCAGTTGTGATCTGTTGTATAGTTCGTTAGTATGAGTTTACACATGGAGTGTTCATGATGAGTTCGTATCATCATACAAACGAATTCATATTTAAGGAACATGTGTTAATCTTTTAGTAGGATACCTAATGGTCATGTTTTGTGGCTCTATTTTTTGTTGGACAAAACACGTTAACAAACACATATAAATATAAATATTTATATTAAAACAATATATGTACAAAATATTATAAACAAATATTTATTTTTATAGTATATCTAAACAAAATCAATTTAAATTGATATTTATTTTTATATAAAACATCAAATCTAAAAAATCAATTTAAATAACATGATCTCGAAAACTAGAAATCTAAAGAGAGAATCAAGTTTACAAAATGTTAAGGCCTGTTTTCATATATAAACACATCTCACACTTAGTATTTAACCAATATAGGATCTAAGCTTTTATTTTTCTCGACTTATTCACAAGTGGTTTACTTTAAGCATCAATTTCTCATTCATTACTCATCCATTTTGAGCATATGATATACTATTGTAAAGGTCTCATGAAGTAGAATATAAAACCATAATTTTATGATTCAACACTCCACCTTTACCTATCGAGAATATACCTCAAAGTTACTCAAAGATACTATTTTTCCAACATTTCTTTTATCTTTGAACCTATATAAAGATGCTTCTTTGTTGGCTGCTCAGGTTTTCTGTTTTTTGCTCTGTTTTCCCCGCCCAAAATTTGTATAGAGAGAAAGTCAATTAGAGGGAGTTTTATTGGGAGCATGGAGGAAACAGAGGAAATGCATAACTTGTGTAGGTAATCGAACCCGAATCTCCTAAGCTGAATTACCACTGGAGCTAGGGGTGAGCAAAATCCAATTCGATTAAAAAAACTCGATAAAAAATTCAAACTTTGAATTAAATAGTTCGAGTTATTTGAGTTAATCGAGTTATTCGGATCAACTTGAATAAAAAATTAAGTTTTTCGGTTTAACTCGGATATAAATTACACAATTCGAGTTATTCTAAAATCCGAATAAGAAAAAGCAAAACTACGTCATTTTGATAAATGTTTACTCTTTCTAAAGTTAAAATTCAAAACCATTAAGTTAAAAGATAAAATTATGTCATTTTGATAAATGTTTAACCATTAAGTTAAAAGACAAAACCATTACATTGATTATGTAGGTAAAAAATCTTGTACTTCGTTTACTAGTTAAATAATCAGTCCATGTAAATGAAACATTGAGTATAAATAATAGGATTCGTCAACTCGACTAACTCGAAATTTTTTGACTCGATTCAAGCAAATACTCACCCCTAACTGGAGCCACTCGTTGAGTTCTACTAATTTTTTATTATAATAACTCTTTGGGACAATCAAAGTTATTTGTCAAGTTAGCAAATTTAACCTGTATAATAATTAATATTTGTTAAGTTACAATTGTTAGGAAATTTTAAGGACTAAATTGATAGAATTTATAAATGTGAAAGGATAAATTTGTCAAATTATTTAGAATTAGGATTAAATTTATAAAATGTGTAAGTGTTATGGACTAAATATGTTACTATATCAGTTAAAAAAAACGTGTTGATAAGTTAATGATTTAACGTAGGGTGACCAAAACAGAATTAAATCATAATGTTAGTTCGGTGATCAAAATAGAAACAGAATTAATAGAGTTTCCCCATCTCGTACGGATCTGTAAAATTTAACTCATATAAAATGTTGAACGGAAAAAACAAAACAGAAGAAGTGAGCCAACGAGACTGAAATGTTGTTTCAAACAAAATTACACAAAGTAATTAAAGAAAAACTATGGAAAATCACAGAAGGATATGCTAATGAACTAGTAAAACCAGTAGTACTTGCAGGTTTGGAGTATGTAGAGCAGTTGAAAGAGTACAGAAAAGGGGCCGCCGAAGGAATGTGATGTATGTGATTAGCAAAAAAGATTGAAGATTTCGGATTAGCTAAACAACAAGGGGTAAATGATACAAGGTTTGGGTTTCGAGGTACAAGGTATTACACGTCTCTTGATTCGATTGTCGAAGAAGTTAGTGGTGCATTGGATATATGGTCATTGGGCTGCATTGTTGTTCAAATGATTACAGGGAGATTGTCATGGGACACTTGTGATTGAGATGAATTAAGGGACAAGGATAGTCACCCAACATCTTAGAAGACATGTTGAAGCTAGGGAAGAGTTTCTTGAAGGAATGCTTTGCTATTGATCCAAATAAAAGGTGGAATGCTACTAAGCTACTATGTCATCGCTATCTTCTTCTATCAATGCACATGCTTCTCAGAAATAACCGACAATCTTTACCATATTTTCAACAGCAAAATGTATTAGCAACGAAAAGCTATGGGATACTTGTGCGTCTAGTATCTATGATTTCTTTCTATTTGGAAATCACGTGATATGTTTTCAATTTTTAAGGGAAAATGTCAAGTTGGATTGTAAGAGTAAAGTGTTTGTCGACATGCTTCTAATATCTTAAATGTTTAGCATTACAAATAAAAAGTTGAATGATTCTGATAAATTGGAGAGAAACCAAAAACAATAAATTTTATAGATTCTTTATAGAATTTGAGTCTAATTTTGCCACGGAAGCAGAGGCCCTCTGTTTTACTTTCCAACTACGAGCTCTTTTGCCTTTGTTTATATATATAAATAGGGTAAATTAGTCACTTTTATTTGTCTCAGATTATATTTTAGTCACTTATGTTTGAAATGTTATGTTTTAGTCATTTAAGTTATTATTTTATTACGAAATAATCACTTTACCGTTAAGATCCGTTATCTATCTATCGACAATCTTACGTGATAGTCCAAGTGGATTTTAAATGCCAACTTGAAGGTCCTAGGATGAGAATTAAATTGATATCATAATTAAACTCGACCCATGATCACCTCTTGTTTAATCTTACAGCTCTGCATTTTGAGATAATATCAATGAGTTTTATCAACTCCTATAATATTATTAGTCCAATCAAAATTATTTCCTTGCTCCACCTACATGATCATATATATTAATTGAAATCATATCTGTTCGGAATTGAAGATTTATTAAATTAAAAAATATTGTATTACTCAAGTTAATGTTTTTTTAACAAATTTCATGATAGGTTCTAAATATATATTTTTTGATATATTGTCTAAAACTATTTATAGTCCTTCTCCAATTGAAATAAGAGAATAATGCATTTCAACGCACTCGAACCCACATCTTTCTGCATTGATAACAATACTCGTACCAATTGAGCTAAGACTCAAGTGGCTACTCAAGTTAGTGTTTTGCAGTAGGTTTTGAGGTTTAAACACTAATGAGAATGTGAATTTGTTACCATTATAGATGATGATGCCCAATGTTTGCCTCCTGTTAAACTTTCACTGGAAAATCATAGACAATTTGGCTTTGTGGTTGGCCACCATTCATGCACAAAATATAAAGTTGTGTTTCTACATTTAGACATTGCTCAGTTTAAAAGAGATGAATTTTGACATAATCTATGTTGGCATTTATAATTTCAAGGTTCATTGTTGCTTTTGGAAAAGTCTTAGTTCAAGCATGACAATTGAAGATAGACTTGGAGATATTGCATTTGCAAATTTGTTATTCCACTTTACATAAAGTTTATGCAGAGCTTGATCGATCCTGGAGCTTATATAAAAATGATTTATGGGATTGAGGGCGAACATGTGTTTTTATGTTTATAGTGAGGAACTATTATTAAGTATCATTGTTATACACCTTTGATTGTTGATTTTCACTTACATAAGTAATGTGAGTTGGGAAACAATTTACTTACTTGTAAAAAAAATTGCTCAAAACGAAAAAAATATATGGACCAATTGTATAATTTAACCTAAAATTCGTTTGAAATGATGATTTAACGTGTCAAGTCAGCTTACTGTTACACCGTTAACGGTAATTATTAGAAACTAAACTAAATCACGAATGATAACTCATTCATTGAAAACATAATCTCAGGATTACAACTACTAGCCTTTATATAATACAAGGCTTCATACAAACTAATAGTAACAAACTTCAACAAACATAATTGTCACAACTGATCCTAACTGACTTACATAACTTACTGATAATATTCTCCCTGCATCCTTCACTTTTCAGCAAACCTGTTTAATGATACTACATTTGGTTTCTCTCTAAAACATTTAAAAGCACCTACTGTCAGTGGCTTAGTTAGCACATCAGCAATTTGATCATTCCCTGGTACATAGTTTACTTCCAATTGTCACTTGTTACTTTGTCTTGAACAAAATGAAGATCAATCTCAACATGTTTAACTCGAGAGTGTAAAACAGGATTAGCATCTAAGCTTACAGTACTTGTATTATCACGCTAGATAATTGGAACCTTGCTAGACACAATCTCAAGCTCAGCAAGCAATGACTGAAACCAAACAAGTTCTGTAGTAGCATTGGCAAGACTTCTATACTTTGCCTCTGTAATGGACCTAGAGACAACTGACTATTTCTTGGATGACCATCCAATGAGGTTTTCACCAAGATAAATGCAGTAGCTAGAGGTAGATTTTCTATCTTCCAAAGAATTCGCCCAATCAGCATCTGAGAACCCTACAAGCTTGATTGTAGAAGGACGAAACCAAACACCATGATCCAGAGTCCCTTTCACATACCTCAACACAAGTTTCACAGCTGTCCA
The DNA here is from genome assembly GCA_005610355.1 of Gossypioides kirkii. NCBI lineage: Eukaryota > Viridiplantae > Streptophyta > Magnoliopsida > Malvales > Malvaceae > Gossypioides > Gossypioides kirkii. The sequence continues at coordinate 54,601,685 of CP032253.1, read as the reverse complement.
ATGCACATCCCTTGGAGAATGCATATACTGGCTAATTTTATTCACAGCAAAGGCAATGTTAGGCCTCGTCAAACATAGGTACTATAGACCACTTACCACCTTCCTGTATACTGACCCATCTGCCAACTGATCACCCACATGAGCAGACAAAGTAAGAGCACTTATCATTGGTGTATGTATAGGCTTGGCATTAGCCATTCCAGCTTATTCAAGTAACTCTCGAGCATACTTAGGTTGAGACACATGCAAACCATCATGTAAGTGAGTAACCTCTAGCCCAAGAAAATACTTCAACTGACCAAGGTCTTTGAGAGAGAATTTTTGATGAAGATTACCAATCATCTCATCAATCTCACTTGTGAGTAAGCCTGCTACTAGTATGTCATCAATGTATACTAATAAAATAATACACCCAGCAGCATTTTTCTTAAAGAACAAGGAAGTATTTGTCTTTGAATTCTGAAATTGAAGACCAGTTACAAAAAACTCCTTCAAAGTATGGAACCGAGCACGAGGGGGTTGCTTGAGCCAATATAAAGACTTCTTTAACCTACACACCAGTTGTCTACCTGCTGAGTCACACACCTCAAATCCTGGTGGCTACTTCATATGCACAGTCTTTAACAATGCCCCATTCAAGAAGGCATTATTCACATCTACCTGCCTTATCTTCCAATTTTGGGACACAGTACGAGCAAAAACAGTTCGAATTGTATTGGCTTTTATCACTGGACTAAAAGTCTCATGATAGTCAGTACCAACAGCCTGTGAAAACCCCTGTGCCACCAGCCTAGCCTTATTTTGAGCTATGCTCCCATCAGGGTTAGTTTTATTCTTAAACAACCACTTACACCCTACCAAGTTCTGATCAACTGGTGCTGGAACAAGCTCCCAAGTGTCATTTCGAATCAGTGCTTGTAACTCATCATCAACTGCTTTCTTCTAAGAGGGAATAGAGACTGCTTCATGTATATCTTTAGGCTTAATCTGACTAAGCTCAACTACATAAACTTTAGGCTTGAATATTCCATTTTTACTCATTGTAACCATTCGATGTTGATTACTACTAACCTCATTGAACTCAATAGTTGCTCCTACTTCTTCTTCTTCTTCTACTTCTAAATACAATTCACTAGCAACATCTGTAGATAAATCACCAGCAACATCTGCAGATAAATCAGGTGCAGCACACTGTTGTGCAGCCAAGTCTGAACTAACAGATGTTTCAGCATTGGAATGAGCAGTTGGAACAATACCTGTAAATGAACTAGAAAAAGGCATAACACTAAGCACAGGCAGAGATGAGGCAGAAGTAGAAGAATTTTCAATCACAACAGATAGAGATTGCACAAACACAAGTAACATAGATGATGCCCAAGGACAACTAACCTCTGAAGATGACTGACTTACACCAACTTGCTGAGCAAATGGAAATTCATGTTCATTAAATCTAACATGACGAGAGATATAACTTCTCCCATTAGGATTAACACATCTGTATCCCTTGTACTTATCACCATACCCCAAAAAAAACACAAGGAGTCAAACGATATTGTAGCTTATGATGATTATAAGGCTTGAGCAACGGATAGCATCTACACCCAAAGCCCTTCAACTGATCATAGTTTGGTGTTTGACCACACAACTTCAAAATAGGAGACTCCCCACTCGACAACTTAGTAGGCAATCGATTGATGAGAAACATAGCAACTTCAAATGCATAGGTTTAGTATGACAATGGCAAAGATGCTTGAGCTAAAAGAGTCAAACCTGTCTCCACTATCTGTCTATACCTACGCTCCACAAGTTCATTTTGCTCAGATGTGTTTGGACAAGACACACGATGCTTGATGCCAAAACTCTTCAAAAGACCTTCAAAACTTTGAAATTCATCTCCTCCATCCATTTTCACCTGCTTAATCTGACACCCTAACTATAGCTCAACATGTTTCTTGAACAAAAGAAATGTTGTTAAGGCCTCTGATTTCCGTTTCAAGAAAAATATCCAAGTGTGTCTACTAAAGGCATCCACAAATGAAATATAGTACTACATTCCATTAGAAAAATAAGGGGTAGGTCCCCATAAGTCAGTAACAATTAACTCCAAAGGTGTACTATATATTGAAGAAGAATCAGGAAAAGGCAACTTGTGAAGTTTGCCTAAAGCACAAGCAGTACATTGTAAAGCACTAGTATTCTTTGGAACTGACAACTTGTATGACTTCAAACATCTAGGTCTTTTATGCCAAAGATTCACCAATGATGCATTTGATGAGCCACCCTGATGCAGACTGATAACATTACAACTTTGCAGCTCTCCCCTCGATTGTAGCTGATATAAGCCATCACACTCAGGTCCTTAAAGCAATATTTAGTGTGATACAAGATCCTTCACATAACAACAATTAGGGTGAAACTAAAAATAAACCTGGTTATCTTTTGCAAATTTAGAAACAGACAACAGATTCTTATGAATTTTAGGAACATGTAGCAAATCTTTAATAATCAACTTGCTATTACCAGTAGACAAAAAACCAGTTCCAGAATGCATAATTGGTATAGACCTACCATCTCTAACAATAACTTTACCTGCAGTATGATAAAGCTGACTATGAGCTACACGAGCAACATCATTTGTTAAATGAGCTGTGGCACCACTGTCTGGATACCAAGCTGGCTCCCCAATAGTACTAGGAGTCACCACAATTGAAGCAAGATGTGACTGAACTAGAGGAGAAACACCAGTACTTCAACCACCATTAACACCACACCTACAAGATTGACATGAGTCATACTCAACAAAATAATGATGAGCAGCAACACCTGATGAAGTATGATTCGAAGAACCCCCTCTAGAGGATGAGTCCATATTATCATCATCTTCATATCGAAAATAACACCTGCGTGCTACATGACCAACCTTACCACAAATTTGACACTTAGGTCATAGATTACCAAACCTACCACGACCATAACCCCTGCTAAAATTCACCTGAGCTCTTGCAAGAGCAGCATGTCTTGCATAAGCAGGTAAAGAACCACTACCAGTATCAGCATTATGTGTGGTAAGATTTGCAGCAACAGTGACCTGTGACAAATGTGCACTTTGACGAGCCTCAGCATCAAGAAGAGCAGTGACAATACCCTGTAAATCAAAGGGTACAAGACTTTTAGTGATAGTAAACACTACATGGTTAAACTCAGGAGGTAAACCATTAATAATAGCCGACTTGTGCTCCTCCAAAAGAACTTGTTGTCCACAACTAGCCAAGAAATCACAAAGGTGCTTAATACCAACAAGATAATCACCCATATCATTCTTGCGAAAATCATGCAACAAAGAATGGTACCTCATAGCTTTTGTGATAGATTGTATACCAAAGATTCGGTTCAGCGCAGCCCACAACGTAGAAGCTGTAGACGAATCTCCAAGCAATCGGTTATGTAATGCAGGACTAATAGTAGACAACAACCAAACACAAATAGCAACATCCTGTTATATGTACTGTGCAAACTCAGGATTTTCAATCGAAGCCCTACTCTCATCTTGTATTGTTGACTCAGGAACACGAATAGTGCCATCAAGAAACCCACACAAACAACGAGTTTTCACCACAAGCAACACGTGTTGCTTCCAATCAAGAAAATTTCCATCATCCACCAACGTAGTAACTTTCTAAGAGGCAAACGTAAGTGGATTAAATGACTTACCACCGACGGCAGTGGCAGACTCCATCGCAGCAAGAAAGCAACAAAAACAACAAGAAAGAAACTAACTTACACCTCTGATACCATATTAGAAACTAAACTGAATCAAGAATGATAACTCATTCATTGAAAGCATAATCTCAGAATTACAACTACTAGCCTTTATATAATACAAGGCTTCATACAAACTAATAGTAACAGACTTCAACTAACTTAACTGTCACAACTGATACTAACTGACTTACACAGCTTACTGTTAACAGCAATTAATAGCTCAGTGACTAAAATGTTACAACACGCTGACGTAAGTGACTAAAACGTAACATTTCAAATATAAATGATTAAAATGTAACTTGAGTCAAATAAAAGTGATTATTTTAATGGTTTACCTTATAAATTCTAATAAAAAATCTTGGACGGCTGTTTTAATTATGGAGTGAGATATGACTATAAAATTCTAATATACTATGAAAAAGGAATACGCTATAAAATTGATTTGCTTTTCTTTTTGGGCAAATTTTATAGAAGGTCCTTGTATTATATTTTTTACACATATAAATACTACTTTTCTTGATGGAGTTAGCACCTTTGGCTATTTTTAGGTTCAATAGCTACTTTCTGTTTCTTTGCGGTTTTTCGATTTTATGGCTTGTTAAACTCTCTTTTTTAGTTAAGGGATTTATTGAAATTTGATTTAATAAATTTATAAGACTTTTTTGCACTTTAGTTCTTCTTTGTTCTTTAGTATTTATGCATCTTCTGTTTTAATTACAACGGCTCAGGTTTATTAAATGTCCGGCCAGTATTTGATAGCTTAGAATGGTTGTCGGGTCAATTAGAATAGTTAAATCTATAATTATTCAATTCATTCTAATACTAGTGAAGAACTGTATAACTTGTTTATATAGTAATTTATGTTTATGTAGTGTGAATGTGTGATATAACTTAAATAAACTCCGTTGATGCAAGTTTTGTTAATTAGAATTAAATCTATCACGTTCTTAATACTTTCGGTAATCGTCATGTCCTATTAATTGTTTAACTTAGATGTATTGATTTATTTTGAAAAATTAATTTAAAATACTTAAATATTATATATGTCTCGTAGAAACATTATTATATATATAAACAATAATACAACGGTAACATATAAAATTTATCAACAGTTACTCTCTATATAAACGGTATAGCCTTATGTTACCATAAATATATCATTATATTTAATTTTTTTTTTGCTCAATCAATTATTACAAGATGGTAAGATAACCATTAAGCCCAAAACAGAGCATGAAAGCTGCAAAAACAGCCTACCCCAAACAAAACAAAACCCGAAACAGCACAACACAGTTTCTACACCCTTACAACCTTTAAGAAACGACCAAGACAACACAAAACATACCAAACACTCTTCTAGTATTAACTCATACACACAACTAGTATTAACAATAATATAGTACTAATAAAACAAATGGAACCAAACGAGTAGCTCTAATAAAAAAGAGAATGATGTTTATCTTAAGAGATTCGGGTTCGAGTACTTGTGTGTGCATTGTCGAAAGATTATAAAATATGAACAGATATTATCTTGTAATCACACTAATATATTAAAAAAAATTAATAAAGGAAGTGATAATAGTATGTAGTCTCTATCTAATTTTAACAAAAACGATGAGCCTTTTGAGAAATTTGTGCCAATTTTTGTGACTTTTGTCTGCATGTGCTGAATCCATGTAGCCATGTCTGGTCGGTCATATCATTAAAATACCATAGACTCTACATGAATGTTCCAATCATTTCTCATCCTCTTGCAATAACCAAACACTTTTTTCTGCCTTCATTTCATTTTGAACCATCAATGGCCGAAGCAATTGCGTTCGATCTCGCCGTACAGCTTATTGCTAAACTGAGCTCCCTTACTCTCTCTCAACTTGGACTATGGTGGAATCTCAAAGATGACCTCGACGACCTCAAAAGTACCGTCTCCATAATCAAAGCTGTGCTTCTTGATGCTGAAGAGCGATCCGTGACCAGCCATCTCATCAAAGATTGGCTTGAAAAGCTGAAAGATGTATTTTATGATGCCGACGACTTGCTCGATGATTTCTCAACCGAAGCTTTGCGGAGAGATTTGTTAGGTGGGAACAAGCTGATGAATGAGGTACGCCTTTTTTTTTCAAGCTCAAACAAATTAGCTTATGGTCTCAAAATGGGTCGGAAAATTAAGGCTGTTAGGGCGAGATTAGCTTCAATTGAAAGTGAGGCCAACACGTTTGGTTTCATGGTACGTGACCGTCCCATGGAAACCTCTTTCATTACTAAAAAGAGGCAGCAAACGCACTCTTTTGTGAGTAAAGATAAAATAATAGGGAGCGACGATGATAAAGCAGCTCTTCTAAAACTCATGTTAGAGTTTGAAAATGAAGAGAATGTTTACATCATTCCAATTGTGGGGTTTGGAGGGTTAGGGAAGACTACGTTGGCGCAGTTTGTTTATAATGATAAAATGGTCCAAGATCATTTTGAGTTGAAGATGTGGGTGTGTGTTTCAGATGTTTTTGATGTCAAAACAATTGTAAAAAAAAAAAACATTATCAAATCTGCAACCGACAAAGCACCCGATCAAAATCTCGAAATGGACCAATTGCAAAAACAACTCCGAGATAAAATTGGTGGGAAAAATTATTTACTTGTTTTGGATACATTTGGAATGAGGAGAGGGAAGAATGAGCTAATTTAAAAGAGTTATTGGTAGGTGGGGCTAAAGGAAGTAGAATAATAGTAACTACTCGCTCTTCGAGAGTAGCAAAGATTACTAGTAAATGTCAGCCTTATGTTCTGAAAGGCTTGTCTAATGACGATGCTTGGTCTTTGTTCAAAGAAATAGCATTTGAGCAAAGATATGCAGACTCAACAAATTCAACCTTTGTGAAAATAGGGAAACAAATTTTGGAAAGGTGTGGTGGGGTTCCCTTAATCATAAGGATGATAGCAAGTACATTATCTTACAAAGAAACTGAAAAGGAGTGGCGTTCTTTCAAAGATAATGAATAGAATATGTCAAAACGAAGGTAATATTCTACCTACACTTAAGCTAAGCTATTATCATCTCCCATCCCATTTGAAGCATTTCTTTGCTTATTGCGGATTGTATCCAAAAGATCATGTAATTCATGTACGAACTCTTGTTCAGTTTTGGATTGCACAAGCTTTCTTAAAACAATTGAATCCAAGTCAATCTCTTGAGGAGATTCGGGTTTGGGTATTTTAAAGATTTAGTTGATAGAAGTTTCTTTCAAGAGTTAAAATAAAAAAAATATCATGGTATGGCATGGATCTAATTAGTAGCAGGGAGAGAGAGTAGTATTGTAGATTCAAATGAAATTGCAAGGTTAGTGAAAACTGTCGCCACATATCAATTAATCCTTCATTAATTCCTTTGTTTAAGGGAAAGAAGTTGCAAACCTTATTACGATTTTCAAATAAGGAAAATCATAATTTGATTGACGAAAATTGGGATTTGATGATTGCAAATTGTAGATGCTTGCGTGTACTAGAATTGTATGCTTTAAATATTAAAATGATTCCACGCTCCATACATAAGTTGAAACGTTTAAGGTACCTCGATCTTTCTCACAATAATCTTAGGATTCTCCCAAAGAGTATTTGCAATATACAAAATTTGCAAGTGTTGAAGCTTGAATGGTGCTATCAGCTTGAACAATTGCCGAAGAAGATTGAAAAATTGGTGAATCTTACCCATCTTTGGTGTCGTGATTGTTGTGGCTTAACTCATATGCCACGTGGATAGGAAAGCTGAGTTCCCATGACGGTGCAGATCTTAGTGAATTGAGAGGGCTTAACAATGTAAGAGGAGAGCTAACAATAAGAAATATGGGATTCGTAAGAAATGCAAAAGAGAAGTTTAAGGCTGCTAATTTGAAAGAGAAGCAACATTTGAGATCGTTGGTTTTAGAATGGAATTGTGATAACAATGATGATGATGATGATGACAAGTCACTTGAAGACCTCCGGCCGCATCCTAATCTTAAGGAGCTCTCTATGCAAAGATGGAGGGGTGATGCCAAGTTTCCAAGTTGGCTTTCTTTGCTCAGAAATCTCGTCGATATTAAAATATAGGGTCCTAGTAAATTCAAACATCTCCCGTCCTTTGCTCAATATCCTTGTCTTCAACGCCTGTCAATTATTGATTTACCTGAGCTGGAGTACATGGATGATAATAGCCGAAAAGGAAGTCAAGGAGAACCAGAATCATTCTTTCCGCCGCTTAAGTGTCTTTGCCTTAAGTATTGCCCGAATATGAAGAGTTGGTAGAGGAAAAGGTCGATTGATGATTCCAACGAGGACGACACATCAGTTATGGGAAAATCAACCATGGCATTTCCTTGTCTTTCCTCTTTAGAAATTGAAAATTGCCCTTTGACTTCAATACCGTTGTATCCTTCACTCGATGATAAGCTAAAGTTGGTGAATACCAGTTCAAGGCCGTTAAAGCGGACCATGAAGATGAACATCACTAGTACGACACCATCAAGTTCATCCTCTTCTCTCCCTCTCTCCAAATTGAAATCTTTCCATGTAGGCAACATTGAGGGATTGGACACTTACATGCTGCAACATCTCACCGGCCTCAAAAGGTTAACAATAAAAGATTGCAAGGAGTCTGAGTTAGAGTGGATTGAACATCTAATAAATATAGAAAGGCTTTCTCTCGTTAATTTCCCCAATTTAACATCGCTTCCAGACGAGATGCAGTGCCTAACCAATTTGCGACATTTAAATATATATGGAGTTCCTCAGTTAGAGGAAAGGTGTTGGAAGGACATTGGTGCTGATTGGCCTAAGATTGCTCACACTGCTTCAGGGTCGTCCTTTCATTCCAGTCCCATTCAAATTGGATAGTGTTAATTTCCTTAATGAAATTTTATTTCTTTTACATCTTCTATAAATTGAAACTCCTTTGTCACTCCTACAAGTACAAAATCTGTATTTTCCATCTTTCATAATATTTTGCTAATTTGTGCAGTAACCCATGCGAGTCTATTTTGGTGAAAGGCATTTGACAACCTTAAGAATTTACATGCAGAAAAGGGGGGGGGGGTAATTATTTAATTGCTTTACACTTTCAAATCATAACAATCTCGCAGTTTCAATGATCTAATATAACCCCGTAACTAAGCTTCTTCTTTTTCAGCATGAATTCAATGGAAGAGGCAACAAACAAAAAGGACATGCATTCTTCATGAGCTGATCTGTCCTTGGCATTGTACTCTGATGAAATCCTCCTCTGTATGCACATTTATTCTTTCTTTTTCTTTGTTGAAGAGTCCCTCTGATGATCTAATCCTAATTTTGATAGATTTTGGTTCTTCGGCAGAGCATAGCATATATTACAAGAAGCAGAGGCCATACTTTCAACTACGATTTGTTCATCAGCCTAAAAAAAAAAATATTCCAACAAAACAAAATTGGTAGTATATGTACATCAGTTTCCTTATAATTTCCAATTGTTCTGATATAAATTATACATATGGAGTATTTCAAGAGTTGTAATATATATGGTACCTATGCTATTGACAGATTACTGGAGTCGTGTTGGACAGAGCTTAAACACGCAATGTCATTTTCAATTAAGTAAATTGAATAGGGCTAGGGGTTTAGGGTTGACAAGCGTCGTGAACTGTCAAAATAATTATCTTTAATCTCAAAAGAAATAATTAAATAGCGTAATAAAGAGAAGAAGGGTCGATCTACAGGGACTTAGGAAATTCTAATGTAGAAAGCTTTTAATTCTTGATTTAGGAGAAATAGAATAAAAATGGAGGGTTTTGATCTAAAGAGTTTAATTAAAGTAAAATAAAGAAATGGATTTTTAAATTGAAGAATTTAAAGAAAATAAATTTAAAAAGAAATTTAATATAAATATCAGCCTTAGGCTCCGCTTTAACTCATTTCCAATCGATCATCGAATAATATTTTACTTCGGATAAATGCCGGTTACAGTCTACAAGGCCCAACCCTTGTAATTTGTTTTTCTCTCCGGTAAACCGAAAATCCAAAATCAATTTTTGAATTTCAGTTTTCTGGCTAGACTAACCACGACTATCGCCGTTAGAATAAAACAGTTTAAAATTTGGAAAAACCCGACTCGGCTTATGTTGCCTCAATGAGAATCAAATCCGATCTCAATTTCTCTTAGCGGACCGCTGCTAAGTGTGTTCACAGGAAGTCGAATGTGCTACAAGCCGATCCTTCCTCTCAACTATAAATCGAAACAACCTTCAAACCAACGAGCCGTTTTTGAATTTGAAAGTGTAAGGATTTTAAAAGGAAAGGCCGATTGTCAATTTAAGTTTGCAGAAAATTGAGAAATATATTCGAAGATATAAAGTGCTTTTCAATCCTCACGATCGGAATAAAGAAAAAGAGAATTTTTATTGAACTTAGAAAGCAAGAATAAAACTAATAATAAGAGATAAGGGATGAGGGGATGAGGGATCCGGGGATGATTCTCTAGCTTACCCCAAGGGGGTATTTATAGTTCTAAAAATCCTAAAAATAACCTAAAAATAATAAAAGATAATTCTTGAAAATATTTAAATTAAATCCTAAAAACAAAAGATAATTTCTAGTTTTGAATTTAAAATGAAGCTGATCCACTCGTCCATCCTTGCTAACTAGACCTTCTAGAAGCTGCTGACTGGATGCCACGTCAGACTCTCATGCCCAAAGTCATGCCCACTAACCCAGTCTTGATTCCAGAAAATAAAATTTCAAAACTTTGCCTTTTAAGTACAATTTTCAGAATTGAAGTCCTGTATAGAAAAACGCACAAAAATATCCAATTCAACAACATAAACTAATTATGAAAGAGTAATTAAAGATAAAATATTAATCAAATAAAATACTTATCAAGGGTTGATGAAAGTGGAGGGGGGAAGAGGGGAAATTTCAGAATATTCTTTGATGCAGGGCACCCCTTTTAGCTGTTTGAATTTTGAAGGTTGAATCAGGATCTTGCTTCAGAATGTTTGAGGGGTTGGACATAAATCATTTCTTTGTACTGTAAAGTATATAATGGATTTATCTCTAGGCATGGCCTTGCAAACGAAGACAAATTCCGAACCGCGTAAACAACTTGGTTGTATTCTTTGTTCTTCTTTGTTTTTACTTAAGTATGTGTCAACTCAGGATTGAGTAATGAATCCCGTAGCTTCATCTTATGATTGGTTGAATGCTTAGCTTAGCTCCATTCGATTACCAAGTGTTGAGGATATGTCATCAATTTCCTTCTAATTTCCAATTCATCTGTATAAATGTTGTATTTCAAGAGTACTTGTATAATATATATGCGCAACTGAGTCCAAGCTTAGATGGAATCTATGCTGTAGACGGACTCTTGGACGCATGTTCGAGAGAGCTTAAACACAATTCTATTTTTCAGTGTTCTAGACAATATTCTGATCAGTGTCAAATCTACTAAAAATGATATTCCTACGCAACAATATATAAATAGCAGTATAGAGAGTAGAGTCAATTTACAGAAATTGAGATATCTAAAATTGTTGTTTGGTTCAATTTGGTTGTGCATCTAGACAATCAACGGCGAAATCAGGGGAGCTGGCAAGGGGTTGGCCCCCTAAAATGGAAAATTTTCCATTTAAGTTCTTAAATTTTTTTAAAATTTTAAATTAGTAAAGTAAAATTGCACTTTGGCTTCCCTTAAAAATGATAAAATTTTAATTTAATCCTTTAAAAATTGCACTTTTACTATCATAAAAATTACAATTTAACTTTGGCCCCCCTAAAATTTTTTTTTGATTTCGTCCCTGTAGACAACTATCGTGCCCACGATGTGCGACGGTCTATGCAAAAATAAAAAGGAGAATTTAAATCTAATAAAAGTAAAATTAATAAAGATAATTGGAACCAAAATAATAGTAAAAATAAGTAAAATTAAATTAACCAATATGATGAAATTCTAGCTTCATGCTCGATTTTGCTTCGGTTTCGAATCAATCATCGATTCAGACCACCAAACCTTCCATATAAATTAATTGCAAGAACGTCTAACAACTAATCCTTACCGAACGAACAACCACGAAACACATGCCCACGATTTAGCTCTCCGGTAGCCTTGCAAACTAAAAAGGTCCAACTCGAACAAACGGTCTCAACCGTGCGAGTCGTTTAAATCCGATTGCTATTTCCCTTAATAGAATCCAACTAACTTCGACACCACAATGTGTTGTTTGGTGATTTAGAGGGCATGCAATGGGAACCCCTCAAGAATCTCTCTTGTTTGGTGATTGATAACATTCCAAACATCTTGTTCCATCGAAAACATTAACAATTTTTAATTGCGATGGATTGAGGTCACTCTTTCCTGTTTTGCAACATCTCACTTTCCTTGAAAGGTTTGATGTAAGGGACTGCGAGGAGCTCGATTTATCTACAACTGGCTTACAAATATTCAAGCTTACACTTTCTAAAGCTGGAAAATATTCCAAAGTATCGGCATCTTCCGGAGTGGATTCAACATCTAACAAATCCACAATGGCTTCGTCTCATTAAGTTGCCTAACCAGTTTGGAAGGATTATATACAAAACAAATCCGCCAGTTGGAGGAAAGATGTAATGACATTGGTGCCGATTGGCCTAAGATTGCTCATCCCAGGCATTCTGTGTAATTAGATGTAATTTATCTAATTGCTTCCTTTTTTTGTCAGCATGAGTTAAATGGAATAGGCTAAAAAGAGACCTGCAATCATCATGAGCTGATCTATCCGCAGCTTGAGATAAAGGTACCCAATGGACATTGATGTGGAGAGGTCTATGAAACTTGCAGAGCAGCCCAAGTGTGACTTATTGAATGTAATTCAACCAACTTTGTCTCCATTGAGACATGGGGGGACAATTTCCCATCAATCAGCATTACTTTTTATTTCATTATATTATCTATAAAATATTTAGTAGACTCTAAATGTATTAACAACTGCCTTTTCATTTTGTCCGAATCACTATTTCACTCTTCCTCTTTCACTAATCTGACACTTTTTTCCCCCTTCATTGCAGTAATAGAATGTTTTACTATTCATATGTGTTTAATTTTTATAAATGTGTACGATTAAGTTAAAATTAAAGTTTCATAAATATTTGAATTATAATTAAAATTTCATTTGTATAATTGTACTGAATCAAAGTTCATGTATCAATTTAAACATTACATCGATATCTTTTTTTTTCTCCCTAATCTTAAAAGGGCTCGAAAATTATTGTGTTTAAATTTTTACACTAATCTCAACATCCGACCTAAAAAATAATAATTTTTAATTATCTAATTCTGAAAGCAGCTCCAAATAAACTAAAAAATAATGATTGGATAAGAATAAGAATTTTTAATTATCTCAAATTTCTCTACTTCTCTCCAAGTCATTCATAAAGATGATGATGATGATTTCATAATTTTGGTACAAAATTCCTCTTTATTTATTGTTCAACAAGATTAAATCAACAACCACGTAATTAAAAAATCAAACGTGCCATTTTTGACTAATTCAAACTCTATTTCCAACATGACATGTAACAAAAGAATGAGACAAAATTTCCAAAAATAAACAAATAAAAATCATCACCCCACTTACAATAAACAAATAAATGTATAATAAAAAATTAAAATGCTACTATCGTTAATAACAATTATTAACAAGCTCACCTACGTCAACAATATTAACAATTAATTATAATATAGTATAAAAGAGTAATAGTCTTCTTTTTTTAAAAAACTATATATGGAGAGAAAAAAATTTGCGATTAAAATCAATTGAATCCTAACTCGGTTGATATCGACATTATTGCTTATGCAGGAAGGTGTGAGTTCAAACATGCTGAAATGCATTTATATATCTTTTTATTTGAAGGTTGAGAAAGAATTATGAATAATTTTGATTATTTTTATAAAAAAACTTGTGATTAAATATAATATAATAATTTCAATTGAAAATTCTGCCCAACTTGTTGTTCTTTATTCATAGCATCATGTAGTGCTATTCAAGAAAAATACATTGAAAAGAGCAGAAAATTTATAAAGAAAGACCGTCCGTCCGTCAACTAAGTTTTTAATATAAATTAGTAACATTTTATTTAATTAGTACTTAGTGGGTGGGTGGGGGGTGACATCTTTAAAACACTATATTGACTCCATGGGTAATGTATGTATGTATTCATCTTGTTCGAATCATTTCACTCTTCCTTCTGCAATAATCAATCACTTTTTACATATGTACTTTCATTTTACATATTTAAAAAAAGAATTGAACAATGGAGCTTTAATAATTTAGCTACAATCTGTTTGATTAGGTTGATCTATCCTTCACATCTGTCGAGCTTACATTTGTCGAGCCTTACCCAGAAAAATGAATTCACTATAAAGTTTACAATACAAATAAATTGTTCAAGCCTAATTTGACATGGTGGGACAATTTCCCATCAATCAGCATTACTTTTTATTTTGTCCGAATCACTATTTCACTCTTCCTCTTGCCCCAATCAAACACTCTTTTTCCCCTTCATTGCAGTATTCGAATGTTTTCTTTATGTTCCATTAACTTTAGGAATTTTATTTTCATTGTTATTTGAAGTGTTTTGCTCAAGATGAAAATTTTGCTACAAAGAGGAGGGAGCTGTTTGAGGTTTCTACAATCAGTTTCAATAAAGATTTGAGTTCTCAGCCCATTTCAATTCTTGTCCCCAACCTAAAATTGAATACTGGACGCAAACAAGTCATTAAGATTAAATCAACAACCACGTAATTAAAAAATTAAACGTGCCATTTTTGACTAATTCAAACTCTTTTTCCAACATGACATGTAACAAAAGCATGAGACAAAATTTCCATAAATAAACAAATAAAAATCATCACCCTACGTACAATACACAAATAAATGTATAATATAATAATTAAAATGCTACTATCGTTAATAACAATTATTAACAAGCTCACCTACATCAACAATATTAATAATTAATTATAATATAGTATAAAAGAGTAATAGTCTTCTTTTTTTAAACTCTATATCGAGAGAAAAAAAATTGAGATTAAAACCGATTGAGTCCTAACTTGGTTGATATCTACATTATTATTTATATAGGAGGGTGTGAGTTCGAACATGCTGAAATGCATTTATCTTCCTATTTGAGGGTTAAGGAATGATTATGAACAATTTTGATTATTTTTATAAAAAAAACTTGTGATTAAATATAATATATAATAAAAAACATTAACCACTTACAATAAACAAATAAATGTATATTAAAATAATAAAAATGCCACTACCATTAATAACAAATATTAACACGCTCACCTACATCAACAATATTTTTGAAATACATCAACAATATTAATAATTAATAATAAGAGTATGGTATAAAACAGTAATCCTCTTTCTTTTAAACTATAAATGGAGGGATAAAAACTTGTGATTGAATTTTCAATCCAACATTAAAATTAAATTCGATTCGATTCTTGGCCAATCCCACTTTTACTCTTTAAAAATATAATATAATAAAATTCAATTGAAAATTCTGCCCAACTTCTTCTTCTTTATTCATAGCATCATGTGGTGCTATTCAAGACAAATACATTGAAAAGTGCAGAAAATGTAAAAAGAAAGACCGTCCGTCCGTCAACTAAGTTTTTAATATAAAATTAGTAACATTTTATTTAATTATTACTTAGAGGGTGGGTGGGTGGTGACATCTTTAAAACACTATATTGACTCTACGGGTAATGTATGTATTCATTAATAGAAAGTGTTGAATTATGACTCCTATTTCAAGTCAAATTTGAGAAATAATCTTTTAGTTAAATTTTGTTTATTTATTTTTAATTAAATTCTGTTTATTTGTTTTAGTCAAATTCTTATTACTCTAAATTATTTTATTATTATTTGACTTAGGAATTTAGCCTATAAATAGGCTCTTTTACAACCTTAGAAATTTACACCCATTTTGACATACCCATCATAGTTTAGAACTCCTAACACTTTTGGAGAATTTAGTGTTTACGTTTTGAGGGTTTTTTATTTTCGAGTTTTTGGGGTTTAGTTTTTATCTCCATCTTTTGTACTCTTCGTTCTTTGCCATTATAGTAAAATTATCTTTGCCCGTGGTTTTTTATCCTCTTCGGAGGGGTTTTTCCACGTTAAATTTATGTGTTCAATTTCTCAATTTCTTCCGCTATTTTTAACTTGTTCGTTGCTTAATCGGGTCGATCCTCAACAAGTGGTATCAGAGCTAGTTCATTTTTTGCAGATCAGCCCGTTCAGAGATGGTAGCAACAAGGTTCGATATTGAGAAGTTTGATGGTGACACAAATTTTAATTTGTGGCAAGTTCGGATGATGGCAATTCTAGTTCAGATCGGTTTGAAAAAGGTTGTTACCGGGAAAAAGCCCGATAATCTAGATCAGTCAGAATGAGAAGAGCTTGATGAAAAGGCCTTGTTTGCAATCCAGTTGTGCCTCGCGAATAGGGTATTGCAAGAGGTATTGATGGAGAAGACCTCATCCGCCTTTTGGAAAAGGCTAGAAACTCTTTATGAGAAAAAGTCTCTAGCTAACCGTTTAGTGCTGAAACAACGTCTATTTACGTTTCGTATGAACAAAGGTGAGCTTCTTAGAGATCACATCAGTCAATTTATTAGTATTTTGAATGATTTAAATAATGTTGAGGTTCAGATTGACGATGAGGATCAGACTATGCTATTGTTGTGCTCTTTACCCCCTTCATACAAGTCTTTTAGGGAGACCTTGATTTATGGTAGAGATAAACTCTCGTTTGAGGATGTGAAGGGTCATTTGTTGAGCAAAGACAAACTCGATAATGAGTTTGGTTCAGAGAGCAAGGCAGATAAGCAAGCTTCTGTTGCGAAATAAAAGGGCAACTAAGAGTAACGAGGAAGATTTAGCTGGTCCTAATTTGGCCGATGAAAGTGGTGATGATTTCTTGTTAGTGTCAACGAGCGAAAGCTCCGAGATTATGTCCGAGTGGATCCTAGATTCAGGATGTTCTTTCCACATGTGTCCCAACAGAGAATGGTTCTCCACATACAGTTCAATTGAAGGTGGAGTTGTGCACATGGAAAACGATTCATCCAGTAAGATAATCGATATTGGTACTATTAAAATTAGGATGCACGATGGTACGATTAGGACACTATTACATGTCAAGTATGTACCTGATTCACGAAAGAATCTCATCTCCTTAAGTATTTTAGACTCAAAAGGATGCAGAATTAACATTGAGTCGAGTGGCATTAAGGTATCTCGTGGGGCTCTCATTTTGTTAAAAGGTGAAAAGATCGGCAGTCTTTATATTCTGGAAGGTTTTATAATGATCGGTGAAATAGGACACCCCTCGTCCTTTACGGAGTTGAAATCAACTCATTTGGAGCGGAGGCAACTTGGTCATAGGAGGGAAAAATGTATAACCGTTTCGTTGAATAGAGGTTCTCTTTTGGATGCAAGTTTTGAAAAGTTAGGGCATTGTGTTCGTAAAAATCAGACCCGGGTTAGTTTTGATTTGGTAGTGCACAAGTCGAAGGCCAGAAGGCTTCCAGCTTCTAAGCACAGATTCGACTCAGTTAATTCCCTGCATAGTTCAAGATAGGCCCGTGGCGAGCTTTGGCAAAGATGGCATTGTGGAAATATGAGTCAAGGTGCAGATTTGTTGAATTATGACTCCTATTTCAAGTCAAATTTGAGAAATAATCTTTCAATTAAACTTTGTTTATTTGTTTTCAATTAAACTCTGTTTATTTGTTTGAGTCAAACTCTTATTACTCTAGATTATTTTATTATTATTTGACTTAGGAATTTAGCCTATAAATAGGCTCTTTTACAACCTTAGAAATTTACACCCATTTAGACATACCCATCATAGTTTAGAACTCCTAACACTTTTGGAGAATTTAGTGTTTACGTTTTGAGGGTTCTTTATTTTTGAGTTTTTGGGGTTTAGTTTTTATCTCCATCTTTTGTACTCTTCGTTCTTTTCCATTATAGTAAAATTATCTTTGCCCGTGGTTTTTTATCCTCTTCGGAGGGGTTTTTCACGTTAAATTTGTGTGTTCAATTTCTCAATTTCTTCTGTTATTTTTAACTTATTCGTTGCTTAATCGGGTCGATCCTCAACAGAAAGTAAGTAGAAACAGTTTTGTTATTGAGTAACTTCAGAATACAGATACAATGAACTGCTAACACTTTATACACAAGCAGATTAATTGCTACTCACCATAATACCAGACTAACTGATACTAACGGACTTGACAACCTTAACAATAACTAATGTAGCTATTGATTACTAACATCTGCTGATATTCCCCCTACACCAGCAGAAAAAATTGCAAGTGACACCATATTCAGCTTAGCACGAAAGTAGGAAAAACTTCCAACAGTTAAAAGTTTTGTAAAAATATCTGCAACTTGCTCCTTGCCAGGCACATAATTGACTTGAAGCACACCACTCATAACTTTATCACGAACGAAATGAAGATCTAGCTCCACATGCTTCACTCGAGCATGAAGTACAGGGTTAGCTGCAAGAGCTACTGAACATGAATTGTCACACTAGACAACAGGAGGACTTACTCCAATTTCAGCTAACAATGATGAAAACCATGTAACATCTGAAACCTCATTAGCCAAACTCCTATATTCTGCTTCTATGGTTGAATTGGACACCACATTTTGCTTCTTAGAAGTCTAGCTCACCAAATTGTCCCCAAGATAAACACAGTATCTTGATGTGGACTTTTGATCCTCAAGACAACTAGCCCAATCAGCATCAGAAAAACCTGTCAACCCAACTGAAGAAGGTCTGAACATCACACCATAATCCAATGTTCCTTTGACATACCTCAAGATATGTTTAACAGCACTCCAGTGGTTGTCATTTGGTTGATGCATGTATTGACTCACCTTATTGACAACAAAGGTAATATCTAGTCGAGTGAGACACAGATATTGTAACCCATCAACTATTTGTCTATACAGCGTAGCATCATCAAGCTTAGCTCCTACCAAAGAGGAGAGAGTAGGAGAACTAACCATAAGTGTGGACACAGGATTTGTATTAGTCATCTGAGCCTTTTCAAGCAACTCCCTAGCATACTTGCATTGTGTACCAAAGAGGTGAGAGTAGGAGAACTAACCATAAGTGTGGACACAGGATTTGCATTAGCCATCTGAGCCTTTTCAAGCAACTCCCTAGCATACTTGCATTGTGAAACATGCACACAATCATAGTTGTGAACCACTTCAAGCCCCAAGAAAAAAACTCAGCTCTCCTAAGTCTTTTAAGAAGGATTGCTCATGCAGACTTTGCGCCACTTGATTAATCTCCAAGTCTGAACTCTCAGTAATAATAATATCATCCACATAAAACAATAAGAACACACTACCTTTTGAAGTTTTTCTGAAAAATAGGGATGTATCAACACTAGATGCCTGAAACTTCTGATCAGTAATCAAGAATTCTTTTAGCTTATTAAACCAAGCTCTTGGAGCTTGCTTAAGACCATACAAGGCTTATTAAACTTGCAAGCCAATGAGACACTTTCCTCATTACATACCTCAAAACCTGGTGGTTGTGTCATATAAACTTCCTCAGCTAAATCACCATTCAAAAATGCATTTTAATATCAATCTACTTGAGCTTCCATTTTTGAGATATTGCTAGTTCTAACATCATTCTAATAGTATTTGCCTTCACTGCTGGACTAAACGTCTCATGATAGTCTAAACCTGCAGATTGAGAGAACCCTTGTGCCACAAGCCTTGCTTTGTAGCGAGCTACACTCCCATCCGGATTCTTTTTCACCTTGAAAATCCACTTACACCCTACTAAAACTGATCAGCTGGTGGAATAACTAGTGTCCACGTATTATTCTTATGTAATGCCTAAAGCTCGTCTTTCACAGTAACTTGCCAAGATTGATCTCGTACTGCATCATGTATATTAACAGGCTTAGCTGAAGAAGCAACAACTGCAGTATACACCTTGGGCTTATAAACACCAGCTTTACTCCTTGTGATCATTGGATGAGATTTAATATTCCCATTCTTAGTCTCACGAACTACCTCAGGTGTAATATTGAAAGCAGAATCAGACTCAAGCGAATGATGACTAGGATTCACACTCTCTTAAGGTAAACCAACTGCTGAAGAACGAACATCACTCTGAGCATCATATTCACTCGACTCATCATTAGCTGTCTCAGGAGCAACTATAAGAGACATCACTTGTTGATCCTGCACAAACTGATTAGAAGTATTGTAAAAAAAGGCAAAACTGTGCTTGGTTTATCAACAAAGGACTTGTCAGATTGAACACCATAAAAACCATCTATAGTACCATAAGGAAACACCCTTTCATCAAACCTAACATGCCTTGAAATATGCACATGTCCAGTACGATCTAAACACTTATAACCCTTGTGATTTGTAGCATAACCCAAAAAGACACATGAAGAGGACCTAAACTGCAACTTATTTTTATTGTAAGTTCTCAAAAGTGGGTAACACAAACAGCCAAACACCTTTAAAAACCTGTAATCTGGTGCCACACAAAATAATTTCTCAGGTGGAGTCATTCCTTCTAACACCTCTGTAGGCAAAGCATTCATAAGAAACACTGCAATATAAAAAGCATCAGACCAGTAACGAAATGGTATTGAAGCTTGGGCAAGCAAAGCCAAACCAACTTCAACAATTTGCCTATGCCTTCTCTCAATTAATTCGTTTTGCTCATACGTATGAGGATAGGATAGCCTATGAGCAATCCCATTTTTTGTCAGATAAGCTAAGAAACTTCTAAATTCTACTCCATTATCAGTCTGCAATTATTTCATCTTAACCTCTAGCTGTAGCTCCACATGAGTCTTAAAATTTAAAAACACCTGAAAAGCATCTGACTTATGGTTAAGAAAATAAATCCTAGTATACCTTGAGAATGAATCAACAAAAGACAAGTAATATTGAGAGCCTGAAGAAGAACAAGAAGCTGGCCTCCACAAATCAACCACAACAAGTTCTAAAAGGACAGTTACAAGGTTGAAGAAGAAGTAAATGGTAGCTTATGACTTTTTTCCCATTTCACAAGCATGACATAAGGACATAGTCTTAGGCCTAGGTATTCTAACATTACATGACTGTAGAACTTGATCAACCACAATTGAGGAAGGGTGTCCAAGCCTTTAATGCCAGAGTGTAAATGAAGACTTCAAATCAACATGTTCTCCAGGATCATCAACAAATCTTTTAGCTTCATGTGTGGTGTTGTAGACAGGTGCAGAAATTGGAAGAAACTTATACAACCCACCTAACTCAATTCCTTGAATAAGTACCTTGTGACTGACTAGATCCTTCACATAGCAACAATGAGGATATAATTCAAAGAAAACATGATTATCGTGAGCAAA
This sequence comes from Gossypioides kirkii, assembly GCA_005610355.1. Lineage (NCBI taxonomy): Eukaryota > Viridiplantae > Streptophyta > Magnoliopsida > Malvales > Malvaceae > Gossypioides > Gossypioides kirkii. Next base: position 54,580,481 of record CP032253.1, on the reverse strand, counting down.
TTTAGAAACAGATATCAAATTCTTATGCATATGTGGCACAAACAACAAATCATTAATCAATAATTTACCAGAACCAGCAGATAATAAAGCTGAACCAGTGTGTGAAATAGGAACACTAGCACCATTACCTACTGTTACAGTACTTGAACCAACATAGATATTGCACTTAGACATCTTGTTCGAATCATTAGTAACATGTGCTGTAGCCCCACTATCTGGATACCATCCCGAATCAATCAAACCAGTTAGAGCAGACCTTGTAGTGAAATTGACATGTGACTTTGTTGAAACAGATCCACCTTCAAACACACCTGAACACGAACCTTGACAACAACTTGTATCCATAGAGAATCCATGAAATTGATAGGAAGAACAGTCACCGGCATTATGACCACCACAGTAATATATGCAACAAGAGCATGAGTTGAAACCCTAGACGAATGCATCGTATCAGACTTCATTTGTTGACTCCCAACATTTCCATTCTCCTGGGCACAATCAGCATATGAAGAATCAAATCTATAATAACATCTACTAGCAAGATGACCAAGCTTACCACAAATCTAACATTGTGGTCGAGTACTACCAAAGAACCTACCACGCCCTCTTCCTCAAACAAAAGAACTCACCCCTCCTGGTCGATACATTTGTGGATGTGGTTGAGCATTATAAAAGGGAAAAGGAGCATGAACAGCTTTGTTATCCATAGCAAGATTGACAGGAAAAGTTTGATGAGAGACATGTGCCTGCTATCTAGCTTTAGCATCCATTAAAGTAGTAGAAATACCTTGTAGATCGAACGGTACTCTACTTGTTGTAATGATGGACATAACATTATCAAATTCAAGTGGAAGACCATTAAGAATTGCAGACTGATGTTCTTCCACAGAAACTTTTTGCCCACAACTAGACAAAGAATCACATAAATGTTTAATCCCTGCTAAATACTCAATCATTGAAAGATCAGTTTTCTTGCAATTATGAAGCAAAGACCTGTACCTCATAGCCTTAGTGGTAGATTGAGCACCAAGAATCCGTGTTAAAGCTTCCCAAAGAGAAAAAGATGAAGAAGCATTACCAAGCAGTTGATTATGTAGTGATGGACTCACAATGGAAAGGATCCAAGTAGCTATGGCTGAATCTTGTTGTTCATACTTCACAAGTGCAGGATTTTCTACTGACATTCCATCCTCACAAGTAATGACTTGAGTAGGAACTGAAATCGTACCATCAATTAGAGAATGCAAACGTTGAGTCTTCAGTACCAGCAACACATGTTGCTTCTAGGCTAAGAAATTGCTTTCATCAACAAGCACTGCAACCTTTTGTGAGGTGAGTGCAAGGGGATTGAACCCTTCTCTACTAGCACCTTCTACCGACCCCATTAAAGAATCACTCTGATACCATATTAGAAAGTAAGTAGAAACAGTTTTGTTATTAAGTAACTTCAGAATACAGATACAATGAACTGCTAACACTTTATACACAAGCAGACTAACTGCTACTAACCATAATACCAGACTAACTGATACTAATAGACTTGACATCCTTAACAATAATTAATGTAGCTACTAATTACTAACATTTGCTGATATTCATCTTGTTCGAATCATTTCACTCTTCCTCCTGCAATAATCAAACACTTTTTGTGTACCATTAATGGCTGAAGCAATTGCTTTCGATATTGTTGGAGAGCTCGTTACTAAGTTTATCTCTCGAGCTCCCTCTCAGATTGGAGTATGGTGGAATTTCAAAGATGACCTCGATGACTTCAAACGCACCCTCTCTACAATCAAAGTTGTGCTTCTTTTTATTGAAGAATATCTTATAATTAAAATTATGTTATATAATAAATATATAAGTAAAAGAAAGGAAATAAATAAAAATGGGGAATCAAATCAAAATTATACATGGACTTTGGTCTAATGTGCAATGTTATACCTAAACTTTGATTTTAAGCATTTTTTTAAAATGAAATGTTAATTTGTTTTGAATAAATAAAAAGTACAACCAAGATGATTACATAGTTTGAAACTCAGCCTACATCTGTCGATCTTTACCCAGAGAAATGAATCCACTATAAACTTTACAATACAAATAAATTGTTCGAGCCTAACTTGGTGCAACCTCACCATTGTACAATTAAGTAAGCTTTCTCCCAACTCTCTTTACCTTTGTAAATGAAAATCAACACTCAATAATAGTTCCTCACTATGAACATATGAGCTCTTTTAAATCCAAGTAACACCTATGATAGTAAGAGATTACATGAACTTTGATCCAATATGCAAAATTACACATGAACTTCGATTTTGTGTGATTTTGTAAATGAAATTTTAATTTAATTCAATTTTTACAAATCACTAACAACATTATCGAATTAACACCATTTTACTTTAATTTTTTGGATACACAGACAATTATATTATTCCAACGTGAAAATAATATACGTATTCATTTATTTAAATGTGTACAATTAAATCAAAATTAAAGTTTCCTATATATATATATATGAACAAAAAATCAAGTTTCATATGGATAATTTCACCAAATCAAAATTCATGTATCAAATTGCAATTGAAGTGTAGTTCATATATAAATTTAATATTTATCTCTAATAATAAACAAATTAAAAACCTCGACCCTTTCCTAGTAAACATATGTATATTTAAAAGACTATATATTGAAAAAAGAAATATTTAGTTAACAATAATAAATTAGCAACAATCTGTTTGATTAGGTTGTTCTATCCTTTTCATTTATTTATTTATTTATTTTTAGGCTTTGTTTAAAAAAAAAACTCATAAGCACCACTAGTATTAACAATAATAAAGTTTAACTAATACAAAAGTGATGATAATATGTAGTGTTGATAGTAAAATATAAATGAAATCATGAACCCCACTTACAATAAACAAATATATGGTAATAATTTGGTCAAAAAAAATATGGTAATAATAACTAAAATGCTACATTTCACAATCTCATAAGTTGACCTGATAATTAAAGATGTTTATTGCTTCAAGTATGATTTGGGTTTGAATTATGTCAGTCGCGTTGTTGTTAGGATTTTGATTTTCCCTTGTAATTCACAAAAAAAAAATGCTACATTTCACCTATATAAATAATAGTAATAATATTGATAGAAAAAAAACAAGAGTAATAATAAGAGTATAGTTAATTGTTACCAAAGTGAAGTTAAATTACCAAAGGTCGATGCATGGGTTCGTGTTTAAACACTTGAATATTACATAGCTCTTCTCAGGAATTTGTGACTTTTGCTTGCCAAGAAGTGATTCCATGTGGCCATGTCCGACCAATTAACATTACTTTTATCAAGAATTATTAATGTTTATTAACAAAGTTTTATCATTATTGATTTCTCTTAATAAAATTTTAATTTTTGAATTATTAATAGTGTTTCGTCTTGTTCCAATCATTTTCATTTTCTTCTCTTGCAGCAATCAAACACTTTTTGCTTTGATTTCAGTTTGAACCAACAATGGCAGAAGCAATTGCTTTCGACATCGCCACAGAGCTTATTATTAAGCTGAGCTCTCGTGCGCTCTCTCAAGTTGGACTGTGGTGGAATCTCAAACATGACATCGACCACCTCAAACGCACTGTCTGTACAATCAAAGCTGTGCTTCTTGATGCAGAAGAGAAATCGGTGACCGACAATCTCGTCAAAGTTTGGCTTGAAGAGCTGAAAGATGCACTTTATGATGCTGATGACTTGCTCGATGATTTCTCTACTGAAGCTTTGCAGAAAGATCTAATGGGTGGGAACAAGCCAACGAAAGAGGTACGCCTTTTCTTCTCAAGCTCAAACCAGTTTGCTTATGGTCTCAAAATGGATCGGAAAATTAAGGCCATTAAGGAGAGGCTAACTTCAATTGAAAGTGAGGCCAACACTTTTAGCTTCATTCCGCGTGATCGTCCCGCGAAAACCTCTTTCATGACTAAAAAGAGGCAGCAAACGCACTCTTTTGAGCGTGAAGATGAAATAATAGGGAGGGATGATGATAAAGCAACTCTTCTAAAACTCGTGTTAGAGTTTGAAAGTGAAGAGAATGTTTATATCATTCCGATTATGGGGTTTGGAGGGTTAGGGAAGACTGCTTTGGCCTTACTTGTCTATAACGATGAAATGGTCAAAAGTCATTTTGAGTTGACAATGTTCTCGTGTGTTTCAGATGTTTTTGATGTGAAAGTTATTGTAGCAAACATTATCAAATCTGTGACTAATCAAGCACCAGATCAAAATCTTGAAATAGATCAATTGCAAAAACAACTTCGAGATAAATTGATGGAAAAAAATATTTACTTGTTTTGGATGACATTTGGAATGAGGATCCTGAGCAGTGGTCGAGGCTAAAGAAGTTATTGATGGGTGGGGCTAAAGGGAGTAGGATCATAGTAACTACTCGATCTCTAAGGGTAGCGGAGATTAGTAATAAATGTCAATCCCATGTCTTGAAACTGAAAGGCTTGCTGATGACGATGCTTGGTCTTTGTTCAAAAAGATAGCATTTGTGCAAGGATATGCAGACTCAACAAATTCAACCTTTGTGGAAGTAGGGAAACAGATTTCAAAAAGGTGTGGTGGGGTTCCCTTAGCCATAAGGACGATGGCTGGTACATTATCTTTGAAAAAAACTGCAAATGAGTGGCATTCTTTCAAAGAAAATGAACTTGCTAAAATATCGCAAATTGAAGGAAATATTCTACCTACACTTAAGTTGAGTTATGATCATCTCCCGTCCCAGTTGAAGCGTTGCTTTGCTTATTGCCGATTGTATCCAAAAGATTATGAAACTGAAGTACAAACACTTGTTCAATTTTGGATTGCACAAGATTTCATAAAGAAATTGAATCCAAGTCAATCTCTTGACGAGATCGGGTTTGGGTATTTTAATGATTTAGTTGAACGAAGTTTCTTTCAAGAGGTAGGAGAAAGATATCCGGGAGCAAGGCTAACATGTAAAATGCATGATTTAATGCATGATCTAGCTGAATCAGTAGCAGGGACGGAGAGTAGTATTGTAGATTCAAATAACATTGCAAGTAAGGATGGTGAAAACTATCGCCACATATCAATTGAACCTTCATTAATTCCTTCGTTTAAGGGAAAGAAGTTGCGAACCTTGTTACATTTTGAAAACAGAACTCAAGATTTCAGCTATGAAACTTGGGATTTGATAATTGCAAATTGTAGATATTTGCGTGTATTGAAATTGAATGATTTATGTATTCGGATGATTTCACCCTCCATTTACAAGTTGAAACATTTGAGGTACCTTAATCTTTCTGGGAATTACCATCTTAAGATTCTCCCAAAGAGTATTTGCAAGATTCAGAATTTGATATCGCTGAAACTTTTCTGCTGTGATAGGCTTGAAGAATTGCCGAAGAAGATTGAAAAATTGGTGAATCTTACCCATCTTGATTGTGGATTTTGTCATGCTTTAACTCATATGCCACGTGGAATAGGGAAGCTGACTTCACTTGAGACGTTAAGCACGTTTGTAGTGGATAAAGATGGGTCCCATGGCGGTGCAGATCTAAGTGAATTGAGACAGCTTAACCACTTAAGGGGAAGGCTAGAAATAAGAAATTGGGATTCGTAAAAAATGCAAAAGAGAAGTTTATGGCTGCTAATTTGAAAGAGAAGCAACATTTGACACTGTTGGTTTTAGTGTGGGGCCGTGGTAATGACGATGATGATGATGATGAGAAGTCACTTGAAGACCTCCAGCCCCATCCTAATCTCAAGGAGCTCTGTATTCGAGGATGGAGAGGTAATACCGAGTTTCCAAGTTGGCTATCTTTGCTCACAAATCTCGTCCATATTCAAATATGGGGTCCTAGTAAATTCAAACATATCCCGTCCTTTGCTCAATTGCCTTGTCTTCAACGACTATATATATCTAATTTAACTGAGCTGGAGTACATGGATGATAATAGCCCAAAAGGAAGTGAAGGAGAACCACAATCATTCTTCCCATCGCTCAAGTATCTTCACCTCGAGAATTGCCCAAATATGAAGAGTTGGTGGAGGGAAAGGTCGATTGATGATTCCAACGGGGACGACACAACAGTTATGGGAACATCAACCATGGCATTTCCTTGTCTTTCCTCTTTAACAATTTACAATTGCCCTTTGAGTTCAATGCCGTTGTATCCTTCACTCGATAATTGGCTAAAGTTGGTGAATACCAGTTCAAGGCCGTTAGAGCAGACTATGAAGATGAACATGAATGCTAAGACTCCATCAAGTTCAACCTCTTCTCTTCCTCTCTCCAATTTGAAATCTTTCCATGTAGACAACATTGAGGGATTGGACACTCACATGCTAGATGAGTGCCCGCAACATCTCACCAGCCTCAAAAGTTTACGAATAAATGCTTGGAGGTTGATTTAGAGGGCATGTAATGGGAACATCTAAAAAATCTGCAATGGCTTTATCTCGCTAATTTTCCCAATTTAACATCGCTTCCGGAGAGGATTCAACATCTAATAAATCTGCAAGGGCTTTCTCTCATTGATTTGCCCAATTTAACATCGTTTCCTGATGAGATGCGTTGCCTAACCAGTTTGCAATACCTAAATATACATGGAGTTCCTCAGTTGGATGAAAGGAGTGAGAAGGACATTGGTACAGATTGGTATAAGGTTGCTCACATCCTTTCAGGTTGGTCTTTTCATTAATTTCCTTATGAAAAATACTACTCCTATTCCTACTAATTCTTTAACTATCACTTTTCTTAATATTTTTGCTACTTTGTGTAGTAACCCATTGGAGTAATCCTGAATTTTTATTTTGAAAGGCATTTGACAACATTAAGGAGAAAAAGAGGAGGTAATTATTTAAATGCTTTACATTTATAAATCATATATAACCCCGTAACTAAGCTTCTTCTTTCTCAGTATGAGTTCAATGGAAGAGCCAAAAAACAGGACATGCATTCTTCATCAGCTGATCTGTCCATGGCATTCTAACCTACGCTCTCTATCGCTGGCAAAAATTCCAAAGGGTCGGTATCTTCCGGAGTGGCTTCCACATCTAACAAATCTCCTTGATTTGTCCAATTTAACATCGCTTCTGGACGAGATGCGTTGCCTGACCAGTTTGAAATATTTAGATATACAAAAAAAAATTCCTGAGTTGGAGGAAAGATGTGGGAAGGACATTGGCGCTGATTGGCATAAAATTCCTCACATCCCACGCATTTGGTTGTAATCAGGTTGGTACTACCTTTCCATTTATTTATTTATTTTTCAAGAAAATTTTCAGTGGTATATTTCAAGAAAAATATTATTCATTTGACAACTTATATAAATTGAAATTCCTACTATTACAAACCATCTTTCATAATATTTTGCTAATTTGTGGAGTAACCCATTGGAGAAAGGCAATTGTCAACTTCAATAATTTGCAAGAGTTCCTCAGTTGATGGAAAGTTGTCGGGAGGACATTGGTATAAGATTGCTCATACCCCGGATATTCGCTTGTAATCAGGTTGGTCTGTCCTTTTCATTTATTTATTTTGATGACATTTTTTTTTCAAGAAAAAATTCAGTGGTTAACTCTGGTGTCTCATGCCATTTTTCATTCTAATATCATTCAAGTTGGATACTGTGTTAAAATATTATTCATTCGAAATTCCTTTGTTTTAATCCTACTTTCTACTTACCATCTTTCATAATATTTTGCTAACTTCAATCATTTATATGCTATGAAACTTGGGATTTGATAATTGCAAATTGTAGATGCTTGCGTGTATTGAAATTGAATGATTTAAGTATTCATAATATTCTAATATAATTGCAAATTATATCTTGGCATTTATAATTTTCAGGTTCACTGGTACTTTTGGAAGAATTCTTGCTCAAGCATAACAATTGTTAGAGAAATTGTATTTGGAAATTTATTCCACTTTACACTGCTCTTATGAAGAGCTTGACCAATCCTGGAGCTTATATATAGATGATTTATTTTCTAGAACTATTAGTGAGTGCAACTGTTATATACCATCTGAATTTTGAGTGTTGATTTTTACTTGCATAGCTAAAATGAGTTGGGAGAGAATTTACTTAATTGTACAAAGTGAGGTTGCATCAAGTGTTTCAAGGGTTAGGCTTAAATCACTTCTTTGTACTATGAAGCTCATAGTGTATTCATTTTTGGGCAGGGCTTCGCAAACGTAGGATAAGTTCTGAACTGCGTAATCATCTTGATTGTGATTTTATTTTACTTGTTGCATGGTACTTGCCAACTTAAGAAAAAACACATTTGTCTTTAAAATACCCAAGCCAAATCTCTTCAAGAGATTGACTCGAATTTCATTGCTTTATGAAACCTTGTGCAGTCTAAAACTGAACAAGTGTCCATACATCAATTTTGGATATAGTCGACAATAAGCAAAACAATACTTCAAAAGCGATGGGAGATGATCATAACTCAAGTGTAGGTAGAATCTCACCTTCATTCTAAAATATTCTAGCAAGCTTGTTATCTTTGAAAGAAAGAATGTGCCAGCTATCATCCTTAAGACTAAGGGAAATCCACCACACCTTTCAAAAATCTGCTTTCCTATTTTCAAAAAGGCTGAATTTGTTAAGTCTGCAGATCTTTGCTCAAATGCTATCTCTTTGAACAAAGACCAAGCATCATCATCAGACAAGCTTTTCAAAACATGGGGCTCACATTTACTAGTTATTATTATCTTACTCCCTTTAGCCACACCCATCAAGAACTTCTTTAAGCTAACCCATTGTTCCTACTCCTTATTCCAAATGTCGTAAAAAAACAAGTAAATTTTCTTTCCCATGAATTTTTTCTCAAAATTGTTTTTGCAATTGATCCATTTCGAGATTTTAATCAAGTGCATGGTTAGTCACAAATTTGATAATATTTTTCACGTCAAAAAACATTTGAAACACACACCCCTATCCTCAACACAAAATGATCATTGACCACTTCACAGAAAAACTGTGCTAATGCGATCATTCGTAACCCTTCAAACCTCACAATCGGGATGACATAAACATTCTTTTCACTTTGGAACTCTAATACGTGTTTTGCAAGAGTTTCTTTATCATCTTCCCTCATTATTTCATCTTCAATCACAAGACACAAATTGAACATGTAGACATTTTATCCCCTTGTAAATTTAAGCTATTGGGATTACTTATTCTTACAAAATAACATTATTTTTTAAAGAAGGCACTGGATATAAGAAGAGTTGTTTTGTAACAAGCTAAAAAAAGGGTTGCAATAGTTGCAGGCCATCCATGTTCTCATCCTCAACATTTGGTAATAGAATGGAGCTAAGCTAAGCTAAGCTGTTAGCCAATCATCTATGGGATTCATATAGTTTCAAACTTTAGGAAATAAGATTCTATCTTTGATGTTTTGGTTTCTACTCTTGTAATGTCATTTATTTACTACAACTCAATCTTGAAATTGCTCCATAGTTGTTGGCTGAACAGTTTGCATTAAATGATAGTCTACATGATATACACAAATTGCAAAAGTTAAGATTAACAAGGCTGAAAATATTGCCTGATAATTAACTGTGCTTCCCCGTCTTGGAACATTATTTGGAACATCAAAAGAAAAAACAAAAGTGTGTTTTTTCTTGAGTTGACACACACATAATTAAAATAAAAAAAAGAGTAAAGAACACAATCAAGTTATTTATGCAGTTCAGAGCTTGTCCTACGTCTGTGAGACCTTATCTAGAGATGAATCCACTATATATTTCATGGTTGAAAGAAATGATCTATGCCCAGCCCCTCAAACATTTGATACAATCTCACCTTTGTACAATTAAGTGAACTCCTTCCCAACTCATTTTAACTATGCAAGTGAAAATCAACATCCGGAAGGTGGCACTCGAGAATAGTTACTCACACATCACTCGAAAGAAATGGCAGGGTGTTTGTTAGCGAGCTAAGGATATCAAGGTTTCCAAGGTGGATTCTAGCCCATCAATTTTCTCTGTACAGTAACAACGAACCTGTAAATAATAAATGGCAATACAGATTATGTTAAAATTTATGTCGTTTAGATTGAGCAATGTCCTAAAGTAGAAATACTTACTGTTACTAAACGTAATTTCATATTCTGTGCTTGAGTGGTGGCCAACCACAGAGCCACTGTCTATGCTTTTCCAGTGCAAGTTTAAGAAAGGGCCAAACATTGGGCATCATCATCATCTGCAATAGTAACAAATTCACATTCTCATTACTGTTTACACCTCAAAACCTTCTGCAAAAGCAATTTAATTTTTTCATTAAAATGCACACCATCACCAACCTTATATCTGCACATATGTTGACTCTCTCTCAACTCATTTTAGCTATGCAAGTGAAAATCAACGCTCAATACTCCGATGGTATATAATGATGGCACTCAATACAGATCAACAAAAAAAAAAAAAGAAAGAAAGAACTCGGTAGATGGCAAGGTGTTTCTTAGCGAGCTATGGAAATGTTGGTCTCCAAGGAGATTGTAGCTCATCAATTTTCTCTCTATAGCTACAATGAATCTGCAAATTATAAATGCCAATTCAAATAATGTTAAAATTAATCTCGTTTAGACTGAGCAGTGTCTTAATGTAGAAGAAACACTTTTTCTAAAAACATAACTTCATATCCTGTGCACTAATGGTGGACAACCACAAAGCTATCATCTACGCTTTTCCAGTGTAAATTTAACAAAGGGCCAAACATTGGGAACCATCATCTGTAATGTTAACAAATTCACATTCCCATTAGTGTTTACACCTCAAAACCTTTTGCAAAAGCAATTTAATTATTATTTTATTAAAATTATTAAATTTAGAAGTGATATGATACCATTTAAGGAAAATTATCTCTTTCTTCTTCTTTTTAGATGAATATTGATGCTTAATGATTAAGCAAAACAAATCCTAAGATGGAGCTTGAAAATTGGTTTGCTGACAATGTTCCATTTGAAAGTCTAGGATTGTTTGAATTTTGAAGATAAAGTGATGAAAGGTAGAGATTGATTGTTCCTCCGGCCTCTCAAAAATTTATATAAAAAAAAATATAAAGCATAATAACTTATTTCACATTCCACCTTTACAAAAAAAAGTTATTTTAACTCTCCATTTAATTTTTAATTTCTTTTAACCTTTGAAATTACTGTGTTTTTTTAAATCAACCCTAAAATAAATGAAAAATTAATCTCTATTAATTTTGCTGATGTGGCCACGTGAAAGTCTATGTATATGCCATCTTAGCAATTAATTATTTTTTAAATTAAAAATATTAAAAATAGTTTTAATAGTTTTATACTTTTTAATATTATTTTAAAAAATAATTAATTACGAATCCCATATTGATCAGATGGTCAAAAATGTTCATTTGTCTCAGATGTAGCTTGATTTCGAATCACAACTACTAATCTTAAACAAAAATATACACAACTTTATCTCAAAGAGAAAAATAAAAAATGAAACCTAAAGTAAAAAAAAGAAAAAGAAAAGAGAAACTACTAATCTTAAAAAGCTTAATTCAATCATCTTTTCTTAGTTATTTAATAATTTTAAATATATATTTTTATTAAAATTTTATATAGAGTCAATTTAACATTTTTTAATATTTACATTATAGTAGTATTATAAATTTAATTTTTATTTGTTATAAATTACATAATATATAAAAATAGCATAATATAAAACATTACAAACTAAAAAACGGATTGAATTGAGCTGGATCGGACCAAACTCAATCCTTGAGTCATTTATCCATAATCAAGTCAATAAATGGTCACTCCACACACTTGTATGCTTTTTCAAAATCTAATTTAAAAGATAGCACCTTCCCTTATTCACTTCTTTGAATATAGTCCACAACTTCATTTTCATCAAAGCGCAATCTAGGATCTATCAATCCGAAATAAAAGCAAATTTGACTTCTATTGATAGTCCTGATTGAAGCTTTGAATCTATATAGTCAATTGTTTTCCTCTTCTCATTATAAATATCAGTGGGGTTAGTGAACTTTACCTTAATTCAATTGAAAATAGCTCAGAAGGCACAAATTAAACATTTTATATAGACATCTCTTCTCCCCTTGCAACCTTGAGTTGTTGAGCTAAGCTAACTTTATTCATTTATTATTAATTTTACCCTAAATTTTCTTCTTCAACAAAGAAACTAATGCACAATGAAAAGAAAACTCCTAAAATACAAAAGCTAATGGAAGATAAAAGGGTTGCAATTGTTGCAGGGAATCCATATTTCCATCCTCAACATTTGGTAACTGAAGGGAGCTAAGCTAAGCTGAGCATTCAACCAGTCATTAGGTACTGAAGCGCTTTCATTAAATGAGAGTCTTACATAATGTACACAAAATTGCCTGATAATTAATTGTGTTTTCATGTGTAGGAACATTATTTGAAACACAAAAAGAGAAAAATGTAAGTTGACACACACAAGTAAAAATAAAGAAGAATAAAGAACACAATCAAGAAGTTTACGCAGTTCGGAACTCATCTTACGTCTGCGGGGTCTTGCCTAGAGATGAATTCACTATCAACTTCACAGTACAAAGAAATGATTTATGCCCAACCCTCCAAACTTGGTGCAACCTCACATTTGTACAATTAAGTAAAAACTCTTCCAACTTACTTTAGCTATGTGACGTGAATCAACACTCTAAAGGTGTCACTCAATATAGTTCCTCACTAAGTCCACACATCACCCACAAAACAAATCATCTATATGTATAAGCACTAGGATCAACCAAGCTTTACATAAGCATTTCTTCTGGAATCTCAATGCGATGAGACATTGCTGTCGTCGAAAGAAAGAAAGGAAGAACTTAGGTAATGGCTGGGTGTCTTAGCGAGCTAAGGATATGAAGGTCTCCAAGGTGGATTCTAGCCCATCAATTTTCTCTATATAGCAACAATGAACCTGCAAATTATAAATGCCAATACATATTATGCTAAAACTTATGTCATTTAGACTGAGCAGTGACCAAATGTAAAAGAAACACTTACAGTTACTAAATAGAACTTTATAGTATGTGCATGAATGGTGGTTCATTAATTTTAATTTGCAAATTTAATCAGTTATATGTTAATGCAATATTATACATGAATTTCAATTTTGTTCAGTCTTTAGTTTCATTAATTCAATTTTTTCAAATCACTAACAATATTATTGAATTAGCACCATTTTACTTTGATATTTTGCATTCACACAAAAATATATTAATCCAATGTAAAAATAAAGATATGTATTCATTTTTTTAATGTGTACAATTGAATCAAAATCAAAGTTTCATGTATATATATAAACTGCAATTTAAGTTTCATGTGGATAATTTCACCAAATCAAAATTCATGTATCAAATTGTACTGATAATGCTTAAATATGACATACTTTTGGATATTAAATATATATATTTTTAGAGTATGATCCTATTAAATTGGGCTATTTATTGTCTTTTTATTTTGTAGGGACTCAAGTGGTGATAGAAGATAAATTGGAGACAAAAAGCATAATTTTAGAGGAGAATTTGAAGTTTAGTGAGGATGGAATGCTAAAAAAAGAGAGTTTATAGGACAAAAAGACTTGGTTTTATTTTATTTTATTTTTTTAAATATATTTTATATTAGGATTTAATATTTAAGATATTATTTATTATTTAAATTTGTATTTAATTTATGTTTATCTTTTTGTATATATCTTTTAGAGTTTAAATTGGATCCAATTAGGGGAATTAAATGTTAGATATAATTCTAATTATCTTTTAGAATTTAGATTGGATTCAACTAGGAATATTATGTACTATAAATAGGGGGTGGAGTGATTGAATTATTCATTCCCCATTCATTGAAAAATCCTCCATCTCCCTAAATCCCTAGTTCAATAAAAGCTTTATTTTATTATCTTGTGTTCTTCCCCAAAATCATGAGTAACTAAAACACCCTTCTAGCCAAAGGTTATTAAATATTCCTCCAAGGTTCATGAGGCTTAGAATCCGCGCTTAATTCTTTTCAACCCGAGTATTCATCAATTCTCTGTAATACGGGATTGACGCTTTCGTCCAAAATCCCTACAAAAGTAATCTTTTCATCTTGTGCAAAGACGGCCGCTTTGTGTGTTTTGAGAAGGTTTCACAGTCGGTTCGTTAACTTACTGCGTCAGAGGTTGCCGAGCCAAAAGAGACAAAACAACGTGGCATTCGTCGTTGGGAAAAGGTGATCTAGTGTAAGACAGTCCAATTGGAGCGACGGTTGGCTAGAGTCAGGTTCCACTAAAAACTATATCCGGAGCTGGTGGTCGTAGGCGTCCTCTTCCACTATAACTGGCTTATTCGGGCATGAAAAGAACCATCCAAAGTCTATGATTGAATCGAGGAAGAATCAAATGACTGGAAGCTGGATCTCTAAATATCGATAAAACCCTTCTTCTTTCAACTTGTTTATTTTATGCTATTTATTTTTACTTCGACTTCCCTATTTTCTATTTCTTTTAGTTTGATTTTCTTTTATTTTTAATTCTATTTCTTTTATTTTTCCTTAGATCACGGAGCTTTTCTTGGGCACGATTTGGTCCACGATCTCGACAGACAAGACTTTTACGACTCTCCAGTCCCTGAGGATTAGACTCTCCTTCCCTTTTATTATTATTTACTTTAATTTTTGAAATAGGTTATATTTGGTGTTCCCGACGACACATCAAATTTTGGCGTCGTTGTCGGGGACTGGTAACGTACTAATCTTGTTTTCTTTTTTCTGCTTATGACTAGATCTGCTCCAGGTAATCTTGCATACTCGTACGATCCCGAGATTGAAAAGACTGCAAAAGTCAATCGTATGAAAGCAAAGTTACGAAAAAGGCAGTCGGAAGTTGTAGGAGTTAAGCACAGCCCACCTTTAGAAGTAGAAGAAGGCGACGAAGGTGAATCTAGGGCAAATGAAAACCCTAATCCAACACTGGAAAACCAAGGAGTTGATCCGTCGGCGGAAGTGTCGATTGCTAGGGTTGACGAAAATCAAGATCCACCACCACCTATGGATCAAACAATTCGGCAATTAGCCGAGGCTCCTGATGATCAACCACCATTGTGCATTATGTATCCTATTGTGGATGCTAACTTTGAGCTTAAATTAGGTTTAATCCAATTATTACCGATTTTTCGTGGGTTGCAGAATGAGAATCCATATAAACATTTGAAGGAATTTCATATGGTTTGTTTGAGTATGAAACCTCAGGGGGTAACTGAGGATCAAATTAAATTACACGCTTTTCCTTTTTCTTTAGCTGACTCCGCTAGAGAATAGTTATTCTATTTACCTCCTGGATCTATTACAACTTGGGTTGATCTTTCTCGTTTGTTTCTTAACAGATTTTTTCCAGCCTCTCGTGCCGCTGAACTAAGAAGAGAAATTGTGGGGATCAGGCAAAAAGATGTGGAGTCTCTTTATGATTATTGGGAACGATTCAAGAAGTTGTGTGCAAGTTGCCCACAACATGGTATAACTGAGCAGTCTCTTCTCCAATATTTCTATGAAGGCTTGAAACCTATGGAGATGAATATGATAGATGCAGCCAGTGGAGGAGCATTGATTAATATGACTCCTCAACGAGCAAGAGACTTGATTTCCACAATGGCCGCAAATACTCAACAATTTCGATCCAACCCTGAACCTACTCGAAGGGTTCATCAGCTAAGTAATTCCTCCTTAGAAGATAAAGTTGAAAAACTTACTAATGTTATGAGTTCTCTTATTACAGGAAAATTAGGGTCGGCTCGTCAATGTGGAATTTGTGGTGAATTCGAGCATACAACTGATGCATGTCCTAGTTTGTATGATGATTCTGTGACCTAATTAGATGCTGTGGGAAACTTTCCTGGACCACCTCAAAGGCGATATGATCCTTATGCAAATACATATAATCCTGGGTGAAAGGATCATCCTAACTTGCGATATGGGATAAATTCACGTTATAACCAGCCATTCCAAAATCGAGCTCCACAACAAGTGCAAAATTCAGGTACTTCCTTAGAAACTATGGTAAATAAATTAACAGCTAAAGTTCTTGATTTTCAACGGCAATCTATAGATTTCCAAAAGCAAACTATGGATTTTCAAAAGAAAACTGAGGCATCTATTAAGGAGTTGACCACACAAATGGAGAAAATAAATGCACAGGGTAGGTTACCGTCACAAACAGAACCTAACCAAAGACAAAACGAGAATGCAGTGACTCTACGAAGTGGGAAAGTATTGGAACCAATTCATGGTAAAAATCATGCCAAAGAATCTACCCATGAAAATAAAAAAGACGACGAACAGGTTCGGTCGAAACCTCCATTACCTAGAATTCAACCTCCGTTTCCTAGACGACTAAGGCAAACCCAGAAAGGTAATGAGGAAAAAGAGATTCTTGAAACATTTAGAAAATCCGAGGTAAATATACCATTGTTAGATGCTATTAAACAGATTCCACGGTATGCTAAATTTCTGAAAGAACTTTGCACCAACAAAAGAAAATTGACTGGAAACGAAAAGGTAAATGTTAGTGAGAATGTGTCTGCGATTTTGCAACGAAGGATGCCAACAAAATGTAAGGATAGAGGTATGTTTGCTATACCATGCAAAATAGGTCACTTTGGAATTAAGAAAGCTATGTGTGACTTAGGAGCTTCTATAAATGTAATGCCTTTTTCTATTTATGAATCACTTAACGTGGGTTTTTTGAAGGAAACAGGTGTTATAATTCAGTTGGCGGACAGGTCTATTGTACATCCCGAAGGAGTCCTTGAGGATGTGTTAGTGAAAGTCAATGAACTAATTTTTCCTGCAGATTTTTATGTGGTAAAGATGGAAGAGGATAAAACTCCTGGGTCTTCTGATATCTTGTTAAGGCGACCTTTCCTTAGTACTGTAAATACTAAGATCGATGTGCGAAGTGGAACCCTCACAATGGAGTTTGATGGGGAGATCATAAAGTTCAATGTTTATTACGCAATCAGTCACCCTAGTGAAATCTTGAATGTAAACCATGTCGATATAGTGGAATCCTTAGTAGATGAGACTTTCAAATCACTTCATGAGATTGAGCTCGAAACATTATTTGATGATGATCTTAATGTTGATTTTGATTATACTTTAAATTGTGAATTTGTTAATGAATTATTGCCTCCTATGAATACTAAACTTTTACCTTCTATTGTGCAGGCACCAGAGTTGGAGTTGAAACCACTTCCCGAGCATCTCAAGTACGCATTTTTAGGGGATGGTGAGACTCTACCTGTTATAATTTCGAATAAACTCTCTAAGTGTGAGGAAGCAAATTTAATTCAGGTACTAAAGAGCCATAAGGAAGCCATCGGTTGGACCATTGTCGATTTAAAAGGGTTAAGTCCTTTGACATGCACTCATAAGATCTTTTTGGAGGAAAACACAAAACCGAGACGGGAAGCGCAAAGACGGTTAAACCCAAATATGATGGACGTAGTAAAAAAGGAGATTATAAAGCTGTTGGATGCTGACATAATTTACCCAATTTCTGACAGTAGTTGGGTAAGTTCTGTACAAATCGTGCCTAAGAAAACTGGCGTGATAGTAAAGAAAAATTCCGAGGGTGATTTAGTACCTGTTCGAGTGCATAATGGGTGGCGTGTCTGCATTGATTACAGGAAGTTGAAATCTTATAATAGAAAAGATCATTTTCCTCTTCCTTTTATAGATCAAATGCTTCAACGTTTAGCTGGAAAAACTCATTATTGTTGTCTTGATGGATATTCAGGTTTTTTTCAGATTCCAGTTGCACCCGAGGACCAAGAAAAGACCATTTTTACATGCCCATTTTGCACATTTTCATATAGGAGGATGCCATTCGGACTTTGTAATGCACTGGCTACTTTTCAAAGATGCATGATGAGTATATTCTCAGAATACGTAGAAAATATCATTGAAGTTTTTATGGATGATTTTACTGTGCATGGGGAATCTTTTGATGAATGCCTTAGGAATCTCACGAAAATTTAAGTAGATGCATAGAATTTAATCTTGTCTTGAATTATGAAAAGTGTCATTTTATGGTAGATAAAGGTTTAATTCTAGGTCATATAGTTTCATCTAAAGGGATTGAGGTTGATAAAGCTAAGATTGATATTATAAGTTCTTTACCATACCCCTCAACTGTGAGGGAAATCTGTTCTTTCCTTGGTCATGCAGGATTTTACAGGCGCTTTATAAAAAACTTCTCGAAAGTAGCTGAACCATTGTGCGAGTTATTGGAAAAAGACAAAAAATTTGAGTTCGACCCAAAATGCAAAGAGGCTTTTGACACGTTGAACCAAAAGTTGGTTTCTGCTCCTATAGTCCAAGCCCCAAACTGGAAATACCCTTTTGAGATCATGTGTGATGCCAGTGACCGAAGTGTAGGGGCTGTGTTGGGGCAAAAGATAGATCGAGAGCCCCATGTCATTTGTTATGCTTCAAAAACCTTAGATGTTGCACAAAGCAATTACACTACCACAGAAAAAGAACTTTTAGCCATTGTATTTGCTTTAGATAAATTTTGATCTTATTTATTGGGATCTAAAGTAATAATTTTTTCTGACCATGCAGCTATTAGGTATTTGATTGCAAAGAAAGAAGTAAAGCCGAGGTTTATGAGATAGATTTTATTGCTACAAGAATTCGATATCGAGATTCGAGATAAAAAAGGATGCAAAAACTTGGTGGCTGATCACTTGTTAAGCAAAACTCTGCTAACCCGAATAAAAAAAAGAAAATAATAAATAAATTCGAAATGTGTTAGACTGAGTAACCGGGGTGGAGTGCTTGGTTGTCATTTCACTTCGCGTCAAAAGGGCTAATGCATTCTACAAAAAAAAAAAAGAAGAAAAAAATTGAGAGCATGTTGGGCTGAGTAACTAGGATGGAGTGCTTGGGTGTCATTTCATTTCGCATCAAAAGATCCAATGTATTCTTAAAGAAAAAAAAAGAAAAAATTCACAAAATAAAAGGAAGAGAACTAAATTTGGAAACAAGGGTGAACAAATAGGTGTTTTGGTAAGTTTAGTAAATTATCTAACTCTCATGGAATAATTCAAGATGATTTAATTGTTGTGTGTTTTAATTGGGTTACTTTTTCGATTTTACCTACAGCAAGCTAAAAGTTCTCTTTATTTTTCGTAAGCATTAAATCTAATTGTTTCTAGAACTTTGGGGTATTATTTTCCATGGTAGAATTTTAATTACTTAGTAGATTATGAGTCATACTTGAGGGCAAGCATGGGCTAAGTAGGGGGGAATATGATAATGCTTAAATATGACATACTTTTGGATATTAAATATATATATTTTTAGAGTATGATCCTATTAAATTGGGCTATTTATTCTCTTTTTATTTTGTAGGGACTCAAGTGGTGATAGAAGATAAATTGGAGACAAAAAGCATAATTTTAGAGGAGAATTTGAAGTTGAGTGAGGATGGAATGCTAAAAAAAGAGAGTTTATAGGACAAAAAGACTTGGTTTTATTTTATTTTTATTTTTTTAAATATATTTTATATTAGGATTTAATATTTAAGATATTATTTATTATTTAAATTTGTATTTAATTTATATTTATCTTTTTGTATTTATCTTTTAGAGTTTAAATTAGATCCAATTAGGGGAATTAAATGTTAGATATAATTCTAATTATCTTTTAGAATTTAGATTGGATTCAACTAGGAATATTATATACTATAAATAGGGGGTGAAGTGATTGAATTAGTCATTCCCCATTCATTGAAAATCCTCCATCTCCCTAAATCCCTAGTTCAATAAAAGCTTTATTTTATTATCTTGTGTTCTTCCCCAAAATCATGAGTAACTAAAAAACCCTTCTAGCCAAAGGTTATCAAATATTCCTCCAAAGTTCATGAGGCTTAGAATCTGCACTTAATTCTTTTCAACGCGAGTATTCATCAATTCTCTGTAATACGAGATTGACGCTTTCGTCCAAAATCCCTACAAAAGTAATCTTTTCATCTTGTGCAAAGACGACCGCTTTGTGTGTTTTGAGAAGGTTTCACAGTCAGTTCGTTAACTTACTGCGTCAGAGGTTGCCGAACCAAAAGAGACAAAACGATGTGGCATTTGTCATTGGGAAAAGGTGATCTAGTGTAAGACAGTCTCATTGGAGCGACGGTTGGCTAAAGTCAGGTTCCACTAAAAACTATATCCGGAGCTGGTGGTCGTAGGCGTCCTCTTCCACTATAACTAGCTTATTCGGGCATGAGAAGAACCATCCAAAGTCTATGATTGAATCGAGGAAGAATCAAGATAACCGGAAGCTGGATCTCTAAATATCGATAAAACCCTTCTTCTTTCAACTTGGTTATTTTATACTATTTATTTTTACTTCGACTTCCCTATTTTCTATTTCTTTTAGTTCTATTTTCTTTTATTTTAATTCTATTTCTTTTATTTTTCCTTTGATCACGAAGTTTTTCTTGGGCACGATTTGATCCACGATCTCGACAGACAAGACTTTTACGACTCTTCAGTCCCTGAGGATTAGACCCTACTTCCTTTTTACTATTAATTACTTTAATTTTCGGAATAGGTTATATTTGGTGTTCCCGACGACACATCATGTACATTGAACCAAAGTTCATGTATAAATTTGATAATAATAAACAAATAAAAAACTTCAACCCTTTCCTACTAAATATATGTATATATATTGAATAATCTCATTACATGTTCTAATCATATATGTATTTTTTTATAACACAATGCCTAAAACTACCCATAGTCCTTTTCCATGCGCTTCAGCGCACTGAAATCCACGTCCTCCTATATTGGCAACAATGTCAATATATGTTAATCAAGTTAAGACTCAATCGACTCTATATATATATATATATATATATATATATATATAAGAAACATAAAATGCTACTGCTATTAATAGAGATTGTTAGCAATATATAAACAAAAATCATGAACCCCACTTATAATAAACAAATATATGTTAATGAGAAATAAAATGCTACTACTCTTAATAATATAATTCCAGCGCCATCCAAAATTGAAAATTCTTCACAACTTTTTATTTCTTTATTCATTGCATCATCAACACATATATTGAAAACTAACCTAAAGAGACTCAACCCTCAAAACAAACACCAAAACAAAGACAAAACATAAAATATATCATTGTCCATCAACTGTGTTCTTTGATCCAAAATTTTTACGACAATCCACATCTTCGACTCTTAAATTATTTGATTTTTTTAGTACCTGATCAAAAATCAAATAATAGACTCAAAATTAGTGACATTCTATTCAAGAATTTATTGAAATTAATCACAATAAACATGTAAATTGGACGTATTAACATGTAGAAATTGTTTTCTTTGGGTACTGTTGCACTAAAGAGCGACCATGCGCAAACTTTTTCAGCACAAGGGCAACCAAAAACAACAATTCTTGGTTTGTGTGATGTTTTGTGCACCAACAAGCACATAATTTTTTTATATAAACTGTGTTTTGTGCCATTTTTTGACTAATTCAAACTCTTTTTCCAGCATGACATGTAGTAAAAGAATGAGACAAAATTTCCAAAAATAAACAAATAAAAATCATCACCCCACTTACAATAAACAAATAAATGTATAATAAAATAATTAAAATGCTACTATCATTAATAGAAAATATTAACAACCTCACATACATCAACAATATTAATAATTAATTATAAGAGTATAGTGTAAAAGAGTACTACTGTTCTTTTTTAAAACTATATATGGACAGATAATGATTTTTGATTAAAACCGATTAAATATTAATTTAGTTACTACCGACATTATTGTTTATGCAAGAAAATGTGGATTCAAGCGTTAAGTGTATTTATCTTTTTATTTAAAAATTGAAAAGGAATTATGAATAATTTTGATTTTTTATAAAAAAAAATTGTGATTAAATATAATATAATAATTTCAATTGAAAATTCTGCCCAACTTATTGTTCTTTATTCATAGCATCATTGTGGTGCTACTCATTATCATCCAGAAAAATACATTGAAAAGTGCAGAAAATTTATAAAAAAAAACGGTCCATTAACTAGTGTTTTTTTTTAATATACTAGTGTGATTACATGGTAATATCTATTCATATTTTCTTACCTTTTGATAACGTACACACACCTTACACACACTGGTGCTTGAACCCGTGACCCCTAGGATGATCAATATCCTATTTTCCACTTGATCACTTGTTGGGTTCGCTAACTAAGTTTTTAATATAAAATTAGTAATTTTTTATTTAATTATTACTTTAGTGGGTGAGTGGGTGGTGACATCTTTAAGATATTATATAGACTCTACCGGTAATGTATGTATGTATTATCATTTGTGTTTTCATGTGTACATAAATAATTATATTTTTTAATATAAAAAAAGATTAATGTGTTTATTGTTATAAATGTATATGATTGAGTTAAAATTAAAGTTTCACATATATATTTGAATTATAATCAAATTTTTATTGTATAATTACACCAAATCAAAATTTATGTAACAAATTAATCATTACATCAATATTTATGAATAATTTTGACATTTATCCCTAAAAAGTAAAAATAATAAAACAGACTTCAGTACCATTGGTGTTGTGGTTGGAAGTCATATTTGTCAATCTCTTTTCTTTTCTCTCCCTAATCTCAAAAAGGGGCTTGAAAATTATTGTGTTTAATTTTTTACACTAATCTCAACATCCGACCTAAAAAAAACCACATATTTCAAAAATAATCACAAGCATTACATATTTTGGGAATTAATTTAAAATTTTACAATAATGGGGACAAAATTCCTAAAAAATTCAAAAAGTTAAAAAAATAAAAAATTTAAATATATAATTGTGTGTAGACAAGTTAATTTTTAAGTTGTTTATTTAATTCTATATTTGTAATGATAATTTTTAAAGGTATCTATTGATATAATTATAAGTTTAATTTAAAAAAAAAACCCAATTTTTATATTCATTAATTTTAATCAATTATATGTTAATGTAATATTATACATGAACTTTAATTTTGTGTAATTTTTAATTTCAATTTTTTCAAATCACGTAACAATATTAATGAATTAGCACCATTTTACTTTGATATTTTGCATACACAAAAAAATTATATTAATCCAATGTGAAAATAAACATATGTATTTACTTTTTTAATGTGTATAATCGAATCAAAATCAAAGTTTCATGTATGTATATGAACCAAAATTCCAGTTTCATGCATATAATTGCACTAAATCAAAATTCATATATAAAATTGTACATTGAACCAAAGTTCATGTATAAATTTGATATTTAACCCTAATAATATACAAATAAAAAACTTCAACCCTTTCCTACTAAATATATTTATATTGAATAATTTTATTACAGGTTATAATCATATTTGCTCTTTTTTGACACAATGCCTAGAACTACATTGCCTCTCTCCAACAAATAAATAAGAGGATAATCCACTTCTACGCACTCAAATCCATATCTTCTTATATTGACAACAATATCAATGTCAATCGAACTAAGACTCAATCAACTAAATATATGTAGACTACTACTATTAATAGAGATTGTTAGCAATATATAAATAAAATTCATGAACCCCACTTACAATAAACAAATATATATTAATGATAAATAAAATGCTACTACTCTTACTAATATAATTCCAGCGCTATCCAAAATAGAAAATTCTGCACAACTTTTTATTTCTTTATTCATTGCATCATCAGCACACATATATTAAAAACTAACCCGAAGAGACTCAACCCCAAAACAATCAAGATGTTTATGTAACTGAAAACTCGTCTTACATTTACAAAACTTTGCCCAAAAATGAATACATTCTAAACTTCAGAGCAATAAAAAGTGATTTAAGCTTAATTTTTTGAATACTTGATGCAACCTCACCACAATCAACATATGGCAATAAATCGTTCTTTGTATGTATTAATCAATCATGCAAACATGAATATGATACGAGTAATAAATGTGTTATAATTTTTTAAAATATATATAGTATTATTTATATTCTTATACAAAGTTATTTGTATTAAATATTCTCAAATTATTATTTAAATTTTAAAATGTTTTAGGGTAAATTACAAAAATAGTCACTTTTATTTACCTCAGGTTACATTTTAGTCACTTATGTTTGAAATGTAATGTTTTAGTCAATTATGTTATTATTTTATTACGAAGTGATCACTTTGCTGTTAAGTTTCGTTATCTCCCTAACGGTAATCCTACATGACAGTTCAACTAGATTTTAAGTGCTAAGTTGGATTTTTAAATGAGATGAGAATAGACTTTTAATTAATTAAAATTTTTAAACCTTAACCTTAACTGAAAAAATCTTAAACTCATTTCCACACACCTCTCTTCTTCATCTTCTTCCCTTTTGATTCCAACGTCTTTAGTTACTAATCTGTCTCAAAGCTTGAATCTTTGAAACTCATTAACCCAAAGAAACTTATGTTTTCAAGCTAATAAATTTCAAGTCCTCTCCAATAGAGCTACTTGACCCTTTTAAATTCCTTTAATAATTATTTTGACTACTTTGCTTCATTAGGATTGACTCATGGATTCAATTCTTGAATCTTGAAATCCTGCCCAAAAAAATGGTAACTAAATTGCAGCTTGAAAACATAAGTTTCTTTGGGTTAATGGATTTCAAAGATTTAAGTTTTGAGACAAATTTGTAACCAAAGCTGTTGGAATCAAAAGGGAAGAAGATGAAGATGAAGAAGAGAGGCAAGTGGAAATAGTTTTAGGGTTTTTTAGTTTAGGGTTTAAAAATATTAATTAATTAAATTTATTTAATTAAAGATCTATTTTCATCCCATTTGGAAATCCAAGTTGGCACTTAAAATCTAGTTGGACTGTCATGTAGGATTACCGTTAGGGAGATAACGGAACTTAACGACAAAGTGATCACTTTGTAACAAAATAATAACATAAGTGATAAAAATGTAACATTTCAAACATAAGTGACTAAAATGTAACCTGAGGCAATTAAAAGTGACTATTTTTGTAGTTTACCCAATGTTTTAATGAAGTCTTTAAAGTATTAGAATTATATTAGAAAAAATCATTTATTTTTTTAGCTGTCAATTTAGGCTTTAATTTTCAGTTCAAATCTGACATGGATTAAATTGAAAATATTTGCGTACTCATCACATTGATAACTTGATCCTAACATATTTAAAATATAATAAGATTATAAAATTTAAAATTGATATAATTGCATCAAATCAAAGTTTATACATCAAATTGCACATTGAATCAAAGTTCATATATAATTTTAAGATTTATCTCTAAAAAACTAAATTGATATAATTATAATATCTTAAGAATTCAATTAAAATATTTTAAAATTTGAAATCCAATTTAAAATTTGGGTTTTCGAATGTATAGTGCAAGCAATCATTTTATATGTTTTTATTTTATTTATTATTCTATTTCAAATCAAACTTATTTCATACACTGTCGGTAAAGTTTAAAAACAAAACAAATAGAGTTAAATGGGCGGCACATACCTCTTTAAGGTGATGTAAAATAATATTTTTTAATGAAACATGTGAGAATTTAAAACCTATTTGTGAAATTAAACCATATTTTAAGTATGTTTGTAGGGCTAATGTATTATTTGGGTTTGAATTTGGCAATTATTTTCATATTAGAATTTAAATTTTTTTTTGTTATAAGTTAGTCTCTCAACTTGACAATGGTTCCCAAATTTGAACCTTTTTTTTTGTTCAAGTTAGTCTCTAATATTTCTTTTAAAAAAAGTTTAGATTTTGATATGGAAATAATTATAAAGTTTAAGAATTAACTTAGACAAAAGAAAGTCTAAGCCACGAGAACAATTGCCTAATCCAGAACTTAATGTGGGAACAATTATTAAGTTTAGAGATTAATTTAGACAAAAAAAAGTCTAAACCCTAAAATGAGAGCAATTGTCTAGTCCGAGCCCCAATGTGAGAACAAGTGCCAAGTTTAAGGATTAACTTGGACAAAAAAAGTCTAAGCCATGGGAATAGTTCTCTAGTCTAGACCCTAATGTGGGAACAATTTTTAAGTTGAGAGATTAACTTAGACAAAGAAACGTCTAAGCTCCAAAGTGAGACCAGTTGCCTAATCCAAGCCTCAATATGAAAACAAGTGCGAAGTTCAGAGATTAACTTAGAAAAAAAATCAATCCCTATTATGAAAACAATATTAAAATTTACACACCTAATAGTGCATTAACCTATTTGAATTTGTTATTTTCTTTTGTTTGCCTTATCCATTTTACAATGTGAGCGGGGTAGCTTTTAATTTTGAGGTTTACGAAGTAAAAAAATTTACATTCTTTTTCTATTGAAAAGTGTTGTTGACATTAAGAGAGTGTTAGGTTCTTGCAAAGTGAGATAGGAGGACAATAGAGCTTGTATTTTGAGATATTCTTTTATGTTTAAGTCAGTATTTATTAATGAAGAGAAAAACAAGGTGAAAGAGAAAATTCGAGAGAGCCTTTTATGAGAGAAAATTAGAGTTTGGATTCAAATATCTAAACAGATATAATTGTTAGCAAAAGAGATAAAGTCATAATATCTAAACACCTTGGATTCCATGGGTTTGGCTCCTTCTTCTCTTTACTTTCGTAGATTTTTTTCATTAATTTTTCATAATATCTAAACACTTTGGATTTATCATCGTTCCAGCTTTGGCACCATTTAGAAATTTGCGTCAAATATAAAACATGGTGGGACCATTTCCCACCAATCAACATTATTTTCATTTAATTACAATACTTGGTGGGTGGATGGTAATATCTATAAAAATACTTAATCTCTGCGTGTATGGATCCACATCTGTGTTTCATCTTGCACTAAATAAACACTTTTAGCCTTGATTTCAGTTTGAAACAACAATGGCCGAAGCAATTGCTTTCGACATTGCCACAGAGCTCATTATTAAGTTGAGCTCTCTTGCCCTCTCTCAAATTGGACTGTGGTGGAATCTCAAAGATGACCTCGACGACCTTGAACGCACCGTCACCATGATCAAAGCTGTGCTTCTTGACGCAGAAGAGAAATCGGCGACGAACAATCTCGTCAAAGTTTGGCTTGAAGAGCTGAAAGATGTACTTTATGATGCGGACGACTTACTTGATGATTTCTCTGCCGAAGCTTTGCGAAAAGACCTAATGGGTGAGAACAAGCTGATGAAAGAGGTACGCCTTTTCTTTTCAAGCTCAAACCAGTTTGCTTACGGTCTCAAAATCGGTCGGAAAATTAAGGCTATTAAGGCCATATTAGCTTCAATTGGAAGTGAGGCCAAGATGTTCGACTTTGTAGAGCGTGACCGTCCCATGGAAACCTCTTTCATGACTAAAAAGAGGCAGCAAACGCACTCTTTTGAGCGTGAAGATGAAATAATAGGGAGGGATGATGATAAAGCAGCTCTTCTAAAACTCGTGTTAGAGTTTCAAAGTGAAGAGAATGTTTATATCATTCCAGTTATGGGGTTTGGAGGGTTAGGGAAGACGGCTTTGGCCCAACTTGTCTATAACGATGAAATGGTCAGTAGTTGTTTTGAGTTGACCATGTTTGTGTGTGTTTCAAATGTTTTTGATGTGAAAGTTATTGTAGCAAACATTATCAAATCTGTGACTAATCAAGCACCTGATCAAAATCTTGAAATGGATCAATTGCAAAAACAGCTTCGAGATAAAATTGATGGGAAAAAATATTTGCTTGTTTTGGATGACATTTGGAATGAGGACCCAGAAAAGTGGTCTAAGCTAAAGAAGTTATTGATGGGTGGGGCTAAAGGGAGTAGGATCATAGTAACTACTCGATCTCTAAAGGTAGCGGAGATTGCTAATAAATGTCAGTCCCATATTTTGAAACTGAAAGGCTTGTCTGATGATGATACTTGGTCTTTGTTCAAAAAGATAGCATTTGAGCAAAGATATGTAGACTCAACAGATTCAGCCTTTGTGAAAGTCGGGAAACAGATTTCGAAAAGGTGTGGTGGGGTTCCTTTAGCCATAAGGACGATAGCTGGTACGTTGTCTTTGAAAAAAACTGAAAATGAGTGGCTTTCTTTCAAAGATAATGAACTCGCTAAAATATCACAAATTGACGGAGAAATTCTACCTACACTTAAGTTGAGTTATGATCATCTCCCGTCCTATTTGAAGCATTGTTTTGCTTTTTGCCGATTGTATCCGAAAGATTATGAAATTGATGTACCAACGCTTGTTCAATTTTGGATTGCACAAGGTTTCGTAAAGAAATTGAATCGAAGTCAATCTCTTGACGAGATCGGGTTTGGGTATTTTAATGATTTAGTTGAACGATGTTTCTTTCAAGAGGTAGGAGAAAGATATCTGGGAGCTGGGCTAACATGTAAAATGCATGATTTAATGCATGATCTAGCTGAATCAGTAGCAGGGACGGAGAGTACTATTGTAGATTCAAATAACATTGTAAGTATGGATCGTGAAAACTGTCGCCACATATCAATTGAACCTTCATTAATTCCTTCCTTTAAGGGAAAGAAGTTGCGGACCTTGTTAGATTTTGAAAACATGAGAACTCAAGATTTCAGCTATGAACCTTGGGATTTGATAATTACAAATTGTAGATGCTTGCGTATATTGAAATTGAATGATTTAGGTATTCGGATGATTTCACCCTCCATTTACAAGTTGAAACATTTGAGGTACCTTGATGTTTCTTACAATGACGATCTTAAGATTCTCCCAAAGAGTATTTGCAAGCTTCTGAATTTGCTAGTGCTGAAACTTGATTGTTGTTTTGGGCTTGAAGAATTGCCAAAGAAGATTGAAAAATTGGTGAATCTTACCCATCTTGGGTGTGAAGAATGTAGTGGCTTAACTCATATGCCACGTGGAATAGGGAAGCTGACTTCACTTGAGACGTTAAGCATGTTTGTAGTGGATAAAGATGGGACCCATGGCGGTGCAGATCTAAGTGAATTGAGACAGCTAAACAACTTAAGGGGAGTGCTTAGAATAAGCAATTTGGGATTCGTAAAAAATGCAAAAGAGAAGTTTAAGGCTGCTAATTTGAAAGAGAAGCAACATTTGAGATCGTTGGATTTAGAATGGGATGCTGATGATGATGATGATGATGAGAAGTCACTTGAAGACCTCCAGCCCCATCCTAATCTCAAGGAGCTCAGTATTGGAGGATGGAGGGGTGATGCCAAGTTTCCAAGTTGGCTTTCTTTGCTCACAAATCTCGTCATAATTACCATAATGGGTCCTAGTAAATTCAAACATCTCCCGTCCTTTGCTCAATTGCCTTGTCTTCAAAAGCTGGTGATTTGTGATTTAACTGAGCTGGAGTACATGGATGATAATAGCCCAAAAGGAAGTCAAGGAGAACCACAATCATTCTTCCCATCGCTTAAGTTTCTCAGTCTCTGGGACTGCCCAAATATGAAGAGTTGGTGGAGGAAAAGGTCGATTGATGATTCCAACGAGGACGACACAACAGTTATGGGAACATCAACCATGGCATTTCCTTGTCTTTCCTATTTACAAATTCACAATTGCCCTTTGACTTCAATGCCGTTGTATCCTTCACTCGATGATGGGCTAGTGTTGGTCAAAACCAGTTCAAGGCCGTTAAAGCAGAGTATCAAGATGAACATGAATGCTAAGACCCCATCAAGTTCAACCTCTTCTCTCCCTCTCTCCAAATTGAAATATTTCCATGTACAGAATATTGAGGGATTGGACACTCACACGCTAGATGAGTGCCTGCAACATCTCACCAGCCTCATAGATTTAAACATAGAAGATTGCAAGGAGGTTGATTTAGAGGGCATGCAATGGGAACATCTAATAAATCTGCGAAGGCTTTCTCTCAAGAATTTTCACAATTTAACATTTCTTCCAGAGTGGATTCAACATCTAATAAATCTGCAAAGGCTTTCTCTCGTTGATGTGCCCAATTTAACGTCGCTTCCGGATGAGATGCGTTGCCTAACCAATTTGCAACGGTTAAATATACATGGAGTTCCCCAGTTGGAGGAAAGGTGTGAGAAGGACAGTGGTGCGGATTGGTATAAGATTGCTCACATCCCTGAAGGTTGGTCTTTTCATTAATTTCCTTATTGAAATACTACTCCTACTCCTACTAATTCTTTAACTATCAGTTTTCATAATATTTTTTGCGAATTTGTGCAGTAACCCATTTCCCTGGACTTTTATTCTGAAAGGCATATGACAAGTTTAAGAAACTAGATGCAGAAAAAGAGGAGGTAATTACTTAAATGCTTTACATTTGTAGATCATATATAACCCCGTAACTAAGCTTCTTCTTTCTCAGCATGAGTTCAATGGAAGAGCCAAACAACAGGACATGTATTCTTCATCAGCTGATCATTGTAACCTACGCTCTCCATCGCTGGCAAAAATTCCAACGTGTCTGCATCTTCCGGAATGGCTTCAACGTCTAACAAATCTCCTTGATTTGTCCAATTTAACATCGCTTCCGGACGAGATGCGTTGCCTGACCAGTTTGGAATCTTTACATATACAAAAAATTCCTGAGTTGGAGGAAAGATGTGGAAAGGACATTAAATTGCTTGCATCCCACGCGTTTGGTTGTAATCAGGTTGGTACGACCTTTCCATTTATTTATTTATTTTTCAAGAAAAATTTCAGTGGTATATTTCAAGACAAATATTATTCATTTGACATCTTATATAAATTGAAATTCCTTTGTTTTGATCCGATTATTACAAATTTTTTTTTTTACTTACCATCTTTCATTATATTTTGCTAATTTGTGCAGTAAGCCATTGGAGAAAGGCATTTGTCAACTTCAATAATTTGCAAGACTGTCCCTCAACTATGTTTTCGATATAAAATTAGTTACTTTTCATTTAGTTATTACTTAGTGGGTGGTGACATCTTTAAAATATTATATAGACTCTACGGGTAATGTATGTATGTATTAACATTTGCGTTTTTATGTATACATAAATAATTATATTTTTTAATATAAAAATAGATTAAGATTTTTATTTTTATAAATATTACAATTGAGTTAAAATCAAAATTTTATTTGTATAATTACATCAAATCGAAATTTATTTATCAAATCATACATTATATTAATATTCATTAATAATTTTGATATTTATCCCTAAAAAATAAAAATAATAAAACAAGACTTCTACACCATTGCTGTTGTGGTAGGAAGCCATATTTGCCAATCTCTTTTCTTTTCCCTACCTAATCTCAGAAGGGCTCGAAAATTATTGTGTTTAAATTTTTACACTATTCTCAACATCGGACGTTAAAAAAACCACATTTTTCTAAAATAGTCACAAGCATTACATATTTTGGGAATTAATTTAAAATTTTACAATAACGGGACAAAAATCCTCAAAAATTCAAAAAGTTAAAGAATTTTAAAAAATATATAATTATATTTAATTGTGTGTACACAATACCTAGAACTACCCATAGTTTCTCCCCAACTCATAAATATGAGTGTCGAAACCACCTCGAAAACGAAAGTTTCGAAATATATTTTTTAGAATTTTAGAAAATAAGGAGTAAAAAGGTAGTCGCCACCAATCTTTTATTTGGGTGTGATTGGATCACCACAAAACGTTTAAAACGCTAAAACGTTAGTCTACGAAATCCAGAAAAAAATAGGTTCGGGAGTCGGTTACGCACGAGAAAGGATTAGCACCCACGTACGCCCAGAATTGGTACCACATGATCATTTTCGGGTCTTGCTTTATGAAAACAATAAAAATTCGAATGAAGTTTAAAACGCGGTGTTTGTTTTAAATGGCTTTGTGTAATTTTAAAGGAGACCTTTTTAAGAAGAAATCGTCCCCGTATTTCGATCCTCTTATGAGAACTAGAAGGCGTGTCCAACACATTAGGACACTACATTCTCGGAGTTTCGAAATTGAAGGATGTTTAGGGAACTTTTGAAGAGAGTATTCGATCGCGTGATTTGTACGAAAATCATACCCAGCACGTTAGGGCACGATTTTTCGAGGTTTTCACGTGAAGGGACATTGTCTCGTTTACTTAAAAATTTTGGATATGGATAGGGGTGTGTTTGACAACTTTTGAAAAGGATATTTCTTTCGCACAAATTACGAAAATCACACCCCGCACGTTAGGGCACGATTTTCGAAGTTTTCATACGAAATACTATTGCCTCGTTTTTTGTCATGAAAATCAATCGTATATATATTTTGAGAACTTGAAATTTTCGTATTAAGGTTAAGATGCAATCCTCGAATATATGATTTGAAGAATTTTGGAAATGGGTTACCCGTTTACTTCGATTTTGACGAAGAATTAAATTCGCGACCAACACGTTAGGACACGACATTCTCGGAGCCTCGAAGTGAACCAGCATAAGAATTGGAAAAGGATATCCGGTTCGCGCGAATTTTACGAAGAAATCACACCCGACACGTTAGGGCGTGATTCTTCGAAGTTCGCTCGAACGGAATATTGCCTCGATTTTTAAAATGGCTTGTAAATGAATGTGTATGTTTAAAAACACGAGTAGCGATTAATAAGAATTAAATACAAAGCAATATAATAAGCAGATAAATAATATGCAAAAATATAAAATGCAGGTGCAGATAAATGCAAACATCGATAAGGAAGAAAAATGATGAAATCGGGATTGAAAACAGGACTTTTGGACACCCAGGGGCAAAATGGTAATTTTGGTGAAATCGGGGTTAAAAATGGAATTTTAGAAGGTTCGAGGGTAAAATGGTAATTTTTGGTGAAATCGGGGTTAAAAATGGAATTTTAGAAAGTCCGGGGGTAAAACGGTAATTTTTGGTAAAATTGAGGTTAAAAATGGAATTTTAGAAAGTTCGGGAGTAAAACGATAATTTTTGGTGAAACCGGGGTTAAAAATGGAGTTTTAGAAGGTTCGAGAGTAAAATGATAATTTTTGGAAGTTTCGGGGTCAGAATGTAATTTTCTTGAAATTTTGGGGTCAAAATGCAATTTCTAGATTGTTTGGGAACCTATAAACAATAATACCAGAGAGTGGGTGACACGTGGTAGCCCCACAGGCATCCACCAGTCAAAGGATTAAATTGTAAATCTTGAAAAATTCTTGGGCCAATTTTGTAATTAAGTAAAAGTTGATTTAGGGATTAAATTAAACAAATTAAAAATGTCAGGGATTAAATGCATAAATAAGCCAAAAAATGACATGTGGGTGCAGTCAAACAGTCAAAGGACTAATTTATAAACCTTGAAAAATTCTTGAGCCAATTTTATAATTAAATAAAAGTTGATTTAGGGATTAAATTAAAACTAATAAAAAATGTCAGGGACTAAATGCATAAATAAGCCAAAAAAAGACACGTGGCAGCCTCTGGTGCAGTCAAACAGTCAAAGGACTAAATTGAAAACTAATTAAAATTACAGGGCAAAATTGCAAATAATTAAAAATAGCAAAACTGACTAAATTGAAGCAGATAAAAAAGCGGAAGGATCGAACGCGCAATTAGACCCTTTTCCAAAAACACGCGAATCCCAGAGGTCCATGGGCCGGATTCGGGTCAGGTCAATGGGTTTGTATAAATATTAAATTACAGTTTTAAAAATCATTTTTTTCATTTTTAAAAATTCAACCTTCCCCTTTTCATTTTTTCTCTCAACTGACCACCACGGCCGGCCACCTTGGCCACCTTCTGACCAACGCGCGTGGGCGCGCGTTGCCACCATCGCCGGCCATGCACGCTCGTCCGATCAACACCCCCCAGCCGACAATCCTCGCACGCGCCACGCGCCGCCCAGGTTCGCTGTCCACGCGTATACCGTTCGCCACCGGTAAGCTTCCACCCTCCTTTCCTTCGTTTTTCATTTTGTTCTTCATTTTTTTGTTATTTATTTTGCATGTTCGGAGATTTTGAATGGTGGGATCGACAGTCGAAAGAACGACGGCGACGGGCTCCAGCTCCGACGATGGTGGCAACGGCACAGATAAGTCCCTTAGTATTTCTCTTTTTTTTTTATTTTAAAAAATTAACTTATTATTATTATTGTAAAAATATTTATTAAAAATATTTATTCATTTTTATTAATAAATGCAATGTTTCGGTTATCCCCCATATTATTAAAAATATAATTTATTAGGTTATAAATAATATTAAAACTAAACTCTTATTTAATACTTTATAAAAATGAGTAATAGTGCCTAATAAATGTTGACAGTGCATTGGTTAACATATATTCATGTATACCATTAATTCAAAATATTAAATGCTTCCGTTATGCATGCATGTAAAATCGATACTTGGTTTTTAATGCTTGATGCTTGATGCTTGGTTGAGTGTTGTTTGGTGATTATTCGGAGATTCACTGTTGTTGATTGTATCTGCTTTGATTCACAATCTCTTTTGGAAATCTGCTTCTGTATTGAATATCTTAGAAGAGTATTTGTCAATATCTGGATTCGTATTGATTTTTCAGACCAAGGGTTGTAACCCCTTACAATCGAAACTGACTTGGCTTTTATAGCAAAAAAAAATTCAATCATTCTTTTTTGTTTTATTCATTTTAATGCCTTTCTAATCCTTCTTTTCCTTTTTTGCAGGATCGGCAGTGGCGGTTTGGAGCTGATGAAGGTGGTTGTAGCAGCGCAAGTGGCCGCTGACGTGGCGCGTTCTCATTGGCTGAGATGGAGGTGGCTGGTAGCTGGTGCAAGTGACTTTGGGCAATTGGGCTGCTGTTTTGGGCTTCGGGTGTAATGGGTTTTGGGTAGATATTGGGCCATTGGGCTTGTAAATTTGGATTTCGAATTGGGCCCCATTGGGTCAAAAGATTTGTAATTGGACTTTTCTTTTTAAATTTATAATAATATTAAATTTAAATTAAATTCAAATTTAATTAAAATTGAATTTAAAATAAATTTAAGATTAAAATAAATTTAATTTTCAAATGGTTTGGGCCCGGTCAAAATTGGGCTCCAACAATGAGGATAATGAACTTTAGCGCACTCAAATCCATGTCTTTCTATATTAACAACAATATCAATGTCAATCGAACTAAAACTCAATCGATAAAATATATACATATTTAAAGAAAACATAAAACCCTGCTACTATTAATAGAGATTGTTAGCAATATATAAATAAAAATCATGAACCACGCTTACAATAAACAAATATATGTTAATGATAAATAAAATGCTACTACTCCTAATAATATAATACCAGCGCCATCCAGAATAGAAAATTCTGCACAACTTTTTATTTCTTTATTCATTGCATCATCAACACACATACTGAAAACTAACCTAATGAGACTCAACCCCCAAAACAAACACCAAAACGAAGACAAAACATAAAATAGATCATTGTCCATCAACTTTGTTCTTTGATCCAAAAATTTTACGATAATCCACATCTTCGACTTTTTTTATTTTTTGATTTTTTTGTACCTGATCAAAAATCAAATAATAGACTCAAAATTAGTGACATTCTATTCAAGAATTTATTGAAACTAATCACAATAAACATGTAAATTGGACGTATTAATTAACATGTAGATATTGTGTTCTTTGGGTACCGTTGCACCAAAGAGCGACCATGCGCAAACTTCTTCAGCACAAGGGCAACCAAAAACAACAATTCTTGGTTTGTGTGATGTTTTGTGTTTTGTGCCATTTTTGACTAATTCGAACTCTTTTTCCAGCATGACATGTAACAAAAGAATGAGACAAAATTTCCTTAAATAAACAAATAAAAATCATCACCCCACTTACAATAAACAAATAAATGTATAATAAAATAATTAAAATGCTACTATCATTAATAAAAATATTAACAACCTCACATACATCAACAATATTAATAATTAATAATAAGAGTATAGTGTAAAAGAGTACTACTCTTCTTTTTTAAAACTATATATGGACAGATAAAGATTTGTGATTAAAACCGATTAAATACTAATTTAGTTAGTATCGATATTATTATATATGTAAGAGAATACGGATTCAAGCGTTAAGTGTATTTATCTTTTTATTTAAAGGTTGAGAAAGAATTATGAATAATTCTGAGTTTTTTATAAAAAAAATTATAATTAAATATAATATAATAAATTCAATTGAAAATTCTGCCCAACTTGTTGTTCTTTATTCATAGCATCATTGTGGTGCTACTTATTATCATCCAGAAAAATACATTGAAAAGTGCAGAAATTTTATAAAGAAAGACCGTCCATTAACTAAGTTTTTAATATAAAATTAGTAATTTTTTATTCAATTATTACTTAGTGAGTGGGTGGTTATATCTTTAAAATATTATATAGACTCTATTGATAACGTATGTATGTATTATCATTTATGTTTGTACATAAATAATTATATTTTTAATATAAAAAAATTAATATTTTTATTTTTATAAATGTATATGATTGAATTAAAATCAAGGTTTTATTTATATATTTGAATCATAATTAAATTTTAATTTGTATAATTATACCAAATTAAAATTTATATATTAAATTACACATTACATCAATGTTGATGAATAATTTTAACATTTATCCCTAAAAAGTAAAAATAATAAAACAGACTTCAACACCATTGGTGTTGTGGTTGGAAGTCATATTTATCAATCTCTTTTCTTTTCTCTCCCTAATCTCAAAAAGGGCTCGAAAATTATTGTGTTCAAATTTTTACACTAATCTCAACATCCGACCTAAAAAAACCACATATTTCAAAAATAATCATAAGTATTACATATCTTTGGGAATTAATTTAAAATTGTACAATAATAGGACAAAAATCCTCAAAAAGTTAAAAAAAAATTAAAATTATGAATATATATATATATATAATTGTGTGTAGACAAGTTAATTTTTAAGTTGTTGTAATGATAATTTTTAAAGGTATCTATTGATATAACTATAAGTTTAATTTAAAAAAAAATCCCAATTTTTATATTCATTAATTTTAATCAATTATATGTTAATGTAATATTATACATGAACTTTGATTTTGTGTAATTTTTAATTTTAATTTTTTTAAATTACATAACAATATTATTGAATTAGCACCATTTTACTTTGATATTTTGCATACAAAAAAAAATTATATTAATTCAATGTGAAAATAAACATATGTATTTACTTTTTTAATGTGTACAATTGAATCAAAATCAAAGTTTCATGTATGTATATGGCCCACAATTCAAGTTTCATGCAGATAATTGCACTAAATCAAAATTCATATATAAAATTGTATATTAAACCAAAGTTCATGTATAAATTTGATATTTAACCCTAATAATATACAAATAAAAAACTTCAACCCTTTCCTACTAAATATAATTATATTGCATAATCTCATTATAGGTTCTAATCATATTTGCTTTTTTTGACACAATGCTTAGAACTATATAGCCTCTCTCCAACCAATAAATAGGAGGATAATGCGCTTCAACGCACTCAAATCTACATTTTCTTATATTGATAACAATATCAATGTCAATCGAACTAAAACTCAATCAACTAAATATATGTATACGACTACTATTAATAGAGATTGTTATATAAATAAAATTCATGAACCCCACTTACAATAAACAAATATATGTTAATAATAAATAAAATGCTACTACTCTTACTAATATAATTCCAGCGTTACCCAAAATTGAAAATCCTGCACAACTTTTTATTTCTTTATTCATTGCACCATCAACACACATTTATTAAAAACTAACCAAAGAGACTCTACCCCAAAACAAACACCAAAATATTCAAGATGTTTATGCAATTCAAAACTTTCTTGCATTTACAAGACTTTGCTCAAAGAATTTTAATTAAATAAATTTAATTAATTAAAATTTTTAAACATAAACCTTAGTTGAAAAAACCTTAAAGTCATTTCCACACACTTCTCTTCTTCCTCTTTATCTTTTTCTCTTTTGATTCCAACGTCTTTAGTTACAAATCTGTCTCAATGCTTGAATCTTTGAAACTCATTAACCCAAAGAAACTTATGTTTTCAAGCTGATAAATTTCAAGTCCTCTCCAATAGAGCTACTAGACCCTTTTAAATTCCTTTAATAATTATTTTGACTACTTTGCTTAATTAGGATTGATTCATGGATTCAATTCTTGAATCTTGAACTCCCACCCCAAAAAAATGGTAACTAAATTACAGCTTGAAAACATAAGTTTCTTTGGGTTAATGGATTTCAAAGATTCAAGCTTTGCGAAAGATTTATAACTAAAGACGCTGGAATCAAAAGGGAAGAAGATGAAGATGAAAAAGAGAGGCGTGTGAAATGGGTTTAGGATTTTTTTTGTTTAGGGTTTAAAAATATTAATTAATTAAATTTATTTAATTAAAGATCTATTCTCATCCAATTTGAAAATCCAAGTTGGCACTTAAAATCTAGTTGGACTGCCATGTAAGATTACCGTTAGGGAGATAACATAACTTAACGGCAAAGTGATCACTTAGTAACAAAATAATAACATAATTGATTAAAACGTAACATTTAAAATATAAGTGACTAAAATGTAACCTGAGACAAATAAAAGTGGCTATTTTTATATTTTACCCAATGTTTTAATGAAGTCTTTAAAGTATTAGTATTATATTAGAAAAAATCATTTCATTTTTTTAGCTGTCAATTTAGGCTTTAATTTTCAGTTCAAATCTAACATGGATTAAATTGTAAATATTTGAGTACTCATCACATTGATAACTTGAATCTAACATATTAAAAATATAACAAGATTATAAAATTTAAGAGGACTATTTTTTTTTTTTAATACATTGGATTCAAGTTGCCTATATAATAGGTACACATATGTGTTTTAAGTATGTTCCCTATCATATTTGAGCGAATATTTAAGGTTTAAGTTAATGGTTAAGTTAATAGAAAAATGGGCTAAATATCAAAATTATATATGAACTTTATCGTAATGTGCAATTTTATACAAAAAATTTCGGTTTTATTCAATTCTCACAAATTATTAATACAATTATTGATTAAACATCATTTTATGTTTATATATTGCATAAACAAATAATTATACTTATCCACTACAAAAAATAAATTGATGTATTAATTTCTTTAAACGTACATGATTGAATAAAAAATTAAAGTTTCATATGTGTATACTTGCACCAAATCAAAGTTCATGCATCAAATTGCATATTGAATCAAAGTTAATGTATAATTTTGAGATTTATCCCTAAAAAATCAAATTGATATAATTATGATATTTTGAGAATTCAATTAAAATATTTAAAAATTTAAAATTTGGGTTATAATTTTCGAATGTATAGTGCAAGCAATCATTTTATATGTTTTTATTTTATTTATTATTCTATTTCAAAGAAAACTTATTTCATACACTGTCGGTAAAGTGTGCAAGGTGTGTGTGCGTTGTCAAAGAGTTAAAAAAATATGAACAGATATTACCATATAATCACACCAGTATATTCAAAAAAAATAGAGTTAAATGGGCGGCACATACCTCTTTAAGGTGATGTAAAATAATATTTTTAATGAAACATGTGATAGAATTTAAAACCTATTTGTGAAATTAAAAATTTTCATTGATGATACATTAAATGTTAACTTTATTTTAAGTATGTTTTTACGGTTAATGCATTATTTGGACTTGAATTTGGCAATTGTTTATATATTAGAGTCTGAACTTTTTGTTGTTGTTACAAGTTAGTCTCTCAACTCGATAACGGTTTTCAAATTAGAACCTTTTTTTTTTGTTCAAGTTAGGAACTAACTTAGACAAAAGAAAAGTCTAAGCCACGAGAACAGTTGCTTGATCCAGAACTTAATGTGGAAACAATTATTAAGTTTAGAAATTAACTTGGACAAAAAAAGTCGAAACCTCAAATTGAGAGCAATTGTCTAGACCGAGCCCCAATGTTGGAACAAGTGCCAAGTTTAAAGATTAACTTGGACAAAAAAAGTCTAAGCCATGGGAGTAGTTCCCTAGTCTAGACCCTAATGTGGGAACAATTTTTAAGTTGAGATATTAACTTGGACAAAG
Organism: Gossypioides kirkii; assembly: GCA_005610355.1. Lineage (NCBI taxonomy): Eukaryota > Viridiplantae > Streptophyta > Magnoliopsida > Malvales > Malvaceae > Gossypioides > Gossypioides kirkii. Next base: position 54,540,343 of record CP032253.1, on the reverse strand, counting down.
AAACGTCCAAGCTCCAAAGTGAGACCAATTGCCTAATCCAGGCCTCAATGTGAGAATAAGTGCGAAGTTCAGAGATTAACTTAGAAAAAAATTCAAACTCTAATGTGAAAACAATTATAAAATTTACCCTCCAAATAGTGCATTAACCTATTTGAATTTGTTATTTTCTTTTGTTTGCCTTATCCATTTTACAATGTCAGCGGGGTGGCTTTTAATTTTGAGGTTTAGAAAGTAAAAAATTTACATTCTTTTTCTATTGAAAAGTGTTGTTGACATTTAGAGAGTGTTAGGTTCTTGCAAAGTGAGATAGGAGGACACTAGAGCTTGTATTTTGAGATATTCTTTTATGTTTAAGTCAGTATTTATTAATGAAGAGAAAAACAAGGTGAAAGAGAAAATTCGAGAGAGCCTTTTATGAGAGAAAATTAGAGTTTGGATTCAAATATCTAAACAGATATAATTGTTAGCAAAAGAGATAAAGTCATAATATCTAAACACCTTGGATTCCATGGGTTTGGCTCCTTCTTCTCTTTACTTTCGTAGATTTTTTTCATTAATTTTTCATAATATCTAAACACCTTGGATTTATCATCGTTCCAGCTTTGGCACCATTGAGAAATTTGCGTCAAATATTAAACATGGTGGGACCATTTCCCACCAATCAACATTATTTTTATTTAATTATACTACTTGGTGGGTGGATGGTAATATCTATAAAAATACTTAGTCTCTGCATGTATGGATCCACATCTGCCTTTCATCTTGCAGTAATCAAACACTTTTAGCCTTGATTTCAGTTTGAAACAACAATGGCTGAAGCAATTGCTTTCGACATTGCCACAGAGCTCATTATTAAGTTGAGCTCTCTTGCTCTCTCTCAAATTGGACTCTGGTGGAATCTCAAAGATGACCTCGACGACCTCGAACGCACCGTCACCACAATCAAAGCTGTGCTTCTTGACGCAGAAGAGAAATCGGCGACGAACAATCTCGTCAAAGTTTGGCTTGAAGAGCTGAAAGATGTACTTTATGATGCGGACGACTTGCTTGATGATTTCTCTACCGAAGCTTTGCGGAAAGACCTAATGGGTGAGAACAAGCTGATGAAAGAGGTACGCCTTTTCTTTTCAAGCTCAAACCAGTTTGCTTACGGTCTCAAAATCGGTCGGAAAATTAAGGCTATTAAGGCCAGATTAGCTTCAATTGGAAGTGAGGCCAAGATGTTCGACTTTGTAGAGCGTGACCGTCCCATGGAAACGTCTTTCATGACTAAAAAGACGCAGCAAACGCACTCTTTTGAGCGTGAAGATGAAATAATAGGGAGGGATGATGATAAAGCAACTCTTCTAAAACTCGTGTTAGAGTTTCAAAGTGAAGAGAATGTTTATATCATTCCAGTTATGGGGTTTGGAGGGTTAGGGAAGACTGCTTTGGCCCTACTTGTCTATAACGATGAAATGGTCAGAAGTCATTTTGAGTTGACCATGTTTGTGTGTGTTTCAAATGTTTTTGATGTGAAAGTTATCGTAGCAAACATTATCAAATCTGTGACTAATCAAGCACCTGATCAAAATCTTGAAATGGATCAATTACAAAAACAACTTCGAGATAAAATTGATGGGAGAAAATATTTGCTTGTTTTAGATGACATTTGGAATGAGGAGGTAGAACAGTGGTCTAGGCTAAAGAAGTTATTGATGGGTGGGGCTAAAGGGAGTAGGATAATAGTAACTACTCGATCTCTAAAGGTAGCTAAGATTGCTAATAAATGTCAGTCCCATATTTTGAAACTGAAAGGCTTGTCTGATGATGATACTTGGTCTTTGTTCAAAAAGATAGCATTTGAGCAAAGATATGTAGACTCAACAAATTCAGCCTTTGTGGAAGTCGGGAAACAAATTTCGAAAAGCTGTGGTGGGGTTCCCTTAGTCATAAGGACGATAGCTAGTACGCTATCTTTGAAAGAAACTGAAAGTGAGTGGCTTTCTTTCAAAGATAATGAACTCGCTAAAATATCACAAATTGACGGCGAAATTCTTCCTACACTTAAGTTGAGTTATGATCATCTCCCGTCCTATTTGAAGCATTGTTTTGCTTTTTGCCGATTGTATCCGAAAGATTATGAAATTGATGTACGAACGCTTGTTCAATTTTGGATTGCACAAGGTTTCGTAAAGCAATCAAATCCAAAGCAATCTCTTGAAGAGATTGGGTTTAGATATTTTAAAGATTTAGTTGAAAGATGTTTCTTTCAAGAACTAGAGGGAGACTTGACAGAAGAAATGACATGTAAAATGCATGATTTAATGCATGATCTAGCTGAATTAGTAGCTGGGACAGAAAGTACTATTGTAGATTCTAATTTAAGTACAAGTGAGGTTGGAGAAAAATGTCGCCACATTTCAATTAATGTTTCATTAATTCCTTCGTTTAAGGGGAAGAAGTTGCGAACCTTGTTACATTTTCCAAAACAGAGATGCTATTTGACCGATGAAACTTGGGATTCGATAATTGTAAATTGTAGATGCTTGCGTGTATTGGAAATGAATTTTTTATATTTTAACACGATTCCACGCTCCATTTACAAGTTGAAACATTTGAGGTACCTTGATCTTTCTAAAAATCGCGGTCTTAGGAGCCTCCCAGAGAGTATTTGCAAGATACAAAATTTGCAAGCTTTGAAACTTGACTTTTGTGATTGGTTTGAAGAATTACCGGAGAAGATTGAAAGATTGGTGAATCTTACCCATCTTGCGTGTCGTGGTTGTTCTCGCTTAACTCATATGCCACGTGGAATTGGAAAGCTGAGTTCCCTTGAAACGTTAAGCATGTTTGTAGAGGATAAAGATAGTTCCCATGGCGGTGCAGATCTAAGTGAATTGAGAGGGCTTAACAACTTAAGGGGAGAGCTAATGATAAGAAATTTGGGATTCGTAAAAAACGCAAAAGAGAAGTTTAAGGCTGCTGATTTGAAAGAGAAGCAACATTTGAGATCGTTGGTTTTACAATGGGGCTCTTTAAATGACTGGGGAGATGATAACCATGATGATGGCAAGTCACTTGAAGACCTCCAGCCCCATCCTAATCTCAAGGAGCTCTCTATTCGAGGATGGATGGGTGATGCCAAGTTTCCTACTTGGCTTTCTTTCCTCACAAATCTCGTCCATATTGAAATATCAGGTAATTTCAAACAGCTCCCGTCCTTTGCGCAATTGCCTTGTCTTAAACAGCTGGAGATTTTGGATTGTACTGAGCTGGAGTTCATGGATGTTAATAGTCCAAAAGGAAGTCAAGGAGAACCAGAATCATTCTTCCCATCGCTTAAGCATCTTCGCCTCCGGAATTGCCCAAATATGAAGAGTTGGTGGAGGACAACAGAAGCAATTGGTGATGATTCCAACGAGGACGACACAACAGTTATGGGAACATCAACAATGTCATTTCCTTGTCTTTCCTCTTTAGAAATTTACATTTGCCCTTTGACTTCAATGCCGTTGTATCCTACACTCGATGATGAGCTACAGTTGGAGAATGCCAGTTCAAGGCCGTTAAAGCAGACTATCAAGATGAACATGAATGCTAAGACCCCATCAAGTTCAACCTCTTCTCTTCCTTTCTCCAAATTGAAATCTTTCCATGTAGACAACATTGAGGGATTGGACACTCACACGCTAGATGAGTGCCTGCAACATCTCACCAGTCTCAAAGTTTTAAAAATAATAGATTGCAAGGAGGTTGATTTAGAGGGCATGCAATGGGAAGCCCTTAAGAATCTCTCTGATTTGAGGATTGACAATATTCCACAGCTGGTGTCTCTCCCCCTTGGGCTTCAACATCTAACAAATCTGCAACAGCTTTCTCTCTATGATTTGCCCAATTTAACATCGCTTCCGGACGAGATGCGTTCCCTAACCAATTTGAAAGAATTATATATGGGAAAAACTCCCCAATTGAAGGAAAGATGTAGGGAGGACATTGGTGAAGATTGGCATAAGATTGCTCACATCCCAAACATTCGGTTGTAATCAGGTTGGTCCGTTCTTTACATTTATTTATTTTTATGACCTTATTTTTTTTCGAGGAAGATTTTAGTGGTATATTTAGTCTCCAACTCTGGACTCTCATGCCATTTTTCATTCTAATATCATTACTGTTGATTTCCTTGTTAAAATATTATTCATTTGAAACTCCTTTGTTTTAATCCTACTTTTTACTTACCATCTTTCACAATATTTTGCTAATTTATGCAGTATGCCACTGGAGAGTAGTTTGGGGAAAGGCATTTGTCAACTTCAATAATATATTATGCATAAAAAGAGGTGGTAATTTATCTAATTGCTTTATACTTTAAAATGATCATAATACTTTCGCAATTGCAATGATTAGTGCTTCTTTTCATATCTCTCATTTCATAGAAGGGCTTCTAATAATTTAATTCTAAAAAATCTTTGATGTGGAGAGAGAAGTGTATGAAGCTTGCATGCTACCCTTCAAAATGGTTGTACTATATGTTCTTTAAAATAGACATTTATGTTTTCTCTTAATTTTGGTTATTTATGCTGCAGGAAGCAGAGGCCATACTTTCTGCTACGATTTGTTAATCTGCCAAAATATTCCATCAAAACAAAAATGGTAATATATTTCATAAATTTCATTCGAATTTTAAATTGATCTGATAAAAAAATATAGTGTATGTTAAGTGTTTCTGCATTTGGACACTGCTCAGTCTAAATAGATCAATTTTAACATATTCTATGTTGTCATTTATAATTTCCAGGTTCATTGTTACTTTTGGAAGAGTTCTTGTTCAAGCATGAAAGTTGTTTATTGTTCCACTTTACACAAGCTTATGAAGAGCTTGACCGGTTCTGGAGCTTCTATATATAGATTATTTATTTCATGGGTGATGTGCTAATTTAAAATGTTCATAGTACGAACTATTATTGAGTGCCATTGTTATACACTATCTGCGTGTCGAGTGTTGATTTTCACTTGCACAGCTAAAATGAGTTGGGAGAGAGTTTACTTAATTGTACAAAGGTGAGATTGCATCAAGTGTTCAAGGGGTTAGGCTTAAATCACTTCTTTGTACTTGAAGTTCATAGTGTATTCATCTCTGGGCAAGACCCCGCAGACGTAGGACAAGTTCCGAACTGCGAAAACATCTTGATTGTGCTCTTTATTTTACTTGTTCCATTGTACGTGCCAACTCAAAAAATACTAGATTTATGGTTTTTTTTAGTGTTCCAAACTGTATTCCAATGCAGGAAAGCACAATTGATTATGAGACAACATTTTTTTACACAGTATTCCAAGCGACAAAACAAATTTCCAAATACAGCATCTCCGAGCCTATCTTCAATTATCATGCTTGGATTAAGACTCTTCCAAAAGATGTCCATTCCCTCGATGTATATACATATATGACTTGTGTGTTGATGCTTATGTTGGCACACATCAAATTACAAGTTGAACAACACACCTTGTAATTGTTCTTGTCGTTTAAACAAAACATAAGGCTTTTCCTTCGGAATCTCAATGCGACGAGATACTGCAATCCTCGAAAGAAAGGAAAAACATGGGCAATGGCAGGGTGGGCAATGGCAGGGAGTTTCTTGGTGAGCTAAGGAAATCAAGGTCTCCCAGGAGGATTTTAGCCAATCAATTCCCTCTATATAGCAACAATGAACCTGGAAATTACAAATATCAATATCCAATATGATAAAATTGATCTCGTATAGACTGAGCAGTGTCCAAATGTAGAAGAAACACTTGCTGTTACTAAATAGAATTTTATATTATGTGCATGAATGGTGGCTAACCACAAAGCCATTGTCTATGATTTTCCGGTGCAAGTTTTACGAAAGGGCCAAACATTGAGCATCATCATTATCCGTAATAGTAACAAATTCACGTTCCCATTAGTGTTTACACCTCAAAACCTTCTGCAAAAACAATTTAATTTTTTCATTAAAATGCTCACCATCATCAGCCTTATATTTGCACATATGTGTGTTTAATATATCATTGATCCTCTATAAATAAAGAAACATCAGCCTTTCTTGAATCGACCTTAAATAAGAAAGTCGGCTGAAATTATTAAATTTATTTAACTTTGATACGCTACAACATTTTTCACCAATCTCACTTGCACTTGAATTTGGAGAGAACATATGTTTGTTTGGAGCAATCAAAGATGTCACCAACATCTTTTGGATATTGTCGACAATAAGCAAAACAATGCTTCAAATGGGATGAAAAATAATCATAATTCGACAATAAGCAAATTCATTATATTTGAAAGAAAGTCGGTCATTTTTAGTTTCTTTGAAAGGTAACATACCCACTACCATCCTTATGAATAAGGGAACTCCACCACACCTTTCCAAAATCTGCTTTCCTATTTCCACAAAGACCGAATTTGTTGAGTCTGCAGATCTTTGCTCAAATGCTATCTGGTTGAACAAAGACCAAGCATCATCATCAGACAAGCCTTTTTGAACATGAGGTTGACATTTACAAGTAATATTTGTTACTCTCGAAGAGTGAGTAGTTACTAGTATCCTACCCCCTTTGGCCCCACCTATCAGAAATGGGATGGAAAAGAATTGGATCATTAAACATTGAAGTGGGGTCTGATGTGGTGTTTACCTGGTTATTAAATGTCGGATGAGACCTTCGAAGCTTCAGTCTATATTCATTGATATAGATAGACGTTTAGCACGAGTTGGCAGAGTTTCTTTTTCAAAGGTTGAAAGAAGTGGAAATGCGATGGCCTATGCAATGGCTATAGCTGGTATAAACAGATTTGAAATGTTCAAAGCTTGGTGGTAAATTCTTATTGCTTTTGGGGGTTGTGATTGTTGCTGAAGGTTCACTGTTTTACTGCAATTCTTAAATTTTAACAGGATGATTGTTATCATTGTTGGCTGATATTTTCTGGCTAGTCTGTATTTGAAGTCTGTTTTTGCTAGTTGTTGTAGCATTTGTTTTAGTCAAGTTATAGGTGGAGTGGCTATTGAAATGTAATTGGCTGAATCTATTGTTTGAGAGGGGTTTGTGGGTTACTGTTTAGTTGTTGGTTGGGGTTTTGTTCAGCTAAGAGGTGGGATTAGTTTTGGTTTATGCTGTTACAGCAGCTCTGTTACGTTCTGGTTTGGCATGTCTATGGCCATTTTTGTAATATTTCAATGAGCAAAAAATAAAAAACTTCTTTAAGCTTACCCATGGTTCCCACTCCTCATTCCAAATATCATCCAGAACAAGTAAATATTTTTTTCCATAAGTCTTTTCTTGAAGTTGTTTTTGCAATTGATCCATTGAGAGATTTTGATCAGGTGCTAAGTCAAACACATATTTGATAATGTTTTCTACAAGTATTTTCACATAAAAAAAAAAACATTTGAAACACACACCAACGCTTTCATTCAAAATGATCTTTGACAGTTTCATGGTTATACATAAACTACACCAATGCAGTCTTTCCTAACCCTCCAATCTCCACAATTGGAATTGTACATTCTCTTCACTTTCAAACTCTAAAATGAGTTGTAGAAGAGTTTCTTTATTGTCTTCCCTCCCCATTATTTCATCTGGAAATAAATAGCCGATGCATTGAAATCATTCCCATGATGTGCTTGAGCTTTTGGTAATTTTAACTTGACATTGACTTTTTGGTAACAGTTGTCATCATGTCTAGAATTTTATTTTATTTACTGAATATATATTATGACTTTGACTTTTGGATGCCAATCATATTTTCATGAATACTACATTATTATTAATTAATTAGTAGCGTTTAAGAGTTGTTATGGTGAGATTATTATAGATTAAATATTATCTTGACATCATGGTAATGTGTATAAGGCTATTTCTAGACCCTTAGTGACAATTGATGATATATGTTACACTAACAAACCATAAACAAGACAAAAATATACACACATAATTGGTTTTGAACTTAAAACATCATCATCTTTATCATTGAAACCAAGCTGAAGATAATAGCCAAAAAAGCTTCCTTGATTTCTGCGATGCAAAGATCAATTAACAAAATGGACGGATTGTTTTCGTTAGTGTAAAATGTAGATAGCCATTGAATTTTATTGCCAGTAATATTTTTACACATCAAAATACAAAAGAAACAAATAAAACTTAAAAAAAATAACATTAATACACGCCTTGAAACATTCGATATTTTCTCATAAATTCATTTTATCCCCACACACCATTGAATTAGGACTCAAACTTTTCTCTGGTAAATAACATTATTTCAAGTCTATATCCAAAATGCCAAGCTTAAATCATCACAAGATAACATAAATCAAGAACCAACACTGTAAATCAGTCTCATAATTCCCTTTCTTGACATTTTTGGTATAATTCCTATAATCAAGACAAGCCTAGGTCCGTTCTTGACATTTTTGTGCCCTAGGAATAATAAACTGGGTCCCTTTTAAAAAAATTTAAAATGTAATATTATAAAAGTTGAAATTTTTTTGGGTCCTAGAAAATGAAGTATTTATGGTGAAAAATTGAAAGCCCTGGGCATTTACTTAATTTATTTCAGTCTAGTTTTTTTCCCACATTAAAAGCTGAATAAATATTTTTTTGGGCATCTTTTAAAAATATATATAAAATGTAATACAATAAAAGCTGAAAATTTTTGGGGGCTTTAGAAGAAAAAACATTTATGGTGAAAAATTGAAAGTTCTAAGCATTTAATTATTTTATTTTAGTATGAATTTTTTTTCCCACATTAAAAGTTGAAAAAATATTTTTTGGGGGGACCTTCCAACACTAGGCGTTGGGGCCGTTGCACTTTGAAATAACCCAAGGGTCGGGCCTAGACAAGCCTCGTGCCAATTGCTGATAGTACAACTGTTTTTCCTGTTTCTATAAGTTGGTACTTTGGAGGAATTCTAGTTGAATCCTCAATTGTTGGTGGTTAAGTTGACTTAAGCGTGTTTGTAAGAAAGGATCGCCTAAGGCTATACAGAAATTGAGACTAAAGTTCTAGTCCCGTGACATGCAACATCAATAAAATTTAGTATATGTTAACTATCCTACCCATTTTTGAATGATTTGACAAATAGCTTAAGTTTAAGGGCTAAAAGAGATAAAAAATAAATTGACAGTTAAAATGATTTTTTTTGTAAAGATAGAGGACCAAACAAGTCATTATGTCTGAATTTAAAGAGAAATGAAAATATTTGTTGGTTAGAATTTGAAGTTGCAATCTCTTGAAAGTTTTTTAAAATAAAGATGTCTATTGATTTTTTTTCTTCAGCAAAACTATTCTCAACTTTATCTTAAAGAGAAAAAGAAAAAAGAAATCTAAAGTAAAAAAAAAAATAAGAAAATAGTAATCTTAAAGCTTGATTCAAACATATTTTCTTAGTTATTCTTTTATTTGAAGGTTTTCCTTTTGTACGGTTTTCAAATACATCCTTAAAGAAATAAATCAATAAACAATAATTAAAACACTAACTTGAGTAATACAATTTTGATTAATTTAATAAATATTCACTCTTGAACAAATATGATTTCAAATAATATATATCATCATGTAGGTGGAGCAAGGAAATAATTTTGGTTGGACCAATAATATTATAGGAGTTGATAAAACTCATTGAAATAGTTTCAAAATGCAGGGATGTAAGATTAAATTAGAGTTGATTATCAGCCAGATCAAGTTTGGACTGAGCTAGGCATAATATTAATACAATATATGCTTCTATAAGCTCGGCTCGATTCAAAATATGAGCTTATAATTTTTCTAAAGCTTGTTCATATTTGTAAATAACTAACTCAAGTCCATTTTAAATTCTCCCATATTATTTTTAAAAAATTGAATTATATTTATATTATTTTTAATTTAGTATTTAATAATTTTACATATATATTTTTATTAAAATTTTATATATTGTCAACTTAATATTTTTTTCTCATAATTTGATGTATTATAAAAAAATCTTAACATTTTTTAATATTTATATTATAGTAGTATTATAGATTTAATTTTTATTTATTATAAATTACATAATATACAAAAATAGCATAATATAAAACATTACAAACTAAAAAACGAGTTGAACTAAGCTGAGCCGGGGGCGAGCTCAATCATTGAGTCAATTTATCCATAACCAAGTCATTAAGTTGTCACTCCACACACTTGTATGCTTTTTCAAAATCTAATTGAAAAGATGGCACCTTCCCTTCTTCACTTCTTTGAGTACAGCTCACAAGGCACAAATTAAACATATATAGACATCTCTTCTCCCCTTGCAATCTTGAGTTGTTGAGCTAAGCTAACTTTATTCATTTATTATTAATTTTACCCAAAATTTTCTTCTTCAAACAAAGAAACTAATGCACAATGAAAGAAAATTTCTAAAATACAAAAGCTAATGGAAGATAAAAGAAGACATTGGATATAGGTATAGTATTTTAGTAACTAAGCAAAAAAGGGTTGCAATGGTTGCAGGGCATCCATATTTCCACCCTCAACATTAGGTACTGAAGCGCTTTCATTAAATGAGTGTCATATGTAATGTACACCAAAATTGCCTGATAATTAGTTGTGTTTTCATGTGTAGGAACATTATTTGAAACACAAAAAGAGAAAAATTGTAGTTTTTCTTAAGTTGACACACAAGTAAAAATAAAGAAGAATAAAGAACACAATCAAGATGTTTACGCAGTTCGGAACTCGTCCTACGTCTGCGGGGCCTTGCCCAGAGATGAATCCACTATGAAATTCACAGTACAAAGAAGTGATTTATGCCAACCCTCCAAACTTGGTGCAACCTCACATTTGTACAATTAAGTAAACACTCTTCCAACTTACTTTAGCTATGCAAGTGAAAATCAACACTCAAAAGGTGGCACTCAATATAGTTCCTCACTAAGTGTTCCTTTAAGTCCACACATCATCCACAAAACAAATCATCTACTTGTATAAGCTCTAGGATCAACCAAGCCTCATATAAGCATTTCTTCTGGAATCTCAATGCGATGCGACATTGCAATCCTCGAAAGAAAGCAAGGAAGAACTCAGGTAATGGCAGGGTGTTTCTTAGCGAGCTAAGGATATCAAGGTCTCCAAGGTGGATTCTAGCCCATCAATCTTCTCTATATAGCAACAATGAACCTGCAAATTATAAATGCCAATACATATTATGTTAAAATTTATGTCATTTAGACTGAGCAGTGTCCTAAATGTAGAAGAAACACTTACTGTTACTAAATAGAACTTTATATTAAGTGCATGAATGGTGGCTAACTACAAAGCCATTGTCTATGATTTTCCTGTGTAAGTTTTATGAAAGGGCCAAACATTGGGCAGCGTCATCTGTAATAGTAACAAATTCCCATTCCCATTCCCATTAGTCTTTACACCCCAAAACCTACTGCAAAAGAGATTTATTATTTTTTACTAAAATGCTCACCATATTATCAGCCTTACATATGTGCTCCTTTAAATCCACAAGTCATCCATGGAACAAATCATCTATATATAAGCTTCGGGATGGACCATAAGCTCCATGTAAAGTGAAATAACAAGTTTTCAAATGCAATATCTGAGCCTATCTTCAATTGTCATCCTTGAATTAGGACTCTTCCAAAAGCAACAACGAACCTGGAAACTATAAATGCCTATATAGTATATGTTAAAATTTATCTATTTTAGACCACGCTGTGTCCAAATTTAGAAACACTTACTGTTACTAAATGTAACTTTATATCATGTGCATAAATGGTGGCTAACCACAATCCCATTGTCTATGCTTTTCCAGTGCAAGCTTAACAAAGGGCCAAACATTGGGCATCATCATCATCATCATCTGTAATGGTAAAAAATTCACATCCCCATTACTGTTAATATATTATTGTTCATCTATAAATAATGAAAGCATTTTATCAACCTCAACCTCACCACCAAAGATTCTGAAGCAAGATCCTTCAAAATTCAAACAGCTAAAAGGGGTGCCCTGCATCAAAGAATATTGTGAAATATTCCCCTCCATTTTCATCGACCCTTAACCCCCTAGCCCCTATTAAATTTACTTACCTGAAAACGACACTGCGTGTTTGAGCTCTCTTGTACACAACTCCAAGAATCTGTCAATGGCATAGGTACCATATAAGCTACTGGCATATATATTACAACTCTCGGAATACTCCATATATACGATTTATATCAGATCAATTGGAATTTACAAGGAAACTGATGATGACATATAGTACCATTTTTGTTTAGTTGGAATATTTTGGCAGATGAGCAAATCGTAGTTGAAAGTATGGTCTCAGCTTCTTGTAATATATGCTATGCTCTGCCGAAGAAGAGAGCCAAAATCTAACAAAAAATAGGATTAGATCATCAGAGGGGCTCTTCAACAAAGAAAAAAAGAAAAAGAAAGAACAAATGTGGACACAGAGGAGGGTTTCATGGGAGTACAATGCCAGGGACAGATCAGCTCATGAAGAATGCATGTCCTTTTTTTCCCTCTTCCATTGAACTAGTGCTGAAAAAAGAAGAAGCCTAATTACACTGTTATATTAGACCATTGAAATTGTGAGATTATCATGGTTTAAAAGAGTATAGCAAATAAATAGTTACCACACCTCTTTTTCTGTATGTAAATTGTTAAAGTTGTCAAATGCCTTTCAGAAATACGTAGGTCAATCGCTTCCTGCACAAATTAGCATAAATATTATGAAAGAATTTGTACTAGTAGGAGTAGTATTTCATTAAGGAAATTAATGAAAAGACCAAGCTAAAGGGATGTGAACAATCTTACACCAACCAGCACCAATGTCCTTTTGACACCTTTCCTCCAACTGAGGAACTCCATGTATATTTAACTGTTGCAAATTGGTTAGGCAACGCATTTCGTACGGAATATGTTAATGACAGAAAGCCTTTGCAGATCTATTAGATAAGTAAGCTCTCTCCCAACTCACTTTACCTACTATAAGTGAAAATCAACACTCAAAGATTAAAGCTCCAAGATTGATCAAGCTTAAGCTCCATGTAAAGTGGGATAACAAATTTTGAGACCCAATTTTCAAACGCATAAGCTCCATATGGCAACAATGAACCTAGAAAATACAAATGCCAATATACGATATGTTAACATTGCTCTCATTTAGAGCAGTGTACAAATGTACAAACACTTACTGTCACCGAATAGAACTTGACATCCTGTGCATGAATGGTGGCCAACCACAAAGCCATTGTCTACACTTTTCCGGTGCAAGTTTTAAGAAAGGGCCGAACTCTGGGTATCATCATCTGTAATGGTAACAAATTAATACACGTTTCCATTAATGTTTAGACCTAAAAAACTTGTACAAAAGCAATTTAAAATCTAACTAAAATGCTAACCATCATCAGCCTTGTATTTGCACATGTATGTGTTCAATATATAAAATAATGAAGCATTTTATCAGCCTCACCTCTAATTATTCTGAAGCAAGATTCTTTCCTGTTTCGACCCCAACCCCTGTTTAGTTTACTTGCTTGACAAGGAAATTGCGCGTTTAAGCTCTCTTGAACGTGCTTCTAACAAGAACCTGCCAATAGCATAGGGTACCATCTAAGCTAGTAGTCATTTGGCATATGCATTACAACTCTTGACATACTCCATTTACATCATTTATATCTGATCAATTAGAAATTAGGAGGAAATTGGTGACAGATATTACCATTTTTTGTTGTTGGAAATTTTGGCACATAAACAAATTGTTGTAGAAATTAGGGTAAACTATCAAAATAGTCACTTTTGTTTCTCTCAAGTTATATTTTAGTCACTTATATTGAAATGTTACGTTTTAATCACTTACGTTATCGTGTTGTAACATTTTAGTTACTAAGCATTAATTGTTGTTAATGTTGTAACGATAAGCTGATGTGACACATTAAATCATCATTTCAAACTAAAATTTTTTAGGTTCAATTATACAATTGGTCCCTATATTTTTTCGTTTTAAGCAATTTAATTTTTTTTCTTTGACGTTAAAAGAGATGGAAAAGGGAGGAAAATAGAGAGAGAAGCATAAGCGAATGGAAAATAAAGAAAAAAAAGTTAAAAAAAACATAAAAGAAATTTTTTTGCTCAAAAAGAAAAAATATGGGGACCAATTGTATAATTTAACCTAAAATTTTTGTTTGAAATGATGATTTAACATGCTACGTCAGCTTACCGTTACACGTTAACACATTTAACAGCTCAATGACTAAAATGTTACAAAAAGTTAATGCAAGTGACTAAAACGTAACATTTCAAACATAAATGACTAAAATGTAACCTGAGGGAAATAAAAGTGACTATTTTGATAGGTTACCCTAAAAATTATGGCCTCTGCTTCTTGTAATGCAAGCTATGCTCTGCCGAAGAAATCTAACAAAAATTAAGATTAGATCATCAGAGGGACTCTTCAACAATGAAATTCAGAATAAATCTACAAAATTTGTGTCATTCTTCAAAAAAGGAAACAACAAATGTGCATACAGAGGAGGGTTTCATGGGAGTAGACTGCCATGGACGGATGAAGAATGCATGTCCTTTTTGTTTGTTGCCTCTTCCATTGAATTCATGCTGAAAAAGAAGAAGCTTAGTTACGGGGTTATATTAGATCATTGAAATTGCGAGATTATTATGATTTCAAAGTGTAAAGCAATTAAATAATTACCCCCCTCTTTTTCTGTATGTAAATTCCAATGGTTGTCAAATACCTTTCATCAAAATAGACTGCACTGGGTTACTGCACAAATTAGCAAAATATTATGAAAGATGACAAATACAGAATTCACACATCACCCATGAAATAAATCATATATGTATATATATTCCACATTAGAAGCCCTTAAATTGAAGTGTATGAAATGAGAAATATGAAAAGAAGCAATAACCATGCATAAATTATTGTGATTTAAAAGTATAAAGCAATTAGATAAATTATTGAATTCACAAATGCCTTTCCCTAAACAACTCTCCAATGGCATATTGCACAAATTAACAAAATATTATGAAAGATGATAAGTAAAAAGTAGGATTAAAACAAAGGATTTTCAATTTATATAAGATGTCAAATTAATAATATTTTAACAAAGAAATTAACAGTATCCAACTTGAATCAAAAATGGGATGAGAGGCCACAGTTGGAGATTAAAAATACTACTGAATTTTTTTTTGGAAAAAAATTATGGTGTTAAAAATAAATAAATAGAAAGCACGACCAACCTGATACAACCAAATGTGCGGGATGTGGCAATCTGTACCATTGTCCTCCCTACATCTTTCCTTAAATTGGGGAGTTTCTCCTATTTTTATGGAAGTTTTTACGCCACTCTGGAAGATGCCGACACTTTGGAATGTTTTCCATCGTTAGATCGCGTAGGCTTGTATGATCTTGGAATATTTGGAAGTCAGCTGCTGACAGCTCCAGCTCCTTGCAGTCCCTTACTTCAAACTCTTCAAGGGAAGTGAGATGTTGGAACACAGGAGGGAGTTGTTGGAACACAGGGAGTGACCTCAATCCACTGCAATTGCGAATTTCTAATGTTTTCAATTGAACAAGATGTTGAAGCCCAAGGGGGAGAGACACCAGCTGTGGAATTTTATCAATCATCAAACGAGAGAGATTCTTAAGGGGTTCCCATTGCACTCCCTCTAGATCAACCTCCTTGCAATCTCTAATTGTTAAACCTTTGAGGCTGGTGAGATGTTGCAGACACTCATCTAGCACGTGAGTGTCGAGTTCCTTTATATTCTCTACATGGAAAGATTTCAGTTTGGAGAGAGGAAGAGAAGAGGTTGAACTTGATGGGGTCTTAGCATTCATGTTCATCTTCATAGTCTGCTTTAACGGCCTTGAACTGGTATTCACCAACTTTAGCCAATCATCGAGTGAAGGATACAACGGCATTGAAGTCAAAGGGCAATTTTCAATTTTTAAACAGGAAAGACAAGGAAATGCCATGGTTGATGTGTCGTCCTCGTTGGAATCATCACCAATTGCTTCTGTAGTCCTCCACCAACTCTTCATATTTGGGCAATCCCGGAGGCAAAGATACTTTAGCGATGGGAAGAATGATTGTGGTTCTCCTTGACTTCCTTCTGGGCTATTATCCTCCATGTACTCCACCTCAGTTAAATCACAAATTACCAAATCTTGAAGACAAGAAAATTGAGCAAAGGACGGAAGATGTTTGAATTTACTACTAAGACCCCATATTTTAATATGGACGAGCTTTGTGAGCAAAGAAAGCCAACTTGGAAACTTGACATCACCCCTCCATCCGCGAATACAGAGCTCCTTGAGATTTGTATGGGGCTGGAGGTCTTCAAGTGACTTCTCATCATCATCATTATCATCAAAATAAAAGCCCCATTCTAAAACCAACGATCTCAAAAGTTGCTTCTCTTTCAAATTAGCAGCCTTAAACTTCTCTTTTGCGTTTTTTACGAATCCCAAATTTGTTATTCTTAGCTCTCCCCTTAACTTGTTAAGCCCTCTCAATTCACTTAAATCCGCACCGCCATGGAAACCATCTTTATCCACTACAAACATGCTTAATGTTTCAAGGGAACTCAGCTTTCCTATTCCACGTGGCATATGAGTTAAGCCATTACAATCTTCACACCCAAGATGGGTAAGATTCACCAATTTTTCAATCTTCTTCGGCAATTCTTCAAGCTCCCAACACCGATCAAGTTTCAGCACTTGCAAATTATGTAACTTGCAAATACTTTTCGGAAGAATCTTAAGATCGCGATTTTGAGAAAGATCAAGGAACCTCAAATGTTTCAACTTATGAATGGAGCGTGGAATCATCTTAAAATCTATGTCATCTGATTCTAATACACGCAAGAATCTACAATTTGCAATTATCAAATCCCAAGTTTCATTGATTGGCAACTCCTTTCCCTTAAACAAAAGTATCGATGAAGGATTAATTGATAAGTGGCGACATTTTTCACTATACTTACCAGCAATTTTGTTTGAATCTACATTTCTACTCTCCTTTCCTGCTACTGATTCAGCTAGATCATGCATTAAATTATTCATTTTACATGTTAATCCTTCCCCTGGAAATCTTTCTCCTACCTCTTGAAAGAAACTTCTATCAACCAAATCATTAAAATACTCAAACCCGATCTCCTCAAGAGATTGACTTGGATCCAATTGCTTTACGTAACCTTGTGCAATCCAAAATTGAACAAGAGTTTTCACATGAAATACATGATCTTTTGGATACAGTCGGCAATAAATAAAGCAATGCTTCAAATGGAATGGAAGATGATCGTAGCTCAACTTAAGTGTAGGTAGAATTTCATGTTCGTTTTGAAGTATTCTAACAAGTTCATTATCTTTGAAAGAACGCCACTCATATGCAGTTTCTTTGTAAGATAATGTACTTGCTATTGTCCTTATGACTAAGGGAACCCCACCACACTTTTTCAAAATCTGTTTCCCTATTTCCACGAAGGCTGGATTTGTTGAGTCTGCATATCTTTGCTCAAATGCTATTACTTTGAACAAAAACCAAGCATCGTCATCAGACAAGCCTTTCACAACTTGAGGTTCACATTTACTAGTAACCTTTGCTACCCTCATAGAGCGAGTAGTTACTATTATCCTACTTCCTTTAGCCCCACTCATCAATACCTCCTTTAAGTAAACCCATGCACTCTCATCTTCATTCCAAATGTCATCCAAAACAAGCAAATATTTTGTCCCACCAATTTTATCTCGAAGTTGTTTTTGCAATTGGTCCATTGAAAGATTTTTATATGCTGCTTGGCCAGTTGCAGATTTGATAATGCTTTCTACAATTCTTTTGACATCAAAATCATCTGAAACACACACCCACATTCTCAATTCAAAATGATCAAGGACCATCTCATTATTGAAAATAAACTGTGCCAACGCAGTCTTCCCTGACCCTCCAAACCCCACAATAGGAATGACGTAAACATTCTCTTCACTTTCAAACCCTAAAATAAGAGCTAAAAGAGCTCTTTTATCCTCCTCCCTCCCTATTATTTGACCTTCATTCACAAAAGAGTGTGTTTCCCGCCTCTTTTTAGTCATGAAAGAGGTTTCCATGAGGCGTTCACGCTTTACCAAGTCGAACTTGTCCTCACTTATAATTTGTGATATTCTAGCAAGTTCATTATCTTTGAAAGAACGCCACTCATTTTCAGTTTCTTTGTAAGATAATTCACTTGCTATCCTCCTTATGACTAAGGGAACCCCACCACACTTTTCCAAAATTTGTTTCCCTATTTCCACAAAGGCTGGATTTGTTGAGTCTGCATATCTTTGATCAAATGCTATTTTTTTGAACAAAAACCAAGCATCGTCATCAGACAAGCCTTTCAGAACATGAGGCTGACATTTACTAGTGATCTTGGCTACCTTAAAAGAGCTAGTAGTTACTATTATTTTACTTCTTTTAGCCCCACCCATCAATAACTCCTTTAAACTAACCCATTCTTCCCTCTCTTCATCCCAAATGTCATCCAAAACAAGCAAATATCTTTTCCCACCAATTATATGTCGAAGTTGTCTTTGCAATTGATCCATATTGAGATTTTTATCAGGTGCTTGGCCAGTTGCAGATTTGATAATGCTTTCTACAATTATTTTGACATCAAAAATATCTGAAACACACACCCACATTCTCAATTCAAAATGATTAAGGACCATTTCATTATTGAAAATAATCTGTGCCAACGCAGTCTTCCCTAACCCTCCGAACCCCACAATAGGAATAACGTAAACATTCTCTTCACTTTCAAACCCTAAAATAAGAGCTAAAAGAGCTCTTTTATCCTCCTCCCTCCCTATTATTTGACCTTCATTCACAAAAGAGTGTGTTTCCCGCCTCTTTTTAGTCATGGAAGAGGTTTCCATGAGGCGTTCACGCTCTACCAAGTCGAACTTGTCCTCACTTATAATTTGTGATATTCTAGCAAGTTCATTATCTTTGAAAGAACGCCACTCATTTTCAGTTTCTTTGTAAGATAATTCACTTGCTATGCTCCTTATGACTAAGGGAACCCCACCACACTTCTCCAAAATTTGTTTCCCTATTTCCACAAAAGCTGGATTTGTTGAGTCTGCATATCTTTGCTCAAATGCTATTTTATTGAACAAAAACCAAGCATCGTCATCAGACAAGCCTTTCAGAACATGAGGTTGACATTTACTAGTGATCTTAGCTACCTTAAAAGAGCGAGTAGTTACTATTATTCTACTTCCTTTAGCCCCACCCATCAATAACTCCATTAAACTAACCCATTCTTCCCTCTCTTCATTCCAAATGTCATCCAAAACAAGTAAATATTTTTTCCCACCAATTATATCTCGAAGTTGTCTTTGCAATTGATCCATTTCAAGATTTTTATCTGGTGCTTGGCCAGTTGCAGATTTGATAATGCTTTCTACAATTATTTTGACATCAAAAATATCTGAAACACACACCCACATTCTCAATTCAAAATGATTAAGGACCATTTCATTATTGAAAATAATCTGTGCCAACGCAGTCTTCCCTAACCCTCCAAACCCCACAATAGGAACGACGTAAACATTCTCTTCACTTTCAAACCCTAAAATAAGATCTAAAAGAGCTCTTTTATCCTCCTCCCTCCCTATTATTTCATTTCCACTGAAAGAGAATGTTTGCTCCCTCTTTCGAGTCATGAAAGAGGTTTTCGCGGAGCGATCACGCACCATGAAGTGAAAAGTGTTGGACTCACTTCTAAATGAATCTAATCTCGCTTTAATGGCCTTAATTTTCCGATCCATTTTGAAACCATAGGCAAACTGGTTTGAGCTTGAGAAGAAAAGGCGTACCTCTTTCATCCGCTTGTTTCCACCCGATAGATCTTTCCGCAAAGCGTCAGCACAGAAATCATCGAGCAAGTTGTCGGCATTATAAAGTAAATCTTTCAGCTCTTCAAGCCAAACTTTGATGAGATTGTCGGTCACCGATTGCTCTTCTGCGTCAAGAAGCACAGCTTGGATTGTACGGACAGTGTGTTTGAGGTCGTCGATGTCATGTTTGAGATTCCACCACAGTCCAATTTGAGAGAGAGCAGGAGATCTCAACTTAGTAATGAGTTCTGTGGCAATGTTGGAAGCAATTTCTCCGGCCATTGTTGGTTCAAACTGAAATCAAGGCAAAAAGTATTTGATTGCTGCAAGAGGAGAAAATGAAAATGATTGGAACAAGATGAAACACAGATGTGGATGCAACCATGCAGAGACCAAGTATTTTTAAACATGTTACCATCCACCCGCCAAGTAGGATAATTAAATAATAAAAAAAAAAGTAATGTTGATTGGTGGGAAGTGATCCCACCATGTGATCCGTACAAATAATTGAAATATGTGGGAGAAAAGAAAATCAAAAGCTGCATACACAATAAAATTAATGAAAAAGCTACAAAAGTAAAAAAGAAAAAGGAGTCAGACCCCATGGAATCCAAGGCGATACTAATATTTTGGTCAATATGCATCGTTTTTTTTTTTTCATGTTTCCCAAAAATTCATCTTTGAAGTTTCTTTTTTCTGCTCATGTGACTCAATAGCCTATAATAAAATTTTTAGCACTACCAAAACTTTTAAGGGATACCATTAGATATTTTGCCAAACCAAATTTTTAATGTGATATCAATATTTCTAATATGATATCGATATTTTTAAGACGATACAAAAAATTTTAAGTAAAAGCTTCGAGCATCTGGTTAGATATTTTGCTAAAATTTTTAACAAGTACCAAAAAAATTTTAAATAGTAATTTGTTTTATATTCTTGTTATGCTTTAAAAAAATTAAATCAATAGACAATATTTTTTCTAATTCTAACTATTTGATTTCATTTTCCTGAATATTCTTGTTTGTGGTTTTTTTTTTATCCGATCTTAATAGATAAAACAAAATCGTTAATAATGAATTTTTCTAATAATTTATTGATTTTCACTCATAGTGGATTTAATTACGGGAATCTCATTTGTAGAAACGTGTTTTTCTCACTTCCCCCGCTCAACATTCAATTTGATAAAGGATATACGTAGACCGCACTAAATAAGTTGTCCTTTTAATAATTAATTTTAATTAAATAATCAAGTGGTATACACGCGTTAAATCTGACGTCGTAAATACATATAGGGTCTCACCACCCACTGATTAAGAAATAATTAAATAAAAATTTTCTTGATAATGAACATAGCACATGATGCAATGAATAAAGAAGCACCCACTGCCATCATGTGGCTTGAGCTTTGCTAATTTAAATTAGCATGGTCTCTATATTTTATGACTATAATTATATTTTCATTTTTTTATGAATTATAAAGTGAGGGTAAAGTCCTAAATCTAAATTACACCTGAGATAATGAACATTCTTAATCATCAAACCAACACATGGATTCTATATTTTCATTTCTTTATTACTATGAATACTGTAAACATTTAATGGTGTTTATTACTAAGAATACTGTAAACATTTCTTTTTTGTGGAAATGCCCCTTGTAAGTCCCTGTACTTCTTGCAGGTGAACAAATTAGTTCCTCTCTAATACATGATAAGTGTCTACCTATTAAATTTGAAAACATTTTAAATAAACTAACATATAATATAAAAATTTATAAATATTCCAAAATTCAAATATTTTCATATAAAGCTTTCATATTTAAAAATCCTAAATTAAATTAATCCAATTGAATTAAACTGAAAACAAATTAATATGATTGGTCCAACCATCGATCTGATTTTAACTATCTTAACCGAGATAACATCAATACGCGATTTTAATTTCTTATTTATTTAATATGATTACCTGCAACTAGAGATTGAAGCTCGTATCAATAGTCTTCATTGGTGTAAAATTAAAAAATTTAAATATTTTTATGATCACATTTTCTATGAAATCAAACCAAAAGTGTTTGATTACTGCAAGAGGAGGACTAAAATAAAAATAATTGTAACAAGATTTTAAAGATGTTATCATCCACCCACCAAGCAGTATAATTAAATGAAAATAATGTTGATTGGTTGGAAATGGTCCCATCGTATTTAATGTTTGACAAATACTTGACAGTCAGGATTATGCACAAATACAATTAGGAGTAAGTATTTGATCGAGTCAAGTCAAATCGAGTCAAAAAATATTGATTTAGTCGAGTTGATAAATATTATTTTAGTAATTGAACTCAATTTGAATTTTTTCAAATCGAATCAAATCAAGTCAAGTAGAGTCGAATTAACGAATCCTATTATTTATACTCAATAATGCATTTATATAGATCGATTATTTAACTAATAGACAAAATACGAGATTATTTAACTACATAAATAATATAATGATTTTTCTTTTTAATTTAATGGGTAAAAATCTATCAAAACGACATAGTTTTACCTTTTAACTTAATTGTTTGACTTTTAACTTTATGTAAATATTTATCAAAACGACGTGGTTTTGTCTTTTCTTATTTAGATTTTAAGATAATTCGAATTATGTAATTCATATCCGAATTAAATCGAAAAGCTTTATTTTTTATTCGAGTTGATCCGAATAACTCGATTAATTCAAATAACTCAAATTATTTAATTCAAAATTTAAATTTTTTATCAAAATTTTTAAATCAAATCAAATTTTATTCACTTCTAAATACAACAAATTGGGCAAAATTTGTCAATGTGGATCCGTACAAATAATTGAAATATGTGGGAGAAATGAGCTTCAAAAGCTGCACACACTGTATAAACCCAATGGTAAAATGCTAGAAAAGTAAAAAGAAGAAGGAGCCAAACCCCATGGAAATGGAATCCAAGGTGTTTAGATATTAGGACTGTACAAATAATTATTCATGTTTGCATGATTGATTTTTTTTCATGATTGTCCAACTAGATTAAATCAATTGATCAAATTGGTTGGATTGAAAATTAGTTGGGGCATAAATCTGAAAAATAATTTCAAACCAGTTGAATCACAAATTAATATGAATCAAATTGAGAAAAAATCAGTTGAACTATTTTTTTTAATTTTTAAATTATTTATTTAAATAAGTTGGTTGGATCATCAAACTGATGATCTTATTAGTTCAACCACTGATTTGGTTTTAAAATTATTGATTTTTTTAAGTATTTTACATGTAAGATAGTTAAACCTAGAGTTGCCCATAAGTCGGGTTCAGGCAAGTCTAAGTATGATATTAACATACTTTATGCTTGTCCAAGCCCGGTTCAGCTTAAAATATGAACTTAAAATTTTATCTAAACCCATTCATATTTACGAAAAATTAACCCAAACCCATTTTAAATCCGTTCGTATTATTTTTTAAAAAAATATTTATCTTGTTTTAATATTTAATAAATTTATTTTTAATATGTTTTAAATTACTTAATATATAAAATAACTTAATATAAAATATTATAATTCAATGAGTAATCTAATTTTAAATCCATGTAAATCATAGTGAATAAATAACTCTCTTTGTGATTTCCTTAAAAGTTTTTAAAAAAAAAAGAAAAGAAAGCAATTATGATTGTTTATGACTTTCATTCGTGATTAATGATGCATATATAATGGAAGAAAGAGACATATAATAAATAATAAGACCTAATTTTAAATAACTATTATTTGCTTGATCATTTGGAGGTGATATATATGGAGATATTATTTATATTTGCAATAATCTTTCATTAAATCCGGTTAAATTCAAAATATAATTATTGTAACACCGGTAAAATAATATTATGAAATAACTCAGTTATTAATAATATATATTTGGCATAATGTTTTATTTAACTCTCAAATTTTATAAAAAAATTATTTTAATTTTTCATTTATTATTTTATTTTTTAATTCTTGAACTTATATTCTTTATCAAATCACCTTAAGATGGATAAAAAGTTAACATTTGTTAATTTTACTAATGTAGCATACACATGGATTGATCCACGTGGTAGTCCATGTGTACGCCACGTTAGCAATTAATTAATCATTTTTATTTAAAATATTTAAAAATATTTTTTTAATTTTAAAAATTAAAAAAATTAATTAATTATTGATGTAACATCCACGTTACAGTCAATAATCCTCCTATCACTTCCTAATTACCTTAGGTACCTTCGTTGGGAGGGATAGCCTTTGAAAAATTTGCCCACCAGATTTGATCCAAGGAACCTAATTGAACTTTATATGAGTTTTAACCATGTTAAACAACCTCAAAAGAGAATACGGGTACACTTTTCAATTAATTTATGAATTGATTGATTTAATCTCTTATTTTGAACTGATATCTAAATCAATTTTGAATTCAATCAATCTAATAAATCAATCTACTTTAATTTTAAAAATAATATCTACACATCCATTTTACCGTCCATCTTTGCTTCAATCTTAGTTGAAGGACGGACGGTCTTTCTTTATAAAATTTTCTGCACGTTTCAATGTATTTGTCTTGAATAGCACCACATGATGCTATGAATAAAGAAGAACAAGTTGGGCAGAATTTTCAATTGAATTTATTATATTATATATTTTTGAAAGGGTAAAAGTGGGATTGAAAATTTAATCACAAGTTTTTATGTCTTATTATTATTTTATTTTTTTGAGCAATACTATACTCTTATTATTAATTATTGATATTGTTGATGTAAGTGAGCGTGTTAATATTTGTTATTAATGGTGGTACCTTTTTAATTATTTTAATATTCATTTATTTGTTTACTGTAAGTGGGTGATGATTTTTATTTGTTTATTTTTGGAAATTTTGCCCCATTCTTTTATTTGTTTATTTATTACTTATATGTTCCATGCTCTATCATATTGCCATATTTTTTTAAATTTATTTATACTTTTATTTCTTATATTATCATTAGTAGCTAAATAAATAATCTGGTAGACAACTATGAGATCTAAACTTATACTTAAAAAATTTTATTTCGGTATTTGTTATTTATCCGATTCAGGAGATAGACACCATCATCTCACAAAATTGTATTTACACCAAATTAAAAAGAGTTTGTTGATTCGGTGTTGATAAACGTAAAGATGGAAGTACCAAAT
The DNA here is from genome assembly GCA_005610355.1 of Gossypioides kirkii. Taxonomy (NCBI): domain Eukaryota; kingdom Viridiplantae; phylum Streptophyta; class Magnoliopsida; order Malvales; family Malvaceae; genus Gossypioides; species Gossypioides kirkii. The sequence continues at coordinate 54,515,251 of CP032253.1, read as the reverse complement.
TAATCATTTGTCATATTTGATCTACCAAAAAACACATTGACGTGTCCAAGTAAAAAGTTAGTTGGATTCTATCTAGGGAAATAGCAATCGAATCTAATTGACTCACGCGAATGAGGTTGTTGGTTCTAGTTGGATCTTTTTAGTTCGCAAGGTTACTGGAGAGCTAAATCGTGGACACGGGTTTTGTTGTTGTTCATTTGGTAAGGATTAATTGTTAGGCGTTCTCGCAATTAATTTACACACGGAAGAGTTAGGGGCTTGAGGCATCCTCGATCACTATAATTGGCTTACTGATTGAAGAAGAAGACTTATTATCGAAGATTGATTCGAAACCGAAAAAAAATTGAGCTTGAAGCTAGAATTTCATCATATTGGTTTATTTAATTTAATTTTGTTTATGTTTATTTTTACTTTTATTTCGATTCCAATTATCTCTATTATTTTTACTTTTATTAGATTTAAATTTTCTTTTTATTTTTGCACAAATTGCTGCATGTCATGGCACGAAAGTTGTCTAGACACGCAACCTAATTGAACCGAACAATAATTTTAGATATCTCAATTTTTGTGGATCGACTTTACTCCCTATACTATTATTTATATATTGTTTAGGCGTAGGAATATCAATTTTAGTGGATGTCATATCCCAAAAATTGGATTAGAAGAAATTGGGTTCATAAAACCAAGAGCGGTCATGCCTTAACTTTTTTAATTAAGATTGTCAAAAATTGGTATTTTCATTTATAAAATCGCATAAAATCGAAGTTCATTTACAAAATCAAATTAAATTAAAATTTTATTTACAAAATTATTCAAAATTAAAGTTCATGTGTAATATTACACATTAACTCGAAGTTTATATCTCTTACTATCATAGGTGATACTTAAATTTAAACCGGCTCATATGCTCATAGTGAGGAACTATTATTGAGTGTGATTTTCACTTACCATAGGTAAAGAGAATTGGGAGAGACCTTACTTAATTGTACAATGTTAAGGTCGCACTAAGTTAGGCTTGAATAATTTATAGTGGATTCATCTAATTAGGTAAGACATGACAGATGTAATCATTTTAGTCATATTTTTTATTTTACTTGTTGTATAGTATATAACCGACTCAAAAATTAACACATTTGTGGCTTTTAGTATTTTACACAATATTCCAACACAAGGAATAATACTGACGCCATTGTTTCAGCAAGTTCTAAAAGATTAGGGAGGGAGATTGACAAATATTACTTCCAAGTCTGCTTTTTTCTTTTACCTTTTTTTTCATGAAGATTGGTGCAACGTATGATTTAATACATAAATTTTTGTTCGATATAATTATATAAATAAAATTTTAATTATGGTTTAAATGTATATATGAAGTTTTAATGTTGATTTAATTATATATATTTTTCAAAATGAAAGTATTAATCTATACATATATGTAAAATGGAAGTATATAAATAATGAAAGTATATAAGTATATGCAAAAAGTGTTTGATTATTGCAGGAGGAAGAGCGAAATGATTCGAACAAGAACGAATACATACATCCATACATCCATTACCGGTAGAGTTCACCACCCACCCACTAAGTACTAATTAAATAAAATGTTACTAATTTTATATAAAGCCTTGGTTGACGGACGGACGGTCTTTCTTTATAAATTTTCCGCACTTCTCAATGTATTTTTATTTTATTATTGGAAAATTTGCCCCATTCTTTTATTTTTACTTTTGTTTACACGTGGATGGCTGCTTTTGGATTTTTCCTAATTTATTAACCTTTGTGTTAATTTTTTTTTTTTTTTGGTGAAATTGGGTTAGTTTTCAGTACAAGTGTCTTGATGACGAAATGGATAAGAAAGAAAAAGTTGTGCAGAATTTTCAACTTTGGATTGCTCTGGAATTATACTGCTTGCCTCTCATTTTTTCTTTTTTCTTTTAAAATATATATTTATTTCAATCTTGTTCTATGCTTAATTTTTTATTTGATATTTTTAGATTATTTTTTATAGGTGATATTTTTAGATTATTGATTCATATTTAATGTATTTAAATCAGAAAAATAATAAATTTTATTTAAGAGTAGATATTATGTAATTGCTTGGAGTGACATGTAATCTTAAAAATAAGACAATATAAATTTTTTGTATTAGAATCAAATCTTAATAGGAGAATCCATAGATCAAGTTAATATGATAATAGAGGATTTAATTAGAAAAAAATTTAATTAATAAACCTAAAATCAATTGCTCTTACTCTTATAAGAGATATTAGCATAATTTAAAGATTTCTATAGATTAAGATACTAAGTAAATAAATTGCACAATTTAGATTGATAATGACAGATGAAGTCTAGGTAAATTCTTTTCTGGGTATTATTTTGCTTATTTGTTGTTAATCGTTTATTTTCCCAAATTGTTATTTGTCGTGTTCGTAGTTAATTAATTTAGTTAACATTAGTTTTTAATCAATCACTTGAATTTATCGATTAAACAATAAAAATATGATAATTATTAATAAAAGTAAGAGTTTGAGGACACTGTGAAGAAATTACATAGCAAGAATTGGGGAGAAAGAAAGGAAGAAAATGGGGTCTAGAGCTCTTTATGGTCAAGTCAAAGCCCAATGATTGTCTATTTTCTTGAGACAGTGTTCGGTAGCTGAGAAAATTGTTGCATACTGAATTAATATTATTATTTTTTTAGCATTATTTTTAAAAAGTGTGATAGAAAAATATTTTTAAAAAATGATTTTGAAAAATTTGGTTAAATATTTAATTATTTAGTATTACTATAAAAAAGTATTTTTGAGAAATGAAATGTTTATTTTAGATATAGTATTATAAAATAATAAATATACATTTAAATAATGTTCAAATTAGTTAATATTATGATATTTTAGTAAAAATATAAAAATAATTTATTATAACTTATTTTTAATATTTTAATATTAATTTTAAATATTTCTAAGTAATTAATATTAATTATTTAAAAATTTAATTAGATTATATAAATCATATTTTAAATATTTAAATATAATCATTAAATATTTATATTTAAATATTAACACAGTTGTGTTATTTTATAAAATGTTTTTTAATTTTTAATTAATGATTTTTATAAAGACATCATTCTTCATAATTAAAATAATAGCAAAACTTTTTCAGTTTATACTATAGTTTAAACATGGCATATATGTTTGGAATAGATTCCGTTTTGAGATAGTTGAAAAAGTACTATCTCATTGAAAAGTTCTATACATTCACCCTTTCTCAACGCATTTCTTTAAACAAAGACTCCGTTTTTTTCACTTTTCGGATGGTAAATATTTCTTAGAACATGGAGTGTGAATCAAACCCATGTTTGAATTGAAATTGAGATACTGATGCAAGTTCTTCTCTTCTAAATCAAATGGATTCATATCTGAAAGAGGTTGACAATCAGTTCTTTCAAAATTGACTATTTGTCCCTCTGTTTTAGGTGTTCCAGCCGAGAGCTAACTATCGAGACTTTGGCTATCCGGACATATACTTCGTGAAATAGTTCACGCATGTTTGTTGTCGGGGGTAACAAGATCAAGTTGGTAAGGATTAAAATATCCCTTCCTTTTTCTATTTATTTCTATGATCGATGATCATAAAGGGGCCTCTTTACCATTCTATATAAATAGGCTATTCTATTTGTACATATATGGAAGAGGGGCGCATTCAATCTTTGTTTGTCCATTAGTTTGGTTTCTTTTCATCGCGGGATAGAGCAATTTGGTAGCTCACAAAGCTCATAACCTTGAAGTCATGGGTTCAAATCCTGTTCCTGCAACATTACAATTACATTAATTTTACAAAAAAATTGGACTTGACCCTTCTTCTTCTTCTTCTTTCCCCCTCTTAAAACCTAAAATATGTTAATATGGCATGACTATTAAGTGTAATCAACCAGCTAGATGTTAACTCACATTCCTCCGACATCGTCAGTGTCACGTCACTATTTAACGTAAAAAATGATTGTTTTTTCACTTTTTCAAAATTGAGAAACTGAATTGTTAACTCGATGATTGTTTGTTTCGGAAAATAAAAGTTGAGTCACTGTTGGTGTAATTTACCCTAATTTAAATTAGGGTAACACAGCTGTGTTATTTTATAAAATGTTTTTTTAATTTTTAATTAATGATTTTTATAAAGACATCATTCCTCATAATTAAAATCATACCAAAACTATTTCAGTTTATATTATAGTTTAAACATGGCATATATGTTTGGAATAGATTCCGTTTTGAGAGAGTTGAAAAAGCACAATCTTGTTGAAAAGTTCTATACATTCATCCTTTCTCAACGCATTTCTTTAAACAAAGACTCCAATTTTTTCGCTTTTCAGATGGTAAATATTTCTCAGAATATGGAGTGTGAATCAAACCCATGTTTGAATTAAAATTGAGATACTGATGCAAGTTCTTCTCTTCTGAATCAAATGGATTCATATCTGAAAGAGGTTGACAATAAGTTCTTTCAAAATTGACTATTTGTCCCTCTGTTAGAGGTGTTCCAGTCGAGAGCTAACTATCGAGACTTTGGACTATCCGGACACATACTTCGTGAAATAGTTCACGCATGTTTGTTGTCGGGGCTAACAAGATCAAGTTGGTAAGGATTAAAATATCCCTTCCTTTTTCTATTTATTTCTATGATCGATGATCATAGAGGGGCCTCTTTACCATTCTGTATAAATAGGCTATTCTATTTGTACATATATGGAAGAAGGGCGCATTCAATCTTTGTTTGTCCATTAGTTTGGTTTCTTTTCATCGTGGGATAGAGCAGTTTGGTAGCTCGCAAAGCTCATAATCTTGAAGTCATGGGTTCAAATCCCGTTCCCGCAACATTACAATTACATTAATTTTACAAAAAAAATTGGACTTGACCCTTCTTCTTCTTCTTCTTCCCCCATTCCTAAACCTTAAAATATGTTGATATGGTTTGACTATTAAGTGAAATCAGCCAGCTGGATGTTAACCCACACTCCTTCGACGTCGTCAGTGCCACGTCACTGTTTAACGTAAAAAATGACTGTTTTGTCACTTTTTCAAAATTGAAGAACTGAAATGTTAACTCGATGACTGTTTGTTTCGGAAAACGAAAGTTGAGTCACTGTTGGTGTAATTTACCCTAATTTAAATTAGACAAAACTTTAAATTTAGACAGCTTTAAATGTCTTTTATTTGGTAATTATTGTAATGCAGACTCTGACAACCAATGCAAACTTTAGTGTGTAAATGCCACTTAAAGTCCCTGTACTTTTTCCCAGTGAACAAATTAGTCCCTCTCTAAAGAAAACAGATTAATGGAGACCATGTACTCTTCAAAGGTGAATAAATAAGGACAATCAAGATCGGTGATGACAATTTCTACTAATACATGACACGTGTTTAATTATGATTAGTTAAATTTGAAAACATTTTAAATAAATTATTATATAATATTAAAAATCTATAAAAAATTTCAAAATTTAATTATTGTAATATAAAACTTTCATATCTAATTAAATCCCTAAATTAAATTAAATTAAATTAATTCAATTGAATCAGACAAGCAAATTGAACCGGAAATTAATTGAAATGGTTGGTTCGATCACCGATTTGATTTTGAAAATCTTGACCAAGACAACATTAGTATGTGAATTTAGTTTCTTGTAATATAAAACTTGCATATCTAAAAACCCTAAATTAAATAAATTAATTCAATTGAATCAGACAAACAAAATTAATTAATATCACTTTTGTATTTATTTTGAGAGATAGAATGGATGGAGGAGAAAACAAAACAAAAATTTTGAAATTATTTTTAATTTCTTAGTCATCAAATGACATGTAAAAATAATCTTACATGGTATTATATAATTGGATGGAACCATTGCTTATGTGGTGAGAAAAGTTAACCTAATAATTTCTCTAATATATTAATGAATTATTATTTTAATATCAATTTAATAATAAGATAAACAATAAAAAGTATACTCGTTAGATTTGTGTTTTTATATATTATAGATTATAAATTAAATCCAATATTCCTTCCATTTTTCATTCCAATTGCTTTCCCTGTGCTAATAATACATGATAGGGTACATCATCGACCAACGTATTAGGACGAATTTTTGTGGCAAGCTCACCCTTGTACAATTACACAAAGTCACTCCTAAATCTACCTACTATCAGTGAAAATTAACACTCAAACGTTGTAATAATGGCACTCAGTAATAATTCCTCACTATAAGCATATGTGCTCCTTTAAATCCACATGTTACCCACAAAACAAATCATCTCTATATAAGCGTCAGGATGGACCAATCTTTATATAAGCTACACGTAAAGTGAAATAACAAATTTTCAAATGCAATATCACTGAGCCTATCTTCAGTTGTCATCCTTGAATTAGGACTCCCAAAAGCAACAACGAGCCTGAAAACTATAAATGCAAATATGCAAATATATAATATGTTAAAATTTATCTATTTTTGTACAAATTTAGAAACACTTACTGTTACTGAACGCAACTTTATATCATGTGCATAAATGGTGGCTAACAATTTGCTCTCGTTTAGAGCATTGCTCGAATACTTACTGTCACTAAATAGAACTTGATATCCTGTGCATGAATGGTGGCCAACCCCAAAGCCATTGTCTACGCTTTTCCAGTGCAAGTTTTAAGAAAGGGCCAAACATTGGGCATCATCGCCTGTGATGGTAACAAATACACATACCCATTAATGTTTAGACCAACCTGATACTACCAAATGTTCCAATCTGCACCAATGTCCTCCCTGCATCTTTCCTTCAATTGGGGAGTTTCTCCTAGTATTATGGAAGTCCTTACACCATTCCGGAAGATGCTGATACTTTGGAATGTTTTCCAGCGTTAGATATCGTAGGCTTGTATGATCTTTGAATATTTGGAAGCCAGCTGCTGATAGCTCCAGCTCCTTGCAGTCCCTTACTTCAAGCTCTTCAAGGGAAGTGAGATATCGGAACACAGGGAGTGACCTCAATCCACTACAAATACGAATTTCTAATGTTTTCAATTGAACAAGATGTTGAAACCCAACGGGGAGAGACACCAGCTGTGGGATTTTATCAATCATCAAACGAGAGAGATTCTTAAGGGTTCCCATTGCATGCCCTCTAAATCAACCACCTTGCAATCTCTAATTGTTAAACCTTTGAGGCTGGTGAGATGTTGCTGGCACTCATCTACCATGTGAGTGTCCAGTTCCTTTATATTCTCTACATGGAAAGATTTCAGTTTGGAGAGAGGAAGAGAAAAGGTTGAACTTGATGGGGTCTTAGCTTTCATGTTCATCTTCATGGTCTGCTTTAACGGCCTTGTTGGAAATGGCCAACCATGCTGCTGTTATGTTTTTGTTAAAGCGCATGCTGCTATTGTTGAGTGCATATAGCTTGTATGCATGTTGCAGCAACATATTTTCTGTTTTAGTTGCAATGTAATTTAGTTTGGTTGAAAATGAACTTAGTTGTTGATATTTTGATGGGTTTAGGCGATGATTGAGCTGATAAGTCAGCTTATCTATGTGTAAAAGCAATGGTTTAATAGTCCCAATGCTGATTAGTGGGATTAGTTGAATATTTGGTAATGTATTTTAATTATAAATGTAATGTTTTCACATTGAATGAGTAAGCATATCAGTTGTGTAAAGCAGATTGCTTCCTTGCTGCACGTTAGTGAGCAAGTAAATTATTCTTTTCTTCTTCCTGCCTTGTTCAATGTTTTGTTCTCTTCTTTTGCTGCTGTCAAAACCCCAACAGGCCTTGAACTGGTATTCACCAACTTTAGCCAATCATCGAGTGAAGGATTATCAGAGTAATAGTAAACTGTTAAGTTGTTAGGAGAGGTTGGTAAGCAGTTTAGAAATTGGTGTAGTATAAATACAAATTCAGAATATTAAAGAAATACTTTTCTGTTCATTTACGTTTGTGTTTTCTATTGAATGTACCTAGACTCTTCTAAGGATACAACAGCATTGAAGTCAAACGGCAATTTTCAATTTTTAAACAGGAACGACAAGGAAATGCCATGGTTGATGTTCCCATAACTGTTGTGTCGTCCTCGTCGGAATCATCACCGATTGGTTTTGTCGTCTTCCACCAACTCTTCATTTTCGGGCAGTCTCAGAGCGAAAGATGCTTAAGCGATGGGAAGAATGATTGTGGTTCTCCTTGACTTCCTTTTTGGCTATTATCATCCATGTACTCCAGCTCAGTTATATCACAAATTACCAAATCTTGAAGACCAGGAAATTGAGCAGAGGACGGGATATGTTTGAATTTACTACTAAGACCGCACATTTTAATATGGACGAGACTTGTGAGCAAAGAAATCCACTCCTTGCTTGCAATTTTATTTGAATCTACAATACTCTTCATCCCTGCTACTGCTTCAGCTAGATCATGCATTAAATTATTTGTTTTACATGTTAGTTCTTCCTCCGAAAATCTTTTTCCTACCTCTTGAAAGAAACTTCTATCAACTAAATCATTAAAATACTCAAATCCGATCTCCTCCAAAGATTGACTTGGATTCAATTGTTGTACGTAACCTTGTGCAATCCAAAATTGAACAAGAGTTTGTACATGAATTACATGATCTTTTGGATACAGTCGGCAATAAGCAAAGCAATGCTTCAAATGGGATGGAAGATTAACATAGCTCAACTTAAGTGTAGATAGAATTTTTCCTTTGATTTTAGATATTCTAGCAAGTTCATTATCTTTGAAAGATCACCACTCCTTTTCAGTTTCTTTGTAAGATAATGTACTGGCTATTGTTCTTATGACTAAGGAAACCTCACCACATCTTTCCAAAATCTGTTTCCCATTTTTATTAAGGGTGAGTAAAATTTGATTCGACTCAAAAAATTTAAAAAAAAAATCGAATTTCGAGTTATTTGAGTTAATCAAATCAATTTAATTTTTTTCAAATTTTAAATTAGAATCGAATTAAATTTTTGAATTCGAATAACTCGAATAATACAAATAAATTAATTATAAACTATATAAATTTAAATTTTAAATTTATATTCCCACTCCCACTCCCACTCCCACTCCCACTCCCAAACCCAAACCCAAACCAACCCTATTTCCCGCAAAGCCGAGACCACCTTATTCCCCCCCCCCCCCCCCCCCCCAAAAAAAAAAAAAAGCCTGTCTGTCATTTTCCAATTTTACCAAAGCCTGACTAGCCCCACCATCCCAATTTCCTCAAAAAGTTAATTCCATCTTTCTTCAATTTCAAGCTTGAAATTCTCAATTCTCAATTTCCAAATACCATATTTATTCTTCTTAAAATAATCCCAAATTAAATCCCAAATCAATTCTTTCTCTTCTTTTACTTTTTCAAAAAAAAATATTTTATTTAATTTTTCATAATTTGATACCCAACATTTATAATGTAATTAATTAGTATAAATATTTTATTTTGATTAAAATGCTTATGTGAATTTTTAAAATTGTTACCACCATTAAAATTTTCTTTTAAATTCAAATCCATAACAATGGCATTTTTTTGTAGTTTTAGAATGTCACACCATAAACTGTATCAAATTAGTCTCTTTGTCATTAAATAAATTTTTTATCCCTATACTATAAAAAAGAATCAAATAAGATAAAATTAAAATAGAGTTAACATTTACTATGACAGATTTAACATTAACAGAGTTAACAAATTTCAATACATTTTTTATACAATAAAATTAACTCTGTTAAAATTTAACTTCATTTGATTTTTTTGTAGTATAAAAATTAAATTTACTATTTAATAATAGAAAGACTAATTTGATACAACCCCTACAATACGGAGGCTTTCTAACTACTTTCATCCTTATATATAAATTTCAATATTATTTTTGGATGAAATTGAATAATTAAAAAAGATAAGAGTTTAAAAAGTAAAAAAAAGAAATTAGTATATTAAATTGTAATTATCCACAAAAAGATTCTCTTCCTTTTCCCTCGTTTTTACTCTCTCTCTCGTAAGTCTAAACTAAAACCCTCAGTTTTTGTGTTCCTATTTCCCGTCCCCTTGAAATCATGAACCGCCATGTCCGGCGGTGCTCGAGTCTCCGATGGTCCCGCGCCGCCGTATCAACCTACTCCTACAGTCTCCACAGCACCAGCGTCGACGGTTCCTCCGATTGTTCTGTCGATACATCGTCACCTAGCCTTCACTTCGACGAAGCCGCCTGACGATTATCATAGATTTTCATCTAGTAATTGTCGCCGATCAAGAAGTTAAAGCCATTGTTGTGAGATCTCCAGTCAGTTCAAAAATTCTCTTTTGAAAATGGTGGCTATCATGTAATTAGTAGTATATTATTTCAATTTTGATGAGAATTGTACTTTCATTTAACGCTTTCATTTTCTTAATTTGTGTGTGTGTGTGTGTGTGATCTTTTGATCTGTTCATAAATAGAACTTTACATGGTGGCTAAGTTTCTTAGGGGATAAATTATGAGTAGCATTATTTGTTTCTGCAGTGAAACTGTGATGTCTGTATTGTAATATGTGAGGCATTTCCCTTTTTTTGGTGAATAAAAAAGAAAACAGTTACATTAAATCAGTAACGCATCACAGTCATTATCCATGTCATGTTGGATGGATCCTAGTATTTCTGTAGGTGGTGTCGCAAATGTCTGAAGACTTATCTTCCAAGATAACCGTATTTTAGCCATTTTATCTGCCACTAAGTTCCTTTATCTGGGAACAAATCGTAGACGCCATTGCCCTTTAGACCAAAGGATACGTCTCGCTCTTCGAAGAATGGAGATTCCAAAGTCATTTCCTTCCTTTTGAGACAAAAGGTGAATGACTTCCAAATTATATGTTTGAATAGTAGCCCTATCAAAACCATTTTGTAAAAGGATTAGGAGACCATCTATAATCCCCCACAATTTTGCCTCCAAAGGTGTAACACCCCTATACCCGGTTCACATGTATAAACCCGATATAGAAGCATTACATACAGTAGCGGAGATTTTTTAACACGAGTATAACAATTTTTTTTTTAAAATGATGTGTTTTAAGTTATTTTATTCAAAATACATCATTTCAAGTCATTAACTTGTAGTAATCCAAAACAACCTTTTATAACCATTCACTAAATATATATAACAGTACCATTTGTACATGCCATTTTTGCCAAAAGTAATGTACCTAAATTGAAGACTTCCAATAGTGATGTGATGTGATGAGAGGTCCTTTAACTTGACTTCAACTTCTCGTAGCTTTTGTACCTACGCGTTAAGCCGGTGAAGGCTTAGTAAGCACTACAAAAATAATGAATGATCATTTTAGTAATCATGCATATAAACTTATTGTCTTACTCACCTGTAACTTGTAAATTATCACAATAGCACAATTTACACTTTTAACCACTTTCTGTAGCTTAGCCCATAGTAGACTATCATAGAACCGTTAAGATATACGGAACAAGAAGAGAGTACCAAAGTACTAACAGAGAGCACATAAGTGCTGGGCAACAGAGAGCACACACAGTGCTAAACAGAGAGTACACAAAGTACTAATCAGAGAGCACACAAAGTGCTAATCAAAGAGCACACAAAGTGCTAATCAGAGAGCACGAGACGTGCTAAACAGAGAGCGCGCTAGTGTTCCTTAATGGCATGCCACTAATATCACAATGGTTCTAACTTGTCTACATGGGCATAATATCTTATATAACATCATTTCTCATAATTTCATATATCACATTTACATTTCTCTTCACATATACATAATCATGTATTTCTCACCTTTACTTTCTCAAATAAATCCACAATTTCACCAATTAGTCATATAATCAATAATTATAATTAAACACATAATATTTCATACAATATTTTTCTCACATATTCATCATTATATACCTCTTAACTTTATTTTCACATTAACTTTTCAAAGCTGTCCACTTACGTTACAGTCACTAAATTATTTATACCTCGAGCTACAGAATTCAAAATTATAATCCGTTTGATGTTTCTGAAACTAGACTCAATCATCTTTTTACCATAAAATTTCCAGAATTTTTACTTTAGCAAATTTGTACAGTAAATTCTTTCAAGTTACCGCTTCTCTGCTGTCTGACAGTTTCGACCTTTCTTCACTAAAAATTATATATCTTTTATTACAAAGATCAAATAATGTTCCGGTCTGTTTCTTTTGAAAATAGGCTCATCAAGGATTTAGACACATAAATTTCAGACTCTAATGATTTTTATACATTTTTATATGATTTTTCAAAATCAGAACAGGGGAACTCGTATCTGTTCTGACCTTGTTACACAAAATCAGTTATAACTCAGAATATACAGATCCATTTAATTCACTGTTTCTTCCATCTGAAACTACACTCAATAAGCTTTAATTACATATATAATTCAACCCTTAAATCATTATATACCATTTTTGGTGAATTTTCGAAGTTAATCCTCTGTTCTGTCCAACACTGTTTTACTAAATCACACTTTAATCCTTTCATTTTATCATTGTAAACATTCCAATTAAGTACCTAATCACAATTTTTATGCTAATAATTCACATACCATTAGAGAAATTAAACTATAATTCAAAACTCTTGTAGTACTTACAACAAAAAGGTTGATATTCTTCTTTTCTTACTCCTTTCTCTTCTCTTTGCCCTTTTCTTCAATTTGGTCCCTCTCCTTCTTTCCTTTCTCTTCAATTTCATACAAACACATATAAGCTAAAGGCTAAAATTCAATGATTTTCATGCTAAATAACACTAAAATACATGTATGTCATGAGAATTTAACCACTTCTTACCTTAACCCTTGAATTTAAAAGTTCTCAATTTAGTCCCTATGATCTCTAACACCTCAAAATGAATTCTTTAAGAAGTTTGAGGTGTCTACTAACCCCTTCCTATACTTTTCTTTCAGAAATTTCAAAGAAAATAGGAGATTTTAGAGCTTGGAGGGCTTAAAAATGATGGAAGGACTTATTTGGAATAAAATCAAAAGTTGGATGGAAGAGAGAATGGTATTAACGGTTGAACATGAAAAGAGCTGATATTTTTGACCTTTAATTGATTTTTAACCTTTCTCAAATTCTCTAGAAATCTCACTTAAAATATCTACCTTAATAAAAATGGTAAAATTGCACTTTTAGTCCCTAAACCTTCCAACTTTACATTTTGGCCCAAAACTTTGCCTCCAAAAATATCTTCCACCACATTACTCTTTTGCCCCTCCTCAATCAATCTAATTCCCATGATGACTCAAAATTCAATTTGGATAATTCGCTATTTAGTCCTCCATATTTTCTCCCCTTTACTATTTAATCCTTAAAATTTTCTAACATTTCTTACTTCAACTAAACATTTCTAATTCTCAATTCTATTTTATCACTCAAATCCGATTTAAGAACGCGGATGTTACAAAAGGTGTGCAGTTTCCCAAAGAATGGCTAAAGCTTATTATCCACTTGCCATCCATATCTCGAATGACACCTCCTACTGCAGCTTGTCCGGTATCTCTTACCATCGCGCCATCAGAGAAAAGGTGGGACCACCGCTCCCCTGAAATTCTTTGGTTTTGTTGGGTCAAGGAAAGTGATTTAGGAAGAATTAGGTTAGAAACAAATTGATGGGCCCAACTCTCCGAAGTTTTAATCACATCATAGGCTGTCCAAGTGATATTTTGGAAAATAAAAAGATTTCTATTTTTCCAAATCCTCTACAGGATTACCCTAAATAAATTTGCCCAATAAAATCCACGACCTTGCAAATAAACAGAAGAGCATATATTAGTAAAAAACCATGAATGGAAGGATTCAAAGAAGAACCTATTTTGTTGATCACTGATGACAACCATCTTTCACACTTCTCTTGCAGCTCGACAATCACGAAGGACATGGAGGGTATCTTCGACAAAATGGCCACAAATACCACAAGAATTGCTATGCCCCATTCCCCTCCTAGTACGCTTTGCGTTAGTGAGTAAACGTTGTTTATAAACCAACCAGAGGAAGAAACGAACTCTCTGTGGACCTTGGAATTTCCATATAATTTTCCATTTTGGATTTTTGGGTTCCATTCATCTTGCTTTAAAGCCTAGTAAGCACTACGTATTGTGAACTTGCCAGAAGTAGACGATGCCCATATAACTCGATCTCTACCCTCACAAGGGTGTGGTGGAGGAATACTGGTAATGTAATGCACTATCTCGTCAGACAACCAGAGCCAAAAGAGCTCAATATTCCAAGTGCCATCATCCAACACCATGTCTTTCAGCTTACACTCTAAGTCCAAATTGGATTGAGCGGGAATGTGGAAAATTAGAGGTCCCACCCCTTTAAGCCACATATCTGTCCAACAGTGGATGCTCTTACTGTCCCCAACTGACCAAGCCAAATTCTCACAAAGAAGCCGCCAAATCTTTGATAGCGAACGCCACAAGTGCGAGCATTGGTTTCTGTGAATAGAAGTAGGGAACTGATCCTTCACTCTGTATTTGGACCGAAGGACACGAACCCACAATACATCATTTTTGGTAAGAAGACTATAACCTAGCTTCAGGAGAAAGGAATTATTCTGATCATGTAACTTACGGAAACCTAGACCCCCTCTTTCCCTTGGCTGACATATAGACTCCCATCTACCATTGCGAGTTTAAAATGTCCAACAGTGGATCCCCAGACAAACTGCCTCACAATCTGCTCAATTTCATCACAAATACCTTTAGGAATAGACATAGATTGCATGAAGTAAATAGGAATAGCGAGAATCACTAACTGAGCAACTGTAATCCTTCCTGCAATAGATAACTTCCTGGCTTCCTAATTATGCAATTTTTGTCGGACCTTGTCAACCATAAACCTTAAGGTGTTTTTAGTCACTCTTTTGTACAAAAGCGGAACTCCCAAATAAGTACCCAGATTATGAACAATTTGAAACCCAAACACTTGACTGATCTGTAGTCTTTGAGCCTCAACAGTGGCTTTTGAGAAGTAGATATTACTTTTTCGCTAGCTAATCCTGTGCCTAGAGAAATCACAAAAATGGTTTAACATACCTGAAAGGAGTTGAGCTTGTTTCATCTCTGCTTTACAGAAGATCACTAAGTCATCGATAAAGAAAAGGTGTGACAGATCAAGTCTAGAATGGGATAGGCGAATGGGGCTCCATTTTCCATTACTGATTTGTGCATGAATGATACGCCCTAACCACTCCATACATAACATAAATAGATACGGAGATAGTGGGCATCCCTATATAATACCTCTAGCCGGCTTGAACTTCTGATTAGGCACACCATTCCAAAGTATTTGCATTGTGGATGAAGTTATGGCCTTCATTATAATCGAGATTAGGATCTCCGAAATCCTAGCAATTTGAAGAGAAGCCCTTATGAAATCCCAACTCACACGATCGTAAGCTTTCTCAAGGTCTAACTTGAGCACCATCCAATTCCTCCCTTGTCTTTTACTCCGCATGCAATGAATCACTTATTGTACTATGATGATATTATCGGTTATACTTCGCCCTGCAATAAACCCTGCTTGTTCCTGTGAGATAATGTTAGGAAAAACAACTCTAAATCTGTTAGCAATAACTTTCATTACCAGTTTATACAATACCGAACATAGGTTGATGGGTCGAAACTGGCTAAAATCTTAAGGGTGATAGTTTTTAGTGATAAGCATAATTAATGTATTATTAAGCTTAGTGTCAATGGCATTCTCAGCAAACACTCCTCGAACCCAATTGCAAACAGCATTGCCCACAGTGTCCCACTGACTCTGAAAGAAGTGTGCATGAAACCCATCGCTTCCAGTGGCTTTCAAAGGTGCCATGTCAAAAAGGGCTTTCTTAATCTCATCTTCAGTCATTCCCCTACTCAGAAAAGTAATGTCTTGGTCACTGAAACAAGGGAAAAGATTAGTTGGCAACCCCCTAATGGGTGCTGTCCTCTCACCATACAACTTCTCAAAGAACCGAATCGCCTCATCTTGAAGAATCTCCTGATCTGAGCACCACTCTCCATTCTCAATACGCAGACCAAGAATGCAATTAAACTTGTGTCTTTGTACTGTTCGGCTATGGAAGAAATTTGTGTTACGTTCGCCAAACTGTATCCAATCGTATCTGACTTTCTGCTTCCAGAGGAGCTCTTCATGATCTAGCAAATTTTCCAACTCATCTCTTACATCCTTCTCAAGTTGTACAAGGCGACCTGAAGAAGAATAATCTAAGGCACGTTGAACTTGGAGGAGAGATTTCATTAAACTCTTCTTTCGAGCACCTATAAAACCATAAACAGATTTCTTCCATTCTTTCACGTGAGTAGTAAATTCAGAAAGCGAATGGACCATATCACCTGAAAATTTCCATATGTTTTTGACAAAAGTAAGAAAGTTCGCATGTTTCGTCCAACTAGCTAGGAACCTGAAAGGCCTACCAATGGCTGAAGAACAAGATGGATTGGATTTCAAAAGGATAGGTCTATGATACGATTTGATGCGCGGCAGATGAAATAGTAGGCTATGTGGAAAAGTTGATATCCAATCATCGTTCACTAAAGCTCGATCTAACCTCTCCATTGTGCCTCCTCTTTGCCAGGTAAAGGACGAACCAATGTAGCCAAGGTCTTGCAATTTACACGAATCAATAAAATTGCCAAAAAATTTACATTGCTTACCCGTTGAGTGTACGCTTTTTCTCTCGCTAGGGGATAATATGGCATTAAAATCCCCCATGATAATGCACGGGGTTCGATCACGGGGCAAAACACATCTCAACTCGCACCATAAGATCTTGCGTTTGCTCCTATCAGGGCTTCCATATACAAAGATAATATAAATGGGAGTAAGAATGTCCTTACCAGAGGCACGAAGCAAGATAAATTGTGGGTGATTATACATAATAAGAATATTAATAAAATCTTTCCATCCGACCTAGATTCCTCCCGAAAAACCAATAGCTTTAACACGATGAGAAACAAAAACCCAATTTTTCGATAGTAAAATTCGCATTTCTGCCACTAATTCTTGATTCCAAAAGGCAAACAATGTCCGGTTTATGCTCATTATTATACTCATGAAAAACTCGAGTAAACTTACCACTCTCACAATCTTGACAATTCCACGAAAAAATTGTTAAATTTGACATCATAAATTAAATAATTAAAATATGAAATACTAATTAACAAAAAAAATAGCTTCAAACCTGACACCTACTGGTCATGCTATGCATTGGTCTCTTTTTGCCCTTCATCAGAATGAACAAAATTAACCCCTGAAGCATTACTGTTTGGTGTAGAAATTACCTTAGCAAGCTGAACCATAGATTCTTTCAAAAGAACTTTTTGACTATTGCCTGGTTTAAACTTACTGCCACCATTTTGAAAAATTTTGATATTTTTAGGAGTCCTTAAGCCTCCTACCAAAGTCCCACTTTTTTTTCCCTTTCCTTTCTTCGAAACAACTCCAGTTTCTCCTCGTATTTGCCCATCGTCGCCCAAAAATTGATCTAGCTTAAATCTAACAGCAGTATGTTTTGTCAAATCCAAGCCATTAGAAGATTTAGATTTTGTAACATCCACACCTACCGATGGGATTATCTGTGGAACATACTGAGATGAAAAATCAGTATCCTCAAACTCCATCCCTATGCGCTCCGAGTTCCCAGCTAGACCCCCATTGTCACCAGAAGCACAGGTTACATGGTTATCAAAATTTGCCTTATCTGCCGCTGAAGAACACTGTTCCTGCAACTATAAATTCTGCTCCATTCCAAAACCCGAGCTCACTACCGTAGCTGATCCATTTTCCATTTCTAATACTGCAGTTTGCTTTGACTGATCCACATTCTTATCCAACCCATCAAATTTGGGAGTATTGCCCAAAGGCCCACAATTGGTATAAACTACTTCATTAATTCCTTCTTTTAGTGCAGGCCTTTTAGTGTTGGGCTCTATGTTAAGAATGGCTTTATTGGCAGATTCTTTAGGAGGCAAACGGCTAATATCAATAAATGGATCTCTGCCATTTAAATCTATGCCAGCTGATTTTTGAATTAATATTTCTTTTCCCTTTCTACGCCGATTCTCCTGATATTTTCCCATTTTTACAGGATTTTCTTCAATCAAATCTTCCTTATTTGCCAACACCTTGAATCTCATCCCTTCCTTGATATTAGCCGAAGAATTCATTTTAGATTGTGTGGAATCTCGATTTTTCCTCCGATTCTTGCGTTCCACTAGCATCCAAGGTCCATAGGAGTCTTGGTTGTTCTTGTTGCCGTCAACCACCATGTTCATATTATCCATTACCGGAGCCGTCGGAGTATCGTCTGTACGCATAGCAATTTCAGGACTTTTAAGATTACAACCTTCCTTAACGTGACCATACCTTCCGCATTTAAAACACATAGTAGGGAGGAACTCATACTCTATCCTCTTAGTTCTCCCATTAATAAGGACCTGGGAAATCAGTGGTTTGTCTAAATTAACAAAAACAGCCATTCTAGCAAACCTGCCTCTGGCCCTATTATTAGTGTTAAGATCCAACTTGGCTACCTTACCGATTAACCCCCTATCTCTTTTAGGATTTTTTGTCTGTAAAAATAACTTGGGAGTCCCGGTAGTCTAATCCAGGACATAACCGAACTAGGGTATGTCTGAATGGGATCAAAGGATAAAGTCCATGGTTGTACGGTCAAATATTGTCCGAATATGACCCACGGACCTTCAGAGAGGACCTTCTCACAATCAAACTGGTTTTGGAAACTAGCCAGAAAATACCCATTTTCAATGTCCATCAAATGAAAGGATGAAGATGGTTTTCAGAGATTATAAATCTTACTTTGGAGAACAGAGAACCCAATGTTGCGACCCAAAAGCTTGATGACGACAGTGTTCACCATATCCTTGGCTAAGATCTGAAAAATCCTATCTGAGAAATCGATAGATGGGGTCCCATTGATATTAGAGGTTTGAATGTCTCCATCTAACACTTCAAGATCATCATCTTCTCCAGGTTGTCTGTTTTCCCCGCTAGTAGAGCCAACCAGTTTATCCTTCCAGGAAACTCTCGGGCCAATCGATGAGTCTGCCACCATAGTTTTCGTAGGGGCAGCATCTTCCTCCCTAAATCGAACCTTTTTAGGGATTAAATCCTCCATGGAAACATCATCATTCCTTGGACTATCAAAGAGAGAAATATCACCAAGAGACGTCATTTTAGGGTAATTATTTAATTGTGTCAAATTATAGAGTAAACAGGCATTGCCGTTTTTGATGATGTATTTGATGATATAGTGGAGTTTTGGTAGATTAAAGTGCTGGTTTGCTGAACTAAGTTGAAATTGAAAGAATGCTGGCCTCATCCAATGTCCAAAACTTGATGACTCAACATTTAATAAGACGGCTAGTTTTTCGGACAAAATCATATTCGTATACTATACTCCTTTTTCTTATCGTCTTCAAATATAATTGCAATTGATAGTACGTTAGTTTTATGTAATATAAATGCTATTAGTAAGAGAGTTTAAAGCCGAACATTTAATGCTGTGTTCTATATGAAGAAAGGTTGATGGGTGTTGGTTCTTTTGATGGATGTTTGAAAAATGATTCAGTTTATATTCATAATGTCTATCACTATATTTCCCCCTTATGTATATATAATATTACTGCTAGCTTGTCGATGTTGCTATAATATTTTCCTTTTTCTTATTGTCTTCAACACGATAACAAGCGAATTACTAGTTATTTTACTTGATTTTGTCATGCCATTTATCTCTTCGAGTTTTGGCCTTTCCTCCATTAACTTTCAAATCAAGTAGTGAAGCAATTCTAATGGTTCTTATGGCTAACAGTAAGTTTTCTTATACATATGCATTTGTTGAACTTATGCTCTTTTTTGTTTTATTTTCTTCAATTCAATTGGTTGTAATATTGCTGATTTTTCTCAGCAATTAAAAAGGAAGAGTGCAGCAGACAAAACTGAAGTATGGTTCAGCCAATGGACAAGCAGTCCGGGATATACCAGCATATCCAAGAGTCCATCATTTGAAATACCGAAGCAATTGCTTTCGATATCCCCGGAGGGCTCGCTACTAAGTTGAGCTCCCTTGCTCTCTCTCAAATTGGACTATGGTGGAATTTCAAAGATGACATCAAGGACCTCAAAAGCTCCAGCTCCACAATCAAAACTGTGCTTCTTCATTCCGAAGAACAATCCATGACCAGCAATCTCGTCAAAGATTGGCTTAAAAAGCTGAAAGATGCACTTTATGATGCTGATGACTTGCTCAATGATTTTTCTACCAAAGCTTCGCGGAAAGAGCTACTGAGCTGGAGCAAGCTGACGAAAGAGGTATGCTTTTTCTTTTCAAGCTCAAACCAATTTGCTTATTGTGTCAAAATGAGCCATCAAAGTAAGGCCAGGTTAACTTCCATTGGAAGTGAGGCCAAGATGTTCAACTTGGTAGAGCATGACCGTCCCATGGAAACCTCTTTCATGACTAAAAAGAGGCAGCGAATGTACTCTTTTGTGAGTAAAGATGAAATAATAGGGAGGGAAGATGATAAAGCAACTCTTCCAAAACACTTATTTGAGTTCCAAAGTGAAGATAATGTTTATGTCATTCCGATTGTGAGGTTTGAAGGGTTAGGGAAGACTGCATTAGCACAGTTTGTCTATGAAGTGGTCAATGATCATTTTGTGTTGAGGATAGGGGTGTGTGTTTCAAATGTTTTTTTGACCTGAAAAATATTATCAAATTTGTGACTAACCATGCACCTGATCAAAATCTCGCAATGGATCAATTGCAAAAACAACTTTGAGAAAAAATTCATGAGAAAAAATATTTACTTGTTTTTGTGACATTTGGAATAAGGAGTGGGAACAATGGGTTAGCTTAAAGAAGTTCTTGATGGGTGTGGCTAAAGGGAGTAAGATAATAATAACTAGTAAATGTCAGCCCCATGTTTTGAAAGATTTGTCTGATGATGATGATGCTTGGTCTTTGTTCAAAGAGATAGCATTTGAAAAAAGATTTGTAGATTCCACAAATTCAGCCTTTGTGGAAACAGGAAAGCAGATTTTTGAAAGGTGTGGTGCAGTTCCTTTAGTCTTAAGGATGATAGCTGGCACATTCTTTCTTTCAAAGATAACGAGCTTGCTAGAATATTTTAGAACGAAGGTGAGATTCTACCTACACTTGAGTTATGATCATCTCCCATCCCATTTGAATTATTGTTTTGCTTATTGTCTATTATATCCAAAATTGATGTACGGAGACTTGTTCAATTTTGGACTGCACAAGGTTTCATAAAGCAATATTCAAATTCAAGTCAATCTCTTGAACAGATTGGGCTTGGGTATTTTAAAGACAAATGTGTTATTCCCTGAGTTGGCATGTACTATGCAACAAATAAAATAAAAAGTACAATCAAGATGATTATGCAGTTCGGAACTAATTCTTCATCTGCGGGGCCTTGCCCAGAAATGAATACACTATGAACTTCAAGTACAAAGAAGTGATTAAAACCTAACCCTTCGAACACTTGATGCAACCTCACCTTTGTACGATTAAGTAAATTCTCTCCCAACTCATTTTAGCTATGCAAGTGAAAATCAACACTCAACATTCAGATAGTGTATAATAGTTGCACTCAATAATAGTTCTCAAAAATAAATCATCTATATATAAGCCAGAATTCGTCAAGCTCTTCATAAGCTCTGTGTAAAGTGGAATAATTGATTTCCAAATACAATATCTCTGATAACTATTATGCTTGAAAAATAACTGTTCCAAAAGTAACAATGAACCTGAAAATTATAAATGCCAAGATATAATATGTTACAATTGATGTCATATAGATTGAGCAGTGTCGAAATTTAGAAACACTTTCCATAGCTAAACAGAATTTTATATTATGTGCATGAATAGCCATTTTCTATGCATTTCCAGTTCAAGTTCAACATAGGGCATCATCATCTGTATTAGTAACAAATTCCCATTCCCATTAGTGTTGCAAAAGAGATTTAATTATTTTTTTCAGTAAAATGCTCACCATTATCAGCCTTATATTTACATCATTGCCATTCTCAAAATATTATGATTTTAAAGTATAAAGCAATTAGATAAATTACCACCTCTTTTTATGCATATAAATGATTGAAGTTAGCAAAATATTATGAAAGTAAAAAGTAGGATTAAAACAAAGGAATTTCAAATGAATAATATTTTAATACAGCATCCAACTTGAATGATATTAGAATAAAAAATGGCATGAGACGCCAGAGTTAACCACTGAAATATTTCTAGAAAAAAAATGTCATAAAAATAAATAAATAAAAAGGACGGACCAACCTGATTGCAACTGAGAAACTCTTGCAAATTATTGAAGTTCACAAATGCCTTTCTCCAATGGCTTACTGCACAAATTAGCAAAATATTATGAAAGATGGTGAGTAAAAAAATTGAAATAGTAGGATCAAAACAAAGAATTTCATTTTATATAAGATGTCAAATGAATAATATTTTTGTTGAAAAATAAATAAGGTCATAAAAATAAATAAATGGAAAGGTCGTACCAACCTGATCACAACCAAATGCGTGGGATGTGAGCAATTTTATGCCAATCAGCGCCAATTTTATGCGTGGGATGGTCAGGCAACGCATCTCGTCCGGAAGCGATGTTAAATTGGGCAAATCAAGGAGATTTGTTAGATGTTGAAGCCATTCTGGAAGATGCTGACACTTAGGAATTTTTGCCAGCGATAGAGATAGAAAGCGTAGGTTACATTGCCAAGGACAGATCAGCTGATGAAGAATGCATGTCCTGTTTTTTGCCTCTTCCATTGAGCTTATGCTGGAAAAGATGAAGCTTAGTTACGGGGTTATATTTGATTTATAAATGTAAAGCATTTAAGTAATTACCTCCTCTTTTTCTGCATCTAATTTCTTAAACTTGGCGAATGCCTTTCAGAATAAAGGATCAACCCAATGGGTTACTGCACAAAGTAGCAGAATTATTATGAAAAGTGATAGTTAAAGAATTAGTAGGAGTAGGAGTAGTATTTCAATAAGGAAATTAATGAAAAGACCAACCTAAAGGGATGTGAGCAATCTTATACCAATCCGCACCAATGTCCTTCTCACACCTTTCCTCCAACTGAGGAACTCTATGTATATTTAAGTGTTGCAAATTGGTTAGGCAATGCATCTCATCCGGAAACGATGTTAAATTAGGCAAGTCAACGAGAGAAAGCCTTTGTAGATTTATTAGATGTTGAATCCACTCCGGAAGCGATGTTAAATTGGGAAAATTAGCGAGAGAAAGCCTTTGCAGATTTTTTAGATGTTCCCATTGCATGCCCTCTAAATCAACCTCCTTGCAATCTTCTATTGTTAATTCTTTGAGGCTGGTGAGATGTTGCAGCCACTCATCTAGCGTGAGAGTGTCCAATCCCTCAATCTTGTCTACATGCAAGGATTTCAATTTGGAGAGTGGAAGAGAAGAGGTTGAACTTGATGGGGTCTTAGCATTCATGTTCATCTTCATACTCTGCTTTAACGGCCTTGAACTGGTATTCCCCAACTTTAGCCAATCATCGAGTGAAGGATACAATGGCATTGAAGTCAAAGAGCAATTCGAAATTATTAAAGAGGAAAGACAAGGAAATGCCATGGTTGATGTTCCCATAACTGTCGTGTCGTCCTCGTTGGAATCATCACCAATTGCTTCTGTAATCCTCCACCAACTCTGCATATTTGGGCAATTGAAGAGGCGGAGAACCTTAAGCGATGGGAAGAATGATTGTGGTTCTCCTTGACTTCCTTTTGGGCTATTATCATCCATGTACTCCAGCTCAGTTAAATTAGAAATTACCAGCTCTTGAAGACAAGGCAATTGAGCAAAGGACGGAAGATGTTTGAATTTATTAGGACCATATATTTTAATATCGACGAGCTTTCTGAGCAAAGAAAGCCAACTTGGAAACTTGGCATCACCCCTCCATCCATCGATACAGAGCTCCTTGAGATTAGGATGGGGCTGGAGGTCTTCAAGTGACTTCTCATCATCATCATCATCAGCATCCCAACGTAAAATCAACAATCTCAAATGTTGCTTCTCTTTCAAATTAGCAGCCTTAAACTTCTCTTTTGCATTTTTTACGAATCCCAAATTTTTTATACTTAGCTCTCCCCTTAAGTGGTTAAGGTGTCTCAATTCACTTAGATCTGCACCGCCATGGGGCCCATCTTTATCCACTACAAACCTACTTAACGTCTCAAGTGAAGTCAGCTTCCCTATTCCATGTGGCATATGAGTTAAGTTCCAACAACCTTCACACCCAAGATGGGTAAGATTCACCAATTTTTCAATCTTCTTCGGTAATTCTTCAAGCCCATAACACCGGTCAAGTTTTAGCACTATCAAATTCTGAATCTTGCAAATACTCTTTGGGAGAATCTTAAGATTGTAATTGTGAGAAAGATTTAGGTACCTCAAATGTTTCAACTTGTAAATGGAGGGTGAAATCATCCGAATACCTAAATCATTCAATTTCAATACACGCAAGCATCTACAATTTGCAATTATCAAATCCCAAGTTTCATACCTGAAATCTTGAGTTCTTCTGTCTTGTAAATGTAACAATGTTCGCAACTTCTTTCCCTTAAATGAAGGAATTAATGAAGGCTCAATTGATATGTGGCGACAGTTTTCACCATCCTTACTTGCAATGTTATTTGAATCTACAATACTACTTTTCGTCCCTGCTACTGATTCAGCTAGATCATGCATTAAATCATGCATTTTACATCTTATCCCTTCTCCCGAATATCCTTCTCCTACCTCTTGAAAGAAACTTCTTTCAACTAAATCATTAAAATACCCAAATCCGATCTCCTCAAGAGATTGACTTGGATTCAATTGCTTTACAAAATCTCGTGCAATCCAAAATTGAATAAGAGTTTGTACTTCAATTTCATAATCTTTTGGATACAATCGGCAATAAGCAAAGCAATGCTTCAAATGAGACGGAAGATGATCATAACTCAACTTAAGTGTAGGTAGAATATCTCCTTCAATTTGTGATATTTTAGCAAGCTCATTCTCTTTGAAAGAATGCCACTCATTTGCAGTTTTTTTCAAAGACAACATACCAGCTATCGTCCTTATGGCTAAGGGAACCCCACCACACCTTTCCGAAATTTGTTTCCCTACTTCCACAAAGGCTGAATTTATTGAGTATGCATCTCTTTGCTCAAATGCTATCTTTTTGAACAAAGACCAAGCATCATCATCAGACAAGCCTTTCAGTTTCAAAATATGGGATTCACATTTATTAGCAATCTCCGCTACCTTTAGAGATCGAGTAGTTACTATGATCCTACTCCCTTTAGCCCCACCCATCAATAACTTCTTTAGCCTATACCACTTTTCTGGGTCTTCATTCCAAATGTCATCCAAAACAAGCAAATATTTTTTCCCATCAATTTTTTCTCGAAGTTGTTTTTGCAATTCATCCATTTCAAGATTTTGATCAGATTTGATAATGTTTGCTACAATAACTTTCACATCAAAATCGTCTGAAACACATGCAAACATCGTTAACTCAAAATGATTTTTGACCATTTCATTGTTATAGACAAGTTGGGCCAAAGCAGTCTTCCCTAACCCTCCAAACCCCACAATTGGGATGATATAAACATTCTCTTCACTTTGAAACTCTAACACGAGTTTTAGAAGAGCTGTTTTATCATCATCCCTCCCTATTATTTCATCTTCACGCTCAAAAGAGTGCGTTTGCTGCCTCTTTTTGGTCATGAAAGAGGTTTCCGCGGGGCGATCACGTGGAATGAAGCGAAAAGTGTTGGCCTCACTTTCAATTGAAGTTAGCCTCTCCTTAATGGCCTTAATTTTCCGACCCATTTTGAGACCATAAGCAAACTGGTTTGAGCTTGAGAAGAAAAGGCGTACCTCTTTCGTCAACTTGTTCCCACCCATTAGATCTTTCCACAAAGCTTCGGTAGAGAAATCATCGAGCAAGTCGTCAGCATCATAAAGTACATCTTTGAGCTCTTCAAGCCAAACTTTGACGAGCTTGTCGGTCACCGATTTCTCTTCTCCGTCAAGAAGCACAGCTTTGATTGTACAGACAGTGCGTTTGAGGTCGTCGATGTCATGTTTGAGATTCCACCACAGTCCAACTTGAGAGAGCGCACGAGAGCTCAGCTTAGTAATGAGCTCTGTGGCGATGTCGAAAGCAATTGCTTCGGCCATTGTTGGTTCAAACTAAAATCAAAGCAGAAAGTGTTTGATTGCTGCAAGAGAAGAAAATGAAAATGATTGGAACAAGATGAAACACTCTTAGTAATTCAAAAATTAAAATTTTATTAAGAGAAATCAATAATGATAAAACTTTGTTAATAAACATTAATAACTTTTTATAAAACTTTTTATCATAAAAATATAATTCTTGATAAAAGTAATGTTAATTGGTCGGACATGGCCACATGGAATCACCACATGGCAGACAAAAGTCACAAATTTCTGAAAAGGCTCATCGTTTTTGTTTAAAATTAGATAGAGAGAAGAGCTATGTAATATTCAAGTGTTTAAACACGAACCCATGCATCGAGCTTTGGTTATTTAACTTCACTTTGGTAACAATTTATTATACTCTTATTATTTTTTTTTCTTTTTGATGAATTACAATAGAAATTTAAAGTTTTAATAGCAACGTAATTAATGTTAATTAAACTCAAATTACACTTGAAAATGATAAACATCTTAATCATCAAACCAAC
Organism: Gossypioides kirkii; assembly: GCA_005610355.1. NCBI lineage: Eukaryota > Viridiplantae > Streptophyta > Magnoliopsida > Malvales > Malvaceae > Gossypioides > Gossypioides kirkii. The sequence continues at coordinate 54,488,413 of CP032253.1, read as the reverse complement.
ACATGTGATTCATTATTAGTATTGTTGATATAGGTGAAATGTAGCATTTTATTTATTATTAGCATATATTTGTTTATTGTAAGTGGGGTTCATGATTTCATTTTACTATCAACACTACATATTATTATCATTTTTATTAATTAAATTTTATTATTGTTAATATTAGTGGTGTTTATGAGTTTTTTTTTTTAAAATAAAGCCTTAAAAATAAATAAGTAAATGAAAAGGATAGACCAACCTAAGCAAACAGATTGTTGCTAATTTATTATTGTTAACTAAATATTTCTTTTTTAAATATATAGTCTTTTAAATATACATATATTTATTAGGAAAGGGTCGAGGCTTTTAATTAGTTTATTATTAGGGATAAATATTAAATTTATATATAAACTATGCTTCAATTGTAATTTGATACATGAATTTTGGTTTGATGAAATTATCCATATGAAACTTGATTTGTTGTTCATATATATACGTGAAACTTTGATTTTGATTTAATTGTACACATTTAAAAAAATAAATACATATATTATTTTCACGTTGAAATAATATAATTGTCTGTGTATCCAAAATATCAAAATAAAATTGTGTTAATTTGATAATGTTATTAGCGATTTGTAAAAATTGAATTAAATTAAAATTTCATTTACAAAATCGAAGTTCATGTGTAATATTGCACATTGAATCAAAGTTCATGTAATTTCTTACTATCATAAGTGATACATGGATTTAAAGGAGCTCATATGTTCATAGTGAGGAACTATTATTGAGTGTTGATTTTCATTTACAATAGGTAAATCGAGTTGGGAGAGAGCTTACTTAATTGTACAAGGGTGAGGTTGCACCAAGTTAGGCTTGAACAATTTATTTGCATTGTAAAATTTATAATGGATTCATTTCTCTAGGTAAGGCTCGACAAATGTAGGCCGGGTTTCAAACTATGTAATCATCTTGGTTATACTTTTTATTTTTTAAAATCAAATTAACACTTCATTTAAAAAATTGCTTAAAATCAAAATTTAGGTATAACATTGCATCAAAATTCATGTATAATTTTGATTTGATTCCCATTTTTATTTCTTTCCTTTCTTTTACTTATATATATTTCTTCGATAAAAAGAAGCACAGCTTTGATTGTAGAGAGGGTGCGTTAGAAGTCATCGAGGTCATCTTTGAAATTCCACCATACTCCAATCTGAGAGGGAGCTCGAGAGATCAACTTAGTAATGAGCTCTCCAGCAATATCGAAAGCAATTGCTTCAGCCACTGATGGTGCGCAAAAAGTGCTTGATTATTGCAGGAGGAAGAGTGAAATGATTCGAACAAGATGAATACATACATACATACATTACCCGTAGAGTCAATATAGTGTTTTAAAGATGTCACCACCCACCCACCCACTAAGTAATAATTAAATAAAAAATTACTAATTTTATATTAAAAACTTAGTTGAAGGACGGACGGTTTTTCTTTATATATTTTCTGCACTTTTGAATGTATTTGTCTTGAATAGCACCACATGATGCTATGAATAAAGAAGAACAAGTTGGGCAGAATTTTCAATTGAATTTATTATATTATATTTAATCACAAGTTTTTTTTTTTATAAAAATAATCAGAATTGTTTATAATCCTTCTTCACCCTCAAATAAGAAGATAAATGTATTTCAACATGTTTGAACTCACATCTCTCTGCATAAGCAATAATATTGATATCAATTGAGTTAAAATTCAATTGGTTTTAATCGTAATTTTTTCTCTCCATATATATAGTTTAGAAAAAGAAGGCTATTACTCTTTTATACAATATTATAATTAATTATTAATATTGTTGATGTAGGTGTGCTTGTTAATAACTGTTATTAACGATAGTAGAATTGTAATTATTTTATTATACATTTATTTGTTTATTGTAAGTGGGGTGATGATTTTTATTTGTTTAAATTGGATTTCAAATTTTAAAACATTTTAATTTATTTCTCAAGATTTTCATAACCATACTAATTTGATTTTACTAGGAATGAATTTTAATTCATTGTAAAATTTAATACATGAACTTTGATTTGGCGTAATTATACACTCATGAAACTTTAATTTTGATTCAATCATACACATTTAAAGAAATAAATACATCAATTTATTTTATTATAGTGGATAAATATAATTATTTGTTTATGCAATATATAAACCTAAATTATTGTTATATCAATAATTGTGTTAATAATTTGTGAGAATTAGATCAAATCGAAATTTCATGTATAAAATTACACAAAATCAAAATTCATGTATAAAATTACACACTAAGCCAAAGTTCATGTATAGTTTTGAGATTTATCCGATTTTTCTATTAACTTAACCGTTAGCTTGGGCGTTAAATGTTTGCTCAAATATGAAAGGAAACATACTTAAAACACATGTGTACCTATTATATAGGCAACTTGAGTCTAATGTGTTAAAAAAATAGTCCTCTTAAATTTTATAATCTTGTCGTGCTTTTAATATGTTAGAATCAAGTTATTAATGTGATGAATATATAAGTATTTACAATTTAATCCATGTCAAATTTGAATTGAAATTTAAAACCTAAATTGACAAGTATAAAAAATTAATTTTATTTATATATTACTAACATTTTAAAGAGGAATGGCGGGGCGAAAGAGCTACCTGGAAGCTAGTTACGGTTGTGCAAAGAATATGAAGGAAAGTGGTACCCTATTAGTTCAGTCAGTCAGTTACAAGTGAGAAGAAGGATATCAGGTTCCAAAGACTCATCACAAATATCGTAGGTGATATCCGAAAGCGCTGATGTTAGGATTAAGGAAGTAGTTAATTAAAATATTTTAAAATTTGCAAACTAATTTAAAGTTTAAATAATAATTTGAGAATATTTAATAAAAAATAACTTTATATAAAAATATAAATAATACCATATATATTTAAAAAAAATTATAACACCTTTATTATTTGTGTAATATTCATGTTTGCACGATTGATTAATACAGACAACCACGATTGATTTCCATATGTTAATTATGAGAAACAATATAAAAAGTTAGGCATAAAAGAAAGAAAAACAACTTAGGCAAGCACAATTCAACCATCAAGCACAAGGATGAAATTGTAAAATGCACATATTATTATATAGGTAATTAGATTTATCATGTTTAATATATATACTATCAAACCCGGGTCTCCTAAGATGAACATCATCCTCTGTGCTACTGTCATATTTTTAATACATTAGATTCAAATTGTCAATGTAATAAGTATACATTTCTTTATAATTTTAAACCATGTGTTTTAAATATAATCCTCGTCACATTTAAATTCTTATTTAAAGCTTAAATTGGCAATTAGACAAACTAAATGATCTTATTGATATAATATAACTAAAATATTTAAAATTTAAATACATCTTATTGATATAATATTAATTAAAATATTTTAAAATTTAAATAGCATCCATGTTACCGATATGAAAAATAGCTTCGGACCAGTTGAATCACAAATCGATATGAATCGAATCCGAGAAAAAACTAGTTGAACTACTTTTTTTAATTTTTAAATGAATTATTTAAATGAATTGGTTGGATCAACGAACTGAAGGCCTGACTAGTTCTAAAAACATTGATTTTTTTTAGGTATTTTACATGCAAGATTTTCAAAATAAGGTCGATGGTTGAACCTAAAGGTGCTCATGGGTCGGGTTTGGGCCAAGCCTAAGCATGATCTTAACATACTTTATGTTTGTCCAAGCTCGATCTAACTTGAAATATGAACTTAAAATTTTACCCAAGCCCATTTTAGGCCCGTCCATATTATTTTTTTAAATTTTTTAAAATATTTATATTATATTGTTTTAATATTTAATAGTGAGGAAATTATTGAGTGTTGATTTTCACTTACAATAAGTAAAGAGAGTTGAGAGAGAGCTTACTTAATTGTACAATGGTGAGGTTGTATCAAGTTAGGCTTGAATAATTTTTTTGTATTGTAAAATTTTTAGTGAATTCATCTCTTTAGATAAAGCCATACAAATGCAGGTCAAGTTTCAAACTATGTAATTATCTTCATTGTACTTTTTATTTTACTTATTGCATAGTACATACCAACTCAAAAATTAACATATTTGTAACTTTTAGTATTTTAAACAATATTTCAACACAAGAAATAATACTGACGCCATTATTTTATTGATAATGCTCAAATATGACATATTTTTGGATATTAATTATATATATTTAAAGAGTATGATCCTATTAATTTGAGTTATTTATATGATCCTATTAATTTGAGTCTCTAGTGATGACAAAGGACAAATTGAAGGCAATAAGCATGATTTTAGAAGGAAAAGTGAAGTTGTGTGAAGGTGGAATACTTAAAAAGAGAGTTTATAGGATAAAAAAACTTGGTTTTACTTTATTTTATTTTAAAATATATTTTTATTAGGATTTAATATTTAAGATATTATTTATTATTTAAATTTGTATTTAATTCATGTTTATCTCTTTGTATATATCTTTTTAGAGTTTAAATTGGATCCAATTAAGAGAATTAAATGTTAGATATAGCTCTAATTATATTTAGAATTTTGATTGGATTCAAATAGGAATTTATTTGTACTATAAAAAGGGGTAGAGTGATTGAATTATTCACTTCCCATTCAATGAAAAAAATCCTCCATCTCCCTAAATCATTAGTTCAATAAAAGCTCTATTTTATCTTGTGTTTGTAGCCGAAAGTTATCAAATATTTCTCCAAAGTTCATGAGGTTTAGAATCCACGTTTAATTCTTCTCACCAGGGTAATCATCAATTTTTTGTATTACAGGATCTATGCTTTTGTTCAAAATCCCTACAAAAGTAATTTTTTGATCTTGTGCAAAGTTGGTCACTTTGTGTGTTTTGAAGAGGTTGCATAGTCGATTTGCTAACTTACTGCGTCAGAGGTTGTCGAGCCAAAGAGACAAAGCGGTGTGGCATTTGTTGCTGCGAAAAGGTGATATAGTGTGAGACAGTCTCATTGGAGCGACGGTTGGCTAGAGTCAGGTTCTTCTAAAAACTATATCCGGAGTTGGTGGTCGTAGGCGTCCTCTTCCACTATAACTGGTTTATTTGAGCACAAGAAGAACCATCCAAAGTCTATTATTGAACCAAGAAAGAATCAAGATAACTAAAGGCTGGATCTTTGAATATTGATAAAACTCTTCTTCTTTCGACTTATTTATTTTATAATATTTATTTTTATTTTGACACTCCTATTTTCTATTTCTTTTAATTCTGTTTTCTTTTATTTTTATTTTTCCCCAAATCATGCCGCTTTTTTGGCAAGATTTTACCCACGATCTAGACAAATAAGATTTTTTACGATTCTCTAGTTCTTGAGGATTAGACCCTACTTTTCTTTACTATTATTTATTTTATTTTTCGGAATAAATTATATTTGATGTTATTGACGACACATCATTCAGCAAGTTCTAAAATATTATAGAGGGAAAAGAAAGAGATTGACAAATATTACTTCCAAATCTGTTTTGTTTTTTTTTCTTTTTTTAGAAAAATATCAAAATTATCCATGAACATTGGTGTAACGTGTGATTTGATATATGAACTTTGAGTCAGTGCAATTATACAAATGTTATCATCCACTAAGTAATAGTTAAATAAAAAATTAATGAACTCGACGAGTGGCTCCAGTGAAAAAAGAGAATGATGCTCCTCCTAGAAGATACAGGTTCAAACACTTATATGTGCAAGGTGTGTGTTGTCAAAGAGTTAAAAAAGAAAGAAGAACAGGTTGGGCAGAATTTTCAATTTAATTTATTATATTATTGTTTTAAAGGATAAAAGTGGGATTGGTCAAGAATCGAATTTAATTTTAGTGTTAATTGAAAACTTTTTTGTACCTCTTATTATTAATTATTAATGTTGTTGATGTAGGTGAGCGTGTTAATATTTGTTATTAACGATGTAGCATTTTAATTATTTTAATATACATGTATGAGCGTGTTAATATTTTTTTTCTCAATCAATTATTACAAATATGGCAAAAAACCACCTAATATTTTTGCTCAATCAATTATTACAAATATGGCAAAAAACCACCTTGACAAAACAGAGTATAAAAGCTGCAGAAGCAGCCCACCCTAAGCAAAAACAGAATCCCCAACAGCAACTCACCAATCAGCAAAAACCCCGATCCCACACCCCTTACCAGTTTAATGATACAACCACTAACTTCATAGACCACTTCAACAGACTCCTTATACTACAAACAGCAAGCATATAACATACATCAAAGAATACCCTGCAAGTCAAACTAAAACAACCCATAATGGAAAATTGCAGCAAAAAACCTCTGCAACAACAGAATCCCCTGAATCAAAGAAAATTCACCACCAAGCTTTGAATAATTCAGGTCTGTTCATACCAGCAATAGCCAATGCATACGCCATCCCATTTCCACTCTTTCCACCATTGAATATGAAACTCTGCCGATTCTTGCTGAACCTCGATCTGTTTCAGTTAGAATGGGCTGATGTTGCCAAGGCCTCATCCGGTCATTCAACAGCCAGGAAAAAACCACATTAGACTCCACTTCAATATTTAACAAACTAGTTCCAATCCATCTCATTTCTGAAAACACCTCCAGAGCTTCCTTTATGGCTTCCATTTCAGCTGCAATTGCATTATCGGCTTGCACGGAACCTGAGAATAAAGCCCTTGCTATACCATCAGCATTTCTCAAAACTCCCCCACACCCAACTACATCTTCTTTCGCCACTCCACACACATTGAATTTAACCCACCCAAATCTAGGAGGACGCCACTTCAATTCCGCAATCATATTGCCATATTTTTTTAGATTTTATTTATACTTTTATTTCATATGTTTTCATTAGTAGCTAAATAAATAATCTGGTAGACAGCTGTTAAATCTAAACTTATACTTAAAAATTTTTATTCCGATATTTGTTGTTTATCCGGTTTAGGAGATAGACACCGTCATCTCACAAAGTTGTATTGACACCAAGTTAAAAAGAGCACATTGATTCTATGTTGATAGACCTATAGATGGAAGTACCGAATTGATCATTTGTCCTATTCGATCTACCAAAAAACAAATTGGTATGTCCAAGTAAGAAGTTAGTTGGATTCTATCTAAGGAAATAGCAATCGGATCTAATTGGATCGCGCGATTGAAGCCATTGGCTCGACTTAGACCCTTTAAGTTCACAAGGCTACTGGAGAGCTAAATCGTGAACGTGCGATTCGTGGTTGTTCATTCGGTAAGGATTAATTGTTGGGCGTTCCCGCAATTAATTTACACACGGAAGAGTTGGTGGTCTGAGGCATCCTTTGATCACTGTAATTGACTTATCAATTCAAGAATTATTATTGAAGATTAATTCGAAACCAATGCAAAATCGAGCTTGAAGCTAGAATTTTATCATATTGGTTAATTTAATTTAATTTTGTTTCTGTTAATTTTTACTGTTATTTCGGTTCCAAGCATCTCTATTATTTTTGCTTTTAATAGATTTAAATTTTCCTTTTTATTTTTTCATAGACTGTTGCACGTCATGACATGACAACTGTCTAGACGCACAACTTAATTGAACCGAACAACAATTTAGATATTTCAATTTCTTTGGGTCGACTATACTCCCTATATTACTATTTATATATTGTTTAGGCACATGAATATCAGTTTTAATGGATTTGACACTCATCAAAATATTGTCAAGAACTCTCGAACATGCCTCCAAGAGTCCGTTCACAGCATAGATTCCATCTAAGGTAGTACTCAGTTGGGCATATATATTATACAAGTACTCTTGAAATACACCATTTATATCAGATCAATTGGGAATTAGAAGGAAATTGATGACATATATTGCCATACTGGTTTTGCTCGAATATATTGGCAGATAAACAAATCATGGAAGAAAGAATGGTCTCTACTTCTTGTAGTGTATGCTTACTCCCATCTTCTCATATTTGATATTTATAGGTTTTAAAATACCCGAAAAACTTAAAAATTGCATTTTTCGCATGTTTTGAATTGTAGTTCGCGACATCCACACGATCTGGCCCATGGTCGTGTGGCTCACACGGCCGTGTGCTCAACTCGTGTGACTCTTAAAATATGCTTCATTTTTCCTATTTTCGCTCGTTTTTCGCTTAGAAATGCTCTTCTAAGTATAAAAACATGAATTTAAAAATTAGGAGCATAAAATTCACCATTTTACATCGAATAGTTATCCAAAAATGCATTAAGAATGAGATTAAAATATGTTACTTTTAGCACTTATCAATTTATTTTCGGCATTACTTTTATTCTAGCATCTTGGAAGGCTATGGGAAAGGAGAAATAAATCCTGAAAAGATTCAAGTATTGGATGCAATCTATTTTATTAATGTTGCTTAGAATATTGATGTGAAACCTACAACTATTGCAAATTATTTCCGACATTGCAAAATTCGATTCGAGGAGAATATAGCTCTTGAACAAGAAATTGGTGATGTTGAAGGCATTCATAAAATAAAAGAAGTAATTTCTAATTTACACTATAGAAATGCCATGGATGTTGAGCAGATTTTGAATTATCCAAGTGAAAATGAATCTTTGATAAAATCACCTACAGATGAAAAAATTATTCAAGAAAAAATGGATGTGCTCGCTGATGACGTGAAAGATCTAGATGACAGTAGAATCACATGTTTCACTAAAAGAGGCTTTTCTAGCTGTGAATACCTTGAAGAATTATTTAATACAATACGAGTAGAATATACTAGATTTGGTTTATGCTCTTCTAAAAGTTAAAGATGAAATTGTATTTGATTCACATGCAAAGAAGAAACAGTTAACTATAAATGCATATTTTAGCAAAAAATAAAATTGAAAAAGATAAGAGTTGTCTAGAAAGCACTCTAGTTTTATGTTTGTATATAAAATTTTCAGTATATTTAATGAATTATTATTTTATATTTTCATTCGACCCTTAAGAACTTTTCTAAAAATTAATACCTTATGCATTTAGCAAAATTATTATTTTATCCCCTTGACTCAAATTGGAATTGAAAAAATATTATTTAATCGAAATTATTAATTTATCGAATATTCATTTATCGAAGTTTTTCTGTAATATAGAATAATAAAAGTTACCAAAGAGACCAAGTCAAGCTCGAGGGCTTCGAAATGATATCCAAGGCATAGACCCCAGTCTAAATCACTGCTTCTGCAGACAACATGTTTCAATTATTTTGGCAAGTTTTGCCAAGGTTTGTTGTATTCGTGCAACACCACAAGTGTAGCTCAAATTATCTTCATCCCACCGATCAACATTTTTCTTTTATTTAATTATATTATTTTCTGGGTTGGTGGGTGGTCACATCTATAAAATACAATTCAACTCTATAAGCATGTACTTAAATTGAGTGGTTATCGGGTAAAAGTATTATGGATATGCGAAAAGTCAGATTGTAGAAATTAAATTAAATTAATTTCTCTATTATTAAATGGATCATTTTAATCTTTATATTATTAAAAAGGATAAAATAAATTCAAATTATAACAATGTTAACCTTTATTGTTTAAGATATGATGCAGTATTCCTGGTTAATGACATAATAAAGATGTAGATTTTGTATGGGCTGCTTCATGCTGTCCTATTTTTGTGTTTGAGTGATTGTTTTTCAGCTCTTATTAGTTGATTTAAAACTTCACTATTCAATTCCTATGAGATAGCATTTGTAAAATAGGCCTGTTTTATTAATTTGAAATTGAATAAGTTTCCATTCGAGAATCTCATGGATTTTGTTATACGATTGTTATCGTTGCTGTGCATATAAAGATTTATTGGTGAATGAACAAATCATCAGAATTTCGTTTCTTTATCCATCAGTTTATATATATAGCATTAATTTTATGCAAAATTTTCATCTTGAATAAACAAACTAATGCACAACGAAAATGAAACCCCAGAAAGACATAAGTTAAAGAAGGTAATGGAAGTAGGTACATTGTTTTCTAACAACCAAAAAAGGACAGGTAATGTAAGATGGAGCAGTTGTAGCAGAGTATCCATATTCTCAGCCTCATCATTAGGTAAGTGAAGGGAGCTATGGAATCAACATAACATGATAATCCACAAGTCCTTGCTCATGCAATCCATTTGTAATGGCAATGACGCCGTGTTGAACACATTTTATCAACCCTCAATTCCAAATATGTAAATTATATCACTTTTGGTATAAAAATCACCTCAATCAATAAGCTAGAAATCGAACCTGCTGATCGACCCTACTCAAGCTTAGTAGAAGAAATAAAAAGAAAAAAAATCAAACTACAATTTGCCTATGTTGGAATCTGTTAATATGCTCAATTTACATGTTTATTGTGCTTAATTTTGATTGAAAGTAATGTAAAAACAGAGGTATATTCTGCTTAGTAAAATAGAGAAACTGTAATTTCTGATTTTAGATCTGAACTGTAAACTGATACAATCATAAAATGCTCAGCTGCTAATCAGTTTTGATAACAACTGACTTTGTTTAGCAGACCTAACCACCTACTAACTTAACTAATTACTAACTGCTCACACGCTAATATTCACCGTACTACTCAACTTTCGAAACCCGTAAGAACTGTCGGAACACACAAAAAGAGGCACCCGACAACGGTTTTGTAAAAATATCTGCCACTTGATCACAAGCCGGAACTTCACCAACTATAATTGACCCATCATTCATCTTTTCACGCACAAAGAACATATCCAACTCAACATGTTTGAATTTAGAATGTAAAACCGGATTGGCTGCAACTGCCACAGCACTCGAATTGCCACACCAAATCGTTGGTGTATCAATAGACTAAAACTAAATCTCACTCAGCAAAGATATTAGCCAAGTAACATCCGCAGTGGTTGCAATTGGCCCTTGATATTTTGCCTCAGCTATAGAACAGGACAGTACTAATTGCTTTTTAGAACACCAGGACATAGGACTATTACCAAAATAAACACAGTACCTTGTAGTAGATCGTCGATCATCAAAGTCTAAAACCCCAATTTGCATCAGCATACCCAACCAACGACAACCGCTCATCCCATAATCAGTAGTACCACACAAGTAACGCAAAATTCGTTTGAGCGCCACACAATGAACTTCTATGGGAGCATGCATGAATTGACAAACACGACTAACTGCATATGTAATATCTGGTCGAGTAAGAACTACATACTATAAAGCTCCTGCAATACTTCAATAGTCACTGGGATCGTCAATCGGTATGCCCAAATCTTTTGACAAGAAAGAAGAACTCACCATCGAGGTATGAACACTCTTAGCTGACTCCATATGACATCTGTCAAGCAAATCAAGCACATATTTACACTGACACAGATGGATAGACCCATCAGCCAAACGAGCGACTTCAATTCCCAGAAAGTATTATAGATCCCCCATATCTTTCAACGAAAATTCTAAGTTCAGCAGACTGATAAACTGACTTATATCTAACGAAGAGCTCCCTATAACAATGATATCATCAACATGCACCAGAACGTACAACTTAACAATACTAGTGATGCGAATAAACAAGGAAGCATCCGATTTTAGACCCCACAAAACAAACAAAAACAATAAAAGTCTTTAGTTTGTCAAACCATGCCCTCAAAACTTGCTGAAGACCATACAATGTATTAGTTAGTCGACACTCCAACGGCTTACCATCAGAGTCATGCTGAACATACCGAGGTGGTTGTTGCATATAGACTTCTTCACTAAGATCCTTATTCAAAAATGCATTGTTGACATCCACCTGTCGCACTGACCACTTCATCAACATAGCAATGGGCAGTATAGTGCGAATAGTAGCAGGCTTAACCACTGGACTAAACATCCCCTAGAAATTACAGCCAGGTACCTGAGAACATCCTTTGGCCACAAGTCTACCCTTATGCCGGGCAACAGTACCGTCAGAATTATGTTTAATTTTAAACAGTCACTTAAATCCAATAGCTTTCCTCCCAGGTGGCAACTGTATGCCTCTTCAATATTATGAGGCTCTCGATCTCCAATCTCAACAGCTAGAACTTTTGGTTTAAAAACCCTTGCTTTAGACCCCGTCACCATATGATGGGTGTCTTGTGGTGGTAGATCATCACCAGGAATTGAAACTTCTAGCGTGGATGACTGCAACTGACTATTAGTATCTCTTGATCACAAAATCGACCCACTTCCAAAGCAGGCTACTCCAAACCCTAGGTTATCACCACTTTGATCAACTGCACTCATAACACCATCCAAACGAGATGAATCAACTCTACCATTACTAGTCATGGGTCAGATTGGACTCTTGTTAACCTCATCACTGGGTACACACTGTCGTTGCACAACCAAAACAAAAGTAGCCACCATCTCCTTTGTGTCTATCAAAGGAACAACCTCAGAGAACAAAAACCGTTTCTCATCAAAGACAACATGACGAGAGACAATACTCTTCCTATCGGACGTGAGACATTGATACTCTTTATGATGTGGACTATAACTGTCGAAACCACCTCGGGAATGGGGCTTCAAAAAATCATTTTAAAATTCGAAAAAATGGGAACAAAAAGGGAGTCGCCACCAATCTTTTATTTTGGGTGTGATTGGATCACCACAAAACGTTTAAAAATGTATTTTGAAAAAGTTGGTCTTCAAAATCCAGAGAAATAGGCTCAGGAGTCGGTTACGCACGAGGAAGGATTAGCGCCCTCGTACGCCCAGAATTGGTACCACATGATTATTTTCGGGTCTTATTTTATGAAAACAATGAAAAACTCGAGTCAAGTTTAAAATGCGATATTTATTTTAAAAGGTTTTGTAATTTCATATCAAATTCTTTTAAGAAAATTCATCCTCGTGTTTCGAATCTCTTATGAGAACTAGAAGACGTGTCCAACACATTAGGGCACTATATTCTCGGAGTTTCAAAATTGAAGGAAATTTCGGGAAACTTTAAAGGGAGCATCCTATCGCGTGAATCATACGAAATTCACGCACAGCATGTTAGGGCATGGTGTTTCGAGGTTTTCACGCGAAAGAATATTGTTTCTTTTTTGTCTTAAAATCCTTTGTCTATAAATATATAAGATTGCAGGATATTTTGGTAGACTTTTGAAAAGGATATCCGATTTGCATGAATTACGAAAATCACACTTAACACGTTAAAGCGCGATTTTTTGAGATTTTTACGCGAAAGGACATTGCCTCATTTTTAGAATTATTTGTGATATATATATGTAGATATATTTTGAGAATTTGAAAATTTCATATTAAATTTAAAGTGCGATCCTCGGACACACAGTTTTTAAAAAAAATCAAATATAGAATACCCGTTTACTTCGATTTTCGTGGAGAATTAAAATCATGACCAACACGTTAGGCCACGATACTCTCGAAATCTCGGAGTTAACAGGTATAAAATCTTAAAAGAGGATATTCGGCGCGTGTGAGTTATACGAAAAATCACACCTGACACGTTAGGGCATGATTTCTCGAAGCTTTCACACTAGAGGAACATTGCCTCATCTTTAAAATTACTTTGAAAACGAGCATGCAAGTTTAAGACATCGAATAGCAATTAATAAGAGAAATTAAATACGAAGAGATAATAATATGCAAAAATATAAAATGCAGGTGCATAATGATTAAAATAAATGAAAATAATGATGAGGAGGAAAAACGACGCGATCGGGATTGAAAACGGGACTTTTGGATACCCGGGGGCAAAAATGTAATTTTGGAAAAATTCGGGATTAAAAATGGGATTTTGGAAGATTCGAGAACAAAATGGTAATTTGGAAGGTTCGGGGGTAAAATGGTAATTTTTAGTGAAATCGAGGTTAAAAATAGAGTTTTGGGAAGTTTAAGGGTAAAACGGTAATTTTGGTGGAATCGAGGTCAAAAATGGAATTTTGAAAGATTCGGGGGTAAAATTGTAATTTTGGTGAAATCGAGCTTAAAAATGGAATTTTTGAAAGTTCGGGGGTAAAACGGTAAATTTTGGTGAAATCGAGGTTAAAAATGGTAACTAAATTGCAGCTTGAAAACATAAGTTTCTTTGGGTTAATGGATTTCAAAGATTTAAGTTTTGAGACAAATTTGTAACCAAAGCTGTTGGAATCAAAAGGGAAGAAGATGAAGATGAAGAAGAGAGGCAAGTGGAAATAGTTTTAGGGTTTTTTAGTTTAGGGTTTAAAAATATTAATTAATTAAATTTATTTAATTAAAGATCTATTTTCATCCCATTTGGAAATCCAAGTTGGCACTTAAAATCTAGTTGGACTGCCATGTAGGATTATCGTTAGGGAGATAACGAAACTTAACGGCAAAGTGATCACTTTGTAACAAAATAATAACATAAGTGATAAAAATGTAACATTTCAAACATAAGTGACTAAAATGTAACCTGAGGCAATTAAAAGTGACTATTTTTGTAGTTTGCCCAATGTTTTAATGAAGTCTTTAAAGTATTAGAATTATATTAGAAAAAATCATTTATTTTTTTAGCTGTCAATTTAGGCTTTAATTTTCAGTTCAAATCTGACATGGATTAAATTGAAAATATTTGCGTACTCATCACATTGATAACTTGATCCTAACATATTTAAAATATAATAAGATTATAAAATTTAAAAGGACTATTTCTTTTTTTTAATACATTGGATTCAAGTTGCCTATATAGTAGGTATACATTTGTTTTAAGTATGTTCCCTATCATATTTGAGTGAATATTTAATGTACAAGCTAATGGTTAAGTTAATAGAAAAATGGGCTAAATATCAAAATTATACATGACCTATTTTCTTAATGTTCAATTTTATACAAGAAATTTCGATTTTATTCAATTCTCACAAATTATTAACATAATTATTGATTAAACATCATTTTATGATTATATATTACATAAACAAATAATTATACTTATCCACTACAAAAAATAAATTGATGTATTAATTTCTTCAAACGTGCATGATTGAATAAAAAATTAAAGTTTTATATGTGTATAATTGCATCAAATCAAAGTTTATACATCAAATTGCACATTGAATCAAAGTTCATGTATAATTTTGAGATTTATCTCTAAAAAACTAAATTGATATAATTATAATATCATAAGAATTCAATTAAAATATTTTAAAATTTGAAATCCAATTTAAAATTTGGGTTTTCGAATGTATAGTGCAAGCAATCATTTTATATGTTTTTATTTTATTTATTATTCTATTTCAAAGCAAACTTATTTCATACACTGTCGGTAAAGTTTAAAAACAAAACAAATAGAGTTAAATGGGCGGCACATACCTCTTTAAGGTGATGTAAAATAATATTTTTTAATGAAACATGTGATAGAATTTAAAACCTATTTGTGAAATTAAAAATTTTCATTGATAATACATTAAATGTTAACCATATTTTAAGTATGTTTGTAGGGCTAATGCATTATTTGGGTTTGAATTTGGCAATTATTCTCATATTAGAATTAAATTTTTTTTTTGTTGTAAGTTAGTCTCTCAACTTGACAATGGTTCCCAAATTTGAACCTTTTTTTTTGTTCAAGTTAGTTTCTAATATTTCTTTTAAAAAAAGTTTAGATTCTGATATGGAAATAATTATCAAGTTTAAGAATTAATTTAGACAAAAGAAAAGTCTAAGCCACGAGAACAATTGCCCAATCCAGAACTTAATGTGGGAACAATTATTAAGTTTAGAGATTAACTTGGACAAAAAAAATCTAAACCCCAAAATGAGAGCAATTGTCTAGTCCAAGCCCCAATGTGAGAACAAGTGCCAAGTTTAAGGATTAACTTGGACAAAAAAAGTCTAAGCCATGGGAATAGTTCTCTAGTCTAGACCCTAATGTGGGAATAATTTCTAAGTTGAGAGATTAACTTAGACAAAGAAACGTCCAAGCTCCAAAGTGAGATCAATTGCCTAATCCAAGCCTCAATATGAAAACAAGTGCGAAGTTCAGAGATTAACTTAGAAAAAAATTCAATCCCTATTATGAAAACAATATTAAAATTTACACACCTAATAGTGCATTAACCTATTTGAATTTGTTATTTTCTTTTGTTTGCCTTATCCATTTTACAATGTGAGCGGGGTGGCTTTTAATTTTGAGGTTTAGAAAGTAAAAAATTTACATTCTTTTTCTATTGAAAAGTGTTGTTGACATTAAGAGAGTGTTAGGTTCTTGCAAAGTGAGATAGGAGGACAATAGAGCTTGTATTTTGAGATATTCTTTTATGTTTAAGTCAGTATTTATTAATGAAGAGAAAATTCGAGAGAGCCTTTTTTGAGAGAAAATTAGAGTTTGGATTCAAATATCTAAACAGATATAATTGTTAGCAAAAGAGATAAAGTCATAATATCTAAACACCTTGGATTCCATGGGTTTGGCTCCTTCTTCTCTTTTCTTTCGTAGATTCTTTTCATTAATTTTTCATAATATCTAAACACTTTGGATTTATCATCGTTCCAGCTTTGGCACCATTGAGAAATTTGCGTCAAATATAAAACATGGTGGGACCATTTCCCACCAATCAACATTATTTTCATTTAATTACAATACTTGGTGGGTGGATGGTAATATCTATAAAAATACTTAGTCTCTGCGTGTATGGATCCACATCTGTGTTTCCTCTTGCACTAAATAAACACTTTTAGCCTTGATTTCAGTTTGAAACAACAATGGCCGAAGCAATTGCTTTCGACATTGCCACAGAGCTCATTATTAAGTTGAGCTCTCTTGCCCTCTCTCAAATTGGACTGTGGTGGAATCTCAAAGATGACCTCGACGACCTTGAACGCACCGTCACCATGATCAAAGCTGTGCTTCTTGACGCAGAAGAGAAATCGGCGACGAACAATCTCGTCAAAGTTTGGCTTGAAGAGCTGAAAGATGTACTTTATGATGCGGACGACTTACTTGATGATTTCTCTACCGAAGCTTTGCGAAAAGACCTAATGGGTGAGAACAAGCTGATGAAAGAGGTACGCCTTTTCTTTTCAAGCTCAAACCAGTTTGCTTACGGTCTCAAAATCGGTCGGAAAATTAAAGCTATTAAGGCCAGATTAGCTTCAATTGGAAGTGAGGCCAAGATGTTCGACTTTGTAGAGCGTGACCGTCCCATGGAAACCTCTTTCATGACTAAAAAGAGGCAGCAAACGCACTCTTTTGAGCGTGAAGATGAAATAATAGGGAGGGATGATGATAAAGCAGCTCTTCTAAAACTCGTGT
This sequence comes from Gossypioides kirkii, assembly GCA_005610355.1. Taxonomy (NCBI): domain Eukaryota; kingdom Viridiplantae; phylum Streptophyta; class Magnoliopsida; order Malvales; family Malvaceae; genus Gossypioides; species Gossypioides kirkii. The sequence goes on along the minus strand of CP032253.1, from coordinate 54,471,121 downwards.
TAGAGTTTCAAAGTGAAGAGAATGTTTATATCATTCCAGTTATGGGGTTTGGAGGGTTAGGGAAGACGGCTTTGGCCCAACTTGTCTATAACGATGAAATGGTCAGTAGTCGTTTTGAGTTGACCATGTTTGTGTGTGTTTCAAATGTTTTTGATGTGAAAGTTATTGTAGCAAACATTATCAAATCTGTGACTAATGAAGCACCTGATCAAAATCTTGAAATGGATCAATTGCAAAAACAGCTTCGAGATAAAATTGATGGGAAAAAATATTTGCTTGTTTTGGATGACATTTGGAATGAGGACCCAGAAAAGTGGTCTAAGCTAAAGAAGTTATTGATGGGTGGGGCTAAAGGGAGTAGGATCATAGTAACTACTCGATCTCTAAAGGTAGCGGAGATTGCTAATAAATGTCAGTCCCATATTTTGAAACTGAAAGGCTTGTCTGATGATGATACTTGGTCGTTGTTCAAAAAGATAGCATTTGAGCAAAGATATGTAGACTCAACAGATTCAGCCTTTGTGAAAGTCGGGAAACAGATTTCGAAAAGGTGTGGTGGGGTTCCTTTAGCCATAAGGACGATAGCTGGTTCGTTGTCTTTGAAAAAAACTGAAAATGAGTGGCTTTCTTTCAAAGATAATGAACTCGCTAAAATATCACAAATTAACGGAGAAATTCTACCTACACTTAAGTTGAGTTATGATCATCTCCCGTCCTATTTGAAGCATTGTTTTGCTTTTTGCCGATTGTATCCGAAAGATTATGAAATTGATGTACCAACTCTTGTTCAATTTTGGATTGCACAAGGTTTCGTAAAGAAATTGAATCGAAGTCAATCTCTTGACGAGATCGGGTTTGGGTATTTTAATGATTTAGTTGAACGATGTTTCTTTCAAGAGGTAGGAGAAAGATATCTGGGAGCAGGGCTAACATGTAAAATGCATGATTTAATGCATGATCTAGCTGAATCAGTAGCAGGGACGGAGAGTACTATTGTAGATTCAAATAACATTGTAAGTATGGATCGTGAAAACTGTCGCCACATATCAATTGAACCTTCATTAATTCCTTCCTTTAAGGGAAAGAAGTTGCGAACCTTGTTAGATTTTGAAAACACGAGAACTCAAGATTTCAGCTATGAACCTTGGGATTTGATAATTACAAATTGTAGATGCTTGCGTATGTTGAAATTGAATGATTTAGGTATTCGGATGATTTCACCCTCCATTTACAAGTTGAAACATTTGAGGTACCTTGATGTTTCTTACAATGACTATCTTAAGATTCTCCCAAAGAGTATTTGCAAGCTTCTGAATTTGCTAGTGCTGAAACTTGATTGTTGTTTTGGGCTTGAAGAATTGCCAAAGAAGATTGAAAAATTGGTGAATCTTACCCATCTTGGGTGTGAAGAATGTAGTGGCTTAACTCATATGCCACGTGGAATAGGGAAGCTGACTTCACTTGAGACGTTAAGCATGTTTGTAGTGGATAAAGATGGGACCCATGGCGGTGCAGATCTAAGTGAATTGAGACAGCTAAACAACTTAAGGGGAGTGCTTAGAATAAGCAATTTGGGATTCGTAAAAAATGCAAAAGAGAAGTTTAAGGCTGCTAATTTGAAAGAGAAGCAACATTTGAGATCGTTGGATTTAGAATGGGATGCTGATGATGATGATGATGATGATGAGAAGTCACTTGAAGACCTCCAGCCCCATCCTAATCTCAAGGAGCTCAGTATTGGAGGATGGAGGGGTGATGCCAAGTTTCCAAGTTGGCTTTCTTTGCTCACAAATCTCGTCATAATTACCATAATGGGTCCTAGTAAATTCAAACATCTCCCGTCCTTTGCTCAATTGCCTTGTCTTCAAAAGCTGGTGATTTGTGATTTAACTGAGCTGGAGTACATGGATGATAATAGCCCAAAAGGAAGTCAAGGAGAACCACATTCATTCTTCCCATCGCTTAAGTTTCTCAGTCTCGGGGACTGCCCAAATATGAAGAGTTGGTGGAGGAAAAGGTCGATTGATGATTCCAACGAGGACGACACAACAGTTATGGGAACATCAACCATGGCATTTCCTTGTCTTTCCTATTTACAAATTCACAATTGCCCTTTGACTTCAATGCCGTTGTATCCTTCACTCGATGATGGGCTAGTGTTGGTCAAAACCAGTTCAAGGCCGTTAAAGCAGAGTATCAAGATGAACATGAATGCTAAGACCCCATCAAGTTCAACCTCTTCTCTCCCTCTCTCCAAATTGAAATATTTCCATGTACAGAATATTGAGGGATTGGACACTCACACGCTAGATGAGTGCCTGCAACATCTCACCAGCCTCATAGATTTAAACATAGAAGATTGCAAGGAGGTTGATTTAGAGGGCATGCAATGGGAACATCTACATTTCTTCCAGAGTGGATTCAACATCTAATAAATCTGCAAAGGCTTTCTCTCGTTGATGTGCCCAATTTAACGTCGCTTCCGGATGAGATGCGTTGCCTAACCAATTTGCAACGGTTAAATATACATGGAGTTCCCCAGTTGGAGGAAAGGTGTGAGAAGGACAGTGGTGCGGATTGGTATAAGATTGCTCACATCCCTGAAGGTTGGTCTTTTCATTAATTTCCTTATTGAAATACTACTCCTACTCCTACTAATTCTTTAACTATCAGTTTTCATAATATTTTTTGCGAATTTGTGCAGTAACCCATTTCCCTGGACTTTTATTCTGAAAGGCATATGACAAGTTTAAGAAACTAGATGCAGAAAAAGAGGAGGTAATTACTTAAATGCTTTACATTTGTAGATCATATATAACCCCGTAACTAAGCTTCTTCTTTCTCAGCATGAGTTCAATGGAAGAGCCAAACAACAGGACATGTATTCTTCATCAGCTGATCATTGTAACCTACGCTCTCTATCGCTGGCAAAAATTCCAACGTGTCTGCGTCTTCCGGAATGGCTTCAACGTCTAACAAATCTCCTTGATTTGTCCAATTTAACATCGCTTCTGGACGAGATGCGTTGCCTGACCAGTTTGGAATCTTTACATATACAAAACAATTCCTGAGTTGGAGGAAAGATGTGGAAAGGACATTAAATTGCTTGCATCCCACGCATTTGGTTGTAATCAGGTTGGTACGACCTTTCCATTTATTTATTTATTTTTCAAGAAAAATTTCAGTGGCATATTTCAAGACAAATATTATTTATTTGACATCTTATATAAATTGAAATTCCTTTGTTTTGATCCGATTATTACAATTTTTTTTTTACTTACCATCTTTCATTATATTTTGCTAATTTGTGCAGTAAGCCATTGCAGAAAGGCATTTGTCAACTTCAATAATTTGCAGGACTGTCCCTCAACTATGTTTTCGATATAAAATTAGTTACTTTTTATTTAGTTATTACTTAGTGGGTGGTGACATCTTTAAAATATTATATAGACTCTACGGGTAATGTATGTATGTATTAACATTTGGGTTTTTATGTATACATAAATAATTATATTTTTTAATATAAAAATAGATTAAGATTTTTATTTTTATAAATATTATAATTGAGTTAAAGTCAAAATTTTATTTGTATAATTACATCAAATCAAAATTTATTTATCAAATAATACATTATATTAATATTCATGAATAATTTTGATATTTATCCCTAAAAAATAAAAATAATAAAACAAGACTTTAACACCATTGGTGTTGTGGTAGGAAGCCATATTTGCCAATCTCTTTTCTTTTCCTACCTAATCTCAGAAGGGCTCGAAAATTATTGTGTTAAATTTTTACACTAATCTCAACATCGGACCTTAAAAAACCACATATTTTAAAAAAAAAGTCACAAGCATTACATATTTTGGGAATTAATTTAAAATTTTACAATAACGGGGACAAAAATTCTCAAAAGAATGGGACAAATTTTCCTTAAATAAACAAAAAAAAATCAACACCCCACTTACAATAAACAAATAAATGTATAATAAAATAATTAAAATGCTACTATCATTAATAAAAAATATTAACAACCTCACATACATCAACAATATTAATAATTAATAATAATAGTGTAAAAGAGTGCTACTCTTCTTTTTTAAAACTATATATGTACAGATAAAGATTTGTGATTAAAACAGATTAAATATTAACTTAGTTGGTATCGACATTATTATATATGTAAGAGAATGCGAATTCAAGCGTTAAGTGTATTTATCTTTTTATTTAAAAGTTAAGAAGGAATTATGAATAATTCTGATTTTTTTATAAAAAAAATTATAATTAAATATAATATAATAAATTCAATTGAAAATTCTGCCCAACTTGTTGTTCTTTATTCATAGCATCATTGTGGTGCTACTTATTATCATCCAGAAAAATACATTGAAAAGTGCAGAAAATTTATAAAGAAAGACAATTAGTAATTTGTTTATTCAATTATTACTTAGTGGGTGGGTGGTTACATCTTTAAAATATTATATAGACTCTATCGGTAACGTGTGTATGTATTATTATTTGTGTTTTCATGCGTACATAAATAATTATATTTTTAATATAAAAAAATTAGTATTTTTATTTTTATAAATATATATGATCGAATTAAAATCAAGGTTTCACTTATATATTTGAATCAAAATCAAATTTTAATTTATATAATTACACCAAATTAAAATTTATGTATCAAATTACACATTACATCAATGTTGTTGAATAATTTTAATATTTATCCCTAAAAAGTAAAAATAATAAAACTGACTTCAACACCATTGGTGTTGTGGTTGGAAGTCATATTTATCAGTCTCTTTTCTTTTCTCTCCCTAATCTTAAAAAGGGCTCGAAAATTATTGTGTTTAAATTTTTACACTAATCTCAACATCCGACCTAAAAAAACCACATATTTCAAAAAAAATCACAAGTATTACATATTTTGGGAATTAATGTAAAATTTTACAATAATGGGACAAAAATCCTCAAAAAGTTAAGTTTTTTTTTAAAAATATGAAATATAATTGTGTGTAGACAAGTTAATTTTTAAGTTGTTTACTTGTAATGATAATTTTTAAAGGTATCTATTGATATAATTATAAGTTTAATTTTAAAAAAATCTCAATTTTTATATTCATTAATTTTAATCAATTATATGTTAATGTAATATTATACATGAATTTCGATTTTGTGTAATTTTTAATTACATTAATTTAATTTTTTCAAATCACGTAACAATATTATTGAATTAACATCATTTTACTTTGATATTTTGCATACACAAAAAAAATTATGTTAATCCAATGTGAAAATAAACATATGTATTTACTTTTTTAATGTATACAATTGAATCAAAATCAAAGTTTCATATATGTATATGAACTACAATTCAAGTTTTATGCAGATAATTGCATTAAATCATAATTGATATATAAAATTGTACATTGAACTAAAGTTCATGTATAAATTTGATATTTAACCCTAATAATATACAAATAAAAAACTTCAACCCTTTCCTACTAAATATAATTAATTTGCATAATCTCATTATGGGTTTTAATCATATTTGCTTTTTTTTTACACAATGCCTAGAACTACATAGCCTCTCCCCAACCAATAAATAGGAGGATAATGCGCTTCAACGCACTCAAACCTACATTCTCTTATATTGACAACAATGTCAATATCAATCGAACTAAAACTCAATCAATTAAATATATGTATACTACTACCATTAATAGAGATTGTTAGCAATATATAAATAAAATTCATGAACCCCACTTACAATAAACAAATATATGTTAATAATAAATAAAATGCTACTACTCTTACTGATATAATCCCAGCGCTATCCAAAATTGAAAATTCTGCACTTCTTTTTATTTCTTTATTCATTGCATCATCAACACGCATATATTAAAAACTAACCAAAGAGACTCTACCCCAAAACAAACACCAAAACATTCAAGATGTTTTTGCAATTCAAAACTCTTCTTGCATTTACAAGACTTTTGCCCAAAGATAAATACATTATAAATTTCATAGTAATAAGAAGTCATTTAAGCTTAACTTTTCGAACCTCACCATAATCAACATATGGCAATAAATCGTGCATTGTATGTATTAACCAATCGTGCAAACATGAATATGATACGAATAATAAACGTGTTATAATTTTTTAAAATATATAGTATTATTTATATTCTTATACAAAGTTATTTGTATTAAATATTCTCAAATTATTATTTAAATTTTAAAATGTTTTAGGGTAAATTATAAAAATAATTACTTTTGTTTGCCTCAGATTACAGTTTAGTTACTTATGTTTTAAATGTTACGTTTTAATCACTTATATTATTATTTTGTTACTAAGTGATCACTCTGCCGTTAAGTTTCGTTATCTCCCTAACGGTAATCCTACATGATAGTTCAACTAGATTTTAAGTGCTAACTTGAAAACATAAGTTTCTTTGGGTTAATGGATTTCAAAGATTCAAGCTTTGCGAAAGATTTATAACTAAAGACGCTGGAATCAGAAGGGAAGAAGATGAAGATGAAAAAGAGAGGTGTGTGAAAATGGGTTTAGGATTTTTTTTAGTTTAGGGTTTAAAAATATTAATTAATTAAATTTATTTAATTAAAGATATATTCTAACCTCATTTGAAAATCCAAGTTGGCACTTAAAATCTAGTTGGACTGCCACGTAGGATTACCGTTAGGGAGATAACATAACTTAACGACAAAGTGATCACTTAGTAACAAAATAATAACATAAGTGATTAAAACGTAACATTTCAAACATAAGTGACTAAAATGCAACTTAAGACAAATAAAAGTGACTATTTTTATAGTTTACCCAATCTTTTAATGAAGTCTTTAAAGTATTAGTATTATATTAGAAAAAATCATTTTATTTTTTTAGCTGTCAATTTAGGCTTTAATTTTCAATTCAAATCTAACATGGATTAAATTGTAAATATTTGCGTACTCATCACATTGGTAACTTGAATCTAACATATTAAAAATATAACAAGATTATAAAATTTAAGAGGACTATTTTCTTTTTTTTTAATACATTGGATTCAAGTTGCCTATATAATAGGTACACATATGTGTTCCCTATCATATTTGAGCGAATATTTAATGTTTAAGTTGATAGTTAAGTTAATAGAAAAATGGGCTAAATATCATAATTATATATGAATTTTTTCGTAATGTGCAATTTTATACAAGAAATTTCGGTTTTATTCAATTCTCACAAATTATTAATACAATTATTGATTAAACAATATTTTATTTTTATATATTGCATAAACAATTAATTATACTTATCCACTATAAAAAATAAATTGATGTATTAATTTCTTTAAACGTGCATGATTGAATAAAAAATTAAAGTTTCATATGTGTATACTAGCACGAAATCAAAGTTCATGCATCAAATTGCACATTGGATCAAAGTTAATGTATAATTTTGAGATTTATCCCTAAAAAATCAAATTTATATAATTATGATATTTTGAGAATTCAATTAAAATGTTTTAAAATTTGGGTTATAATTTTTGAATGTATAGTGCAAGCAATCATTTTACATGTTTTTATTTTATTTATTGTTCTATTTCAAAGCAAACTTATTTCATACGCTATCGGTAAAGTGTGCAAAGTGTGCTTGAGTTGTCAAAATGTTAAAAAATATGAACAGATACTACCATATAATCACACTAGTATATTAAAAAAAATAGAGTTAAATGGGCGGCACATACCTCTTTAAGGTGATGTAAAATAATATTTTTAATGAAACATGTGATAGAATTTAAAACCTATTTGTGAAATTAAAAATTTTCATTGATAATACATTAAATGTTAACTTTATTGTAAGTATGTTTTTAGGGTTAATGCATTATTTGGACTTGAATTTGGCAATTGTTTCTATATTAGAGTCTGAACTTTTTTTTGTTGTTACAAGTTAGTCTCTCAACTCGATAATGGTTTCCAAATTAGAACCCTTTTTTTGTTCAAGTTAGTATCTTTTAAAAAATTTTAGATTTCGATATGGAAATAATTATCAAGTTAGGAACTAATTTAGACAAAAGAAAAGTTTAAGCCACGAGAACAGTTGCCTGATCCAAAACTTAATGTGAGAATAATTATTAAGTTTAGAGACTAATTTGGATAAAAGAAAAGTCGAAACCTCAAAGTGAGAGCAATTGTCTAGATCGAGTCCCAATGTTGGAACAAGTGCCAAGTTTAAAGACTAACCTAGACAAAAAAAGTCTAAGCCATGGGAATAGTTCTCTAGTCTAGACCCTAATGTGGGAACAATTTTTATGTTGAGAGATTAACTTAGACAAAGAAACGTCCAAGCTCCAAAGTGAGACCAGTTGCTTAATCCAAGCCTCAATGTGAGAACAAGTCCGAAGTTCAAAGATTAACTTAGAAAAAAAATTCAAACCCTAATGTAAAAACAATTATAAAATTTACCCTCCAAATGGTGCATTAACCTATTTGAATTTGTTATTTTCTTTTGTTTGCCTTATCCATTTTACAATGTGAGCGGGGTGACTTTTAATTTTGAGGTTTAGACAGTAAAAAAATTTACATTCTTTTCCTATTGAAAAGTGTTGTTGACATTTAGAGAGTGTTAGGTTCTTGCAAAGTGAGATAGGAGGACAATAGAGCTTGTATTTTGAGATATTCTTTTATGTTTAAGTCAGTATTTATTAATGAAGAAAAAAAACAGATGAAAGAGAAAATTCGAGAGAGCCTTTTATGAGAGAAAATTAGAGTTTGGATTCAAATATCTAAACAGATATAATTGTTAGCAAAAGAGATAAAGTCATAATACCTAAACACCTTGGATTCCATGGGTTTGGCTCCTTCTTCTCTTTTCTTTCGTAGATTTTTTCATTAATTTTTCATAATATCTAAACACCTTGGATTTATCATCATTCCAGCTTTGGCACCTTTGAGAAATTTGCGTCAAATATTAAACATGGTGGGACCATTTCCCACCAATCAACATTATTTTTATTTAATTATACTACTTGGTGAGTGGATGGTAGTATCTATAAAAATACTTAGTCTCTGCATGTATGAGTCCACATCTGCCTTTCATCTTGCAGTAATCAAACACTTTTAGCCTTGATTTCAGTTTGAAACAACAATGGCTGAAGCAATTGCTTTCGACATTGCCACAGAGCTCATTATTAAGTTGAGCTCTCTTGCTCTCTCTCAAATTGGACTGTGGTGGAATCTCAAAGATGACCTCGACGACCTCGAACGCACCGTCACCACAATCAAAGCTGTGCTTCTTGACGCAGAAGAGAAATCGGCGACGAACAATCTCGTCAAAGTTTGGCTTGAAGAGCTGAAAGATGTACTTTATGATGCGGACGACTTGCTTGATGATTTCTCTACCGAAGCTTTGCGAAAAGACCTAATGGGTGAGAACAAGCTGATGAAAGAGGTACGCCTTTTCTTTTCAAGCTCAAACCAGTTTGCTTACGGTCTCAAAATCGGTCGGAAAATTAAAGCTATTAAGGCCAGATTAGCTTCAATTGGAAGTGAGGCCAAGATGTTCGACTTTGTAGAGCGTAACCGTCCCATGGAAACCTCTTTCATGACTAAAAAGAGGCAGCAAACGCACTCTTTTGAGCGTGAAGATGAAATAATAGGGAGGGATGATGATAAAGCAGCTCTTCTAAAACTCGTGTTAGAGTTTCAAAGTGAAGAGAATGTTTATATCATTCCAGTTATGGGGTTTGGAGGGTTAGGGAAGACTGCTTTGGCCCTACTTGTCTATAACGATGAAATGGTCAGAAGTCATTTTGAGTTGACCATGTTTGTGTGTGTTTCAAATGTTTTTGATGTGAAAGTTATTGTAGCAAACATTATCAAATCTGTGACTAATGAAGCACCTGATCAAAATCTTGAAATGGATCAATTACAAAAACAACTTCGAGATAAAATTGATGGGAGAAAATATTTGCTTGTTTTAGATGACATTTGGAATGAGGAGGTAGAACAGTGGTCTAGGCTAAAGAAGTTATTGATGGGTGGGGCTAAAGGGAGTAGGATAATAGTAACTACTCGATCTCTAAAGGTAGCTAAGATTGCTAATAAATGTCAGTCCCATATTTTGAAACTGAAAGGCTTGTCTGATGATGATACTTGGTCTTTGTTCAAAAAGATAGCATTTGAGCAAAGATATGTAGACTCAACAAATTCAGCCTTTGTGGAAGTCGGGAAACAAATTTCGAAAAGGTGTGGTGGGGTTCCCTTAGTCATAAGGACGATAGCTAGTACGTTATCTTTGAAAGAAACTGAAAGTGAGTGGCTTTCTTTCAAAGATAATGAACTCGCTAAAATATCACAAATTGACGGCGAAATTCTTCCTACACTTAAGTTGAGTTATGATCATCTTCCGTCCTATTTGAAGCATTGTTTTGCTTTTCCCGATTGTATCCGAAAGATTATGAAATTGATGTACGAACGCTTGTTCAATTTTGGATTGCACAAGGTTTCGTAATGCAATCAAATCCAAAGCAATCTCTTGAAGAGATTGGGTTTAGATATTTTAAAGATTTAGTTGAAAGATGTTTCTTTCAAGAAGTAGAGGGAGACTTGACAGAAGAAATGACATGTAAAATGCATGATTTAATGCATGATCTAGCTGAATTAGTAGCTGGGACAGAAAGTACTATTGTAGATTCTAATTTAAGTACAAGTGAGGTTGGAGAAAAATGTCGCCACATTTCAATTAATGTTTCATTAATTCCTTCGTTTAAGGGGAAGAAGTTGCGAACCTTGTTACATTTTCCAAAAGAGAGATGCTATTTGACCGATGAAACTTGGGATTCGATAATTGTAAATTGTAGATGCTTGCGTGTATTGGAAATGAATTTTTTATATTTTAACACGATTCCACGCTCCATTTACAAGTTGAAACATTTGAGGTACCTTGATCTTTCTAAAAATCGCGGTCTTAGGAGCCTCCCAGAGAGTATTTGCAAGATACAAAATTTGCAAGCTTTGAAACTTGACTTGTGTGATTGGTTTGAAGAATTACCGGAGAAGATTGAAAGATTGGTGAATCTTACCCATCTTGCGTGTCGTGGTTGTTCTCGCTTAACTCATATGCCAAGTGGAATTGGAAAGCTGAGTTCCCTTGAGACATTAAGCATGTTTGTAGAGGATAAAGATAGTTCCCATGGCGGTGCAGATCTAAGTGAATTGAGAGGGCTTAACAACTTAAGGGGAGAGCTAATGATAAGAAATTTGGGATTCGTAAAAAACGCAAAAGAGAAGTTTAAGGCTGCTGATTTGAAAGAGAAGCAACATTTGAGATCGTTGGTTTTACAATGGGGCTCTTTAAATGACTGGGGAGATGATAACCATGATGATGGCAAGTCACTTGAAGACCTCCAGCCCCATCCTAATCTCAAGGAGCTCTCTATTCGAGGATGGATGGGTGATGCCAAGTTTCCTACTTGGCTTTCTTTCCTCACAAATCTCGTCCATATTGAAATATCAGGTAATTTCAAACAGCTTCCGTCCTTTGCGCAATTGCCTTGTCTTAAACAGCTGGAGATTTTGGATTGTACTGAGCTGGAGTTCATGGATGATAATAGTCCAAAAGGAAGTCAAGGAGAACCAGAATCATTCTTCCCATCGCTTAAGCATCTTCGCCTCCGGAATTGCCCAAATATGAAGAGTTGGTGGAGGACAACAGGAGCAATTGGTGATGATTCCAACGAGGACGACACAACAGTTATGGGAACATCAACAATGTCATTTCCTTGTCTTTCCTCTTTAGAAATTTACATTTGCCCTTTGACTTCAATGCCGTTGTATCCTACACTCGATGATGAGCTACAGTTGGAGAATGCCAGTTCAAGGCCGTTAAAGCAGACTATCAAGATGAACATGAATGCTAAGACCCCATCAAGTTCAACCTCTTCTCTTCCTCTCTCCAAATTGAAATCTTTCCATGTAGACAACATTGAGGGATTGGACACTCACACGCTAGATGACTGCCTGCAACATCTCACCAGTCTCAAAGTTTTAAAAATAATAGATTGCAAGGAGGTTGATTTAGAGGGCATGCAATGGGAAGCCCTTAAGAATCTCTCTGATTTGAGGATTCACAATATTCCACAGCTGGTGTCTCTCCCCCTTGGGCTTCAACATCTAACAAATCTGCAACAGCTTTCTCTCTATGATTTGCCCAATTTAACATCGCTTCCGGACGAGATGCGTTCCCTAACCAATTTGAAATATTTAAATATGGGAGAAACTCCCCAATTGAAGGAAAGATGTAGGGAGGACATTGGTGCAGATTGGCATAAGATTGCTCACATCCCAAACATTTGGTTGTAATCAGGTTGGTCCGTCCTTTACATTTATTTATTTTTATGATCTTATTTTTTTTCGAGGAAGATTTTAGTGGTATATTTAGTCTCCAGCTCTGGACTCTCATGCCATTTTTCATTCTAATATCATTACTGTTGATTTCCTTGTTAAAATATTATTCATTTGAAACTCCTTTGTTTTACTCCTACTTTTTACTTACCATCTTTCATAATATTTTGCTAATTTATGCAGTATGCCACTGGAGAGTAGTTTGGGGAAAGGCGTTTGTCGACTTCAAAAATTTATATGCATAAAAAGAGGTGGTAATTTATCTAATTGCTTTATACTTTAAAATCATAATACTTTCGCAATTGCAATGATTAGTGCTTCTTTTCATATCTCTCATTTCATAGAAGGGCTTCTAATAATTTAATTCTAAAAAATCTTTGATGTGGAAAGAGAAGTGTATGAAGCTTGCATGCTACCCTTCAAAATGGTTGTACTATATGTTTTTTAAAATAGACATTTATGTTTTCTCTTAATTTTGGTTATTTATACTACAGGAAGCAGAGGCCATACTTTCTGCTACGATTTGTTAATCTGCCAAAATATTCCATCAAAACAAAAATGGTAATATATTTCATAAATTTCATTCGAATTTTCAATTGATCTGATAAAAAAGTATAGTGTATTTTAAGTGTTTCTGCATTTGGACACTGCTGAGTCTAATGAGATCAATTTTAACATATTCTATGTTGTCATTTATAATTTCCAGGTTCATTGTTACTTTTGGAAGAGTTCTTGTTCAAGCATGAAAGTTGTTTATTATTCCACTTTACACAAGCTTATGAAGAGCTTGACCGGTTCTGGAGCTTATATATATAGATTATTTATTTCATGGGTGATGTGTTAATTTAAAGAAGCATACATGTTCATAGTACGAACTATTATTGAGTGCCATTGTTATACACTATCTGCGTGTCAAGTGTTGATTTTCACTTGCATAGCTAAAATGAGTTGGGAGAGAGTTTACTTAATTGTACAAAGGTGAGATTGCATCAAGTGTTCAAGGGGTTAGGCTTAAATCACTTCTTTGTACTTGAAGTTCATAGTGTTTCATCTCTGGGCAAGACCCCGCAGACGTAGGACAAGTTCCGAACTGTGTAAACATATTGATTGTGCTCTTTATTTTACTTGTTCCATTGTACGTGCCAACTCAAAAAAACTAGATTTATGGTTTTTTTAGTGTTCCAAACTGTATTCCAATGCAGGAAAGCACAATTGATTATGAGACAACATTTTTTTACACAGTTTTCCAAGTGACAAAACAAATTTCCAAATACAGTATCTCCAAGCCTATCTTCAATTATCATGCTTGGATTAAGACTCTTCCAAAAGATGTCCATTCCCTTGATGTATATACATAAATGACTTGTGTGTTGATGCTTATGTTGGCACACATCAAACTACAAGATGAATAACACGCCTTGTAATTTTTTCTTGTAACCTCCCTCCTTGTCGTTTAAACAAAACATAAGGCTTTTCCTTCAGAATCTCGATGCGACGAGATATTGCAATCCTCGAAAGAAAGGAAAAACATGGGCAATGGCAGGGAGTTTCTTGGTGAGCTAAGGAAATCAAGGTCTCCCAGGAGGATTTTAGCCCATCAATTCCCTCTATATAGCAACAATGAACCTGGAAATTACAAATATCAATATACAATATGATAAAATTGATCTCGTATAGACTGAGCAGTATCCAAATGTAGAAGAAACACTTACTGTTACTAAATAGAATTTTATATTATGTGCACGAATGGTGGCTAACCACAAATCCATTGTCTATGATTTTCCGGTGCAAGTATTACGAAAGGGCCAAACATCGAGCATCATCATTATCTGTAAGAGTAACAAATTCACATTCCCATTAGTTTTACACCTCAAAACCTTCTGCAAAAACAATTTAATTTTTTCATTAAAATGCTCACTATCATCAGCCTTATATTTGCACATATTTGTGTTTAATATATCATTGTTCCTTTATAAATAAAGAAACATTTTATCAGCCTTTCTTGAATCGACCTTCAATAAGAAAGTTGGCTGAAATTATTAAATTTATTTAACTTTGATATTCTACAACATTTTTCACCAATATCACTTGCACTTGAATTTGAAAAGAACATTTGTTTGTTCGGAGCAATCAAAGATGTCACCAACATCTTTTGGATATAGTCGACAATAAGAAAAATAATGCTTCAAATGGGATGAAAGATAATCATAATTCGACTTGAGTGTAGGTAGAATTTCACTTTCGTTCTTAAATATTCTAGCAAGTTCATTATATTTGAAAGAAAGTCGGTCATTTTTAGTTTCTTTGAAAGGTAACATACCCACTATCATCCTTATGAATAAGGGAACTCCACCACACCTTTCTAAAATCTGTTTTCCCATTTCCACAAAGGCCGAATTTTGTTGAGTCTGCAGATCTTTGCTCAAATGCTATCTGGTTGAACAAAGACCAAGCATCATCATCAGACAAGCCATTTTGAACTTGAGGTTGACATTTACAAGTAATATTTGTTACTCTCGAAGAGTGAGTAGTTACTAGTATCCTACTCCCTTTGGCCCCACCTATCAGAAATGGGATGGAAAAGAATTGGATCATTAAACATTGAAGTGGGGTCTGATGTGGTGTTTACCTGGTTATTAAATGTCGGATGAGACCTTCGAGCTTCAGTCTATATTCATTGATATAGATAGATGTTTAGCACGAGTTGGCAGAGCTTCTTTTTCAAAGGTTGAAAGAAGTGGAAATGCGATGGCCTATGCAATGGCTATAGCTGGTATAAACAGATTTGAAATGTTCAAAGCTTGGTGGTAAATTCTTATTGCTTTTGGGGGTTGTGATTGTTGCTGAAGGTTCATTGTTTTACTGCAATTCTTAAATTTTAACAGGATGATTGTTATCATTGTTGGCTGATATTTTCTGGCTAGTCTGTATTTGAAGTCTGTTTTTGCTAGTTGTTGTAGCATTTGTTTTAGTCAAGTTATAGGTGGAGTGGCTATTGAAATGTAATTGGCTGAATCTATTGTTTGAGAGGGGTTTGTGGGTTACTGTTTAGTTGTTGGTTGGGGTTTTGTTCAGCTAAGAGGTGGGATTAGTTTTGGTTTATGCTGTTATAGCAGCTCTGTTACGTTCTGGTTTGGCATGTCTATGGCCATTTTTGTAATATTTCAATGAGCAAAAAATAAAAAACTTCTTTAAGCTTACCCATTGTTCCCACTCCTCATTCCAAATATCATCCAGAACAAGTAAATATTTTTTCCCATAAGTCTTTTCTTGAAGTTGTTTTTGCAATTGATCCATTGAGAGATTTTGATCAGGTGCTAAGTCAAACACATATTTGATAATGTTTTCTACAAGTATTTTCACATAAAAAAAAAAAACATTTGAAACACACACCAACGCTTTCATTCAAAATGATCTTTGACAATTTCATGGTTATACATAAACTACACCAATGCAGTCTTTCCTAACCCTCCAATCTCCAAAATTGGAATTGTACATTCTCTTCACTTTCAATCTCTAAAATGAGTTGTAGAAGAGTTTCTTTATTGTCTTCCCTCCCCATTATTTCATCTGGAAATAAATAGCCTATGCATTGAAATCATTCCCATGATGTGCTTGAGCTTTTGGTAATTTTAACTTGACATTGACTTTTTGGTAACAGTTGTCATCATGTCTAGAATTTTATTTTATTTACTGAATATATATTATGACTTTGACTTTTGGATGCCAATCATATTTTCATGAATACTACATTATTATTATTAATTAATTAGTAGCGTTTAAGAGTTGTTATGGTGAGATTATTATAGATTAAATATTATCTTGACATCATGGTAATGTGTATAAGGCTATTTCTAGACCCTTAGTGACAATTGATGATATATGTTACACTAACAAACCATAAACAAGACAAAAATATACACACATAATTGGTTTTGAACTTAAAATATCATCATCTTTAAAGCACCCCTAAGGTTGATGCCATCTTCACATGTGATTCCAAATTATCATTGAAACCAAGCTGAAGATAATAGCCAAAAGGACGGATTGTTTCCGTTAGTGTAAAATGTAGATAGTCATTGAATTTTATTGTTGATAATTTTTTTACACATCAAAATATAAAAGGGACAAATAAAACCTTAAAGAAAATAACATTAATACACACCTTGAAGTATTTGGTATTTTCTCATAAATTCATTTTATCCCCACACTCCAACAAAACACACCATTGAACTAGGACTCAAACTTTTCTCCGGTAAATAACATTATTTCAACTCTATATCCAAAATGCCAAGCTTAAATCATCACAAGATAACATAAATCAACAACCAACACAGTAAATCAGTCTCATAATTCCCTTTCTTGACATATTTGGTATAATTTCGATAACCAAGACAAATCTAGGTTTGTTCTTGACATTTTTGGGCCCTAAGCGAAATAATAAATTGGACCCCTTTTAAAAAAATTATAAAATGTAATACTATAAAAATTGAAATTTTTTTGGGTCCTTGGAAATAAAATATTTATAGTGAAAATTTGAAAGCCCAGGGCATTTAATTAATTTATTTCAGTCTAATTTTCCCCGCTTTAAAAGCTGAATAAATAATTTTTGGGCATCTTTCAAAAAATATATATAAAATGTAATACAATAAAATCTGAAAATTTTTTGAGGCTTTAAAAGATGAAACATTTATGGTGAAAAATTGAAAGTCCTAGGTATTTAATAATTTTTTTTTAGTCTGAAATTTTTTTCCCACATTAAAAGTTGAAAAATATTTTTTTGGGTCCCTTCAGCTCTGGGCCCTGGGGCGGCTGCACTCTGAAATAACCCGAGGGCCGAGCCTGGACAAGCCTCGTGCCAATTGCCGATAATACGATTGTTTTCCCCATTTCTATAAATTGATACTTTGGAGGAATTCTAGTTGAATCCTTAATTGTTAGTAGTTAGACTGACTTAGGAGTGTTTGTATAAAAGGATCTTCTAAGACTGTACGGAAATCGAGACTAAAATTCTAGCCTTGTGACATGCAACATCAATAAAAGTTAGTATATGTTAACTATCCTATCCATTTTTAATGATTTAACAAATAGCTCAAGTTTAAGGGCTAAAAGAAAAAAAAATTGACAGTTAAAATAATTTTTTTGTAAAAATAGAGGACCAAACAAGTCATTATATCTGAATTTAAGGAGAAATGAAAATATTCGTTGATTAGAATTTAAAGTTGCAATCTCTTGAAAGTTTTTTAAAATAAAGATGTCTATTGATTTTTTTTCTTCAGCAAAACTATTCTCAACTTTATCTTAAAGAGAAAAAGAAAAAAGAAATCTAAAGTAAAAAAAATAAGAAAATAGTAATCTTAAAGCTTGATTCAATCATATTTTCTTAGTTACTTTTATTGAAAGGTTTTCCTTTTGTACGGTGTTCAAATACATCCTTAAAGAAATAAATCAATAAACAATAATTAAAACACTAACTTGAGTAATACAATTTTGATTAATTTAATAAATTTTCACTCTTGAACAAATATGATTTCAAATAATATATATCATCATGTAGGTGGAGCAAGGAAATAATTTTGGTTGGACCAATAATATTATAGGAGTTGATAAAACTCATTGAAATAGTTTCAAAATGCAGGGATGTAAGATTAAATCAGAGATGATTATCAACTAGGTCAGGTTTGAGTTGAGCTTAGGCATAATATCAATGCACTGTATGCTTCTCTAAGCACGGCCTGATCTAAAATATGAGCTTATAATTTTTCTAAAGCTTGTTCATATTTGTAAATAATTAACTCAAGCCCATTTTAAACTCACCCATATTATTTTTAAAAAATTGAATTATATTTATATTATTTTTAATTTAATATTTAATAATTTTACATACATATGTTTATTAAAATTTTATATATAGTCAACATTTTTTTCTCATAATTTGATGTATTATAAAAAAAAATTAACATTTTTTAATATTTATATTATAGTAGTATTATAGATTTAATTTTTATTTATTATAAATTACATTATATACAAAAATAACATAATATAAAATATTACAAACTAAAAAACGAATTGAACTAAGTTGAGCCGGGACAAGCTCGATCATTGAGTCAATTTATCCATAACCAAATCATTAAATTGTCACTTCACACACTTGTATGCTTTTACAAAATCTAATTTAAAAGATGGCACCTTCCCTTCTTCACTTCTTTGAATACAGCTCACAAGGCACAAATTAAACATATATAGACATCTCTTCTCCCTTGCAATCTTTGAGTTGTTGAGCTAAGCTAACTTTATTCATTTATTATTAATTTTACCCAAAATTTTCTTCTTCAAACAAAGAAACTAATGCACAATGAAAAGAAAATTTCTAAAATACAAAAGCTAATGGAAGATAAAAGAAGACATTGGATATAGGTATATTATATTAGTAACAAGCAAAAAAGGGTTGCAATTATTGCAGGGCATCCATATTTCCATCCTCAACATTAGGTACTGAAACGCTTTCATTAAATGAGTGTCATATATAATGTACACCAAAATTGCTGATAATTAGCTGCGTTATCATGTGTAGGAACATTATTTGAAACACAAAAAGAGATAAAATTGTAGTTTTCTTAAGTTGACACACAAGTAAAAATAAAGAAGAATAAAGAACACAATCAAGATGTTTACGCAGTTCGGAACTCGTCCTACGTCTGCGGGGCCTTGCCCAGAGATGAATCTATTATGAAATTCACAGTACAAAGAAGTGATTTATGCCCAACCCTCCAAACTTGGTGCAACCTCACATTTGTACAATTAAGTAAACACTCTTCCAACTTACTTTAGCTATGCAAGTGAAAATCAACACCCCAAAACCTACTGCAAAAGAGATTTAATTATTTTTTACTAAAACGCTCACCATATTATCAGCCTTACATATGTGCTCCTTTAAATCCACACGTCATCCATGGAACAAATCATCTATATATAAGCTTCGGGATGGACCATAAGCTCCATGTAAAGTGAAATAACAAGTTTTCAAATGCAATATCTGAGCCTATCTTCAATTGTCATCCTTGAATTAGGACTCTTCCAAAAGCAACAACGAACCTGGAAACTATAAATGCCAATATAGTATATGTTAAAATTTATCTATATTAGACCAAGCTGTGTCCAAATTTAGAAACACTTACTGTTACTAAATGCAACTTTATATCATGTGCATAAATGGTGGCTAACCACAATCCCATTGTCTATGCTTTTCCAGTGCAAGCTTAACAAAGGGCCAAACATTGGGCATCATCATCATCATCATCATCATCATCTGTAATGGTAAAAAATTCACATCCCCATTAGTGTTAATATATTGTTGTTCATCTATAAATAATGAAAGCATTTTATCAACCTCAACCTCACCACCAAAGATTCTGAAGCAAGATCCTTCAAAATTCAAACAGCTAAAAGGGGTCCCCTGCATCAAAGAATATTGTGAAACATTCCCCTCCATTTTCATCGACCCTTAACCCCCTAGCCCCTATTAAATTTACTTACTTGACAACGACATTGAGTGTTTAAGCTCTCTCGTACACAACTCCAAGAATCTGTCAATAGCATAGGTACCATATAAGCTGTTGGCATATATATTACAACTCTCGAAATACTCCATATACAAAATTTATATCAGATCAATTGGAATTTACAAGGAAACTGATGATGACATATACTACCATTTTTGTTTAGTTGGAATACTTTGGCAGATGAACAAATCGTAGTTGAAAGTATGGCCTCTGCTTCTTGTAATATATGCTATGCTCTGCCGAAGAAGAGAACCAAAATCTAACAAAATTAGGATTAGATCATCAGTGGGACTCTTCAACAAAGAAAAAAAGAAAAAGAAAGAACAAATGTGCATACAGAGGAGGGTTTCATGGGAGTACAATGCCATGGACAGATCAGCTCATGAAGAATGCATGTCCTTTTTTTCCCTCTTCCATTGAACTAGTGCTGAAAAAAGAAGCAGCCTAATTACATGTTATATTAGATCATTGAAATTGTGAGATTATCATGGTTTAAAAGAGTATAGCAAATAAATAGTTACCACCTCTTTTTCTGTATGTAAATTCTTAAAGTTGTCAAATGCCTTTCAGAAATACGTAGGCCAATCGCTTCCTGCACAAATTAGCATAAATATTATGAAAGAATTTGTACTAGTAGGAGTAGTATTTCATTAAGGAAATTAATGAAAAGACCAAGCTAAAGGGATGTGAACAATCTTACACCAACCGGCATCGATGTACTTTTGACACCTTTCCTCCAACTGAGGAACTCCATGTATATTTAACTGTTGCAAATTGGTTAGGCGACGCGTTTCGTCCGGAATACGTTAATGACAGAAAGCCTTTGCAGATCTATTTGATAAGTAAGCTCTCTCCCAACTCACTTTACCTACTATAAGTGAAAATCAACACTCAAAGATTTAAGCTCCAAGATTGATCAAGCTTAAGCTCCATGTAAAGTGGGATAACAAATTTTGAGACCCAATTTTCAAACGCATAAGTTCCATATGGCAACAATGAACCTGGAAAATACAAAAGCCAATGTAGGATAAGTTAACATTGCTCTCATTTAGAGCAGTGTTCAAATGTACAAACACTTACTGTCACTAAATAGAACTTGACATCCTGTGCATGAATAGTGGCCAACCACAAAGCCATTGTCTACACTTTTCCGGTGCAAGTTTTAAGAAAGGCTCAAACATTGGGCATCATCATCTGTAATGGTAACAAATACACATACCCGTTAATGTTTAGACCTCAAAACTAGTACAAAAGCAATTTAATATCTAACTAAAATGCTAACCATCATCAACCTTATATTTGCACATATATGTGTTCAATATATAAATAAAGAAACATTTTATTAGCCTCACCTCCAATTATTCTGAAGCAAGATTCTTTCCTGTTTTGACCCCAACCCCTGTTTAGTTTACTTATTTGACGAGGACATTGCATGTTTGAGCTCTCTCGAACATGCCTCTAACAAGAACCTGCCAAAAGCATAGGGTGCCATCTAAGCTAGTAGTCAGTTGGCATATGTATTACAAATCTTGACATACTCCATTTACATAATTTATATCAGATCAATTGGAGATTAGGAGGAAATTGGTGACATATATTACCATTTTTGTTTTGTTGGAATAATATGGCAGATTAACAAATTGTATTAGAAAGTATGGTCTGTGCTTCTTGAAATGCAAGCTATGCTCTGCCGAGGAAATCTAACAAAAATTAAGATTGGATAATCAGAGGGACACTTCAACAATGAAATTCAGAATAAATCTACAAAATTTGTGTCATTCTTCAAAAAAGAAAAAAAGAAAAGAAAACAACAAATGTGCATACAGAGGAGGATTTCATGGGAGTACAATGCCATGGACAGATTAGCTCATAAAGAATGTATGTCCTTTTTGTTTGTTGCCTCTTCCATTGAATTCATGCTGAAAAAAGAAGCAGCTTAGATACGGAGTTATATTAGATTATTGAAATTGAGAGAGTATTATGATTTGAAAGTGTAAAGCAATTAAATAATTACCCCCTCTTTTTCTGCATGTAAATTCTTAAGGTTCTCAAATGCCTTTCGTCAAAATAGACTCCAATGGATTACTGCACAAATTAGCAAAATATTAGAATTAAATTATTAGAAGCCCTTAAATTGAACTCTATGAAATGAGAGATATGAAAAGTAGCACTAACCATGCGGTCCTATTACATCATTGCAATTGTGAAATTATTTTGATTTTAAAGTATAAAGCAATTAGATAAATTACCACCTCTTTCTTATGCATATAAATTTTTTGCCTTTCTCAAACTACTCTTCAATGGGTAACTGCACAAATTAGCAAAATATTATGAAAGAGGGTAAGTAAAAGGTTAAAACAAAGGAATTTCAATTTATATCAGATGTCAAATGAATAATATTTTAACAAGGAATTTAACAGTATCCAACTTTAATGAAAAAATGGAGAGAATGAATACCACTGATTTTTTTTTTTTTGGAAAAAAACTATGGTGCTAAAAATAAATAAATAGAAAGGACGGACCAACCTGATACTATCAAATGTGCCACCTCGGAAGTTGATATGGAAGTTTTCAAGCCACCATGGAACTGGAATGTTTTCCAGCGTTAGATGATATAGGATTTGGGACTCTATATGATCTTGGAATATTTGGAGGTCAGCTGCTGATATCTTCAGCTCCTTGCAGTGACTTACTTGTAATTCTTCAAGGGAAGTGAGATATTGGAACACAGGAAAGAGCGACTTCAATTCATTACAATTACGAATTTTTAATGTTTTCAATCGAACAAGATCTTGAAGCCCAAGGGGGAGAAACTCCAGCCCCGGAATATTATTAATCTCGAAATGAGAGAGATTCTTAAGGGCTTCCCATTGCATACCCATTAAATCAACCTCCTTGCAATCTCCTATTGTTAATTTTTCGAGGCTGGTGAGACGTTGCAGGCACTCATCTAGCGTGTGATTTTCCAATCCCTCGATGTTGTGTACATGGAAAGATTTCAATTTGGAGAGAGGAAGAGAAAAGGTTGAACTTGATGGGGTCTTAGCATTCATGTTCATCTTCATACTCTGCTCTAACGGCCTTGAACTGGTATTCACCAACTTCAGCCAATCAACGAGTGAAGGATACAACGGCATTGAAGTCAAAGGGCAATTTTCAATTGTTAAAGAGGAAAGACAAGGAAATGCCATGGTTGATGTTCCCATAACTGTTGTGTCGTCCTCGTTGGAATCATCAATCGACCTTTTCCTCCACCAACTCTTCATATTTGGGCAATTCTTGAGGCAAAGATACTTAAGCGATGGGAAGAATGATTCTGGTTCTCCTTGAATTCCTTTTGGGCTATTATCATCCATGTACTCCAGCTCAGTTAAATCAGAAATCACCAGCTCTTCAAGACAAGGAAATTGAGCAAAGAACGGGAGATGTTTGAAATTACCCTGTATTTTAATATTGACGAGCTTTGTGAACAAAGAAAGCCAACTTGGAAACTTGGCATCACCCCTCCATCTTCGAATGCAGAGCTCCTTGAGATTAGGATGGGGTTGGAGGTCTTCAAGTGACTTGTCATCATCATCATCAAAATAATAGCCCCATTCTAAAACCAACGATCTCAAGTGTTGCTTCTCTTTCAAATTAGCAGCCTTAAACTTCTCTTTTGCATTTTTAACGAATCCCAAATTTCTTATTTCTAGCTCTCCCCTTAAACTGTTAAGCGCACTCAATTCACTTAGATCTGCACCGCCATGGGAATCATTTTTATCCACTACAAACATGCTTAACGTCTCAAGGGAAGTCAACTTCCCTATTCCACGTGGCATATGAGTTAAGCCATAACAACCTTCACACTCAATATGGGTAAGATTCACCAATTTTTCAATCTTCTTGGGCAATTCTTCAAGCTCCCAACACCGATCAAGTTTCAACACTTGCAAATTTTGCATCTTGCAAATACTATTTGGGAGAATCTTAAGATCGTAATTGTTAGAAAGATCAAAGTACCTCAAATGTTTCAACTTATAAATGGAGCGTGGAATCGTCTTAAAATATATATCATCCAATTCCAATACACGCAAGCATCTAAAATTCGCAATTATCGACTCCAAAGTTTCATCGCTCAATTCTTGAGTTCTCTCGTTTGAAAAACGTAACAAGGTTCGCAACTTCTTTCCCTTAAACAAACATAGTAATGAAGGACGAATTGATATGTGGCGACATTTTTCAGCAATCCCACCTGGACTTAAATCTGAATCTACAATACTACTCTCTATCCCCGCTACATATGTAGCTAGATCATGCATTAAATCATGCATTTTACATGTTGTAAACCAGGTTTCATCAACTTCTACCTCTTGAAAGAAACTTCTTTTAACTAAATCTTTAAAATATCCAAATCCGATCTCCTCAAGAGATTGACTAGGATTCAATTGCTTTACGAAACCTTGTGCAATCCAAAATTGAACAAGTGTTCGTACATCAATTTTATGATCTTTTGGATATAGTCGACAATAAGCAAAACATTGCTTCAAATGGGATGAGAGATGATCATAACTCAACTTAAATATAGGTAAAATCCCATCTTCGTTCTCAGATATTCTAACAAGTTCGTTATCTTTAAAAGAAAGCCACTCATTTTTAGTTTGTTTGAAAGATAGCGTACCAGCTATCATCCTTATCATTAAGGGAACTCCCCAACAGCTTTTCAAAATCAGCTTTCCTATTTCCACAAAGTCTGAATCTGTTGAGTCTGCATATCTTTGTTCAAATGCTATCTCTTTGAACAAAGACCAAGCATCATTATTAGACAAGCCTTCCAGAACATAAGGCTGACATGTACTAGTGACGTTTGCTACTATTTGAGATCGAGTAGTTACTATTATCCTACTTCCATTAGCCCCAACTAACAATAACTCTTCTAACCTAACCCATTGTTCTCTATTCTCATTCCAAATGTCATCCAAAACAAGCAAATATTTCTTCCCACGAATTACATCTCGAAATTGTCTTTGCAATTGGTCCATTTCGAGATTTTGATCTGGTGCTAGGCCAGTTGCAGATTTGATAATGGTTTCTACAATTATTTTGACATCAAAAACATCTGAAACACACACCCACATCCTCAATTCAAAATAATCATAGACCATTTTATCATTATAAACACATTGTGCCAATGCAGTCTTCCCTATCCCTCCAAACCCCACAATTGGAATGATGAAAACATTCTCTTCACTTTCAAACTCTAACACGAGTTTTAGAAGATCCGCTTTATCATCATCCCTCCCTATTATTTCATCTTTAAAAGAGCGCGTTTGCAGCCTCTTTTCAGTCATGAAAGAGGTTTCCATGGGACTGTCACGCTCTACTAAGTTGAACATTTTGGCTTCACTTTCAATTGAAGTTAGCCTTTCCTTAATGGCCTTAATTTTCCGACCCATTTTGAGACTATAAGCAATCTGGTTTGAGCATGAGAAGAAAAGCCGTACCTCTTTCGTCAGCTTGTTCCCACCCATTAGATCTTTCCGCAAAGCTTCGGTAGAGAAATCATCGAGTAAGTCGTCAGCATCATAAAGTACATCTTTCAGCTCTTGAAGCCACACTATGACGCGATTGTCGGTCACCGATTTCTCTTCTGCGTCAAGAAGCACAGCTTTGATTGTACGGACAGTGCGTTTGAGGTCGTCGATATCATGCTTGAGATTCCACCACAGTCCAACTTGAGAGAGCGCACGAGAGCTCAACTTAGTAATGAGATCTGTGGCGATGTCGAAAGCAATTGCTTCGGCCATTGTTGGTTCAAACTGAAATCAAAGCAAAAAGTGTTTGATTGCTGCAAGAGAAGAAAATGAAAATGATTGGAACAAGATGAAACAATATTAATAATTGAAAAATTAAAATTTTATTAATAGAAATCAATAATGATAAAACATTGTTAAAAAACATTAATCATAAAAATATAATTCTTGATAAAAGTAATATTAATTTGTCGGACATGGCCACATGGAGTCACCACATGGCGGATAAAGGATCACAAATTTCTGAAAAGGCTCATCGTTTTTGCTAAAATTAGATAGAGAGAAGAGCTATGTAATATTCAAGTGTTTAAACACGAACCCATGCATCGAGCTTCGGTAATTTATATATTTTTACTAACCATATAGGTGAAATGTAGTATTTATTTTTTATTAATTGTAAAAGAAGAATAAAATCTTAATAATAATATGATTTATATAATTCAAATTTAAATTATATTTAAAATAAAAAATATTTTTGATTATCAAATCAACCTATAAAATTTTGAAATGTAGCGTTTTATTTATTATTATCAAATTATTACCATATATTTGTTTACTGTAAGTGGGGTTCATGATTTCATTTAGATATTACTGTCAACACTACATATTATTATCACTTTTTTTATTAGTTAAACTTTATTATTGTTAATACTAATGGTGCTTATGAGTTTTTTTAAATAAAGCCTTAAAAATAAATAAATAAAAAGATGAAAAGGATAAACCAACCTAATCAAACAGATTGTTGCTAATTTATTTTTGTTAACTAAATATTTCTTTTTTAAGTATATAGTCTTTTAAATATACATATATTTATTAAGAAACGGTCGAGGTTTTTAATTTGTTTATTATTAAGGATAAATATTAAATTTATATTTGAACTACGTTTCAATTGTAATTTGATATATGAATTTTGATTTAGTGAAATTATATAAATGAAACTTGATTTGTTGTTCATATATATATGAAACTTTAATTTTGATTTGATTATACATATTTAAATAAATGAATACATATATTATTTTCACTGGAATAATATAATTGTCTGTGTATCTAAAATATCAAAATAAAATGATGTTAATTCGATAATATTATTAGTGATTTATAAAAATTGAATTAAATTAAAATTTCATTTACAAAATCGCACAAAACCGAAATTCATGTGTAATATTATACATTAGATCAATTTTCATGTAATCTCGTACTATCATAGGTGATACTTGGATTTAAAGGAGCTCATATATTTATAGTGAGGAACTATTATTGAAAGTTGATTTTCATTTACAATAGGTAAAGAGAGTTGGTAGAGAGCGTACTTAATTGTACAACGATGAAGTTGCACCAAGTTAGGCTTGTCAATCCAATATAAATTCTAAAAAATAATTAGAATTATATTTAAATATTTAATTTTTTTTAATTGGATTCAATTTAAATTCTAAAAAATAAATATAAAAAGATAAAAATAAATTAAATACAAGTTTAATTATAAATAATATTCTAAAAATTAATCTTAATAAAAATAAATTTTCAAATAAAATAAAATAAAATTAAGTCTTTTGTCCTATAAAAACTCTTTTCAAGTCTTTCACCTTTTCTCAACTTCCCTTTTTCTTTCAAAATCATGTTTTTTACCCCAATTTATCCTTTGTCACCAATTTAGTCCCTACAAAATAAAAAGATTACAAATAATCCAAATTAATAGAATCATACTCACAAAATATATATAATTAATATAAAAAAGTATGTCATATTTAAGCATTATCAGCTTGAATAATTTATTTGTATTGTAAAATTTATAGTGGATTTATCTTTTTGGGTAAGGCTCGACAGAT
The DNA here is from genome assembly GCA_005610355.1 of Gossypioides kirkii. Classification (NCBI taxonomy): domain Eukaryota; kingdom Viridiplantae; phylum Streptophyta; class Magnoliopsida; order Malvales; family Malvaceae; genus Gossypioides; species Gossypioides kirkii. Next base: position 54,443,527 of record CP032253.1, on the reverse strand, counting down.
GTAGGTCAAGTTTCAAACTATGTAATCATTTTGGTTGTACTTTTTATTTCTTAAAATCAAATTAACATTTCATTTAAGAAATTGCTTAAAAATTAAAGCTTAAGTATAACATTACACATTAGACTAAAATTCATGTATAGTTTTGATTTAATTCCAATTTTATTTCTTTTCGTTCTTTTAATTATATATATTTATTATATAACATAATTTTAATGATAAGATATTTCTTCAATAAAAAGAAGCACAGCTTTGACTGTAGAGAGGGTGCGTTTAAAGTCGTCGAGGTCATCTTTGAAATTCCACCATAATTCCAATCTGAGAGGGAGCTCGAGAGATCAACTGCTTCAGCCATATCGAAAGCAATTGCTTCAGCCATTGATGGTCCGCAAAAAGTGTTAGATTATTGCAGGAGGAAGAGTGAAATGATTCGAACATGATGAATACATACATACATACATACATACATTACCCGTCCCACTAAGTAATAATTAAATAAAAAGTTACTAATTTTATATTAAAAACTTAGTTGACCGCCCGACCGTCTTTCTTTATACATTTTCTGTATTTTTTTTGTACGATTTTCGTTTGTTTTTCAATTTTTTATTCTCAAATATTTTTTTAAGTATTAAAAAATTAAATTAAAAGATTATGAACATAAAATTCATTATTTTAAATCTATTAATCCTCCAAAAATATATTAAGAATGAAACTAAAACATGTCACTTTTACCACTTATCAAATATCCCTACACTTAAACATTTAATTGTCCTCAAGCAAAATTTTCAACCCACATTCAAGTTAACTTTCTTAATTTGTCATTTTCATCAATAATGTTTTAGGATAACTGCAAACAATCATGTATTGGAAATTCATCTAAGAGAACACTAAAAATTCAAACAATCTAAGCTACAAAATTTTTAGCACAAAAATATAGGTGTTTCCCCTTATCTAAATAATTACCTTAAATTCAAAATCAACAAGAATAGACATCCTCGCTAAAGATTCAGTCAAAATACTCAAAGTGTTTAAGGTTAATTAAATAAGCACTCAATAGTCAAACACGAAATATTATTACCATAGGCTTGCTTGAAAATCAAATCTCCACCACTGTAAAATGACATGACACACCAATCAAGAGGTCTTTATAAGGTTGTAATGGAGCTAAGGTTATGGGTATGGAAAAGGCTAGAAGAATTGGTTAAAATCGAGATCGAGTTGATAAGTTACCAAATTAGAAAAAAAAATCAGTTGCTGAATTGAAAGAGTATGTATCAACATGAATAATAAAGAACAAACATGAGCTTTTCAACAGTATATGGAACTAATGATCCTAGCTCAGACATATTTTTGTTTTTTTTTTCTTCTTTTTTCTCAATTTTCTTTTTTTTTTCAAAATTTTTTCTTTTTCTAAATAATAAAATTCAGAAATTCAAATAGTGGAACATAGTTAGACAACTTAACCAAATAAAATCTCGACAAAAAGAGAGTCAATAAAGGGTTAAATATACCACAAATATATGGATCATGCGGTTATATTATGGATTAATGAATAGAACGGTGTTAGGCTCAATGGGGTTCATTAAGGATTAATTTATTAAGTAAGCTTTTTAAAGGTAAAAGGGATAAATCATAAGTGTCTCTATCATCTCAGCATTATCAAATCAATAATATGATCTCAACATGTATAATCAAGTTCTAGAATAACAAATCAAGTTAACATACACATAACTAAAAATAGCATGAGCACGAAATAAAATATACGCTCTATAGGCTCAAAAGCTCACAAATATTATGGTTTTGATGTCAGACTTGCAATTTTAAAATTTGAAGATAATATTTCAATTCAGGGAGACAACTTAAAATATTTAATTCTGAAGACAACTCATCATGCTTAACTCTCTCATATCTTAAATATTAAATCATCCAATTCATAAAAGATTCACAAATCAATCTCAAAACAAAATCAATAAAAATTTCAAATAGCAAAAATTCACTCTAATGGGATATGAGAAAATTACTTTAACACAATAAATAATTCAGGAATTTTATCACAATTATACACAATCAAACTCTCTACACTTAAGATGTACATTGTCCTCAATGTACAAACAGATATAAGTAGAATAAGTACATTATCATAAAGAGGAAAGGAACTGAAACTTCCCTAAATTAGAATGATTTCATCGAAATTGAAAAAAATGAGAATGCAACGAGTCTAAAGAAAGTACAATTTTTCGAGCAAACTAATAAGAAAATAAACAAAGCTAAGTAAGAGAGAGATAACAACTAAAAAAACCAATCATAGGAATAAAAATAATGCAAATTAAAATAAAAATAAAACTAAAAATGAAAATGAAAATAAATATACTATTTTTTTTTGAATTTTTGAATTTTTTTTTCAAGTTCTTTTGATTTTTTTTTAAAAACATGAAAGTAAAATAAATAAATAAAAATAAAAACACTCGGGTTGCCTCCCGAGAAGTGCTTGTTTAAAGTCTAAGCTCGACTTTCTTGTTTAAGCTCGTAGTTATGGTGGATCATAAAATCGAAGTTCTTCTCTCTTGTTATCAATATTACTAACACAATAAAATTTGAGACGATGATTGTTTACCTTGAATGTGTCTTAATCAGGATGTGTTACCTCAATTGTACCATAAGGGAAAATGGTTTTTACCACAAAAGGATCAGACCCTCTTGACTTGAATTCTGAAAGAAAAATTCATGGATCTGATTTGTCTAGTAACACTTTGTTTCCCACTTTAAATATGTTCATCCTCTTCACATGCACTTCATGGTTTCGCATTGGTTCTTCCTTGGGTTTCTTGATTTTTCGTCAAACTTCATTTGCCATTCATCTAATTCCTTGAGTTGCAACATTTGATCTTCATTTACCACTCAAGTTCTATCACTTTGAATCAAAATTGGCTCCATCATGCTTTCATTAGTGATTTCCTGAAAAAAGTGTTGAGTTACATGGTTATTAACATTAACAGAACAATTATCATCATTATACTCATTCAGAACTCTAACAAAATCATGTGCTTTAAGAGTAATCTTTTCATCACCTACACGAAGCACAAGTTCACCAGTACCCACATCAATGATAGCTCTAATAGTGGCTAAAAAGGGTCGACCTAAGATCATAGGTATATCATTATCCTCGTCCATATCTAACATAACAAAATCAACATGGAATATAAATTTATCTACTTTTACTAATACATCCTCAATAATACCCTTAGGATATTTAATTGATCTGTTAGCTAATTGAATACTCATCCTAGTGGGTTTAGGTTCCACAAGACCAAGTTGTTTGAACAGTTTATAAGGCATAACATTTACACTAGCACCCAAATCAGCTAAAGCTTTATCAAATGTAAACTACCAATGAGATAAGAAATAGTAAAACTCCTTGGATCTTTAAGTTTGTTGGGTAATTTGTTTTGGAGAATGGCTGAGAAAATTGCATTAAGCTCTACTGTCGACAAGACATCTAACTTCCTCTTATTGGTTAACAGTTCCTTTAAAAATTTTACATACTTCGACATCTGCGAAAGAGCTTCAACAAAAGGTAAGTTAATATGCAATTTTTTAAGAGCTCAAGAAATTTACCATATTTTTCTTTTTTGTGGTCTCTATTCAATGTTTCTGGATATAAAATTCGAGATTTGTATTCTCTAAGTATCGGCTTATGCTCCTTCTTGCTTTCTTCAACCTCATTATTTTTCACAACAGCTTCTAGCTTCGGCTTCTGTTCAGGCTCAACTAACCCTTCCACACTTTGAATAGTGATTGCATGGATCTGCTCTTTTAGGTTAATTTCAATGTTACTAGATAAGCTACCTTGTGGTTTTTCCGAAACTAGTTTAGCAAGCTGTCCGATTTGATTTTCAAGACCATGAATTGACGCTTGCTGATTTTTTAAAGCTGTCTCATTGCTTTGAAATCTCGCTTCGGAAGTAGAAATAAATTTAGCAAGCATATCTTCAAGGTTTGATTTTTTTTCTTGTTGATGAGGCTATTGAAAACCCGGAGAAATTTGTGATCTTTGGTTTCCTTGACCACCCCATGAAAAATTTGGGTGATTTCTTCAACCTACATTATAAGTATTACTATATGGATTATTTTGAGGTCTAGAATTATTACCCAAAAAGTCTGCTTGCTCATGGAAATATTCTGAACTCATCATCCTCGCTCCATTTTCATTGCATTGCATCATTGAATGTACCTGTTGAGAAAAATTCAAACCATCAATTTTTTTTATTAAGAGTTTCAACTTAATGAGCCAACATAGAAACGATATCAACGTCATAAATCCTTGTTGCCTTCACAGGTTTTACTCTTGTAACTTATTATTGATAATTATTTAGTGCCTCCTCCTCAATAAATTCTTAGGCTTCTTCCAGTGTCTTGTTATTCAAAATTCCCCCAGCTGTTGAATCGACCATCTGTCTAGTTGAGGGATTCAAACCACTGTAGAAAGTTTGAACTTGGAGCCACAAAGGTAACCCATGATGAGGAGAACTTCTCAATAAATCCTTGAACCTCTCCCATGTTTCATAAAGTGTCTTGATATCAAACTGAGCAAAAGAAGAGATGTCATTCCTCAACTTAGCTGTCTTAGCCGGTGGAAAATATTTTAACAAGAACTTCTCAATCATTTGATCCCAAGTAGTGATAGAACCTCGTGGTAAAACATTTAACCACAATTTTGCCTTGCTCCTCAATGAAAACGGAAACAATCGTAAGCATATGGCGTCATCAGTAACACTATTAATTTTGAAAGTGTTGCAAATCTCAAGAAAATTAGCCAAATGAGCATTCGGATCTTCATCTTGCAAACCATCAAACTGAGCATATTGTTGTACCATCTGAATTATACTAGATTTGATTTCAAAATTATTTACATTAACATTCGGCCTGACAATACTCGTTTCAGCCCCAATCAGAGTAGGCTTAGCATAATCATGCTAAGTTCGACGAACAAGAGGATCAGGAAGAGTAGCAGGGAGAGTAGGAGGAACCTGATTATTTCGATTGTCACCCATCTCCACATTAATATCCTTTTCCTTTTTACCGTCTACTAACGTTTTCTGATTTTGCCTAGCTTCTCTAACCTCTTTACGATTTTTGCAAGCAGTCTTTTCAATTTCAGAATCGTGAAGAAGTGGTCTCGATGGATTTCCTCTAGTCATAAACCAAAAGAACCTACCAGATGCAAAAGGGAAAAAAATTAAAATAGAAAAATTAAATTAAAAATGAAAATAATAAAACAAATAATAATAATAATAAATGGCTAAAGTAATAGAAATAAAGTTTTCCTAATATTTCAGTCTCCAGTAACGGCGTCAAAAACTTGATGCAATCGAAACTAATTAAAAATATGACTAAGACAAGTGCACTTATCAATTAATAGTATAGTTATGGTGAGCACACATGTCGTTTCTATGAAAACCAAAAGTACTAGTAATAATTATCTTTTTATTATCTAATCGATCAAATAAAATGATTGTTTTAATCTAATTTAATTAAATTAATAAAATAAAAGTGTAACAAAAATTAAAAAAAAATAACAAGTGTTTTAATGGAACAAGATGAAACACAGATGTGGATCATAAATGCAAAGACAAGTACTTTTATAGATGTTACCATCCACCCACCAAGGAGTATAATGAAATAAAAAGTTAATGTTGATTGGTGGGAAATGGTCCCACCATGTCTCAATGGAGAGAAACTTGGGATGATGATAATTGAATTACATTCAATAATTCACACTTGGGCGCCCTGCACAATTACATCAACTTGGGCAAAATTTGTCAATGCGGATCCGTACAAATAATTGAAATATGTCGGGGAAAAGAGCTTCAAAAGCTGGACACACAGTAAAATTAAAGAAAAAGCTAGAAAAGTAAAAAAAGAAGAAGCCAAGCCCCATGGAAATGGAACCCAAGGTGTCTAGATATTATGGCTTAATCTCTTTTGTTAACAAATATATGTGTTTAGAGATTATGAATCCAAGGACCCAATCTCTAATTTTCTTTCATCTTGTTTTTTTTTCTTTATAAAGCATAAAGCAATATCTTACTTTGCAACAAACTAACACTCTCTTAATGTAAACAACACTTTTCAACAGAAAAAGAATGTCACCCCCCCCCCCCCTCCACTTTGTAAAATGGAGTAGTCAAACAAAAGAAAATAACAAATTCGTTAGGGTTAAATCTTGTAATTGCTCTCTTGAATTTTTTTTATTTGTTTAAATTAATTTTTGAATTTAATAATTATTTTCACATTAAGACTTGGATTAGATAATTATTCTTATTTTGAAGTTTAAACTTTTCTTTTGCTTAAATTAATCTCTAAACTTAATAATTATTCTCATATTAGGACCTAATTAGGCAACTGTTCTTATGGCTTAGACATTTCTTTTATCCAAGTTAATTTCTAAACTTGATAATTATTCTCGTATTAAAATCTGAATTTTTAAAAAAAATATATCAGAGACCAACTTGAAAAAAAAAGGTTACAATGTGTAAACAATTGCAAATTGAGGGGCTAACTTGAAACAAACAAAAAAAAAACAATTGTCAATTTTAAGCCCAAACAGTGTATAACATAAAAAAAATGCATACTTAAAATAAGTTAGCATTTAATGTATTATGAATGAAATTTTTTAATTTCACAAGTAGATTTTAAATTCTATCACACCTTAAACCCAATGATAATTTCAGTGGTTAAGAGAATGTTGTTCATCCTAAGAAACTTGAGTTCAAGCATCTGTGTGTATAAGGTGTGTATACCTTATCAAAAGATTAAGAAAATATGAACATATACTACCATATAATCACATTAGTATGCTCAAAAAAAAATTTCTATCACACCTTTCATTAAAATATATTATTATTTTACTTCACCTTAAAGAGATATGTGTCACCCATTTAACTCTGGTTGTTTAGTTTTTAAACTTCTGTATGAAATCATTTTCATTTAAAATAGAATAATAAATAAAATAAAAACATAGAAAATGAGTACTTGCAAATCATAACCTAAATTTTAAATTGGATTTCAAATTTTAAAACATTCTAATTGAATTCTAGATTTCATAAGCATACCGATTTGATTTTTTTAGGGATAAATCTCAAAATTATAATGAATTTTGATTTATTGTGCAATTTGATACATGAATTTTGATTTGACGCAATTATGTACTTTGAAATTTTAATTTTGATTCAATCATACACATTTAAAGAAATAAATACATCAATTTATTTTTGTAGTAGATAAATATAATTATTTTTTTATGCAATATATAAACATAAACTATTGTTATATCAATAGTTGTGTTAATAATTTGTAAGAATTGGATCAAATCGAAATTTCATGTATAAAATTACAGAAAATTAAAATTCATAAATAAAATTACACATGAGGCCAAAGTTCATGTATAGTTTTGAGATTTATCTCATTTTTCTATTAATTTAACCATTAGCTTGAGCATTAAATGTTCACTCAAATACAAAAGGGAACATACTTAAAACACATGTGTACATATTATATAGACAACTTGAATCTAACGTGTTAAAAAAAGAAGAAGAAGTAATCCTCTTAAATTTTATAGTCTTGTCATATTTTTAATATGTTAGAATCAACTTATTAATGTGATGAGTGCGTAAGTACTTACGTTTTAATCCATGTTTGATCTGAATTAAAATTTAAAGTCTTTAAAGGTTTAATTAAAATATATAAATTAATTTAAAATTTAAATAATAAATTGATAATATTTAATGCAAAAAACTTTATATAAGAATATTAGTAATACTATATATTTAAAAGAATTATAACATTTATTAGTTGTGTGATATTCATGTTTGCACGATTAAATAATACATACAAACCACGATTTATTTCCATATGTTAATTATGAGAAACTACATAAAAGAAAGAAAAACTTAAAAAACTTAGGCAAGCACAACTCAACCATCAACACATGGATGAAATTGTAAAATGCACATAATTTGAAATTATCGTGTTTAAAAATATATTTTTTATAATTTTATTATTTTTGTCATATTTTTAATTCATTAGATTCAAATTATCATTGTAATAAATACACATTTGATTACAATTTTAAACCCTATGTTTTAAATATAATTCTCATCATATTTAAATTGTTATTTAAAGCTTACATTGGAAATCAGATAAACTAAATGATCTTATTGATATAATATTAATTAAAATATTTAAAATTTATAAATCTGTTTAAAATTTAAATACATCTTATTGATATAATTTTAATTAAAATATTTTAAAATTTAAATAGTATTCATGTTTGCATGATTGATTTTTTTCATTGTTGTCTAAATAGATTAAATTGATTGATCATATTGGTTGAATTGACAATTAGTTGGGGTATCAATCTGGAAAATAGTTTCAACCCAATTGAATCACAAATCGATATGAATCGAATCGGGAAAAAACTAGTTGAATTATTTTTTTAATTTTTAAACTATTTATTTAAATGAGCTGGTTGGATCAACGAATTGATGGCCTCACCAATTCAACTACTGATTTGGTTCTAAAAATATTGATTTCTTAGGTATTTTACATGCAAGATAGTTAAACCTAGAGGTGCCTATGGGTCGAGTTCGGGCAATTTTAAGCATGATATTAACATATGTTATGATTGTCCAAGTCAGGCCCAGTCCGAAATATGGAATTAAAATTTTACTTAAATCCGTTCATATTTGAAAAAGATTAACTTAAACACATTTTAAACCCTTCCATCTTATTTAAAAAAAATTATTTATATTATTTTAATATTTAATAAATTTATTTTTTAATATATTCTAAATTATATAATATATAAAAATAATATAATATAAAGTATTATAATTCAATGACTAATCTAATTTTAAAATCCATGTAAATCGTAGTGAATAAATAACCTTGCTTTATGATTTTCTTAAAAGCCTTCAAAAAAGTAAAAGGAAGCAATTACCACTGTTTGTCACTTTCTTTAGTGATTAATGATGCATATATAATGGAAGAAAGAGAGATATAATAAATAATAAGACTTAATTTTAAATAACTATTATTTTGCTTTATCATTTGGAAGTGATATATATGGAGATATTATTTATATTTGCAATAATCTTTCATCAAATTCGGCTCAACCCAAAATATAATTATTGTAACATCGATAAAATAATATTATGAAATAACTCAGTTATTAATAATATAAATTTGACATAATGATTTATTTAACCCTTAAATTTTATAAAAAAATTATTTTAATTTTTCATTTATTATTTTATTTTTTTAACTCTTGAACTTGTATTATTTATCAAATCACCTTAAGATGGATAAAAAGTAACATTCGTTAATTTTACTAATGTGGCATACACATGGATTGATCCACATGATAATTCATGTGTATGCGCAATTAATTAATTATTTTTATTTAAAATATTTAAAAACATTTTTTTAATTTTAAAATTTAAAAAATATAATTAATTATTGATGTATCATCCACGTCACAATCCATAATCCTCCTATCACTTCCTAATGAGCTTAGGTACTATCGTCAGGAGGGATAGCCTTTGAAAACTTTGCCCACCAGATTTGATCCAAGGAACCTAATTGAACTTGATATGAGTTTTAACCATGTTAAACAACTTCGAGAGAGAATACGGATACACTTTTCAATTAATTTATGAATTAATTGATTTAATCTTTTATTTTGAACTGATATCTAAATTAATTTTGAATCCAATCAATCTAATAAACTAATCTACTTTAATTTTAAAAATAATATCTACATATCCATTTTACCTTCCATCTTTGCTTCAATCTTAGTTGAAGGACGGACGGTCTTTCTTTATAAAATTTTCTGCACTTTTCAATGTATTTCTCTTGAATAGCACCACATGATGCTATGAATAAAGAAGAATAAGTAGGGCAGAATTTTCAATTGAATTTATTATATTATATTTTTTAAAGGGTAAAAGTGGGATTGAAAATTTAATCACAAGTTTTTATCTCTTATTATTATTTTCTTTTTTTGAGCAATACTATCCTCTTATTATTAATTATTGATAAGTGAGCGTGCTAATATTTGTTATTAATGGTAGTAGCTTTTTAATTAGCTTTTTAATTATTTTAATATTCATTTATTTGTTTACTGTAAGTGGGGTGATGATTTTTATTTGTTTATTTTTGGAAATTTTGCCCCATTCTTTTATTTATACTTGTTCATGCGCTGTCATATTGCCATATTTTTTAAAAAAATTATACTTTTATTTCATATATTTTCATTAGTAGCTAAATAAATAATCTGATAGACAGCTGTGAGATCTAAACTTATACTCAAAAAATCTTATTCTGGTATTTGTTATTTATCCGATTCAGGAGATAGACATCGTCATCTTACAAAATTATATTTACACCAGATTAAAAAGAATTTGTTGATTCGGTGTTGATAAACGTACAGATGGAAGTACCAAATTAATCATTTGTCACATTTGATCTACCAAAAAACACATTGGCGTGTCCAAGTAAGAAGTTAGTTGGATTCTATCTAGGGAAATAGAAATCGGATCTAATCGACTCACGCGATTGAGGTTGTTGGTTCTAGTTGGACCCTTTTAGTTCGCAAGGTTACTGGAGAGCTAAATCGTGGATGCGAGTTTCGTTGTTGTTCATTCGGTAAGGATTAATTGTTAGGCATTCTCGCAATTAATTTACACACAGGAGAGTTGGAGGTCTGAGGCATCCTCGATCACTATAATTGGCTTACTGATTGAAGAAGAAGACTTATTATCGAAGATTGATTCGAAACCAAAACAAAATTGAGCTTGAAGCTAGAATTTCATCATATTGATTTATTTAATTTAATTTTGTTTATGATTCCAATTATCTCTATTATTTTGCTTTTATTAGATTTAAATTTTCCTTTTTATTTTTGCACAAACTGTTGCACGTCATGGCATGAAAGTTGTCTAGACACACAACCTAGTTGAACCGAACAACAAGTTTAGATATCTCAATTTTTGTGGATCCATTTTACTCCCTATAGTACTATTTATATATTGTTTAGGAGTAGGAATATCAATTTTAGTGGATGTCATGTCCCAAAAATCGGGTTAGAAAAAATTGGGTTCGTGAAATCAAGAGTGATCATGCCTTAATTTTTTTTAATTAAGATTGTCAAAAATTGGTATTTTTATTTACAAAATCGTATAAAATCGAAGTTCATTTACAAAATCAAATTAAATTAAAATTTTATTTATAAAATTACATAAAATTGAAATTCATGTGTAATATTACACATTAACTAAAAGTTCATACAATCTCTTACTACCATAGGTGATACTTGGATTTAAAGGAGCTCATATGCTACAGTGAGGAACTATTATTGAGTGTGATTTTCACTTACAATAAATAAAGAGAGTTGAGAGAGACCTTACTTAATTGTACAATATTGAGGTCGCACTAAATTAAGCTTGAATAATTTATAGTGGATTCATCTATTTAGGTAAGACATGACAGATGTAATCATTTTAGTTATATTTTTTATTTTACTTGTTGTATAGTATATACCGACTCAAAAATTAACGCATTTGTGGCTTTTAGTATTTTACACAATATTCCAACACAAGGAATAATACTGACGCCATTACTTCAGCAAGTTCTAAAAGATTAGGGAGGGAGAAGAAAAGAGATTGACAAATATTACTTCCAAGTCTTTTTTTTTTTCTTTACCTCTTTTTTCAGAAAATTATCAAAATTATTCATGAAGATTAGTGCAACGTATGATTTGATATATGAACTTTTATTTAATATAATTATATAAATAAAATTTTAATTATGGTTCAAATGTATACATGAAATTTTGATGTTGATTATAAATATATGCAAAAAGTGCTTGATTATTGCAGGAGGAAGAGTGAAATGATTCGAACAAGATGAATACATACATACATCCATTACCCGTAGAGTCAATATAGTGTTTTAAAGATGTCACCACCCACCCACCCACTAAGTACTGATTAAATAAAATGTTACTAATTTTGTATAAAGCGTTAGTTGACGGACGGACGGTCTTTCTTTATAAATTTTCTGCACTTCTCAATGTATTTTTATTTCTTTATTATTGGAAATTTTGCCCCATTCTTTTATTTATACTTTTTGTTTACACGTTGATGGCTGCTTTTGGGTTTTTCCTAATTTATTAACCTTTGGGTTAGTTTTTTTTTTGGTGAATTTGGGTTAGTTGTCAATACAAGTGTCTTGATGACGAAATGGATAAGAAAGAAAAAAGTTGTGCAGAATTTTCAACTTCGGATGGCCCTAGAATTTTAAGTCGCAATGACTAAAGAAAGAAAAAGTTGTGCACAACTTTCAATTTTGGATAACTATGGAATTATACTGCTTGCCCCTCCTTTTTTTTCTTTTAAAATATATATTTTTTTCAATCTTGTTTCATGCTTAATTTTTTATTTGATATTTTTAGATTATTGATTCATATTTAATGTGTTTAAATCAGAGAAATAATAAATTTTATTTAAGAGCAGATTTTACGTAATCGAGTGCAGTTACATGCAATCCTAAAAATAAGACGACATAAATCTCTTGGATTAGAATCAAATTTTAATAGGAGAATCATAGATCGAGTTAATATGATAATAGAGATTTTAATTAGAAAGAAATTTTAATTAATAAACTTAAAATCAATTACTTTTACTCTTGTAAGAGATATTAGTATAATTTAAGGTTTTTTATGAATCAAGATACTAAGTAAATAAATTACGCAAGTTTAATTAATAAACCTAAAATCAATTGCTCTTACTTTTGTAAGAAATATTAACATAATTTAGGGATTTTTATGGATCAAAATACTAAGTAAATAAATTATTCAATTTAGATTGATAATGACAGATGCAGTCAGGTGAATTCTTTCCTGGGTATTATTTCACTTTTTTATTGTTAATCGTTTATTTTTCCAAATTGTTGTTTGTCGTGTTCGTAACTAATTAATTTAGTTAATTTTAGTTTTTAATTAATCACTCGAATTTATCAATTAAACAATAGAAATATGGTAATTATCAATACTTTAGTCTTCGTAGAAAAAATATCTTTACTTACTGTAACTATACTATTGATAAGTAAATTTACTTTAATTAAATTTTTAATTAATTTACGACGTATCACTTTCAAATAGTTGATTAAGAGAGGTCAGGTCATTAAAGTAAGAGTTTTTTATGGTGAAATGTGGGTATGAGGAAACTCTGAAGAAATTACATAGCAAAGACTGGGAAGAATTGGGGAGAAAGAAAGGAAGAAAATGGGGTCTAGAGCTCTTTATGGTCAAGTCAAAGCCCAATGATTTTCTATTTTCTTGACACAGTGTTCGGTAGCTGAGAAAATTGTTGCATACTGAATTAATAGGAATTTTTTTTAGCATTATCTTTTAAAAGTATTTTTAAAAATAAAAAGTGTGGTAGAAAATTACTTTTGAGAAGTAATTTTGAAAAGTTTAGTTAAAAAAGTACTTTTGAGAAATGAAATGTTTATTTTAGACATGATATTATAAAATAATAAATATACATTTAAATAATATTAAAATTAGTTAATATTATGATATTTTAGCAAGAATATAAAAATAATTTATTATAACTTATTGTTAATATTTTAATATATGAAATATTAATTTTAAATATTTCTAAGTAATTAATATTAATTATTTAAAAATTTAATTAAATTATATAAACCATATTTTAAATATTTAAATATAATCATTAAATATTTATATTTAAATATTAACACAGTTGTGTTATTTTATAAAATGTTTTTTAATTTTTAATTAATGATTTTTATAAAGACATCATTCCTCATAACTAAAATCATACCAAAGCTATTCCAATTTATACTATAATTTAAACATGGCATATATGTTTGGAATAGATTCAGTTTTAAGAGAGTTGAAAAAGCACTATCTCGTTGAAAGGTTTTAAACTTCATCCTTTCTCAACACATTTCTTTAAACAAAGACTCCGTTTTTCCGCTTTTCGGATGGTAAATATTTCTCTGAACATGGAGTGTGAATCAAACCCATGTTTGAATTGAAATTGAGATACTGATGCAAGTTCTTCTCTTCTGAATCAGATGGATTCGTATCTAAAAGAGGTTGACAATAAGTTCTTTTAAAATTGACTATTTGTCTCTCTGTTAGAGGTGTTCCAGCCAAGAGCTAACTATCGAGACTTTGGACTATCCGGACACATACTTCGTGAAATGGTTCACGCATGTTTGTTGCAGAGGGCAACAAGATCAAGTTGGTAAGGATTAAAATATCACTTCCTTTTCTATTTATTTCTATGATCGATGATCATAGAGGGGCCCCTTTACCATTCTGTATTAATAGGCTATTCTATTTGTACATATACGTAAGAGGGGTGCATTCAATCTTTGTTTGTCCATTAGTTTGGTTTCTTTTCATCGCGGGATAGAGCAGTTTGGTAGCTTGCAAGGCTCATAACCTTGAAGTCATGGGTTAAAATCCCGTTCCCGCAACATTACAATTACATTAATTTTACAAAAAAAATTGGACTTGACCCTTCTTTTTCTTCTTCTTCTTCCCCCTTTCATAAACCCTAAAATATGTTGATATGACTTGACTATTAAGTGTAATCGGCCAGCTGGATGTTAACCTACACTCCTCAGATGTCGTCAGTTTCACGTCACTGTTTCGTGACATCTGTGATAGAAAACGTCAAAAAGGACTGTGTTGTCACTTTTTCAAAGTTGAGGGACTAAAATGTTAACTCGGTGACTTTTGTTTCGAAAAATAAAAGTTGGATCATTGTTGGTGTAATTTACCCTAATTTAAATTAGACAAGACTTTAAATTTAGACAGTTTTAAATGTCTTTTATTTGGTAATTATTGTAATGCAGACTTTGGCAACCAATGCAAACATTTTGTGTGTAAATGCCACTTAAAGTCCCTGTACTTTTTCCCAGTGAACAAATTAGTCCCTCTCTAAAGAAAACAGATTAATGGAGACCATGTACTCTTCAAAGGTGAATAAATAAGGGCAATCAAGATCGGTGATAACAATTTCTACTAATACATGACACGTGTTTAGTTATGATTAGTTAAATTTGAAAACATTTTAAATAAATTAATATATAATATTAAAAATCTATAAAAAATTCCAAAATTCAATTATTGTAATATAAAACTTTCATATCTAATTTTTACGTTTATAGAATCTCGACCTCACTTTTTATGATCCATGTCATATTTTTCATTATTGTTAAGAATATTAAATTCTACCATTATTGAGTAAATAGAGTTTTAATAATAAATTGATGTATTTTGGAGCTAGAAGTGAAATAGAAATAAATGGTGAGATAAATTACTAACTTTAATAGTATAAGAGTTAAATTTGAAAGTTTGATAAATTGATGTAAAAATGAGAAAATAGAAAGTTAAATTTAGTAGAATAATATGGATGTGTTTTAATAAAATATATTGTGTATTTAATTCCGTAGCTAACGTCGATCCGGATTTCTCGAAAAGGAAAGGCAAGGATAAAATCGTATACGAGAAGCTCGGAAATTACGGTTGGTGTTTCTATAACTTTAACTAGTTTATTAAATTGTCAAATTATAATTAATTGCTCAAAGTAAAAATCGAAGTATAAAAATAAGGTTTGAGATTCTCTACTCAATTGGGTTGCTTTGAATAAATTGACGGTATGAGAATTTAAATTATATATTTTCCATGTATAAATGTATGATGTGAAATTGTGATATTGTTAATTTATGCTTATTATTAG
This sequence comes from Gossypioides kirkii, assembly GCA_005610355.1. Classification (NCBI taxonomy): domain Eukaryota; kingdom Viridiplantae; phylum Streptophyta; class Magnoliopsida; order Malvales; family Malvaceae; genus Gossypioides; species Gossypioides kirkii. The sequence continues at coordinate 54,427,691 of CP032253.1, read as the reverse complement.
ATTGCATTTTAAATACATTTTGTTGTGAATAAAATTAAATGTGAAAATGTGGTTTGATATTAAATGGAAATGATTACCCTATTAACTGTTCGGGCCGAGTCGAATATAGATGGCATAGGATAAGAAGAGTTCAGGGTTACTTCAACTACGAGTCGATGAGGCATTGGATGTCAATTTACTTCGGTTTAACTGATGAGACACTAGGTGTCAACTTTATTATAGCGCAGAGCGTATTTTACTACTTCAGATTTATTCGATGAGGCACAGGATGCCAAACCGGTGTGTTGGTTGGATCTGTATATCTGTCAGAGTTCGAGTCGTATTAATAGGAAACTATAAATGATGAATATTATGATTATATGGAATGAAAATGTTATGAATGTTGTATTGAAAAATCAAGGAAATGAGAAATGATTATGCATGAATATAATATGCATAATAGCCATGAGAAATTCATTGAGAAATCAAGAAATAGAATATAAGACCTATGCATTGGTATTATGTATAAAAAGAATAAAAGTGAAAATACGGAATATATTGTGTATTGAGACCAAAGGAAAAGTAATTGTATATGTAATTAAATAATATGCATGAATGGAATCTGTATTGAAAAATAAATATGATCAATGGTATTATGATCCTCATATAGTATGTGTGGTTAGTATATTGATTCATGAGTAAGATGGTAGATTTAACATGATTTTTATTAGCTTAAATTCTATATAATGTATATGTATTGTTTAATGATGGTTATAGAAATGGAAATATTATGAAATGCACATTAAGGATCAAAATGAGATGGGGACATGCATAAAGATCTCATTACATATGAATATATATATTTATATATATGTGTGTGTGTGTATGAATTGATGAAATGCATAATGTAACTAAAATCTTTATGTATATGATATCATTAAATTGATGTCGATGTAGCATGAACAATAATTGAATAAATTCCTTAAATGTATTTACGTTTATTTTTTTATATTTGAATATAGTAATACCATTGAGTTATACTCAGCGCATGTTTTGTATTACATGCACAGGTTAGGTGCATTTTATATATATGTGATTCAGCATCCAAAGACAAATCCCGTACTCAAATAATTGTGAGTTTGATTTAATTTGGGTCAGCATGTACCTATATAGGGTCGTGTTTTAAGGCGTTTTGTATTTTGTAAAAATTTAAGTGGAATGTATGTCTTTAGTATCTTTGAGAAATTACAAGTTGATGTTTGGATATGGCTTGTTAATCTGCAAATGGAATTGTCATGAAACTATAGACTTGTTTTGGTAGTTTTACCCTTGTATCGATAGAATTTTGATGATTGATTGTGATTTCGGTAAAACCCATGAAAGTATCAGTAGAAATGCAAGGGAAAAAGCATTTTAGCTACTGACTTATGATGAATCAGTAGCATGCAGAGTTGTTTTAGTAGAACCCAAGTGAGTACCGATAGAATTCTGCAACATTTTCTTAGTCTATTCTGCCTATTATACTACCGATACCTACCTATGCAAGTTCCAGTAGAAACCTTTTTAATTATCAAAAATGTTTTCAAAAAATAAAATAAAATAAAATGTCTAAACTAAAACCTTCAGTTTCTCTTTGTTCCTATTTCCCCTCCCCCTGAAATCATGAACCGCCATGTCCGGCAGCGCTCGAGCCTCTGATTGTCCCACGCCGTCGTATCAACCTCCTCCTACGGCCTCCACAGCACCAGCGTCGACGGTTCCTCCGGTTGTTCTGCCAATACATCGTCACCTGGCCTTCTCTTCAACGAAGCCGCCCGATGATTATCATAGATTTTCATGTAGTAATTGTCACCGATCAAGAAGTTGAAGCCATTGTTGTGAGATCTCCAGTGAGTTCAAAAATTCTCTTTTTAAAATGGTGGCTAAGTTGAAATTGAATGACTGCTGGCCTCATCCAATGTCCAAAACTTAATGACTTCAACATTTAATATGACGGCTAGTTTTTCGGACAAAATCATATTCGTATAGTATACTCCTTTTTCTTATTGTCTTCAAATATAATTGCAATTGATAGAACGTTAGTTTTACGTAATATAAATGCTATATTAGTAAGAGAGTTTAAAGCCGAGCATTTAGTGCTGTGCTCTATATGAAGAAAGGTTGATGGGTGTTGGTTCTTTTGATGGATGTTTGAAAAATGATTCAGTTGATATTCATAATGTCTATCACTATATTTCCCCCTTATTTATATATAATATTACTGCTAGCTTGTCGATGTTGCTATACTATATTCCTTTTCCTTATTGTCTTCAACACGATAACAAGCGAATTACTAGTTATTTTACTTGATTTTGTCATGCCATTTATCTCTTTTGAGTTTTGGCCTTCCTCCATTAACTTTCGTATCAAGTAGTGAAGCAATTCTAATGGTTCTTATGGCTAACAGTAAGTTTTCTTATACATATGCATTTGTTAAACTTATGCTCTTTTTCGTTTTATTTTCTTCAATTCAATTGGTTCTAATATTGCTGATTTTTCTCATCAATTAAAAAGGAAGAGTGCAGCAGACAAAACTGAAGTTGGGTTGAGCCAATGGACAAGTAGTCCGGGAGATACCAGCATATCCAACAGTCCATCATTTGAAATACCGAAGCAATTGCTTTCGACATCCCCGGAGGGCTCGCTACTAAGTTGAGCTCCGTTGCTCTCTCTCAAATCGGACTATGGTGGAATTTCAAAGATGACATCGAGGACCTCAAAAGCTCCAGCTCCACAATCAAAGCTGTGCTTCTTGATGCCGAAGAACAATCCATGACCAGTAATCTTGTCAAAGATTGGCTTTAAAAGCTGAAAGATGCAATTTATGATGCCGATGACTTGCTCGATGATTTCTCTACCGAAGCTTTGTAGAAAGAGCTACTGAGCGGGAACAAGCTGACGAAAGAGGTATGCCTTTTCCTTTCAAGCTCAAACCAATTTGCTTGTGGTGTCAAAATGAGCCATCAAATTAAGGCCAGGTTAACTTCCATTGGAAGTGAGGCCAAGATGTTCAACTTGGCAGAGCATGACCGTCCCATGGAAACCTCTTTCATGACTAAAAAGAGGCAACGAATGCACTCTTCTGAGTAAAGATGAAATAATAGGGAGGGAAGATGATAAAGCAACTCTTCCAAAACACTTATTTGAGTTCCAAAGTGAAGAGAATGTTTATGTCATTCCGATTGTGAGGTTTGAAGGATTAGGGAAGACTGCATTAGCACAGTTTGTCTATGAAGAGGTCAATGATCATTTTGTGTTGAGGATAGGGGTGTGTGTTTCAAATTTTTTTTGACCTGAAAAATATTATCAAATTTGTGACTAACCATGCACCTGATCAAAATCTCGCAATGGATCAATTGCAAAAACAACTTTGAGAAAAAATTCATGAGAAAAAATATTTACTTGTTTTTATGACATTTGGAATAAGGAGTGGGAACAATACAAATTCAGCCTTTGTGGAAATAGGAAAGCAGATTTTTGAAAGGTGTGGTGCATGCAGTGCCTTTAGTCTTAAGGATGATAGCTGGCACGTTCTTTCTTTCAAAGATAACGAGCTTGCTAGAATATTTTAGAACGAAGGTGAGATTCTACCTACACTTGAGTTATGATCATCTCCCATCCCATTTGAATTATTGTTTTGCTTATTGTCTATTATATCCAAAATTGATGTACGGAGACTTGTTCAATTTTGGACTGCACAAGGTTTCATAAAGCAATATTCAAATTCAAGTCAATCTCTTGAACAGATTGGGCTTGGGTATTTTAAAGACAAATGTGTTATTCCCTGAGTTGGCATGTACTATGCAACAAATAAAATAAAAAGTACAATCAAGATGATTATGCAGTTCGGAACTAATTCTTCATCTGCGGGGCCTTGCCCAGAAATGAATACACTATGAACTTCAAGTACAAAGAAGTGATTAAAACCTAACCCTTCAAACACTTGATGCAACCTCACCTTTGTACGATTAAGTAAATTCTCTCCCAATTCATTCTAGCTATGCAAGTGAAAATCAACAACATTCAGATCGTGTATAACAGTTGCACTCAATAATAGTTCTCAAAAATAAATCATCTATATATAAGCCAGAATTCGTCAAGCTCTTCATAAGCTCTGTGTAAAGTGGAATAATTGATTTCCAAATACAATATCTCTGATAACTATTATGCTTGAACAATAACTGTTCCAAAAGTAACAATGAACCTGAAAATTATAAATGCCAAGATATAATATGTTACAATTGATGTCATATAGACTGAGCAGTGTCGAAATGTAGAAACACTTTCCATAGCTAAACAGAAGTTTATATTATGTGCATGAATAGCCATTTTCTATGCAATTCCAGTTCAAGTTCAACATACGGCATCATCATCTGTATTATTAACAAATTCCCATTCCCATTAGTGTTGCAAAAGAGATTTAATTATTTTTTTCAGTAAAATGCTCACCATTATCACCCTTATATTTACATCATTGCCATTCTCAAAATATTATGATTTTAAAGTATAAAGCAATTAGATAAATTACCACCTCTTTTTATGCATATAAATGATTGAAGTTAGCAAAATATTATGAAAGTAAAAAGTAGGATTGAAACAAAGCAATTTCAAATAATATTTTAATACAGCATCCAACTTGAATGATATTAGAATAAAAAATGGCATGAGACGCCAGAGTTAACCACTGAAATATTTCTAGAAAAAAATGTCATAAAAATAAATAAATGAAAAGGACGGACCAACCTGATTACAACTGAGAAACTCTTGCAAATTATTGAAGTTCACAAATGCCTTTCTCCAATGGCTTACTGCACAAATTAGCAAAATATTATGAAAGATGGTGAGTAAAAAAATTGAAATAGTAGGATCAAAACAAAGAATTTCATTTTATATAAGATGTCAAATGAATAATATTTTTCTTGAAAAATAAATAAATGGAAAGGTCGTACCAACCTGATCACAACCAAATGTGTGGGATGTGAGCAATTTTATGCCAATCAGCGCCAATTTTATGCGTGGCATGGTCAGGCAACAAATCTCGTCCGGAAGCGATGTTAAATTGGGCAAATCAAGGAGATTTGTTAGATGTTGAAGCCATTCCGGAAGATACCGACACTTTGGAATTTTTGCCAGCGATAGAGATAGAGAGCGTAGGTTACATTGCCAAGGACAGATCAGCTGATGAAGAATGCATGTGAACTCATGCTGGAAAAGAAGAAGCTTAGTTACGGGGTTATATTTGATTTATAAATGTAAAGCATTTAAGTAATTACCTCCTCTTTTTCTGCATCTAATTTCTTAAACTTGTCAAATGCCTTTCAGAATAAAGGATCAACCCAATGGGTTACTGCACAAAGTAGCAAAATTATTTTGAATAGTGATAGTTAAAGAATTAGTAGGAGTAGGAGTAGGAGTAGTATTTCAATAAGGAAATTAATGAAAAGACCAACCTAAAGGGATGTGAGCAATCTTATACCAATCCGCACCAACGTCCTTCTCACACCTTTCCTCCAACTGAGGAACTCTATGTATATTTAAGTGTTGCAAATTGGTTAGGCAACGCATCTCATCCGGAAACGATGTTAAATTAGGCAAATCAACGAGAGAAAGCCTTTGTAGATTTATTAGATGTTGAATCCACTCCGGAAGCGATGTTAAATTGGGAAAATTAGCGAGAGAAAGCCTTTGCAGATTTTTTAGATGTTCCCATTGCATGCCCTCTAAATCAACCTCCTTGCAATTTTCTATTGTTAATTCTTTGAGGCTGGTGAGATGTTGCAGCCACTCATCTAGCGTGTGAGTGTCCAGTCCCTCAATCTTGTCTACATGCAAAGATTTCAATTTGGAGAGTGGAAGAGAAGAGGTTGAACTTGATGGGGTGTTAGCATTCATGTTCATCTTCATACTCTGCTTTAACGGCCTTGAACTGGTATTCCCCAACTTTAGCCAATCATCGAGTGAAGGATACAACGGCATTGAAGTCAAAGGGCAATTTGAAATTATTAAAGAGGAAAGACAAGGAAATGCCATGGTTAATGTTCCCATAACTGTCGTGTCGTCCTCGTTGGAATCACCACCAATTGCTTTTGTAATCCTCCACCAACTCTTCATATTTGGGCAATTGAAGAGGCGGAGAACCTTAAGCGATGGGAAGAATGATTGTGGTTCTCCTTGACTTCCTTTTGGGCTATTATCATCCATGTACTCCAGCTCAGTTAAATTAGAAATTACCAGCTCTTGAAGACAAGGCAATTGAGCAAAGGACGGGGGATGTTTGAATTTACTAGGACCATATATTCCAATATGAACGAGATTTGTGAGGAAAGAAAGCCAACTTGGAAACTTGGCATCACTCCTCCATCCATCGATACAGAGCTCCTTGAGATTAGGATGGGGCTGGAGGTCTTCAAGTGACTTCTCATCATCATCATCATCAGCATCCCAACGTAAAATCAACAATCTCAAATGTTGCTTCTCTTTCAAATTAGCAGCCTTAAACTTCTCTTTTGCATTTTTTACGAATCCCAAATTTTTTATACTTAGCTCTCCCCTTAAGTGGTTAAGGTGTCTCAATTCACTTAGATCTGCACCGCCATGGGGCCCATCTTTATCCACTACAAACCTACTTAACGTCTCAAGTGAAGTCAGCTTCCCTATTCCATGTGGCATATGAGTTAAGTTCCAACAACCTTCACACCCAAGATGGGTAAGATTCACCAAATTTTCAATCTTCTTCGGTAATTCTTCAAGCCCATAACACCGGTCAAGTTTTAGCACTATCAAATTCTGAATCTTGCAAATACTCTTTGGGAGAATCTTAAGATTGTAATTGTGAGAAAGATTTAGGTACCTCAAATGTTTCAACTTGTAAATGGAGGGTGAAATCATCCGAATACCTAAATCATGCAAGCATCTACAATTTGCAATTATCAAATCCCAAGTTTCATACCTGAAATCTTGAGTTCTTCTGTCTTGTAAATGTAACAATGTTCGCAACTTCTTTCCCTTAAATGAAGGAATTAATGAAGGCTCAATTGATATGTGGCGACAGTTTTCACCATCCTTACTTGCAATGTTATTTGAATCTACAATACTACTTTTCGTCCCTGCTACTGATTCAGCTAGATCATGCATTTTACATTTTATCCCTTCTCCCGAATATCCTTCTCCTACCTCTTGAAAGAAACTTCTTTCAACTAAATCATTAAAATACCCAAATCCGATCTCCTCAAGAGATTGACTTGGATTCAATTGCTTTACAAAATCTTGTGCAATCCAAAATTGAATAAGAGTTTGTACTTCAATTTCATAATCTTTTGGATACAATCGGCAATAAGCAAAGCAATGCTTCAAATGAGACGGAAGATGATCATAACTCAACTTAAGTGTAGGTAGAATATCTCCTTCAATTTGTGATATTTTAGCAAGCTCATTCTCTTTGAAAGAATGCCACTCATTTGCAGTTTTTTTCAAAGACAACATACCAGCTATCGTCCTTATGGCTAAGGGAACCCCACCACACCTTTCCGAAATTTGTTTCCCTACTTCCACAAAGGCTGAATTTGTTGAGTATGCATCTCTTTGCTCAAATGCTATCTTTTTGAACAAAGACCAAGCATCATCATCAGACAAGCCTTTCAGTTTCAAAACATGGGATTCACATTTATTAGCAATCTCCGCTACCTTTAGAGATCGAGTAGTTACTATAATCCTACTCCCTTTAGCCCCACCCATCAATAACTTCTTTAGCCTATACCACTTTTCTGGGTCCTCATTCCAAATGTCATCCAAAACAAGCAAATATTTTTTCCCATCAATTTTTTCTCGAAGTTGTTTTTGCAATTCATCCATTTCAAGATTTTGATCAGATTTGATAATGTTTGCTACAATAACTTTCACATCAAAATCGTCTGAAACACATGCAAACATCGTTAACTCAAAATGATTTTTGACCATTTCATTGTTATAGACAAGTTGGGCCAAAGCAGTCTTCCCTAACCCTCCAAACCCCACAATTGGAATGATATAAACATTCTCTTCACTTTGAAACTCTAACACGAGTTTTAGAAGAGCTGTTTTATCATCATCCCTCCCTATTATTTCATCTTCACGCTCAAAAGAGTGCGTTTGCTGCCTCTTTTTAGTCATGAAAGAGGTTTCCGCGGGGCGATCACGCGGAATGAAGCGAAAAGTGTTGGCCTCACTTTCAATTGAAGTTAGCCTTTCCTTAATGGCCTTAATTTTCCGACCCATTTTGAAACCATAAGCAAACTGATTTGAGCTTGAGAAGAAAAGCTGTACCTCTTTCATCAGCTTGTTCCCACCCATTAGATCTTTCCGCAAAGCTTCGGTAGAGAAATCATCGAGCAAGTCGTCAGCAACATAAAGTACATCTTTGAGCTCTTCAAGCCAAACTTTGACGAGATTGTCGGTCACCGATTTCTCTTCTGCGTCAAGAAGCACAGCTTTGATTGTACAGACAGTGCGTTTGAGGTCGTCGATGTCATGTTTGAGATTCCACCACAGTCCAACTTGAGAGAGCGCACGAGAGCTCAGCTTAGTAATGAGCTCTGTGGCGATGTCGAAAGCAATTGCTTCGGCCATTGTTGGTTCAAACTAAAATCAAAGCAGAAAGTGTTTGATTGCTGCAAGAGAAGAAAATGAAAATGATTGGAACAAGATGAAACACTGTTAGTAATTCAAAAATTAAAATTTTATTAAGAGAAATCAATAATGATAAAACTTTGTTAATAAACATTAATAATTTTTGATAAAACTTTTTATCATAAAAATATAATTCTTGATAAAAGTAATTTAATTGGTCGGACATGGCCACATGGAATCACCACATGGCAGACAAAAGTCACAAATTTCTGAAAAGGCTCATCGTTTTTGTTTAAAATTAGATAGAGAGAAGAGCTATGCAAGTGTTTAAACACGAACCCATGCATCGAGCTTTGGTTATTTAACTTCACTTTGGTAACAATTTACTATACCCTTATTATTATTATTTTTCTTTTTGATGAATTACAATAGAAATTTAAAGTTTTAATAGCAACGTAATTAATGTTAATTAAACTTAAATTACACTTAAAAATAATAAACATCTTAATCATCAAACCAACACATTTAATTCATTATTAGTATTGTTGATATAGGTGAAATGTAGCATTTTATTTATTATTAGCATATATTTGTTTATTGTAAGTGGGGTTCATGATTTCATTTTACTATCAACACTACATATTATTATCATTTTTATTAGTTAAACTTTATTATTGTTAATACTAGTGGTGTTTATGAGTTTTTTTTTTAAATAAAGCCTTAAAAATAAATAAGTAAATTAAAAGGATAGACCAACCTAATCAAACAGATTGTTGCTAATTTATTATTATTAACTAAATATTTCTTTTTTAAATATATAGTCTTTTAAATATACATATATTTATTAGGAAAGGGTCGAGGTTTTTAATTAGTTTGTTATGAGGGATAAATATTAAATTTATATATAAACTATGCTTCAATTATAATTTGATACATGAATTTTGGTTTGATAAAATTATCCATATGAAACTTGATTTGTTGTTCATATATATACGTGAAATTTTGATTTTGATTTAATTGTACACATTTAAAAAAAATAAATACATATATTATTTTCACGTTGAAATAATATAATTGTCTGTGTATCCAAAATATCAAAGTAAAATTGTGTTAATTCGATAATGTTATTAGCGATTTGTAAAAATTGAATTAAATTAAAATTTCATTTACAAAATTGAAGTTCATGTCTAATATTACAATAGGAGCTCATATGTTCATAGTGAGGAACTATTATTGAGTGTTGATTTTCATTTACAATAGGTAAATAGAGTTGGGAGAGAGCTTACTTAATTGTACAATGGTGAGGTAGCACCAAGTTAGGCTTGAACAATTTATTTGCATTGTAAAATTTATAATGGATTCATTTCTCTAGGTAAGGCTCGACAGATGTAGGCTGAGTTTCAAACTATGTAATCATCTTGATTATACTTTTTATTTTTTAAAATCAAATTAACACTTCATTTAAAAAATTGCTTAAAATCAAAGTTTAGGTATAACATTGCACATTAAATCAAAATTCATGTATAATTTTGATTTGATTCCCATTTTTATTTCTTTCCTTTCTTTTACTTATATATATTTCTTCAATAAAAAGAAGCACAGCTTTGATTGTAGAGAAGGTGCGTTTGAAGTCATCGAGGTCATCTTTGAAATTCCACCATACTCCAATCTGAGAGGGAGCTCGAGAGATCAACTTAGTAATGAGCTCTCCAGCAATATCGAAAGCAATTGCTTCAGCCACTGATGGTGCGCAAAAAGTGCTTGATTATTGCAGGAGGAAGAGTGAAATGATTCGAACAAGATGAATACATACATACATACATTACCCGTAGATTCAATATAGTGTTTTAAAGATGTCACCACCCTCCCACCCACTAAGTAATAATTAAATAAAAAGTTACTAATTTTATATTAAAAACTTAGTTGAAGGACGGACGGTCTTTCTTTATATATTTTCTGCATTTTTCAATGTATTTGTCTTGAATAGCACCACATGATGCTATGAATAAAGAACAAGAAGTTGGGCAGAATTTTCAATTGAATTTATTATATTATATTTAATCACAAGTATTTTTTTTATAAAAATAATCAGAATTGTTTATAATCTTTCTTAACCCTCAAATAAAAAGATAAATGCATTTCAACATGTTCGAATTCACACCCTCCTGCATAAGTAATAATGTCAATATCAACTAAGGTAAAACTCAATTAGTTTTAATCGTAATTTTTTCTCTCCATATATATAGTTTAAAAAAAAGAAGGCTATTACTTTTTATAATATATTATAATTAATTATTAATATTGTTGATGTAGGTGAGCTTGTTAATAATTGTTGTTAACGAAAGTAGAATTATAATTATTTTATTATACGTTTATTTGTTTATTGTAAGTGGGGTGATGATTTTTATTTGTTTAAATTGGATTTCAAATTTTAAATATTTTAATTGATTTCTCAAGATTTTTATAATCATATTAATTTGATTTTTCTAGGGATAAATCTTAAAATTATAATGAATTTTGGTTCATTGTAAAATTTGATACATAAACTTTGATTTGACGTAATTATACATTCATGAAACTTTAATTTCAATTCAATCATACATATTTAAAGAAATAAATACATCAATTTATTTTATTATAGTGGATAAATATAATTATTTATTTATGCAGTATATAAACTTAAATTACTGTTATATCAATAATTGTGTTAATAATTTTTGAGAATTAGATCAAATCAAAATTTCATGTATAAATTTACACAAAATCAAAATTCATGTATAAAATTACACACTAAACCAAAATTCATGTATAGTTTTGATATTTATCCCATTTTTCTATTGATTTAACCATTAGCTTGAGCATTAAATGTTTGCTGAAATATGAAAGGAAACATACTTAAAACACATGTGTACCTATTATGTAGGCAACTTGAATCTAATGTGTTAAGAAAAAAGTAGTCTCTTAAATTTTATAATCTTGTCGTGTTTTTAATATGTTAGAATCAAGTTATTAATGTGATGAATACACAAGTATTTACAATTTAATCCATGTCAGATTTGAATTGAAATTTAAAGCCTAAATTGACCAGTATAAAAAATTAATTTTATTTATATATTACTAACACTTTAAAGACTTAATTAAAATATTTTAAATTTTACAAACTAATTTAAAATTAAATAATAATTTGAGAATATTTAATAAAAATTAAGTTTATATAAAAATATAAATAATACTATATTTTTAAAAAAAAATTATAACACATTTATTATTTGTGTAATATTCATGTTTGCACGATTGATTTCCATATGTTAATTATGAGAAACAAAATAAAAAGTTAGGCATAAAAGAAAGAAAAACAACTTCGGCAAGCAAAACTCAACCATCAAGCACATGGATGAAATTGTAAAATGCACATATTATTATATAGGTAATTTGATTTAACGTGTTTAATATATATATATTAGTGTGATTATATGGTAGTATCTATTCATACTTTTTTAACCTTTTAACAACGCACACACATCTTGCACACATAGGTGCTCGAACTCGAGTCTCCTAAGATGAACATCATCCTCTTTTTCACTATCATATTTTTAATATATTAAATTATTGAATTATAACTCCTATTTCAAGTCAAATTTGAAAAATAATTTTTCAGTTAAACTCTGTTTATTTGTTTCAATTAAACTTTGTTTAGTTGTTTGAGTCAATTCTTATTAGTCTAGATTATTTTATTATTATTTGACTTAAGAATTTAGCCTATAAATAGGATCTTTTACAACATTAGAAAATACACCCATTTAGACTTACCCATCATGGTTTAGAACTCCTAACACTTTTGGAGAATTTAGTGTTTACGTTTTAAGGGTTCTTTATTTTCGGGTTTTTGGGGTTTAGTTTTTATCTCCATCTTTTGTACTCTTCGTTCTTTGCCATTATAGTAAAATTATCTTTGCCCGTGGTTTTTTATCTTCTTCGAAGCGGTTTTTCCACGTTAAATTTGTGTGTTCAATTTCTCAATTTCTTCCGCTATTTTTAACTTGTTCGTTGCTTAATCGAGTCGATTCCCAACAAGTGGTATCAGAGCTACTTCGTTTTTCGCAGACCAGCCCGTTCAGATATGGCAGCAACAAGGTTCAATATTAAGAAGTTTGATGGTGACACAAATTTCAATTTGTGGCGAGTTCGAATGATGGCAATTCTAGTTCAAACCGGTTTGAAAAAAGTTGTAACCGGGAAAAAGCCTGATAATCTAGATCAGTTAGAATGGGAAGAGCTTGATGAAAAGGCCTTGTCTGCAATCCAGTTGTGCCTCGTAAATAGGGTATTGCAAGAGGTATTAATGGAGAAGACCTTATCCGCCTTGTGGAAAAGGCTAGAAACTATTTATGCGACTAAGTCTTTGCTAACCGTTTAGTGCTAAAACAACGTCTATTTACGTTTCGCATGAATGAAGGTGAGCTTCTTAGAGATCACATCAGTCAATTTATTAGTCTTTTGAATGATTTAAATAATGTTGAGGTTCAGATTGACGATGAGGATCAGGCTATGCTATTGTTGTGCTCTTTACCCCCTTCATACAAGTCTTTTAGGGAAACCTTGATTTATGGTAGAGATAAACTCTCGTTTGAGGATGTGAAGGGTCATTTGTTGTGCTCTTTACCCGCTATTTTTAACTTATTCGTTGCTTAATCGGGTCGATTCCCAACATAAATTCAAATTGTCAATGTAATAAGTATACATTTCTTTATAATTTTAAACCATGTGTTTTAAATATAATCCTCGTCATGTTTAAATTCTTATTTAAAGCTTAAATTGGCAATTAGACAAACTAAATGATCTTATTGATATAGCATAATTAAAATATTTAAAATTTAAATACATCTTATTGATATAATATTAATTAAAATATTTTAAAATTTAAATAGCATCCATGTTACCGATATGAAAAATAGCTTCAGACCAGTTGAATCACAAATTGATATGAACCGAATTCGGGAAAAAACAAGTTCAACTACTTTATTTAATTTTTAAATGATTTATTTAAATGAATTGATTGGATCAACGAACTGAAGGCCTAACTAGTTCTGAAAACATTGATTTTTTAGGTATTTTACATGCAAGATTTTCAAAATAAGGCCAATGGTTGAACCTAAAGTTGCTAATGGGTCGGGTTTGGGCCAAGTCTAAGCATGATATTAACATGCTTTATGCTTGTCCAAGCTCGACCCAACCTGAAATATAAACTTAAAATTTCATCCAAGTCCATTTTAAGCCCATCCATATTATTTTTTAAAATTTTTAAAAATATTTATATTATATTGTTTTAATATTTAATAGTGAGGAAATTATTGAGTGTTGATTTTCACTTACAATAAGTAAAGAGAGTTGAGAGAGAGCTTACTTAATTGTACAATGGTGAGGTTGTATCAAGTTAGGCTTGAATAATTTATTTGTATTGTAAAATTTATACTGAATTCATCTCTTTAGATAAAGCCAGACAAATGTAGGTCAAGTTTCAAACTATGTAATTATCTTCATTGTACTTTTTATTTTACTTATTGCATAGTACATACCAACTCAAAAATTAACATATTTGTAACTTTTAGTATTTTAAACAATATTCTAACAAAAGAAATAATACTGACGCCATTATTTTATTGATAATGCTTAAATATGACATACTTTTGGATATTAATTATATATATTTAAAGAGTATGATCCTATTAATTTGGGCTATTTATTATCTTTTTATTTTGTAAGGACTCTAGTGATGACAAAAGACAAATTGGAGGCAAGAAGCATGATTTTAGAAGGAAAAGTGAAGTTGTGTGAATGTGGAATACTTAGAAAGAGAGTTTATAGGACAAAAAGACTTGGTTTTACTTTATTTTATTTTAAAATATATTTTTATTAGGATTTAATATTTAAGATATTATTTATTATTTATTATTTAAATTTGTATTTAATTCATGTTTATCTCTTTGTATTTATCTTTTTAGAGTTTAAATTGGATCCAATTAGGGGAATTAAATGTTAGATATAACTTTAATTATATTTAGAATTTTGATTGGATTCAAATAGGAATTTATTTGTACTATAAAAAGGGGTAGAGTGATTGAATTATTCACTTCCCATTCATTGAAAAAATCCTCCATCTCCCTAAATCCTTAGTTCAATAAAAGTTCTATTTTATTATCTTGTGTTCTCCTTCAAAATCATGAGTAACTAAAAACCTTTGTAGCCGAAGGTTATCAAATATTTTTCAAAAGTTCATGAGGCTTAGAATTTGGGCTTAATTCTTCTCACCAGGGTATTCATCAATTTTTTGTATTACGGGATCGATGCTTCCGTTCAAAATCCCTACAAAAGTAATTTTTTCATCTTGTGCAAAGTCGGTCACTTTGTGTGTTTTGAAGAGGTTGCACAGTTGGTTTGCTAACTTATTGCGTCAAAGGTTGCCGAGCCAAAGAGACAAAGCGGTGTGGCATTCGTCGTCGCGAAAAGGTGATATACTGTGAGACAGTCCCATTGGAGCGACGGTTGGTTAGAGTCAGGTTCTTTTAAAAACTATATCCGGAGCTGGTGGTCGTAGGCGTCCTCTTCTACTATAACTGGTTTATACGGGCACGAGAAGAACCATCCAAAGTCTATTATTGAACCAAGAAAGAATCAAGATAACCGAAGCTTGAATCTTTGAATATTGATAAAACTCTTTTTCTTTCGACTTATTTATTTTATACTATTTACTTTTATTTTGACACTCCTATTTTTTATTTTTTTAATTATGTTTTCTTTTATTTTTATTTTTCCTCAGATCATGCTGCTTTTCTTGGGCAAGATTTTACCCACGATCTAGACAGATAAGACTTTTTACGATTCTCCAGTCCTTGAGGATTAGACCCTACTTTCCTTTACTATTATTTATTTTATTTTTTGGAATAAGTTATATTTGGTGTTATCGACGACACATCATTTAGCAAGTTCTAAAATATTAGGGAGGGAAAAGAAAGAGATTGATAAATATTACATCCAAATATGTTTTTTTTTCTTTTTTTAGCAAAATATCAAAATTATCCATGAACATTGGTGTAACGTGTGATTTGATATATGAATTTTGATTTAGTGTAATTATACAGATGTTATCATCCACTAAGTAATACTTAAATAAAAAATTAATGAACCCGACGAGTGGCTCCAGTGAAAAAGAGAATGATGTTCATCTTAGAAGATACGGGTTCAAGCACCTATGTGTGCAAGGTGTGTGTTGTCAAAGGTTAAGAAAATATGAATAGACATTACTATATAATCACACCAATATATTAAAAAGAAAAAGTTACTAATTTTATATTTAAAACTTAGTTAACGGACGGACGGTCTTTCTTTATACATTTTCTGCACTTCTCAATGTATTTTTCTTGAATAGCACCACATGATGCTATGACTAAAGAAGAACAAGTTGGGCAGAATTTTCAATTGAATTTATTATATTATATATTTTTTAAAGGATGAAAGTGGGATTGGTCAAGAATCGAATTTAATTTTAGTGTTAATTGAAAACTTTTTTGTACCTCTTATTATTAATTAGTAATATTGTTGATGTAGGTGAGCGTGTTAATATTTGTTATTAAGGATGTAGCATTTTAATTATTTTAATATACTTTTATTAGTTTATTGTAAGTGGGGTGATGATTTTTTTTTTCTCAATCAATTATTACAAAGATGGCAAAAAACCACCTTGACAAAACAGAGTATAAAAGCTGCAGGAGCAGCCCACCCTAAGCAAAAACAGAATCCCCAACAGCAACTCACCAATCAGCAAAAACCCCGATCCCACACCCCTTACCAGTTTAATGATACAACCACTAACTTCATAGACCACTTCAACAGACTCCTTATACTACAAACAGCAAGCATATAACATGCATCAAAGAATACCCTGCAAGTCAAACTAAAACTAAAACAACCCATAATGGAAAATTGCAGCAAAAAATAGAAACCTTTGCAACAACAGAATCCCCTGAATCAAAGAAAATTCACCACCAAGCTTTGAATAATTCAGGTCTGTTCATACCAGCAATAGCCAACGCATACGCCATCCTATTTCCACCTCTTTCCACCATTGAATATGAAACTCTGCCGACTCTTGTTGAACCTCGATCAATTTCAGTTAGAATGGACTGATATTGCCAAGGCCTCATCCGATCATTCAATAGCCAGGAAAAAACCACATCAGACTCCACTTCAATATTTAACAAACTAGTTCCAATCCATCCCATTTCTGAAAACACCTCCAGAGCTTCCTTTATGGCTTCCATTTCAGCTGCAATTGCATTATCGGCTTGCACAGAACCTGAGAATAAAGCCCTTGCTATACCATCAGCATCTCTCAAAACTCCCCCACACCCAGCTACATCTTCTTTCGCTACTCCACACACATTGAATTTAACCCACCCAAATCTAGGAGGACGCCACTTCAATCCCTTAGTACATGATTTCCTTGGATCAACATAACTCTTCCATGGCAGCTCCACCAAACACACTCCTGCAATTTTAGCTCATTATGCGCTACCCTCCCCCACATCAGAGCTCTCATTTTAACATGAAACACCTGATTTGTTTATTATTGGAAATTTTGCCCCATTCTTTTACTTATACTTGTTTATTACTTCCCTGTTCCATCCGCAATCATATTGCCATATTTTTTAAATTTTATTTATACTTTTATTTCATATATTTTCATTAGTAGCTAAATAAATAATCTGATAGACAGCTGTTAGATCCAAACTTATACTTCAAAATTTTTATTCCGATTTTTGTTGTTTATCCGGTTTAGGAGATAGACACCGTCATCTCACAAAGTTGTATTTACACCAAGTTAAAAAGAGCTCATTGATTCTGTGTTGATAGACCTACAGATGGAAGTACCGAATTGATCATTTGTCCTATTCGATCTACCATAAAACAAATTGGTATGTCCAAGTAAGAAGTTTGTTGGATTCTATCTAGGGAAATAGCAATCGGATCTAATCGACTCATGTGGTTGAAGCCGTTGGTTCGAGTTAGACCCTTTAAGTTCACAAGATTACTGGAGAGCTAAATCGTGGATGCGTGTTTCGTGGTTGTTCATTCGGTAAGGATTAATTGTTGAGCGTTCTGTAATTAATTTACACATGGAAGAGTTGATGGTTTGAGGCATCCTTTGATCACTATAATTGGCTTATCTATTGAAGAATTATTATCGAAGATTTATTCGAAACCAATGCAAAATCGAGCTTGAAGCTAGAATTTCATCATATTGGTTTATTTAATTTAATTTTGTTTTTGTTTATTTTTACTGTTATTTCGGTTCCAATTATCTCTATTATTTTTGCTTTTATTAGATTTAAATTTTCCTTTTTATTTTTGCATAGATCGTTGCACATCATGACATGGCAACTGTCTAGTCACACAACCTAATTGAACCGAACAACAATTTTAGATATTTCAATTTTTTTGAGTCGACTCTACTCCCTATATTATTATTTATATATTGTTTAGGCATATAAATATAATTTTTAATGGATTTGACACTCATCAAAATATTGTCAAGAACTCTAGAACGTGCCTCCAAGAGTCCGTCCACAGCATAGATTCCATCTAAGGTAGTACTCAGTTGGGCATATATATTATACAAGTACTCTTGAAATACACCATTTATATCAGATCAATTGGGAATTAGAAGGAAATTGATGACATATATTACCATATTGGTTTTGTTGGAATATGTGGGCAGATAAACAAATCATGGTAGAAAGAATGGTCTCTACTTCTTGTAGTGTATGCTTACACCCATCTTCTCATATTTGGTATTTATAGGTTTTAAAATATTCGAAAAACTTAAAATTACATTTTTCGTGTGTTTTGAATTGCAGTTCGTGACATTCACACGATCTGACTTTCATGGTCGTGTGGCTCACACGGCCGTGTGCCCAGCCCATGTGACTCTTAAAATATGCTCTATTTTTCTTATTTTCACTCATTTTTTTCTCCTAAATGCTCTCCTAAGTATAAAAACATGAATTTAAAAATTAGGAGCATAAAATTCACCATTTTACATCAAATAGTTATCCAAAAATGCATTAAGAATGAGATTAAAACATATTACTTTTAGCACTTATCAATTTATTATCGGCGTCACTTTTATTCTAGCATCTTGGAAGGCTATGGGAAAGGAGAAATAAATCCCGAAAATATTCATGTATTGGATGCAATCCATTTTATTAATGTTGCTTGGAATATTGATGTGAAACCAACAACTATTGCAAATTGTTTCTGACATTGCAAAATTCGATCCGAGGAGGATATAGCTCTCGAACAAGAAATTGGTGATGTTGAAGGCATTCATAAAATAGAAGAAGTAATTTATGATTTACACTATAGAAATGCTATGGATGTTGAGCAGATTTTGAATTATCCAAGTGAAAATGAATCTTTGATAGAGTCACCTACAGATGAAGAAATTATTCAAGAAGAAATGAATGCGCCAGTTGATGACGTGCAAAGATCCAGATGACAATAGTGTTTTACCACATGTTTCACTAAAAGAGGCTTTTCTAGCTGTGGATACATTGAAGAAATTATTTAATACAATACGAGAAGAATATACCAAATTTGGTTTATGCCTTTCTAAAAGTTAAAGATGAAATTATATTTGATTCACATACAAAGAAGAAGCAGTTAACTATAAATGCATATATTAGCAAAAAATAAAATTGAAAAAGATAAGAGTTGTCTAGAAAGCACTCTAGTTTTATGTTTGTATATAAAATTTTCAATATATTTAATAAATTATTATTTTATATTTTTATTCGCCCCTTAAGAACTTTTCTAAAAATTAATATCTTATGCATTTATCAAGGTTATTATTTTATCCCCTTGACTCAAATCGGAATTGAAAAAAATTATTATTTAACCGAAATTATTAATTTATTGAATATTCATTTATCGAGGTTTTTTTGTAATATAAAATAATAGAAGTTACCAAAGAGACCAAATCAAGCTCGAGGGATTGGAAATGATATCCAACGCATAGACCCAGTCTAAATCACTGCTTCTGCAGCCCACATGTTTCAATTATTTTGGCAAGTTTTGTCAAAGTTTGTTGCATTCGTGCAACACCACAAGTGTAGCTCAAATTATCTTCATCCCACCGATCAACATTTTTCTTTTATTTAATTATATTATTTTCTGGGTAGGTAGGTGGTTATAAAATACAATTCAACTCTACAAGCATGTATTTAAATTGAGTGGTTATCCGGTAAAAGTATTATGGATGTGCGAAAAGTCAGATTGTAGACACTAAATTAAATTAATCCCTCTATATGAAATGGATCATTTTAATCCTTATATTATTAAAAAGGATAAAATAAATTCAAAATTATAACAATGTTAACCTTTATGATGCAGTATTCCTGGTTAATGACATAATAAAGATGTAGATTTTGTATGGGCTGCTTCATGCTGTCCTATTTTTGTGTTTGAGTGATTGTTTTTCAGCTCTTATTAGTTGATTTAAAACTTCACTATTCAATTCCTATGAAATAGCATTTGTAAAATAGGCCTGTTTTACTATTTTGAAATTGAATAAGTTTCCATTCGAGAATCTCATGGATTTTGTTATACGATTGTTATCATTGCTGTGCATATAAAGATTTATTGGTGAATGAACAAATCATCAGAATTTCGTTTCTTTATCCATCAGTTTGCATATATAGCATTAATTTTATGCAAAATTTTCATCTTGAATAAACAAACTAATGCACAACGAAAATGAAACCCCAGAAAGACAAAAGTTAAAGAAGGTAATGGAAGTAGGTACATTGTTTTCTAACAACCAAAAAAGGACAGGTAATGTAAGATGGAGCAGCTGTAGCAGAGTATCCATATTCTCAGCCTCAACATTAGGTAAGTGAAGGGAGCTATGGAATCAACATAACATGATAATTCACAAGTCCATTTGTAATGGCAATGACCCCGTGTTGAACACATTTTATCAACCCTCAATTCCAAATATGTAAATTATATCACTTTTGGTATAAAAATCACCTCAATCAATAAGCTAGAAATCGAACCTGCTGATCGACCCTACTCAAGCTTAGTAGAAGAAATAAAAAGAAAAAATCAAACTACAATTTGCCTATGTTGGAATCTGTTAATATGCTCAATTTACATGTTTATTGTGCTTAATTTTGATTGAAAGTTATGTAAAAACAGAGGTATATTCTGCTTAGTAAAATAGAGAAACTGTAATTTCTGATTTTAGATCTGAACTGTAAACTGATACAATCATAAAATGCTCAGCTGCTAATTACACTTCATTACTGCCTATTTATACAAGAGAGGCTAATTAGTTTTGATAACAACTGACTTTGTTTAGCAAACCTAACCACCTACTGACTTAACTAATTACTAACTGCTCATACGCTAATATTCACCGTACTACTCAACTTTCGAAACCTGTAAGAACTGTCGGAACACACAAAAAGAGGCACCCGACAACGGTTTTGTAAAAATATATGCCACTTGATCAGAAGCCGGAACTTCACCAACTATAATTGACCCATCATTCACCTTTTCACGCACAAAAAACATATCCAACTGAACATGTTCGAATTTAGAATGTAAAACCGGATTGGCTGCAACTGCCACAGCGCTCGAATTGTCACACCAAATCGTTGGTGTATCAGTAGACTGAAACTAAAGCTCACTCAGCAAAGATATTAGCCAAGTAACATCCGCAGTGGCCGCAGCTAGCCCTTGATATTTTGCCTCGGCTGTAGAACGGGACACTATTGATTGCTTTTTAGAACACCAGGACATAGGACTATTACCAAAATAAACACAGTACCCTGTAGTAGACAGTCGGTCATCAAAGTCTAAAACCCCAATTTGCATAAGCATACCCAACCAACGACAACCGCTCAGATGGTTTGATGCAAATCCCATAATCAACAGTACCACACAAGTATCGCAAAATTCTTTTGAGCGCCACACAATGAACTTCTGTGGGAGCATGCATGAATTGACAAACACGATTAACTGCATATGTAATATCTGGTCGAGTAAGAACTACATACTGTAAAGCTCCTGCAATACTTCGATATTCACTGGGATCGTCAACCGGTGTGACCAAATCTTTTGACAAAAAAAAACTCACCATCGAGGTATGAACACTCTTAGCAGACTCCATATGACATCTATCAAGCAAATCAATCACATATTTAAGCTGACACAGATGGATAGACCCATCAGCCAAATGAGCGACTTCAATTCCCACAAAGTAATGTAAATCCCCCATATCTTTCAACGAAAATCCAGAGTTCAGCAGACTGATAAACTGACTTATATCTAACGAAGAGCTCCCTATAAGAATGATATCATTAACGTACACCAGAACGTACAACTGAACAGTACCAGTGATGCAAATAAACAATGAAGCATTTGATTTAGACCCCACAAAACCAACAGAAACAAGAAAAGTCTTCAGTTTGTCAAACCATGCCCTCGGAGCTTGTTGAAGACCATACAATGCATTAGTTAGTCGACACTCCAACGACTTACCATCAGAGTCATGCTGAACATACTCAAGTGGTTGTTGCATATAGACTTCCTTACTAAGATCCCCATTAAAAAATGCATTGTTGACATCCATCTATCACACTGACCACTTCATTGACACAATAATGGACAGTATAATGCGTATAGTAGCAGGCTTAACCATCGGACTAAATGTCTCCCAGAAATTATAGCTAGGTACCTGAGAACATCTTTTCGCCATAAATCTACCCTTACGTCGGGCAACAATACCGTCAAAATTACGTTTAATTTTAAACAGTCACTTACATCCAACAGCTTTCCTCTCAGGTGGCAATGGTACAAGCTTCCAAGTTCGATTCTTAATCAAAGTATACTTTGCTTGAGCAGCTAACCTCCACTCTTCATGAGCAAATGCCTCTTCAATATTACGAGGCTCTCAATCTCCAATCTCAACAGCTAGAACTTTTTGGTTTAAAAACCCCTGCTTTAGACCTCATCACCATATGGTGTGTGTTTTGTGGTGGCAGATCATCACCAAGAACTGAAGCTTTTGGCATGGTTGATTGCAATTGACTATTAGTATCTCTTGATCACAAAATCGATCCACTTCCAAAGCAGGCTACTTAAACCCTAGCTTATCACCTCTTTGATTAACCGCACTTATAACACCATTCAAACAAGACGAATCAACTCTACCATTACTAGTCATGGGTCAGACTGGACTCTTGTTAACCTCATCACTGGGTACATGCTGTTGTTACACAACCGGAACAAAAGTAGGCACCATCTCCTTTGTGTTTATCGAAGGAACAACCTCAGAGAGCAAAAACCGTTTCTCATCAAATATAACATGAATAGAGACAATAATCTTCCCATCGGACGTGAGACATTGATACCCTTTATTATGCGGACTATAACCAAGGAAAGTATACGGTTGATATCGAAATTCTAACTTATGTCTGTTAAACGATTGCAAATAAGAAAAGCAACAACACCAAAATATTCTAAGATAGTTATACGTTGGTGACTTACCATATAAAACAGAATATGGAGATTTATCTCGTAAAATCGGAGTAAGAAGCAAAAGCCCAAAACTTCATTGGCAAACTTGCTTGAGCGAGAAGAGTAAGGCCAACCTCAATAATGTGATGGTGCTTACGCTCAACCACTCCATTTTGCTCTAACGTATGTGGACATGTGATCCAATGAACAATGCCATGTTGCGCAAGATAAGTTGTGAATGTTTGAAACTCACTGCCCCAATCACTTTGAAACTGCTTAATATATCTTGCAAAATGTGTTTTAACCAACTTCTGAAATTGAATAAAGCAATCAAGTGCCTGAGATTTGCGTTGAACAAGGTAAATCCAAGTAAAACGAGTAAACATGTCAACAAATGAAACATAGTACCATTTACTACTACTTTCCACTGCTGTTGGTCCCCACAAATCGGAGACAACTAATTCAAAAGGAAAAGTATACACTATACTAGACTTTGCAAATGGTAAATTGTATGCCTTTCCTTTTTGACACGCAACACGCACAGTCTCAAGACTACTCTTATTTGTAGTTATGTTACATTGTTTCAAAACATTGTTTACTACATTACTAGATGGATGACCTAACCGTTGATGTCACAATTCAAGCACAACATTAGGCAATGAACTCGAGCTAGCACGGGCATTATTCGCAGAAGCAGTAAGACCAACATTATTCGGAGCTATTGGAGAGAACTTATACAACCTGTCAGGTGTGTGGCCCTACATCAAAATAGCTTGAGTCTCGATGTCTTTGACCAAACAATAAAAATGATGGAATTCAAAATATACGTTATTGTCCCTAGCAAATTGTGATATTGACAGCAAATTTTTACAGATTTTAGGAACATGCAACACATTTGACAAATGTAGCAATTTTGTAGATGTATCCATCGTAGCATTACCCACAAAAGCAATTTTACAACAAGTTCCATCACCCATAATAATCAGAACGTCACCTGAATAAGAGCAGAGTCATCTAATGCAGACACATCTCTGTAGACATGATGCGTCGCTCCAGAGTTAGGATACCACGTGGTCGAAGCATTTTCCACAAACACAGGAGCATATGACTCGTCATGTGAATAATCAAAAACCCGAAGCATCTGACACTTCTACACCCGTAGTATCCACGTACCTATCCAGAAAAAGCTTCCTAGAACCACCATCATCGTTCGGATCATCAACTACCCGTGCTCTGGGCTTAGTATAGTAACGCCCATACGACACCATAGCATTCGGCCCACTAGACCAACCACCTTGAGGTCCCATTTGCACACAACTAACATTTGGTACAGGCCCAATTAAAGCATGTGAAGTGAGTGGCCCAGTATCAATTTGATCCACGTCACCATGAAACCCACCAATCGGCCTATCCTCACTAACCATCTAACAGATTCACTTTAGGGAAAATTTCCTTTGCCATGCTCGATTGCATGCCTAGGCCATGAGGCACCACTCCGCCACGGTGCGTCCAACTCGATGGAGTCCAACCACGAGCTGCCCCCAACAAACCATGACCACCACGGGCACTTGCTACACCCGTCTGAGTCGTCACGCGAGGGGCACGAAATGAGGGACTAGAGACCAACACATGCTTTGCCGTAGCAGCACCATGCAGTGGTTGCGGAGCCTCACACTCATACTTGTAGTAGCACCTCTAAGCCAAGTGCCTGAGACGGTCGCAGATCTGACACTGCACGCGACCTCTTGAAAACTGCTCGCGTCCCTCAATCGAACCACGACCACCACTCACAGCCATCTAAGCCTTGGTATACTCTAGATTTGGACTAAGAGCCACCAGATTTGCGTGGAAGGGATGCTCATGAACTGCCCTCTGGATTTGGTTCTCATACTTAGTTAACATATCAACCAATTTCCTCTTCGACAATGGCTCGGATGTAAAAGAAGCGTATGCCAAGACAGCATCAAAATCCGGCGACAGACCGGTAAGTACCACTTCAACCTTCTCCGATTCAGAAACTTGATGCCCTGAGGCCTCAATAAGGGCACATGTATTTTGTATTTTAGCAACATAATCTTTGAGCAAGAGATTACGTTTCCTAATCGAGTGGAGATCGTTCTTGACCCGAGACAACTTCGATCCAGAAACCATAGCAAACAGACGATTTTCTGTGCTCCACACATCGTGCGACGTCTTTACGCCAATGAAACAGATCAACAAAGAGTTGTTGATCGTGGAAAGCAGCCACAACGCAAGCAACTTATCCTGTTGCTGAAAAACAGAATGATCAGGATTATGCACAAGGTTACCTGCACGATCGGTGAGAAATCGAGGTGGACTCTTCACAGTGCCATCCACAAATCCAGTAAGTTCGTATCCCTCTATGATCAACGTCACATGCTGCTGCCATTGGATAAAATTCCCTTCATCTAGCTTGATTGTGTCATGACATGGAAAGCTATGCATTGACCGATGCTTCTCTGACTCACCACCATTTGGATTTGATGATGTACCGGGAACATCAGGAACAGTTTGAGGAGTTGGAGTGATCGGGTCAGTGGTTGACTGAGCTGCATTGACCATGACTTTGCAACGGAAGGAGGTCCCAAGGATCAGATAGCAACTGATACCATGAAAGAAATGTAAAAACAGAGGTATATTCTGCTTAGTAAAATAGAGAAACTGTAATTTCTGATTTTAGATCTGAACTGTAAACTGATACAATCATAAAATGCTCAGCTGCTAATTACACTTCATTACTGCCTATTTATACAAGAGAGGCTAATCAGTTTTGATAACAACTGACTTTGTTTAGCAGACCTAACCACATTGGTTTATTTACAAGCTAGAATTTCACCATATTGGTTTATTTAATTTAATTTCCTTTCTGCTTATTTTTACAATTATTTCGGTTTAAATTATCTTTATTATTTTTATTTTTATTAGATTAAAATTTTCTTTTTTAGTTTTACATAGAACCTCATACGTCGTGGGCATGATAGCTATCTAGACGTGCAACTTAGTTGAACCAGACAACAAAGGTTGATATCTCAATTTCTGTGGATCAACCCTACTCCCTATACTACTTTTTATATCAATTTTAGTGGATTTGACACTGATCAGAATATTGTCTGGAACACCGAAAAATACAAATGTGTTTGAGCTCTCTCGAACATGCGTCCAAGAGTCCGTCAACAGCATAGATTCCATCTAAGCTAGTACTCAGTTGGGCATATATATATATTATACAAGTACTCTTGAAAATACACCATTTATACAGATGAATCGGGAATTAGAAGGAAATTGACGACACATATTAGCAATTTGGTTTTGTTGGAATATGTGGGCAGATAGACAAATCATGGTAGAAAGAATGGTGCCTGCTTCTTGCATTGTATGCTACACTCTGCTGAAGATATGGTGAATTTACTTACTTTAAAAACTCAAGATGCTAAATTTGGGGTTTTGTTCGAAGTATAACTATTCAATTTACTTACGTGGCGAGGACATTGCACACTCGATTATGCCTCCAACAATCTGTTAATAGCGTAAAAGCTACAACTCAGTTTGTACATATATCATCACTCTTGAAATACACCCTTCCCTTTATATCACATCAATTGGAAATTAGAAGGAAACTTACTACATCTATTACCATTTTTTGTTCGTTGGAATATTTTGGCTGATAATTAATATACTTCATGCAATCTCCTTTTATCAGAAAAATATCAGAAAAGAAATGAGTGGTATGAATAACCTGTCATTCCATGTTGGTGTAGCTCCTGTGACTATTTTAGTGCTCATAGTATTTGGTATAAGCTTCAATTTCAAGTGGATTTCCTCACAGTACAATGCAAAAATTGTGAGATTATTATGATTTAAAAGTGTAAAGCAATTAGATAAATTACTACCTCCTCTTTTTCTGAATATAATTTCTTGAAATTGGGCAACGCCTTTCAAAGAAAAAGTTTTATGATGGGTTACTGCAAAAATTCGCCATATATTATGAAAGATGATAAACAAGGAAATTGTATGAGTAGGAGCAACAAAGGAAGTTCAGTTTTATAGTATATGTAAGAGAAATAATATTTCGATAAGGAAATCATCATTGTCCAACTTGAATGAAAACTATAATGGATATTTATATATATATAAAGAAAAAGCAAAAGAGCTCGTAGTTGGAAAGTAAAACAGAGGGCCTCTGCTTCAGTGACAAAATTAGACTCAAATTCTGAAAAAAAAATCTATAAAATTTCTTGTTTCTGGTTTCTCTCCAACTTATCAGAATCATTCAACTTTTTATTTGTAATTGAAACATTTTTTTAACCCTGAGATATAAGAAGCATGTCCACAAACACTTTCCTGTTACAATCCAACTTGACATTTTCTCTTGAAAATTGAAAACATATCACGTGAAGCCATCCTGATTTTCAAATAGAAAGAAATCATAGATACTAGACGCACAAGTATTGTTGGTATTTTAGCCAAAAAAAAAAAATGAAACACATAAAATGTGAAAATATATATATTGGGAGCACACAATAATTTGTTGTATTGTTCAGATTATATAACAAAGAAAATAACATAAACTTGTTAAACTTACTCCTAAAATCATGTCACAAACACTTAACTTACTCCTAAAATCATTTAACAAATATTAAAAATTAAAAATTCCTAAAGACTTGCTCTACAGACCTATTATTTAAGACACTTTCTCAACAAGTATCCCATAGCTTTTCGTTGCTGATAGGAACTAATCATCTTTCTTAACCTTTGTTCCTCTAAAATTTTTCTCCTTTCCAACAAGACACTATTAGGAATGTTAAAACTAGGTGGTGGTGGAAAATTTCGAGACTGTAATACTTTTCGCTGTTGAAAACATGGTAAAGATTGTCGGTGGTCTTTGGGAAGCATGTGCTTCAGTAAAAGAAGATACCGATGACATAGTAGCTTACTAGCATTCAACCTTTTGTTTGGATCAATAGCAAAGCATTCCTTCAAGAAACTCTTCCTTAGCTTCGACATTTTTTCCGGGATGTTGGGTGATTCTCCTCTCAAAAGCTTTTCTCTTAATTCATCTCAATCACAAGTGTCTCGCGGCAATCTCCCTGTAATGATTTGAACCACAATATAGCCCAACGACCATATATCCAATGCACCACTAACTACTTCGACAATCGATTTAGGAGACATGTAGTACCTTGTACCTTGAAACTCAAACCTTATATCTTTTACCCCTTGTTGTTTAACTAATCTAAAATCTGCAATCTTTAAAGTAAATAAACCGACACCATGTTGAAGAGTGCAACAGACAAAAATGAAGTTGAGTTCAACCAAGGGACAAATAGTCTAGGGGATACCGGCATATCCAACAGTCCATGATTTGAAATACCGAAGCAATTGCTTTTGACATTGCCAGAGGGCTTGCTACTAAGTTGAGCTCCCTTACTCTCTCCCAAATTCGACTATGGTGGAATTACGAAGATGACATCGAGGAACTCAAAAGCTCCAACTCAACAATCAAAGTTGTGCTTCTTAATGCCAAAGAACAATCCATGACTGCCAATCTCGTCAAAGATTGGCTTGAAAAATTGAAAGATGCACTTTATGATATAGATGACTTGCTAGATTATTTCTCTACCAAAGCTTTGTAGAAAGATCTAGTGAGCAGGAACTATTGAGAATTTGCCTTAGACTTGCTTAATAATAGGTTTGTAGACCAAGTCTTTAGGGTTTTTTAATTTTTGCTTTTTTGTTACATGATTTTAGGAGACGGTTAAGTGTTTGGGGCATGATTTTAGGAGTAATTTTAGAAAGTTTCTATTATTTTCTTTGCTATATAATCTGAACAATACAACAGATTATTGTGTGCTTTCAATATATCTCTTTTCACATTTTTTGTTTTCTATATTGTAGCTAAACTACCAATAATTGGTATCAGAGCTCTTATCTTAAGGGATTTGTGAGTTGAGAGAAATACATAAGTTTTAGACATGGAAACTGACACAACGTCGTTTTCTCATATTGTTCCACCAATTTTTTATAGTGATAACTATCAAGTTTGGGCCGTTAGAATGATAGTCTATCTTGATGCGATGGATCTTTAGGAAGCAATAGAAGAAGACTATGATGTTCCGTCTTTTCCAGCAAATTCAACAATGAATCAACTGAAGACTCACAAAGAGAAGAAGACAAGGAAGTCCAAAGCTAAAACATGTTTTTTCTCTGTTGTTTCAAGCAAAATATTTACAAGAATCGTGAATTTGGAGTCAGTAAAAGAAATTTGGGGCTACCTTAAAAAAGAATACCACGGAAATGAAAGAACAAAAAAATATGCAGGTGCTCAATCTAATCAGAGAGTTTGAAACGATGAAAATGAAGGAGACAGAAACCATTAAAGACTATTCTGATAAGTTGGAGGGCATAGTAAACAAGGTAAGATTGCTGGGTAAGGACTTTTCTGATGATCGAATAGTGTAAAAAATTCTTGTCACTTTGCCTGAAAAATATGAATCTAAAATTTCTTCATTAGAAGAATCTAAGGATTTGTCAAGTATATCATTGGCAGAATTAGTTAATGCATTGTAGGCTCTAGAACAAAGGAGAAAGATGAGACAAGAAGCATTAGTAAAGGGTGCTTTTCGAGCAAAGTTTGAAAATTCGGGAGGCGAAAACAAGGAAATTAAAGATGAGACTAGCAATAATAACAACAACGAGACATATCCACCATGTCCAAATTGTAAGAAGACAAATCACTTGCCAAAGAAGTGTTGGTGGAGACATGATATAAAATGTAGAAAATGTGGCAGTATTGGGCACATAGAGCGGGTCTGTAAGTCTCAACAACATGAAGTGACAAAAGCATCTATTGAGCAACAAGAAGATGAGTTCTTTTTTGTGGCAACATGTTTCTCCAATGATTTTGGTTGATCGATAGCAGCTGCACAAATCACATGACCAATGACTTAACACTTTTCAAAGAACTTGATAAAACTGTCATTTCCAAAATAAAAGTTGGAAATGGTGTGTTTATTCCAGTTAAGGGAAAAGGAACAGTGGATATTGAAAGTTTAACAGCTTTAAAACACATCATTGATGTTTTATATGTGCTTAACATTGACCAAAATCTACTTAGTGTTGGGCAATTGATTGAAAAATGATTCAAGGATATATTTGAAGACAAATGATGCTTGATAAAGACTCAAAAGGCAGAGATGTATTTAAGGTAAAAATGAAAGCGAAAAGCTTTGCTCTAAATCTAACGGAGAAGAAGCCAACAACGAAGCAATTGCTAGAGAGTCCTCAATACTTTGATAACAACATACTTGATGTTCCAGTTCGTGACACAAGATCTCTATTTGAAATTTATGAAAGGTGCAATGTTGTTGTATTTGAGTCTGCTGAGAAGGATGGCAAGCAGATTGAAGCAATGAGAGAAAAGCAACTCGAGGCATTCCAAGTCAAGGGACGGGAGGAGAAAGTTTGCATGTTGAATAAGGCCTCATATGGTCTTAAACAAATTTCTAAGGCCTAGTACAACAGAATTGATGGATGTCATTTGAAAGAAGAACAGAAGATTGGTGAAATTAAGTATGTTTTTTTCAAGACTGAAGATCAAATTGCAGATATGTTAACCAAGGCTCTTACAAAATTTAGATCTAAAATTTTAAGAAATAAATTAGGCTTTTACAATTAAGGCAAGAAGGAGTGTTGAGAATCTGCCTTTGACTTGGTTAACAATAGGTTTGTTGACCAAATCATTAGGGTTTTTTAATTTTTAATTTTTTCTTACATGATTTTAGGAGTAAGTTAAGTATTTGGGGCATGATTTTAGGAGTAATTTTAGAAAGTTTTTGTTATTTTCTTTGTTATATAATCTGAACAATACAACATATTATTGTGTGCTTCCAATATATCTCTTTTCACATTTTTTGTGTTCCATATTGTTGCTAAAATACCAGTAGGAACAAGCTGAAGAAAGAAGTATGCCTTTTCTTTTCAAGCTCAAACCAATTTGCTTATAGTGTTAAAATGAGCCATCAAATTAAGGCCATTAAGGCCAGGTTAACTTCCATTGGAAGAGAGGCCAAGATGTTCAACTTGCTAGAGTGTGACAGTCCCATGGAAACCTTTCATGACTAAAAAGAGGCAGCGAACATACTTTTTTGTGAGTAAAGATATAAGAAGGAGGGAAGAGGATAAAGCAGCTCTTGCAAAACACGTATTAGAGTTCCAAAGTGAAAAGAATGTTTATGTCATTTCGATTGTGAGGTTTGAAGGGTTAGGAAAGACCACATTAGCACAATTTCTATGTGAAGTGGTCAATGATCATTTTGTGTTGAGGATAGGGGTGTGTGTTTCAAATGTTTTTTGACGTGAAAAATATTATCAAATTTGTGACTAACCATGCACCTCATCAAAATCGGATCAATTGCAAAAACAACTTTGTGAAAAAATTCATGGGAAAAAAATATTTACTTGTTTTATACGACTTTTGGAATAAGGAGTGGGAACAATGGGTTAGCTTAAAGAAGTTCTTGATGGGTGTGACTAAAGGGAGTGAGATAATAATAACTAGTAAATGTCAGCCCCATGTTTTGAAAGGTTTGTCTGATGATGATGCTTGGTCTTTGTTCAAAGAGATAGCATTTGAGCAAAGATTTGTAGATTCCACAAATTCAGCCTTTGTGGAAATAGGAAAGCCAAAGATAACGAGCTTGCTAGAATATTTTAGAATGAAGGTGAGATTCTACCTACACTTGAGTTATTATCATCTCCCATCCCATTTGAAACATTGTTTTGCTTATTATCGACTATATCCAAAATTGACGTACGGACACTTGTTCAGGTTTTGACTGCACAAGGTTTCATAAAGCAATGAAATTCGAGTCAATCTCTTGAAGACATTGGGCTTGAGTATTTTAAAGACGTGTTATTTCCTAAGTTGACACATACTATGCAACAAGTAAAATAAAAAGCACAACCAAGATGGTTACACAGTTCGGAACTCATCCTACGTCTGCGGGACCTTGCCCAAAAATGAATACACTATGAACTTTATAGTACAAAGAAGTGATTTCAGCCTAACCCTTCGAACACTTGATGCAACCTCACCATTGTACAATTAAGTAAATTCTCTCCCAACTTTTAGCTATGCAAATGAAAATCAACACTCAACATTTAAATGGTGTATAACAGTTGCACTCAATAATTGTTCTTGAAAATAAATCATCTATATATAAACTCCAGGATTGATCAAGCTCTTCATAAGCTCCGTGTAAAGTAAAATAATAAATTTCCAAATACAATATCTCTGAAAACTGTTATGCTTGAACAACAACTCTTCCAAAAGTAACAATGAACCTGAAAATTATAAATGCCAAGATATAATATGTTAAAATTGATGTCATTTAGACTGAGCAATGTCGAAATGTAGAAACACGTACTATAGCTAAACAGAAGTTTGTAGTATGTGCATGAATGGCCATTTTCTATGCTTTTCCGGTTCAAGTTCAACATAGAGCGATTCCTGGTCGGCCGACAACACATTGCTGGTGGTTCGATTCTCGGCACCGAGCTCCAAAGGTACGATTAGGCCTTCATCTTTGATACCACACTTGCCTAGTTCGTTCCTTAGCCCCGAGATCATGTTTGTGAAGTCAACCACTGTTATGTCGTAGGGTTCCACATTTTCATCACCTTTCTCATATAACCATGCTCTTGTAATTGCATCTTGTCCAGATTCCACTCCTAATAACCCTGCAAGCAACTATATGGCATCCAAAAACATCGATTAAGCATCCCATCTAAAATCAAAGAGTAGCCGATTACATGACAAACTTTAAAGGAGAATAACATATAGACAAAATTTTAAAAAATAATATTTCCTATTAGTGTTTACACCTCAAAACCTTTTGCAAAAGAGATTTAATTAATTTTTTCAGTAAAATGCTCACCATTAGCAGCCTTATATTTGCACACATTTTGTGAAATTATTATGATTTTGAAGTATAAATCAATTAGATAAATTAGCAACTCTTTTTATGCATATAAATGATTGAAGTTAGCAAAATATTATGAAAGATGGTAAGTAAAAAGTAGGATTAAAACAAAGGAATTTCGAATGAATAATATTTTATTCAACACAGTATCCAACTTGAATGATATTAGAATGAAAAATGGCATGAGACACCAGAGTTAGCCACTGAACTTTTTCTTGAAAAAAAAAAGTGTCATAAAAATAAATAAATGAAAAGGACGGACCAACCTGATTACAACCGACTGTCCGGGATATGAGCAATCTTGTACCAATGTCCTCCCGACAACTTTTCATCAACTGAGGAACTCTTGCAAATTATTAAAGTTGACAATTGCCTTTCTACAATGGGTTGCTGCACAAATTAGCAAAATATTATGAAAGATGGTTTGTAATAGTACGAATTTCAATTTATATAAGTTGTCAAATGAATAATATTTTTCTTGAAATATACCACTGAAATTTTTCTTGAAAAATAAATAAATAAATGGAAAGGTCGTACCAACCTGATTACAACCAAATGCGTGGGATGTGAGCAATTTTATGCCAATCAGCGCCAATTTCCTTCCCACATCTTTCCTCCCAACTCAGGAATTTTTTGTATATCTAAATATTTCTAACTGGTCAGACAACGCACCTAGTCCAGAAGCGATGTTAAATTGGACAAATCAAGGAGATTTGTTAGATGTTGAAGCCATTCCGGAAGATGCCGACACTTTGGAATTTTTGCCAGCGATATAGAGCGTAGGATACAATGCCATGGACAGATCAGCTGATGAAGAATGCGTGTCCTGTTTTTTGGCTTTTCCATTGAACTCATGCTGAGAAAGAAGAAGCTTAGTTACGGGGTTATATATGATTTATAAATGTAAAGCATTTAAGTAATTACCTCCAATTTTTCTCCATAAAGTTCTCAAATGCCTTTCAAAATAAAAATATTCAGGATTACTCCAATGGGTTACTGCAGAAAGTAGCAAAAATATTATGAAAAGTGATAGTTAATGAATTAGTAGGAGTAGGAGTAGTATTTTTAATAAGGAAATTAATGAAAAGACCAACCTTCAGGGATGTGAGCAATCTTATACCAATCTGCACCAATTTCCTTCTCACTCCTTTCCTCCAACTGAGGAATTCCATGTATATTTAAGTATTGCAAATTGGTTAGGCAACGCATCTCATCTGGAAACGATGTTAAATTGCGCAAATCAATGAGAGAAAGCCCTTGCAGATTTATTAGATGTTGAATCCTCTCCGGAAGCGATGTTAAATTGGGAAAATTAGCGAGATAAAGCCACTGCAGATTTTTTAGATGTTCCCATTGCATGCCCTCTAAATCAACCTCCTTGCAAGCCTTTAATCGTAAACTTTTGAGGCTGGTGAGATGTTGCAGGCACTCATCTAGCGTGTGAGTGTCCAATCCGTCAATGTTGTCCACATGCAAAGATTTCAATTTGGAGAGTGGAAGAGAAGAGGTTGAACTTGATGGGGTCTTAGCATTCATGTTCATCTTCATAGTCTGCTCTAACGGCCTTGAACTGGTATTCAACAACTTTAGCCAATCATCGAGTGAAGGATACAACGGCATTGAAGTCAAAGGGCAATTTTCAATTGATAAAGAGGAAAGACAAGGAAATGCCATGGTTGATGTTCCCATAACTGTTGTGTCGTCCTCGTTGGAATCATCAATCGACCTTTTCCTCCACCAACTCTTCAAATTTGGGCAATCCTGGAGCCAAAAATACTTAAGCGATGGGAAGAATGATTGTGGTTCTCCTTGACTTCCTTTTGGGCTATTATCATCCATGTACTCCAGCTCAGTTAATTTAGAAATCACCAGCTTTTGAAGACAAGGCAATTGAGCAAAGGACGGGAGATGTTTGAATTTAGTAGGACCCATTATGGTAATTATGACCAGATTTGTGAGCAAAGAAAGCCAACTTGGAAACTTGGCATCACCCCTCCATCCTTCCACAGTGAGCTCCTTGAGATTAGGATGGGGCTGGAGGTCTTCAAGTGATTTGTCAGCATCATCAGCATCAGCATTCCATAGTAAAACCAGCGATCTCAAATGTTGCTTCTCTTTCAAATTAGCAGCCTTAAACTTCTCTTTTGCATTTTTTATGAATCCCAAATCTGTTATTCTAAGCTCTCCCTTTAAGTTGTTAAGCAGTCTCAATTCACTTAGATCTGCACCTCCAT
Organism: Gossypioides kirkii; assembly: GCA_005610355.1. Lineage (NCBI taxonomy): Eukaryota > Viridiplantae > Streptophyta > Magnoliopsida > Malvales > Malvaceae > Gossypioides > Gossypioides kirkii. The sequence goes on along the minus strand of CP032253.1, from coordinate 54,392,254 downwards.
GGGACCCATCTTTATCCACTACAAACAAGCTTAACGTCTCAAGTGAAGTCAGCTTCCCTATTCCACGTGGCATATGAGTTAAGCCACTACAATCTTCACACCCAAGATGGGTAAGATTCACCAATTTTTCAATCTTCTTTGGCAATTCTTGAAGCCGATAACACCAGTCAAGTTTCAGCGATATCAAATTCTGAATCTTGCAAATACTCTTTGGGAGAATCTTAACATCGTAATTGTAAGAAAGATCAAGGTACCTCAAATGTTTCAACTTGTAAATGGAGGGTGAAATCATCCGGATACCTAAATCATTCAATTTCAATACACGCAAGCATCTGCAATTTGTAATTATCAAATCCCAAGTTTCATAGCTGAAATCTTGAGTTCTTCTGTATTCAAAATGTAACAAGGATCGCAACTTCTTTCCCTTATACGAAGGAATTAATGAAGGTTCAATTGATATGTGACGACAGATTTCACCATCCTTACTTGCAATGTTATTTGAATCTACAATACTACTCTCCGTCCCTGCTACTGATTCAGCTAGATCATGCATTAAATCATGCATTTTACATGTTAGCCTTGCTCCCAGATATCTTTCTCCTACCTCTTGAAAGAAACTTCTTTCAACTAAATCATTAAAATACCCAAACCCGATCTCCTCAAGAGATTGACTTTGATTTAATTGTTTTACGAAACCTTGTGCAATCCATAATTGAACAAGCGTTTGTACACAAATTATATGATCTTTTGGATACAATCGGCAATAAGCAAAGCAATGCTTCAACTGGGACGGGAGATGATCATAACTCAACTTGAGTGTAGGTAGAATATTTCCTTCAATTTGTGATAATTTAGCAAGTTCATTTTCTTTGAAAGAATGCCACTCATTTGCAGTTTTTTTCAAAGATAATGTACCAGCTATTGTCCTTATGGCTAAGGGAACCCCACCACACCTTTCTGAAATTTGTTTCCCTACTTCCACAAAGGTTGAATTTGTTGAGTCTGCATATCCTTGCTCAAATGCTATCTTTTTGAACAAAGACCAAGAATCGTCATCAGACAAGCCTTTCAGTTTCAAAACATGAGATTCACATTTATTAGTAATCTCCGCTACCCTTAGAGATCGAGTAGTAACTATTATCCTGCTCCCTTTAGCCCCACCCATCAATAACTTCTTTAGCCTCGACCACTGTTCTGGATCCTCATTCCAAATGTCATCCAAAACAAGCAAATATTTTTTCCCATCAATTTTATCTCGAAGTTGTTTTTGCAGTTGATCTATTTCAAGATTTTGATCTGGTGCTTGATTACTCACAGATTTGATAATGTTTGCTACAATAACTTTCACATCAAAAACATCTGAAACACACGCAAACATCGTCAACTCAAAATGACTTTTGACCATTTCATCATTATAGACAAGTAGGGCCAAAGCAGTCTTTCCTAACCCTCCAAACCCCATTATCGGAATGATATAAACATTCTCTTCACTTTGAAACTCTAACACGAGTTTTAGAAGAGCTGCTTTATCATCATCCCTCCCTATTATTTCATCTTCACGCTCAAAAGAGTGTGTTTGCTGCCTCTTTTTAGTCATGAAAGAGGTTTCCACGTGGCGATCACGCGGAATGAAGCCAAAAGTGTTGGCCTCACTTTCAATTGAAGCTAATCTCGCTTTAATGGCCTTAATTTTCAGACCCATTTTGAGACTGTAAGCAAACTGGTTTGAGCTTGAGAAGAAAAGGCGTACCTCTTTCATCAGCTTGTTTCCACTCAATATATCTTTCCGCAGAGTTTCAGTAGAGAAATCATCGAGCAAGTCGTCGGCATCATAAAGTACATTTTTCAGCTCTGCAAGCCAATTTTTGACGAGATTGTTGGTCATGGATCGCTCTTCTGCGTCAAGAAGCCCAGCTTCGATTGTAGACACAGTGCGTTTGAGGTCGTCGATGTCATGTTTGAGATTCCACCACAGTGAAATTTGAGAGAGAGCAGGAGAGCTCAACTTAGTAATGAGCGCTGCGGCAATGTCAAAAGCAATTGCTTCGGCCATTGTCGGTTCAGTCAAAAAGTGTTTGATTACTGAAAGAGGAGGATTGGAAGAAGATGAAAGGCAGGTGTTAATGTAGACATACATATAGGGTCTCACCACCCACTGATTAAGAAATAATTAAATAAAAATGATCTTGATAATGATGCAATGAATACAGAAGCACAAGTGGTGCGCACTTTTCAATTTAAACTTTATTTTTTATACTAAAAGACAAAGAGACGATGCATGGGAATCACTGCCTGCCATCATGTGCTTCAGCTCTGCTCATTTAACTCACAAAGGTGTCAATAATTATATTTTCATTTGTTTATTATTAGTTAAATATTTAGTGGTGTTTATGAGTTGTTGTAGAGAGTAGAGGTGAGTATTTGATCTAATTGAATGAAAAATTTTTGAGTTAATCGAGTTTTTGAATATTTTTCATCATCCTAATTCGATTTGAAATTTTTACGAATCAAGTTGAATGAGATAGAATTCGAATCGAATCGAATTGAATATATTTGTTCAAGTTAAATTAAAAAAATTAATTTGGTGTTATTTAATTTTATATAATTTTTTAAAAAAATATTTTATTTAAAGTTTTTAAACATGACTATATAATGAAAAATTGAAATAATTAAGTGAAAAATTCAAGTAAATAAAATACAACAAGATTATAATATAAAAAAAGCAAAAGTTTAAATAAACAACTTAAGCTCAAGTAACAACAATAACACAATAAAATCATAAAAAAACATAAGTAAAAATCTAAAATACAACTTTAATATTTTAATATATATTTTTAAGGAATGTGAAAATTCTTTCAAAAAAATTTATAATGATTATAAATAAACATATTTTATAAATAATAAATTACAGAATAAAAAAATCTTAATTTAAAACTTTGAATGAAGTATGCCACCAGTCATACCTTAGAATTGAAAATAAATAAAAGCCATAGATGTAAACAAATTTCATGGGCATCATCAGCGCTAATACATTACTGTTTTCTTGGATTTAAAAATAGACAAAATAGACAATAAATAAAAGTACTAATCTTTTATTACAATAAATAAATAAAAGACATTTAAAGGTGTCTGAAAGAGCAAAACTTTTAAATTCGAACACCTTTTTTTTAATTAAAATAGTACTAATCTTCACTGATATTTTTTTATTAAACAAATTAATTTAATATTTTTTAAAAAAAAGTATGAATGATTTAATTGTAAAAAAATTAAAAAAAAATCACATTAAATAAAAATAAATATTTTTTCCAATATGCAAAAAAGAATAATTAATACTATACTAAAAAGTTCATAAATATCTTTATGATTCCAAAAATTAAATTAAAAAACTTGGCTTTAGTCTTATTTCTCAATACTAGACATCTTAAATTGTAACATTCGTTTTTTCATAAGATTAAATTGAATTTAAGAAGACATGATATCTCGTTCAGGAGCTTAGGAAGATCTTATATGTGATTTTTCTCCACTAATATAAGAAGGTTGAGGAACCGATTGATCATTATTGCTTTTTGACACCCTTGTCATGAAAAATATTCGACTTTTTTTTGTTGACTATAATTTAATCAAAAAACCTAAAGATTGTAATAATACATTAAACAACAACATATTAGGAAAAAGAAAAATAATAATAAGTCAAATAAATAAATAACATAATTAATGCAAAAATATTTATTGAGAGGTCTTTTGCGTGAGGAGTCAAGAAAAAGATAATTTGTATTTTTTTACTCTATGCTCTCAATCTCGGCATCAAATTCCTTTTTTTTTCTCTCGACAGTGTCAGCACCTTACTAGAGAAAAATAACTCCTTAGCAAGACATGCAAATCAAATTACACTCTTATGCTTTCTTGTATTAGGCATACAAATAGAATGTTTTCTTATGCTTTCTTCCTAAACTCTTGGAATATTTAGATTTTTAAATTTTATATAAAAATTATCATGTATTTTAGATTTATTGTCCACATTATATAACATTCGCTCCCTTAATCAAATTGTATTTCATACAATTCGTCCTCTTAAATTGTATCTCCTTACAAAGTTAAGCTTTTGAGCTAACTTATTCTTATAAAATATTAATTGTATGTAAAAAATTCCTCTTGGAAAAAGAAACTAATGCACAATGAAAGTGAAATCCCTGAATGGAAGATAAAAGAAGGCATTCACAATAGTTGCAGGGCATTCATCCAAGATCAATTTAGCTCTGCATCATCTCAATGTAAAGTGGAATAACAAATTTTGAGACCCGATTTTCAAATGCATAAACCTCATATAAAAGCACTAATATTATTCGGTAGAAGAAACACTTACCGGTACTAAGCCCAACTTATTAAATTTTATCATAAATTTTGGTTATTTCCTGATATAAACATATATTAAAAGACTGGGTGGAAATTGGCCACATGGATTCACCATATTCAATGTTTGGCAGGAGAGTGCACACAACGTCACAAAGTTTGGTACAAATTTCTTAAAAGGCTCATCGTTTTTGTTAAAGAATAAAATTGAAGGCATGGAATCATTCCCACCATGTGATGGAGCTTTGGTAATTTAACTTCACTTTGTCTTTTTCCATAAAAAAAAGAAGATGATGACTACGACACTTTTTTTTTTTTTTTATACTCTATGGTTCTTCATCCATGCTTTCTGGGTTAATTATTTTTTGCCACTAAACATTTGGAGGTTAAAACATCTTTCAAAAACTTGCATTTTTTTGTGTATTTAAAATTTTCCATTAAATATTTTTTATTTTTTCGAATTTTAAAGAACTCTCAAAAAATTATTATGATATTTTATGTGAACAATAAGACCTAATAAAAATAGATTGATGGTGAACCCCATATGTTAATTTGATGGTTAAAGTACTTATCATCTTAAGTATGATCTAAATTCGAGTCGTATTAATTACATCTTTGATAAGGTTTTACTCTCCATTAACTAACAAAAAAAGAGAGACTAGTGGTGATTTTTTATTTTTTTATTTTTTATTTTAATTTGTCTACTGATTCTTTCCAAAACAAGCTCTAGAGTAGCCTAACGATGTCTCTAGAAATTTTTTTTAAAGTCAAGCCCAAAGTTAATCTTGTGTTATAAAAAATTTTATTATTAATTCAATTGATATCTTAATAAAATTGTTAGGATGGTTTAAATTATTATTATTTTCTTTTTCTTACCCATTCTTGCATCGCTTTTTGCACTTGCGTTTTCAATATTTTAAAATTTTTGTTAAGATATTTTTGGGCTCTTCCATTGAACTCATGCTGAAAAAGAAGAAGCTTAGTTACGGGGTTATATTAGATCATCTGAAATTTCGAGATTGTTATGATTTATTGTTGAATGTTTGGCAACCATGCAGCAAATCAAAATGAGTCAACTGCACCAACAAAGGTCAAGCAGCATCAACAGCAGTTGGTTGAGTTAGCAACTTTTGGAGTATTTAGCTTTTAATGTAATTGTGTTAATTTAGTTTGTAACATGTTGACTTGTTTAGTTGAGAAGTAATTTTGTTGTTTTTAAGAATACGTCACCTATGATAGATGAATTTACAGGGTAAGGATGTGACGTAGTTGACTTAACAGCTTAGAAGCTTGTACAAGTCATACTAATTTTGTTTCTATGTAAATTTCCATTTATGTTGTCTTGTATTTACATCAGTTTAAGCAATGAAAATTATTAGATCTTCTTCTCAATTTTTGTGTTCTTTCAGCTTTGTTTTCTTTCTTTCATTATACTTTTGAATTGTTTAACTTTGTGAACTGATAAAAAATCAACAAATGGTATCGAGAGCTTGATTCTATGAGGGACTTGTTTTGCTAAAAGTTTTCTGCCATTGTTGTGTGTTTTGAAAGAAAAGAAACAGAAGCCTTTGTGATCATTTTGTTACTGAAACCATGAGCTTTTCACCTCCACAGCTACCTGTTTTTGCTGACGAGAATTACAACATCTAGTCAATGAAGATGAGGACTTACCTACAGGCATATGATCTATGAAGTTTGGTTCAACCAAACATAGAGCCACCACCCTTGAGAGCTAATCCAACCTAAGCAGCACAATAAGGACTGTGCCAAGAAGTATAAGGCCATATCCTGCTTGTAGAATGGAGTCTCAAATGCGATCTTCACAAGGATTATGGCCTGTAACTCTCCAAAGCAGGCTTGGGACAAGTTGAATGAGGAGTTTCAAGGGTTAGACAAGACCAGGCAGTAGCAACTGATAAACCTGAGGAGAGATTTCGAGAACCTGAAGATGAAGGAGTCTGAGTCCATCAAAGTATATCCCGACAGGATCATGTCTACTGTCAACAACATTAGGCTGATGGGAGATCAGTTTAGTGATAGGAGAGTGCTTGAAAAAGTCATCACAACACTCCTTGAGAAGTATGAATCCAAGATCTCCTTATTGGATTCAAGGGATTTGTCAACCATCTCTCTGATAGAGTTGATAAATTCTCTTTATGCACAAGAGCAAAGGAGGGCAAATAGGATGGAGGAGTATTCAGATTTAGCATTTCAAGTCAGAACGAAGGAGAGTTCGAGTACCAATTCAGGTTATAAGGGCAAAAAGCCCTGGTTGGAGAAGAAAAAAAAGACCAAAAGGATGTAAGCAGGAAGAAATTCCCACAATGCTCACACTGCAAGAAGTCCACTCATTTGGAGAGGTATTGCTGGTTTAGGCCAGACATACAATGTAGAAGCTGCAAGCAGCTTGGTCACATGGAGAAAGTCTGCAAGAACAAAGGGAAGGCACCTGTTTAGCAGCAAAACCAAGCTCAAGCTGCTGGAGATGCCCAAGCTCAAGAGGAGCATGTCTTCACAACTTCATGTTTTGCTAGTTCAAGCAAGGTGAGGAAGAATTGGTTGATTGATAGTGGATGCACGCACCACATGGCTTCTGAGGAAAGCTTGTTCAAAGACTTGGATACCAACTACAAGTCCAAAGTCAGAATAGGCAATGGGAAATTCATTGAAGCTAAGGGCAAAGGCAACGTACTCATCAATGCTTTGACAGGTAACAAAGTGATTTTTGATGTGTTGTTTGTACCTAACTTAGATTAAAACCTTTTAAGTGTTGGTCAACTGTTAGAAAAGGGTTATTCACTGATATTTGAGAAAGATGGTTATGTGATCAAAGATCAGAATGGTCAACAACTAGTTACAATGTCTATGCTTGACAAATCTTTTGTCTTGGATGTAAACAAGTTAGATGCAAGAAGTTATGTATGCATAGCAGATAAGTCTTGTATGTGGCACAAAAGGCTAGGACATGTGAACTACAAGTCACTTAGCCTGCTGCACAAGTTGAATCTTGTTGAAGATATGACTCATGTAGAAGTAAAGAAGGATGTGTGTGAGGTTTGTCAGCTTGGCAAGCAAACTAGATTGCCTTTCGCTATGAACAAGGCTTGAAGAGCACAAGGGAAGCTTCAGTTGGTTCACACTGACATATGTGGACCTATAAAGACTTCTTCACTAAGTAGGAATAGATATTTTGCTTTATTTATTGATGATTACTTAAGATTTTACTCGGTGAAGTTTTTGAAGCAAAAATCAAAAGTAGCTAAGGTCTTTGGCAAACTGAAGGCATTGGTAGAGAACCAAGTAGATTGCAAGATGAAGGCCATCAAAACAGATAATGGCACTGAGTATGTGTCACAAAATTTTCAAAAAATTTATGAAGAAGCTGGAGTTTAACACCAGCTGACCACTGTTTACACATCACAGCAAAATGGGGTATATGAAAGGAAGAACAGGACTGTGCTTGACATGGCCAGGTGCCTGTTTTTTGAAACCAATCCACCCAACATTTTTTGGGCTGAGGCAGTCAACACCTCAGTATGCTTGCTTAAAAAACTGCCAACAAATGCAGTCAAAGGTAAGACACTGTTTGAAGCTTGGTATAGGCACAAACCATCAGTTTCCCATCGGAAGGTTTTTGGTTGCACTTGTTATTCATTGATCCCTACTGAAAAGAGAACCAAACTTGAGAAAAGGTCCATGCTTGGGATCTTTGTTGGTTATAGCAGCTCCAAGAAGAGATATAGAGTGTATGATCCCTCAACCAAGAAGATTGTGGTGAGCAGGGATGTAAGCTTCAAAGAAGACAGTTTTTGGAAATGAAATGGGATAGATGCAAGCTTGGCTGAGCAAGATCAGAATGATGTTGAGTTGCAACAAATCGAGGATGAATCTGAAAATAAGGAGGACTATGATGATGTACCTGTTAGAGGCACAAGGTCTATCACTGATGTTTATCAGAGGTGTGATATGACAATTGTGGAACCAACCACATTTGAGGAAGCTAAAAATGAAGATTGTTGGATGCAAGCAATGCAAACAGAGCTGAACATGATCCACAAGAATGACACCTGGGAGTTGGTAGATAGGCCTGTGCATAAGAAAGTCATAGGAGTGAAGTAGGTGTTCAGAACCAAGCACAATGCTGATGGTTCACTGAACAAGCACAAGGCTAAGTTTGATGTGAAAGGGTATAGTCAGTAATATGGGATTGATTTCCTTGAAACCTTTGCACCAGTGGCAAGGTTGGATACTATAAAGTTATTGTTTGCTTAGCATCTCAGAAACAATGGACGGTGCATCAATTGGATGTGAAGTCTGCTTTTTTGAATGGCTTTATTATGGAGGAAATTTTCATTGAGCAACTAGATGGTTTTAAAGTTGCTGGTCAGGAGAAGAAAGTGTATAGGCTCAAAAAGGCTTTGTATGGCCTTAAGCAGTCTCCAAGAGCATGGTATGGCAGGATTGACTCCTACCTGTCAAAACTAGGATTTGAGAAAAGCATCAGTAAGCCAACTCTTTATTTAAAAAAGGATGAGAAAGAAACTTTTTTTGATTGTGTCATTATATGTGGATGATCTACTAGTCACTGGAAGTAAAAATGAGCAAATTGATGAGTTTAAAAGGCAGATGCAAGATGTTTTTAAGATGACTGACTTTGGTCTGATGACCTACTTCCTTGGCATGGAAGTAAATCACAATGAAGAAGGAATTTTTTTAAGTCAGAAGGCTTTTGCAAGGAAGATACTGAGCAAGTTTTGCATGTCAAATTGCAAACCTGTTACCACCTCTGTTGCACAAAGAGAGAAGCTGTCAAGGAAGCAAGTGCATGAAAGGGTGGATGAAAAGGGTTACAGAAGTCTGGTGGGCTGCCTGTTGTATTTAACTGTAATAAGACCTGATATAATGTTTGCAGTAGGTCTTCTATCTAGATTTATGCATTGCAGCAATGTGATTCATCTCAAAGCTGCAAAGAGGGTTCTCAGATATGTCAAAGGAACACTCAACCTTGGAGTGAATTTTAAAAGAACTGAGGAGTGGAAGTTGCTTGGATATGAAAATAGTGATTGGGCAGGGTGTATTGATGATATGAAGAGCACTTAAGGTTACTTATTTACCTTAGGCTTAAGTGTTTTTTGCTAGAGTTCTAAGAAGCAATAGACAGTGGCACAATCAGCTGTTGAGGCTGAATATATTGTAGCTGCCACTGCTGTAAATCAAGCCATTTGGCTTAGAAAGTTATTGAGTGACCTAGATGCTGATCAAATGGAAGCAACAGAGATTAGAGTTGACAATCAGTCAGTTGTTGCTATTGCCAAGAACCTTGTGTTTCATGGCAAAACCAAGCACTTTAAGATTAATTATCATTTGTTAGAGAGGCTGAGTTAGCAACAGAAGTTGATTTGAAGCATTGCAGCTCTGAACTTCAATTGGCAGATATTTTAACCAAACCTCTTGCTTGTGCAAGGTTTGAGTTTTTGAGTAGTATAGGAGTTTGCAGCATAGTAGCCAAGGAGGAGTGTTGAATGTTTGGCAACCATGCAGCAAAACAAAATGAGTCAACTGCACCAGCAAGGGTTGAGCAGCATCAACAGCAGTTGGCTGAGTTAATTTAGTTTGTAACATGTTGACTTGTTTAGTTGAGAAGTAATTTTGTTATTTTTAAGAATATGTCAGCTATGATAGCTGAATTGATAGGCTAAGGATGTGACTTAGTTGACTTAATAGCTTAGAAGCTTGGACAAGTCATACTAATTTTGTTTCTATGTAAATTTCCATTTATGTTGCTCTTGTATTTACATCAGTTTAAGCAATGAAAATTATTAGATCTTCTTCTCAAATTTTGTGTTCTTTCAGCTCTGTTTTCATTCTTTCATTATACTTTTGAATTGTTTAACTTTGTGAGCTGATAAATCAACATTTATAAATGTAAAGCAATTAAGTAATTACCTCCTCTTTTTCTGCATCTAAGTTCTTAAAGTTGTTAAATGACTTTCAGAAAAATACAGGCCAAGGCAAATGGGTTACTGCACAAATTAGCAAAACTATTTTGAAAAATGATAATTAAAGACTTTATACTAGTAGGAGTAGTATTGCAATAAGGAAATTACTGGAAAGACCGACCTGAAGGGATGTGAGCAATCTTATACCAATCCGCACCAATGTCCATCTCACACCTTTCCTCCAACTGAGGAACTCCACGTGAATATAACACTTTCAGGTTTATTAGATGTTGAATCCACTTCGGAAGTGATGTTAAATTGGGAAAATATGCGAGAGAAAGACTTTGCAGATTTATTAGATGTTCCCCTTGCATGCCCTCTAAATCAGCCTCCTTGCAATCCCTTATTAGATGTTGAATCCCTTATTTTATACATTTGAATATACCTAAACGGTGATGGGATGACAAATTCTTGCCAACCAAATTTCCCCCTCCATTTTCATCAACCCATAGCCCCTATTCAATTTACTTACTCGACAACGACATTACATGTTAAAGCTCTCTCTAACATGACCCCAAGAATCTGTCAATAGCATAGGTACCATAAAAGCTAGTAATCTGTTGCAAATACATTACCATTTTTGTTTTGTTGGAATATTTTGGTAAATGAACAAATCGTAGTTGAAAGTATTGCCTCTTCTTCTTGTAATATATGCTATGTTCTGCCGAAGAAGAGAGCCAAAATCTAGCAAAAATTAGGATTAGATCATCAGAGGGACTCTTAAACAAAGAATAAAAGAAAAGGAAAGAACAAATGTGCATACGGAAGAGGATTTCATCGGAGTACAATGCCATGGATAGATCAGCAGTCAGCTCATGAAGAATGCATGTCCTTTTTGTTTTTTGGCTCTTCTATTGAATTCATGCTGAAAAAGAAGAAGCTTAGTTACGGAGTTATATTAGATCATTGAAATTGCGAGATTGTTATGATTTGAAAGTGTAAAGCAATTAAATAATTACCTCACCCTCTTTTTTTGCAAGTAAATTCTTAAGGTCGTCAGATGCCTTTCACCAAAATAGATTCGTATGGGTTACTGCACAAATTAGTAAAATATTATGAAAGATGACAAATACAGAATCTGTACTAGAAGATGTACAAGAAATAATATTTCATTAAGGAAATTAACACTATCCAATTTGAATGGGACTGGAATCAAAGGACGAACCTGAAGCGATGTGAGTAATCTTATACTAATCAGCACCAATGTCCTTCCAACACCTTTCCTCTAACTGAGGAACTCCATATATATTTAAATGTCGCAAATTGGTTAGGCAACGCATCTCGTCTGATAGCGATGTTAAATTGGGCAAATTAACGAGAGAAAGCCTTTCAATATTTATTAGATATTGAATCCACTCTAAATCAGCCTCCTTGCAATCTTTTATGGTTAAACTTTTGAGGCCGATGAGATGTTGCAGCATGTGAGTGTCCAATCCCTCAATGTTGCCTACATGGACAGATTTCAATTTGGAGAGAGGAAGAGAAGAGGTTGAACTTGATGGTGTTTTACTGGTGATGTTCATCTTCATGGTCTGCTCTAACGGCCTTGAACTGGTATTCACCAACATTAGCTCATCATCGAGTGAAGGATACAATGGTATTGAAGTCAAAGGGCAATTTATAATTTGTAAAGAGGAAAGACAAGGAAATGCCATGGTTGATGTTCCCATAACTGTTGTGCTGTCCTCGTTGGAATCATCACCAATTACTTCTGTAATCCTCCACCAACTCTTCATATTCGGGCTGTCCAAGAGATAGAGAACCTTAAGCGATGGGAAGAATGATTGTGGTTCTCCTTGAGTTCCTTTTGGGCTATTCTCATCTATGTCCTTCAACTCAAATAAACTAGATATATATAGTCGTTGAAGACAAGGCAATTGAGCTAAGCAGTTAACCAATCATTAGGTGAAGCTATGGGATTCATATAGTTTCAAATTGTAGGAAATTAGATTCTATCTTTGATGTTTTGGTTTTTACTCTTGTAATGTCATTTACTTACTGCAACTCAATCTTGAAATTGCTCCATAGTTGTTGGCTGAACAGTTTTCATTAAATGATTGTCTACATGATATTGTCACGGACCGCGCATCGAGGCCCGAGACCAGCTCGTGTCAAGCTGCCCAAGAAGCACTCCGAAGCATTTTGGGCCCATCATCAGTTAGCCCAACACTTGGGTTTGAAGAGCCTTTCAAAAGAAGATAAGGGAAGTGGCATATAGTCAGGAATATTCCTTTTTGATACCTTTCCATATCTTTGTAAAACTCTTTTAGCTGTATCTTAACCGTCGATGTACTTTAATCCCAACCGTTGGATGTAGGGGGCTTCAACTATAAATAGAGGCTTACCCCCACCTCATTTGTCACTTGACTTGACTTGACTTGACTTGACTTCAATTTTGAGGAATATACAGAAGCATTCACTCAAATTTCTTCCTTGTCTTTTTGTTTTGCCTTTTCTTTCAGAGTTCTTTTGCTTCCGCTAGGATCTAAGCACTTTAGCTTTGATCAAGTTTCAGGCTTACTTAGGCGTTGCGTGATCGAAAAGCGTCTAAGGCCGTACGCTCCAAGATTCAAGTTTTAGGGACGTGACAAGTGGTATCCGAGCCTGTTCGAGTGAGAGAGATGGCACCACAAAACGCAAGCGAAGTTCCAGCAACTGGACGAGAGACTCGTGCTGCTGTTGAGAAGAAGAAGAGAGAGAGTTCCAGGGACATCGTTTCAGCCTTAGAGAGAAGGGTCGCTAGACTTGAGGATTCCATGAAGGAAGTCAATGAGGCCCAAGACGAGACAGAACCGTTTCACTCTCTTAAAGAAGAAGTGATGATTGCGGTTCAAGAACTTCTCAATGACATATATGAGAAGCTAGACCAACGGGACAATTCCCTTGAAGCAGCAGGGGAAGCTACCAAAGCCGAGTTGGTAGAGGAGATCGAGAATCTCAAAAGTGAGCTAGCCATTTACAAGAGAGCCATGAAGAATGGCGTGATGGCAGAATCATCATCACCTACACCGAGGATCGATGTCCCGAAGCCGAAAATGTATACAGGGACACGATCAGCCCAAGATGTAGAGAATTTCATTTGGGCCATGGAGCAGTACTTCCGAGCTATGAGGATCAGAGACGAAGCAACAAAGGTAAACACTGCTTCTGTTTATTTGACTGATATCGCGCTTTTATGGTGGCGACATAGGTGCTCCAAGATGGAGAATGGAGAAATTCCCATTGCAACATGGAGCGAGTTCCAATCTGAGTTTAAGGAACAGTTCTATCCCAAGAATGCGCAACTAGAAGCCCGAGCAAAGTTGCGATAACTCAAGCATACTAGCTCGATTCGAGACTATGTCAAGGAATTCACCAAGCTCAAGCTTCAGATCCCAAAGTTGGGCGAAGAAGAGGGATTCTTTGCCTTTATGGATGGACTTCAACGATGGGCCAAAATGGAGTTGAAGCGGAGGGGGGTTGAAGAGCTTTCCAAAGCCTTGTCCGCAGCTGAGTCCATTGCTGAGTTTGAGATTCAAAGGTCCGAGTCTACCAAACCAAAGCCAAAATCCAAAGGCAATGGTGGGGGAGACAAGGAAAAACCAGCCAAGAAGGGGTCCGAGAAGCCAACAGGTGGTAATTTCAAGCTTCACAAGCCTTGGGAAAAGAACAATGAGCCTTTCAAGTGCTACACTTGTGGAGGCAAGCACTTGGCTAGGAACTGCCCACAAAAAGCCGCTGCCATCCAAGGGAAGGATGCCGAAGAGAAGGAGGCTCTTAAGATTAACTCCATTATGAGCTCCATGGAGGTTAAGAAGGGTCGTAAGAAGAAGGGACTGATGTTCGTTGACATCACCGTGGCAGGCCAAAAGATGAGCGCTCTAGTGGACACAGGTGCCTCAGAATTGTTTGTGTCCGAGCGGGCTGCCAAGAGACTTGACCTTCGTGTTGAGAAGGCAAGTGGGTTTATTAAAACCGTCAATTCCAAAGAGGCTCCGATTGCAGGAGTGACAAAAAGAGTCACGATGAACCTTGGAGGTTGGACCGATAAGGAAAACATCAAGGTGATCCCCTTAGATGACTTTGATTTCGTAATTAGACTTAATTTCCTTGATCGGGTTAATGCGTTCCCTGTTCCTTTTGCCGATTATTTATGCATTTTGGATTCGAAACACCAATGCATTGTGCCGGTAACCCGAGAGGCCGGAGTTGGAGTTAAGATGGTATCGGCCATTCAGTTTAGTAAAAGGGTGCGCAAGGAGGAACCAACTTACTTAGCTGCGTTGGTTGATGAGAAACCTACCAAGTCCGTCGAGGTCCAGAAGAGGTGAGACAAGTGTTGGCAGAATTCAGAGATGTGATGCCTGCCGAATTGCCCAAAAGCTTGCCACCAAAGAGAGAGGTGGATCACAAGATTGAACTCGTGCTGAATGCGGAGCCACCTGCTAGAGCCCCTTACCGAATGGCTCTACCCGAGTTAGAGGAGTTGCGCAGACAGTTGAAGGAACTCCTAGATGCAAGATATATCCGACCATCCAAGGTACCCTTCGGTGCACCGGTACTATTTCAGAAGAAGCATGATGGGACGCTTCGAATGTGTATCGACTATCGAGCTTTGAACAAGCTCACAGTGAAGAACAAGTACCCGATCCCGCTTATTGCAGACTTGTTCGATCAACTTGGTGGTGCAAGGTGGTTTACCAAGTTGGATTTGAGGTCCGGATATTATCAGGTTCGTATAGCCGAAGGAGATGAACCAAAGACTGCTTGTGTGATGCGCTATGGTTCGTATGAGTTCTTAGTGATGCCCTTCGGCCTCACGAACGCCCCCGTTACTTTCTGCACCCTCATGAACAAGGTATTACAACCCTTTCTTGATCAATTTGTTGTTGTCTACCTTGACGATATTGTGATCTATAGCAAGACACTTGAGGAGCATTTGGGACATTTGAGAAAGGTGTTCAAAGTCTTGCGGGAGAACGAGCTCTACGTCAAAGAAGAGAAGTGCTCGTTTGCTCAAAAGGAGGTCCCTTTCTTAGGCCACATTGTCGGAGGTGGCAAGATCAGAATGGATGGGGCCAAAGTCCGAGCCATTGAAGATTGGGAGCCGCCAACCAAGGTGACAGAATTAAGATCCTTCTTGGGGCTAGCCAATTACTACCGAAGGTTCGTCAAAGGCTACTCCAAAATAGCCACACCCTTGACCGAGTTACTGAAGAAGGACAAGGCGTGGGATTGGAGTATTGAGTGCCAATAAGCCTTTGCAGAATTGAAGAAGGCCATGGCGAGCGAACCAGTGTTGGTGTTGCCAGATTACACCAAGCCTTTTGAGATTTATACCGATGCGTCTGATGTTGCCATTGGTGGGGTGCTTATGCAAGAAGGACATCCGGTTGCCTTTGAAAGCCGGAAGCTCAATGAGACCGAGAGGAGGTACACGGTCCATGAGAAGGAAATGACTGCAGTAGTGCACTGCTTGCGCACTTGGCGACACCACATACTTGGGTTCAGGTTTGTGGTATACACAGACAATGTTGCCAATAGTTATTTTCTAACCCAAAAGAAGTTGTCTCCAAAGCAGGTTCGATGGCAGGAATTCCTTGTAGAATTTGATTTTTCCATGGAGTACAAGCCAGAAAAAGTGAATTCCGTTGCCGATGCTTTAAGCCGAAGATATGACATGGAGTTTGTTAGCTTGCCGCAGGGACAACTATTGGAGCGCATCAAAGAGGGGTTGTCACATGACCCAACAGCCAAGATGCTCATTGATTATGTCAAAGAAGGGAGAACCAGAAAATTTTGGCTCGAGGGGGACTTGTTATATGCTCGAGGACATCGCCTTTATGTGCCTCAGTTTGGAGAATTGCGCAAGGGGATCATGAGAGAATGCCATGATTCCAAGTGGGCGGGACATCCGGGGATGAACCGAACATTGGCACTGATTGCAGAAAATTATTACTGGCCACACATGGGCACAGATATTGAAGCCTATGTGAAGACTTGTCTTGTGTGCCAACAGGACAAGATAGAGATGAAGAAGCCAGCAGGACTGTTGCAGCCATTGCCCATTCCCGAGCGACCATGGGAAAGTGTTTCCATGGACTTTATTGTCGGTTTACCTAACACTGACGGCCCGTCGAGTATTATGGTTGTTGTTGACAGGTTTTCAAAGTATGGGACGTTCATTCCAGCGTCTAAGGTATGTCCAGCCGAGGAGACAGCTCGTCTTTTCCTTAAGTACGTGGTTAAGTATTGGGGAGTGCCAAAGACGATTATCAGTGATCGGGACACACGATTCACGGGAAGATTTTGGACCGAGTTATTCAAGCTAATGGGATCAAGCTTGAACTTCTCAACAAGTGTCCATCCCCAAACCGACGGGCAAACTGAGCGAGTGAATGCAGTCTTGGAGATCTATTTGAGGTACTATGTGAGTGCAACGCAGCGTGACTGGCCAAAACTGTTGGATGTGCCTCAGTTTTCTTACAACTTGCAACGGAGTGAGGCCACAAACCAAAGTCCGTTCGAGATCGTGACCGGGCAATAACCGCTTACACCCAACACGGTTGTTACCAAGTATGAGGGGCCGAATCCAACAGCACACAAGTTTACCACAGAGTGGCAAGAGCATCACGACTTAGCCCGAGCTTGTTTACACAAGGCAGGGAAGCGGACCAAAAAGTGAGCGGACCGAAAGCGTAAGGACGTGAATTTCCAAGTTGGTGATCTAGTCCTTGCCAAATTGACAGGAATCTTGCGCAACCCAACTGTGCGCAAAGGGCTTGTGCGAAGATACGAGGGTCTATTCCGAGTTGTGAAGCGGATAGGCACCATGGCCTATCGATTGGAGTTGCCACCAACTATCCGAGCTCATCCAGTGTTCCATGTTAGCTTACTCAAGCCTTACCATCAAGATGAGTCAGATCCGGATCGAGGTAAATCACACCGAGTGCCAGTCGGAGTGAAGATCTCCTATGAGAATGAGATTCGAGAGATCCAAGCCGAGAGAGTTATTCGACGACCAGGTTACCGGTCGAGGCACGAATATTTTATGCAGTGGAAGGGACTTCTCGACAGTGAGGGAAGTTGGGAACTAGTCGAGGGCCTGTGGCAATTCAAGGACCAAGTGGATGGTTACCATGCTAGCAGAGTGACGAGGGCGTCACCAGATTCAGTGGGGGAGAATGTCACGGACCACGCATCGAGGCCCGAGACCAACTCGTGTCAAGCTGCCCAAGAAGCACTCCGAAGCATTTTGGGCCTATCATCAGTTAGCCCAACACTTGGGTTTGAAGAGCCTTTCAAAAGAAGATAAGAGAAGTGGCATATAGTCAGGAATATTCTTTTTTGATACCTTTCCATATCTTTGTAAAACTCTTTTAGCTGTATCTTAACCGTCGATGTACTTTAATCCCAACCGTTGGATGTAGGGGGCTTCAACTATAAATAGAGGCTTACCCCCACCTCATTTGTCACTTGACTTGACTTGACTTGACTTCACTTTTGAGGAATATACAGAAGCATTCACTCAAATTTCTTCCTTGTCTTTTTGTTTTGCCTTTTCTTTCAGAGTTCTTTTGCTTCCGCTAGGATCTAAGCACTTTAGCTTTAATCAAGTTTCAAGCTTACTTAGGTGTTGCGTGATCGAAAAGCGTCTAAGGCCGCACGCTCCAAGATTCAAGTTTTAGGGACGTGACAATATACACAAACTGCAAAAGATTAACAAGGCAACTGTGCGATGAGACATTGCAATCCTCTAAAGGGCCAACCACAGAGCCACTGTCTATGCTTTTCCAGTGCAAGTTTAAGAAAGGGCCAAACATTGGGCATCATCATCATCTGCAATAGTAACAAAGTCACATTCCCATTACTGTTTACACCTCAAACCTTCTGCAAAAGTAATTTAATTTTTTCATTAAAATACACACCATCATCAGCCTTATATCTGCACATATGTTGACTCTCTCCCAACTAATTTTAGCTATACAAGTGAAAATAAACGCTCAACACTCAGATGGTGTATAACAATGGCACTCAATACAGATGAACGAAAAAAAAGAAAGAAAGAAAGATCTTGGGCAATGGCAAGGTATTTCTTAGCGAGCTATGGAAATGTAGGTCTCCAACGAGGATTGTAGCCCATCAATTTTCTCTCTATTGCAACAATGAACCTGCAAATTATAAATGCCAATACAGATAATGTTAAATTAATCCCGTTTACAATGAGCAGTGTCCTAATGTAGAAGAAACACTTACAGCAGGTTTGGTTGACATGAATAACCAAACGATTCCTGGCTGATTCGGTGATAAGCAATTATTCATTAGTTTGGTTCTCCGTTTCCATCATTCGATGGAATTCCATTCATCTCCCATTCCAGCTTCTCCCGTAATAACCATTCCCCACCTGATCTAAAGAATAGCATTACATAGCCTCCACAGAATAAGAAAAAAACATGGCCTCCCATTCTTTCCCTTTACCACTCTCCCTCAGCAAACACCTCAAGCTACCACACCCCCAGCCATGTCTCCTTGTTCCCATTCGGTTATTCTCATCCCACGACAATCATCGACAGAGATCTCGACAATGTAAAAAGCTTCCCCAAAATTGAGACGAGTAAGGTTATTATTCCCCTCAATCTCACTTCCATTGTGAGAATTTCATCTCTTTGCTTCTCTGCTTGTATTTCGCTTTCGATTGTTTTTAGAGAAATTTAGGGTTAGAAATTTAAGCTTTTTTTTTTGAATTGTTGGAAATTTCTGTTTATTGCAAGGGATTTCATGTTGCTTGTCTCAATAGCAAAGGATTTCAATTTCAGGTTGGAATTTGTTGTTTGTGGTAAATGGGTAGTTGGGGTTTTGGATTTTGAGCTTTGAATCAGTTACAAAGTTTTTGAGCAAGAAAAAGAAAACAGAGGCAGGGGAGATGAGGAAATCGTTCAAGGATTCTCTCAAGGCTCTTGAAACTGATATTTATTTTGCCAATACCTTGTAATTTCTTCTTTCTTTTTCGCTTCCTTGATTTTCTGTAGATGAGCATGGTCAGTACTAATTCGTCATGATTTTCTTTTTCTTTTTTTTCTGTAGATAGCAAGGGATTTCAATTTCAGGTTGGGATTGTATATGTAAAGACTTCAATTTTCTTCTATTCGCTAATTGCTCTATCAATGCATCAGTGATTTCCCTTGGGATTCTTCTCTTGATTTGGGCTTTCCTTTTTTTTTTGGTAAGTTTAATGTTTTATTTTGGCTTTTTTGTTTGTTTTGGATTTGAAGTTAAAATTTTAGCGGTAGTGAAATTCATTGTTCTGCTGCTTGAATTTGCTTGTTTGCTTTTTTGTTTGTTTTGGGTGGGAGTTTTTGGATATAGTGTTTTTGAGGTTTGATTTGATATGTTTCTAGGTTATTTCTTCTAAATAGGTTGTTTTATATTTAGATATAGAGTTGATTTTTTTGTTTTACTGGTCTTTTTTTTTCCAATTTTGATTCTGAAATGTTGGGCTAGTTACAGTGTAAGTTGAACAAAGCATTTCAGTTTAGAAAATCATTGAAGTTAAATTAAAGAGAAATTCGACATATGTGATAATACCTTTTGTTTATTTTTGAATCTTAATGCTTAGAGAATCATAAATTGCATAGAGATTTAGCTACTTTATCGGGTTTTTGAACAATGTTGAACTTATTTTTGGCATTAAAAATGTAATGTCAATTGCAGTACTAGATTGCTTTAAGATTATCAATGTCTGAATGCTGCTCTTCACTACTTTCGGTTTCATGTAATTTCAGGCTTTGCTGCCTTTTGCATGCTTATTTTGAGGATGATGTAGGTGATTGTGATTGTTTTTGTCTTCTTTTTTGCCCCTTATAATTACTGTTTGAGTTATTTTGGGTGGTGCTATTATTTGTTTACTTATTTTGGTCATGATGTGAATTATCAAATGTATGTGAAATCTATAATTTTGCATAGTAATGAAGTCATCAATTTTCCTTTTTTCCTAAATATTGAGAATGTTTATGGGCTTTTAGTTTATCATTCTTTTGCTTCCAAAATATTCCCTGTATGTTTTGTTTAGCCTCAAGTTTACTTCTATTTGTATTTAGGTTCTGCAGTTTTGATCTTTTTTATATCCTAGGAAAGGTTGTTGAACTATGGATAACAGGGTGGATGAGGCTGGATCATTGTGGAACATGGTTTTGCATACACACACAATAGTTCTATCTCAAAGCGACTGTTTTCTAGGATGATTTCTTTATTTGATCATCATAGCATGCCAGATATGATAGTAGAGGTATGCCAATCACCATCCCGAATGCCATACAAACCCAATTCTGATGTTTTTACTTGATACCACTATTCTGTTTCAACATTTGTATCAAACGAAGCACAATTATGTTGGTTTTGAGTTATTGGTTTTCTTTTATTTGCAGACATGGAGGAGTTATGTGTTAGACCAGATGAAAACATGATCAGGAAAATAGCTCTTGCCTTTCAGGAATTCGGCCAAGAAGACAAGCAGAAGTTGGTTCTTTAGAAGATACATGAGAAACAAATGGAAATAGATCGTTAAAGTGAAAAGATATGCATCAGATAAAGATTGATGTTTAATTCAATGAGTGCATTCTTTTGGCATAATATGAGTTGCGCTGGACCTTGCCAATTAGGGGTATTGCAGCAACAAGGAATCTTATTCACTTTCCTTGAGATAGGCAGACAGCATACACTTGAATGCTATATGAATAGCTTATCATTCCTGGGGAGTTGTTCTCTGTAGCTTGGATGTTTCAAACCTCTTCTTTAATTTCTGGGGGGATATATATGTTGTGAAAAGGGTTTTTGCTGTTAATGTAGGACATTATTTTGTGCTTATAAGACTCTTATGTCCAATTGAAATATTAAATAGATTTTGAAGAAGTCTCCACTATGAATTATTAGTTTGTTTTTGAGTGGTTAAATAATAATTATACACAAATTACAACTCCTCTGCAACAATAAATGTGGCTCGACTTGAATTCCCACGTAATTTTAATTTGATTTAAGATGGAAATTCAATTACATTTCTCCCAAATCAGTTCTATATATTTAAGCATACTATATATGCATTGTAGTTTAAACTAATAAATTAGGTTATATATTAATTTATATTTTAATAATAATTATATTAAAAATATTATTAAATTATATATTATTTTATTAAATTATATTTAATAATAATTATGTTAAAATATAATTAAATTAATTAATATTTTTATTAAATTATATTTAATAATAATCATTAAAATTTAATAACAAAAATCATCTAACTAAAAAAAATTCTGTTATGGGTACTTTAGTCATTTAAGTATTTTTTTTATGCTATTACAACATCATTCCATTCAACCAAACACAAAAATATTATTACGGCTCTATTCCATTCCAATCAACCAAACAATTGAATTACTGATTACAGTCCTATTCTATTACAGCTCTATTCCATTACAGCGAACCAAACGTGCTGTTAGTGTATCTAAAAACAGAACTTCATATCCTGTCCAGTGCACTAATGGTGGACAACCACAAAGCCATCGTCTACGCTTTTCCAGTGTAAATTTAACAAAGGGCCAAACATTGGGAACCATCATCTGTAATGTTAACAAATTCACGTTCCCATTAGTTTTTACACCTCAAAACCTTTTGCAAAAGTAATTTAATTATTATTTTATTAAAAATATTAAATTTAGAAGTGATATGATACCATTTACGGCTTCGAGAAAAAATGATGGGAAAAAATATTTACTTGTTTTTTACGATATTTGGAATAAGGAGTGGGAACAATGGGTTAACTTAAAGAAGTTATTGATGAGTGGGGCTAAAGGGAGTAGGATAATAATAACTAGTAAATGTCAGCTCCATGTTTTGAAATGTTTGTCTGATGATGATGCTTGGTCTTTGTTCAAAGAGATAGCATTTAAGCAAAGTTCTGTAGACTGAACAAATTCAGCCTTTGTGAAAATAGGAAAGCAGATTTTGGAAAGGTGTGGTGGAGTTCCCTTAGCCTTAACGATGATAGCTGGCACAGTATCTTTCAAAGAAACTAAAAATGAGTGGCTTTCTTTCAAAGATAATGAACTTGCTAGAATATCTTAGAACGAAGTGAGATTCTACCCACACTTGAGTTATGATCATCTCCATCCCATTTGAAGCATTGTTTTGCTTATTGTCAACTATACCCAAAATTCATGTACGAACACTTGTTCAGTTTTGGATTGCACACGGTTTCATAAGGCAATCAAATTCGAGACAATCTTTTGAAGAGATTGGGCTTGGGTATTTTAAAAACAAATGTGTTATTTCTTGAGTTAGCACGTACTATGCAACAAGTAAAATAAAGAGCACAATTAAATGTTTACGCAGTTCGGAACTCATCCTACATCTGCGAAGCCTTGCTCAGAGATGAATACACTATGAACTTCATAGTACAAAGGAGTGATTTAAGCCTAACCCTTCGAACACTTGATGCAATCTCACCTTTGTACAATTAAGTAAATTTTCTCCCAACTCATTTTAGCTATGCAAGTGAAAATCAACACTCAACATTCAGATGGTGTACAACAGCTGCACTCAATAATAGTTCTCGAAAATAAATCATCTATATATAAGCTCCAGGATTGATCAAGATCCATGTAAAGTGGAATAAAAAATTTCCAAATACAATATCTCTGACAACTGTTATGCTTGAACAAAAACTCTTCCAAAAGTAACAATGAACCTGAAAATTATAAATGCTAAGATATAATATGTTAAAATTGATGTCATATAGACTGAGCAGTGTCGAAATGTAAAAACATTTACGATAGCTAAACAGAAGTTTATATTATGTGCATAAATGGCCATTTTCTATGGATTTCCAGTTCAAGTTCAACATAGGGCAACATCATCTGTATTAGTAACAAATTCCCATTCCCATTTCCATTAGTGTTTACACCTCAAAACCTTCTGCAAAAGATATTTAATTATTTTTTTCAGTAAAATGCTCACCATTATCAGCCTTATATTTGCACACGTTTTATGAAATGAGAGATATAAAAAGAAGAAATAATCATGCGGTGCTATTACATCATTGCAATTCTCAAATTATTATGATTTTAAAGTATAAAGCATTTAGATAAATTACCACCTCCTTTTATGCATATAATTGAAGTTGACAAATGCCTTTCTCCAATGGGTTACTGCACAAATTATGAAAGATGGTAAGTAAAAAGTAGGATTAAAACAAAGGAATTTCAATTTATATAAGATGTCAATGAACAATATTTTTCTTGAAATATACCACTGAAATTTTTCTTGAAAAATAAATAAATAAATGGAAAGGCCGTATCAACCTGATTACAACCAAATGCATGGGATGTGAGCAATTTTATGCCAATCAGCGCCAATGTCCTTCCTACATCTTTCCTCCAACTTAGGAACTTCTTGTATATCTAAATATTTCAAACTGGTCAGGTAACCCATCTCCTCCGGAAGATGCCGACACTTTGGAATTTTTGCCAGCGATAGAGACCGTAGGTTACAATGCCATGGACAAATCAGCTGATGAAGAATGCATGTCCTGTTTTTGGGCTCTTCCATTGAACTCATGCTGAAAAAGAAGAAGCTTAGTTACGGGGTTATATTAGATCATCTGAAATTGCGAGATTGTTATGATTTATAAATGTAAATCAATTAAGTAATTACCTCCTCTTTTTCTGCATCTGAGTTCTTAAAGTTGTTAAATGCCTTTCAGAAAAATACAGGCCAAGGCAAATGGGTTACTGCAGAAATTAGCAAAAATATTTTGAAAAATGATAGAATTAGTAGGTGCAGGAGTAGTATTTCAATAAGAAAATTAATGGAAAGACCAACCTGTAGGGATGTGAGCAATCTTATACCAATCGGCACCAATGTCCTTCTCACACCTTTCCTCCAACTGAGGAACTCCATGTAAATATAACACTTGCAGATTTATTAGATGTTGAATCCACTTCGGAAGCGATGTTAAATTGGGAAAATATGCGAGAGAAAGACTGTGCAGATTTATTAGATATTCCCCTTGCATGCCCTCTAAATCAACCTCCTTGCAATCCCTTATTTTCAAAACTTTGAGACTGGTGAGATGTTGCAGGCACTCATCTAGCGTGTGAGTGTCCAATCCCTCAATGTTGTCTACATGGAAAGATTTCAATTTGGAGAGAGGAAGAGAAGAGGTTGAACTTGATGGGATCGTACTAGTGATGTTCACCTTCATGGTCTGCTTTAGCAGCCTTGAACTGGTATTCACCAACTCTAGCTTATCATCGAGTGATGGATACAACGGCATTGAAGTCAAAGGGCAATTTCTAATTTTTAAAGAGGAAAGACAAGGAAATGCCATGGTTGATGTTCCCATAACTGTTGTGTCGTCAACGTTGGAATCATCATTAATCATCCACCAACTCTTCATTTTTGGGCAATTGAAGAGGCAAAGCCACTTAAGCGATGGGAAGAATGATTGTGGTTCTCCTTGACTTCCTTTTGGGCTTTTATCATCCATATACTCCAGCTCCGTTAAATTAGAAATCACCAGCCCTTTAAGACAAGGCAATTGAGCAAAGGACGGGATATGTTTGCAATTACTGTTGCTGATGGTAAGACGGACGAGATTTGTGAGCAAAGAAAGCCAACTTGGGAACTTTGCATCACCCCTCCATCCTTCAATATAGAGCTCCTTGAGATTAGGATGGGACCGGAGGTCTTCAAGTGACTTGTCATCATCATTGTTATCATCAAAATAAGGGCCCCATTCTAAAACCAACGATCTCAAATGTTGCTTCTCTTTCAAATTAGCAGCCTTAAACTTCTCTTTTGCGTTTTTTACGAATCCCAAATTTGTTATTCTTAGCTCTCCCCTTAAGTTGTTAAGCCCTCTCAATTCACTTAGATCTGCACCGCCATGACAACCGTATTTATCCACTACAAACGCGCTTAGCGTCTCAAGTGAAGTCAGCTTCCCTATTCCACGTGGCATATGAGTTAAACCCCTACAACCTTCACACCCAAGATGGGTAAGATTCACCAAATTTTCAATCTTCCTCGGTAATTCTTCAAGCCAATAACACCAGTCAAGTTTCAGCACTTGCAAATTCTGTATCTTACAAGTACTCTTTGGGAGAATCTTAAGATCTTCATTTTCAGAAACATCAAGGTACCTCAAATGTTTTAACTTATGAATGGAGAGTGGAATTGTACTCAAATCAAAATCATCCAATTTTAAGACACGCAGGCATCTATAATTTGAAATTATAAAATCCCAAATCTCGTCTCTCTTATTTTGATGGCTCTCGTTTGAAAATCGTAATAAGGTTCGCAATTTCTTTCCATTAAATAAAGGAATTAATGAATCATCATTAATTGATATATGGCGACATTTTTCACCAACCTCACCTGCACTTAAATCTGAATCTACAACTCTACTCTCCGTCCCAGCTACAACTTCAGCTAGATCATGCATTAAATCATGCATTTTACATGTCATAAATTTTCTTCTTTCTTTTACTTCTTGGAAAAAACATTTTTCAGCTAATTCTTTAAAATACCCAAACCCAATCTCTTGAAGAGATTGCTTTCGATTTGATTGTTTTACGAATCCTTGTGCAATCCAAAATTGAACAAGCATTTGTACTTCAATTTTATAATCTTTTGGATACAATCGGCAATAAGCAAAGCAATGCTTCAAATGGGTCGGGAGATGATCATAACTCAACTTAAGTGTAGGTAGAATATCTCCTTCAATTTGTGATATTTTAGCAAGTTCATTTTCTTTGAAAGAATGCCACTCATTTGCAGATTTTTTCAAAGACAACGTACCAGCTATAGTCCTTATGGCTAAGGGAACCCCACCACACCTTTTCGATATCTGTTTCCCTACTTTCACAAAGGCTGAATTTGTTGAGTCTGCGTATCTTTGCTCAAATGCTATGTTTTTGAACAAAGACCAAGCCTCATCATCAGACAAGCCTTTCAGTTTCAAAACATGGGATTCACATTTATTAGCAATCTCCGCTACCTTTAGAGATCGAGTAGTTACTATGATCCTACTCCCTTTAGCCCCACCGATCAATAACTTCTTTAGCCTATACCACTTTTCTGGGTCCTCATTCCAAATGTCATCCAAAACAAGCAAATATTTTTTCCCATCAATTTTATCTCGAAGTTGTTTTTGCAATTGATCCATTTCAAGATTTTGATCAGGTGCTTTGTTAGTCACAGATTTGATAATGTTTGCTACAATAACTTTGACATCAAAAACATCTGAAACACACGCAAACATCGTCAACTCAAAATGATTTTTGGCCATTTCATCGTTGTAGACTAATAGGGCCAAAGCAGTCTTCCCTAACCCTCCAAACCCCACAATTGGAATGATATAAACATTCTCTTCACTTTGAAACTCTAACACGAGTTTTAGAAGAGCTGCTTTATCATCATCCCTCCCTATTATTTCATCTTCACGCTCAAAAGAGTGTGTTTCCTGCCTCTTTTTAGTCATGAAAGAGGTTTCCGCGGGCCGATCACGCGTAATGAAGCCAAAAGTGTTTGCCTCACTTTCAATTGAAGCTAATCTCGCTTTAATGGCCTTAATTTTCCGACCCATTTTGAGACCATAAGCAAACTGGTTTAAGCTTGAAAAGAAAAGGCGTACCTTTTTCGACAGCTTGTTCCCACCCAATAGATCTTTCTGCAAAGCTTCAGTAGAGAAATCATCGAGCAAGTCGTCGGCATCATAAAGTACATCTTTCAGCTCTTCAAGCCAAACTTTGACGAGACTGTCAGTCACCGATTTCTCTTCTGCGTCAAGAAGCACAGCTTTGATCGTGGAGACGATTCTTTTGAGGTCGTCAAGGTCATGTTTGAGATTCCACCACAGTCCAACTTGAGAGAGAGCACGAGAGCTCAACTTAATAATGAGCTCTGCGGCGATGTCGAAAGCAATTGCTTGGGCCATTGTTGGTTCAAACTGAAATCAAGGCAAAAAAAGTGTTTGGCAGTTGCAAGAGGAAAAGAGTGAAAACGCTGGTGTGAATGTATGCATACATGTGGAGTCTCATTAAGAAATAATTCAATATTGTTAATGAGCATAGCACTTTTCAATTGAGCATTGGAATCACTGTCATCATGTTCTTGAGCTTTGCTAATTTAACTTTTTGGTGACAATTACAATGGTGTCTATATTTTATGACTATAATTATTATAATGCAGACTCTAAATTAGGCAATTTGACAATAGCCAAAACTGAAGGAAATTTCAGAATTGAAAATGAATAAAATCCATAGATGTAATTTAAAATAGACAAGAACTTAAATTTAGACAGCTTTAAATGTCTTTTATTCGGTAATTATTATAATACAGACTTTGACAACCAACGCTAAATTTTTTTTGCGTAAATGCCCCGTAAAGTCCCCGTACTTTTTCCCAGTGAACAAATTAGTCCCTCTCTAAAGAAAACAGATTAATGGAATGTGAATAAATAAGGACACTCAAGATCGGTGTTAACAATTTCTACTAATACATGACACATTTTTAACTATGATTAGTTAAATTTGAAAACATTTTAAATAAATTAATTTATAATATTAAAAAAATCTATAAAAAAAATTCTAAAATTCAATTATTGTAATATGAAACTTTCATATCTAAAAACCCTAAATTAAATTAAATTATTTCAATTGAATCTGACAAATAAAATTAATTAATATCACTTTTGTATTTATTTTTTAGAGATAGAATGATTGAAGGAAAAAACAAAAATTTTGAATTTATTTTTAATTTCTTAATCATCAAATGACATGTAAAAATAATCTTACATGACATTGTATAATTGGATGGGATCATTTCTTATGTGGTAAGAAAGATTTACCTAATAATTTCTCTAATATATTAATGAATTATTATTTTAATATCAGTTTAATAATACGATGAACAATAAAAAGTATACTCGTCATATTTATGTTTTTATATATATATTATAGATAAACTATAGATTATAAATTAAATCTAATATTCCTTGTATCTTTTCATTCCAATTGCTTTCCCGATGCTAATAATTCATGATAGGGCAACATCGATAGTACCCTACGTTGGAACACTATCTAGAATATTGAAATGTGGAAATGTGTTATCTTGTCAATTGGTACACATTGCGCTACAAGTAGAGAATAATAAAGCACACACTCAAGAATTCATCAAAAAAAAATACACAATCAAGATATTTACGCAGTTCAAAACTCGTCTTACATTTATGGAACTTTGCCCAGAGATAAATCTACTATAAACTTCACAATACAAAGAAATGATTTAGGCCCAATCCCTCACGCTTATTGCAACCTCACCCTTGTACAATTACATAAACTCTCTCCCAAATCTACCTACTCTAAGTGAAAATTAACACTCAAAGGTTATAACAATGGCACTCAATAATAGTTCCTCACTATAAGCATATATGCTCCTTCAGATCCACATGTCACCCACAAAACAAATCATCTCTGTATAAGCTTCAGGATGGACCAATCTTTATATAAGCTACATGTAAAGTGAAATAACAAATTTTTTGTGTAAATGCCCCTTAAAGTCCCTGTACTTTTTCCCAGTGAACAAATTAGTCCCTCTCTAAAGAAAACAGATTAATGGAATGTGAATAAATAAAGACAATCATGTTCAGTGTTAACAATTTCTACTAATAAATGACACATGTTTAACTACGATTAGTTAAATTTGAAAACATTTTAAATAAATTAATTTATAATATTAAAAATCTTTTTTACAATTATTTTGACATCAAACACATCTGGAACACACACCCACACTCTCAATTCAAAATGATCATGGATCATTTCATCGTTATAGACAAGTTGAGCCAAAGCAGTCTTCCCTAACCCTCCAAACCCCACAATTGGAATGATATAAACGTTCTCTTCACTTTGAAACTCTAACACAAGTTTTAGAAGAGTTGTTTTATCATCATCCCTCCCTATTATTTCATCTTTAGTCACAGAAGAGTGTGTTTGCAGCCTTTCTTTAATCATGAAAGAGGTTTCCGCGGAGTGATAACGCGGAATTAAGCGAAATGTGTGGGCCTTACTTTCAATTGAAGTTAGCCGCTCCTTAATGGCGATAATTTGATAACTCGTTCTAAGACCGTAAGCAAACTGATTTGAGCTTGAGAAGAAAAGCTGTACCCTTTTTCATCAGCTTGTTCCCACCCATTAGATCTTTTGCAAAGTTTCGGTAGAGAAATCATCGAGCAAGTCATCAGCATCATAAAGTACATCTTTCAGCTCTTCAAGCCAAACTTTGACGAGATCGTCGGTCACGGAATGCTCTTCTGCATCAAGAAGCAGAGCTTCAATTGTACGGACAATGCGTTTGAGGTCGTCGATGTCATGTTTGAAATTCCACCACAGTCCAACTTGAGAGAGCGCACGAGAGCTCAACTTAGTAATGAGCTCTGTAGCGATGTCGAAAGCAATTGCTTCGGCCATTGTTGGTTCAAACTGAAATCAAAGCAAAATTGATTGCAGCAAGAGAAGAAAATGAAAATGATTGGAACAAGATGAAACACAGATGTGGATCCATAAATGCAGAGACTTAAGTATTTTTATAGATGTTACCATCCACCCACCAAGTAGTATAATTAAATAAAAAGTAATGTTGATTGGTGGGAAATGGTCCCTCCATGTTTACCGTTTGACACAACTCTCTCCATGTTTACTGTATCAAATTAGTCTCTTTGTCATTAAATGAAATTTTTTATCCCTATACTATTAAAAAAAATCAATAAGTTCAAATTAAAATAGAATTAATATTAACTGTAACAGATTTAACATTAATAGAGTTAATAATTTTTAATACATTTTTTATACAATAAAATTAACTCTGATAAAATTTAACTTTATTTGATTTTTTATCCCAAATTGAATAATTAAAAAAGATAAGAGTATAAAAAGTAAAAAAAGAAATTAGTATATTAAATTGTAATTATCCACGAAAAGATTCTCTTCCTTTTCTCTCGTTTTTACTCTCTTATGTCTAAACTAAAACCCTCAGTTTCTCTCTGTTCCTATTTCCCGTCCCCTTGAAATCATGAACCGCCACGTCAGGCGGCGCTCGAGTCTCCGATGGTCCGGCGCCGCCGTATCAACCTCCTTATACGGCTTCAACAGCACACACTTCGACAGTTCCTCGGGTTGTTCCGCCCATATGTCGTCACCTGACCTTGGCTTCAACTTGTTCATCCCGATAATTATCACAGATTTTCATCTAGTAATAGTTGTGAAATCGTCATCCATCAAGAAGATAAAGCAATTATTGTGAGATCTCCTGTGAGTTGAAAAGTTCTCTTTTGAAAATGGTGGCTATCATGTAATTAGTAATATATTTTTTCAATTTTGATGAGAATTGTACTCACATTTAAGGCTTTCATTTTCTTAATTTGTGTGTGTGATCTTTTGATCTGTTCATAAATAGAACTTTTCATGGTGGCTAAGTTTCTTAGGGGATAAATTATGAGTAGCGTTATTTGTTTCTGCAGTGAAACTGTGATGTCTGTATTGTAATATGTGGGGCATTCCCGTTTTTGATGATGTTTTTGATGATATAGTGGAGTTTTGGTAGATTAAAGTGCTGGTTTGCTGAACTAAGCTGAAATTGAATGAATGCTGGCCTCATCCAATGTCCAAAACTTGATGACTTCAACATTTAATATGACGGCTAGTTTTTCCGATAAAATCATATTCGTATATTATACTCCTTTTTCTTATTGTCTTCAACTATAATTGCAATTGATAGTACGTTAGTTTTATGTAATATAAATGCTATATTAGTAAGAGAGTTTAAAGCCGAACATTTAATGCATTGCTCTATATGAAGAAAGGTTGATGGGTGTTGGTTCTTTTGATGGATGTTTGAAAAATGATTCAGTTGATATTCATAATGTCTATCACTATATTTCCCCCTTATTTATATATAATATTACTGCTAGCTTGTCGATGTTGCTATACTATATTCCTTTTCCTTATTGTCTTCAACACGATAACAAGCGAATTACTAGTTATTTTACTTGATTTTGCCATGCCATTTATCTCTTTCAGTTTTGGCCTTCCTCCATTAACTTTCGTATCAAGTAGTGAAGCAATTCTAATGGTTCTTATGGCTAACAGTAAGTTTTCTTATACATATGCATTTGTTGAACTTATGCTCTTTTTTGTTTTATTTTCTTCAATTCAATTGGTTGTAATATTGCTGATTTTTCTCAGCAATTAAAAAGGAAGAGTGCAGCAGACAAAACTGAAGTTGGGTTCAGCCAATGGACAAGCAGTCCGGGAGATACCAGCATGTCCAACAGTCCATCATTTGAAATACTGAAGCAATTGCTTTCGACATCCCCGGAGGGCTCGCTACTAAGTTGAGCTCCCTTGCTCTCTCTCAAATCGGACTATGGTGGAATTTCAAAGATGACATCGAGGACCTCAAAAGCTCCAGCTCCACAATCAAAGCTGTGCTTCTTGATGCCGAAGAACAATCCATGACCAGCAATCTCGTCAAAGATTGGGTTGAAAAGCTGAAAGATGCACTTTATGATGCCGATGACTTGCTCGATGATTTCTCTGCCAAAGCTTTGTGGAAAGAGCTACTGAGCGGGAACAAGCTGACGAAAGAGGTATGCCTTTTCTTTTCAAGCTCAAACCAATTTGCTTATGGTGTCAAAATGAGCCATCAAATTAAGGCCAGGTTAACTTCCATTGGAAGTGAGGCCAAGATGTTCAACTTGGTAGAGCATGACCGTCCCATGGAAACCTCTTTCATGACTAAAAAGAGGCAGCGAATGCACTCTTTTGTGAGTAAAGATGGAATAATAGGGAGGGAAGATGATAAAGCAACTCTTCCAAAACACTTATTTGAGTTCCAAAGTGAAGAGAATGTTTGTCATTCCGGTTGTGAGGTTTGAAAGGTTAGGGAAGACTGCATTAGCACAGTTTGTCAATGAAATGGTCAATGATCATTTTGTGTTGAGGATAGGGGTGTGTGTTTCAAATGTTTTTTGACCTGAAAAATATTATCAAATTTGTGACTAACCATGCACCTCATCAAAATCTCGCAATGGGTCAATTGCAAAAACAACTTTGAGAAAAAATTCATGGGAAAAAGTATTTACTTATTTGTTACGACTTTTGGAATAAGGAATGGGAACAATGGATTAGCTTAAAGAAGTTCTTGATGGGTGTGGCTAAAGGGAATAAGATAATAATAACTAGTAAATGTCAGCCTCATGTTTTGAAAGGCTTGTCTGATGATGATGCTTGGTCTTTGTTCAAAGAGATAGCATTTGAGCAGAGATTTGTAGACTCCACAAATTCAGCCTTTGTTAAAATAGGAAAGCAGATTTTTGAAAGGTGTGGTGGAGTTCCCTTATTCTTAAGATGATAGCTGGCACATTCTTTCTTTCAAAGATAACGAGCTTGCTAGAATATTTTAGAACGAATGTGAGATTCTACCTACACTTGAGTTATGATCATCTCTCATCCCATTTGAAGTATTGTTTCGTTTATTGTCTATTATATCCAAAATTGATGTATGGACACTTGTTCAAGTTTGGACTGCACAAGGTTTCATATAGCAATCAATTTTGAGTCAATCTCTTGAAGAGATTGGGCTTGGGTATTTTAAACACAAATATGTTATTCCTTGAGTTGGCACGTACTATGCAACAAGTAAAATAAAAGCACAATCAAGATGATTACATAGTTCGAAATTCATCCTACGTCTATGGGGTCATGCTCAAAAATGAATGCACTATGATCTTCATAGTACAAAGAAGTGATTTAAGCCAAACCCTTCGAACACTTGATGCAGTCTCACTTTTGTACAATTAAGTAAATTCTCTTTGAACTCATTTTAGCTATGCAAGTGAAAATCAACACTCAACATTCAGACATTAAGATGGTGTATAACAGTTGCACTCAATAATAATTCTAAAAAATAAACCATCTATATATAAGCTCCAAAAT
Organism: Gossypioides kirkii; assembly: GCA_005610355.1. Taxonomy (NCBI): domain Eukaryota; kingdom Viridiplantae; phylum Streptophyta; class Magnoliopsida; order Malvales; family Malvaceae; genus Gossypioides; species Gossypioides kirkii. Next base: position 54,358,875 of record CP032253.1, on the reverse strand, counting down.
TGGTCAAGCTCTTCATAAGAGCCATGTAAAATGGAATAATAAATTTCCAAATACAATTTCTCTGACAATTGTTATGCTTGAACAAGAACTCTTCTAAAGTACTAATGAACCTGAAAATTACAAATATCAAGATATAATATGATAAAATTATAAACACTTTCCATAGCTAAACAAAAGTTCATCTGTATTAGTAACAAATTCCCATTCCCATTCCCATTAGTGTTGCAAAAGAGATTTAATTATTTTTTTCAGTAAAATGATCACCATTATCACCCTTACATTTACATCATTGCCATTCTCAAATTATTATGATTTTAAAGTATAAATCAATTAGATAAATTAGCACCTCTTTTTATGCATATAAATGATTGAAGTTAGCAAAATATGATGAAAGATGGTAAGTAAAAAGTAGGCTTAAAACAAAGGAATTTCAAATGAATAATATTTTAACACAGTATCCAAACTTAATGATATTAGAATGAAATTTGGTATGAGAGAGTTAACCACTGAAATATTTTTAGAAAAAAAAATTTCATAAAAATAAATAAATGAAAAAGACCGATCAACCTGATTACAACTGAGAAACTCTTGCAAATTATTGAAGTTCAAAAATGCCTTTCTCCAATGGCTTATTGCACAAATTAGCAAAATATTATGGAAGATGGTCGTAAAGAAATTGTAATAGTAGGATCAAAACAAAGAACTTCATTTTATATAAGATGTCAAATGAATAATATTTTTCTTGAAAAATAAATAAATGGAAAGGTCGTACCAACCTGATTACAACCAGATGCGTGGGATGTGATCAATTTTATGCCAATCAGCGCCAATTTTATGCGTGGGATGGTCAGGCAACGCATCTCGTCCGGAAGCGATGTTAAATTGAGCAAATGCCATGGACAGATCAGCTGATGAAGAATGCATGTCCTGTTTTTGGGCTCTTCCATTGAACTCATGCTGAGAAAGAAGAAGCTTAGTTACGGGGTTATATATGATTTATAAATGCAAAGCATTTATGTAATTACCTCCTCTTTTTCTGCATCTAATTTCTTAAACTTGTCAAATGCCTTTCACAATAAAAGTCTAGGCAACTGGATTACTGCACAAAGTAGCAAAATTATTATGAAAAGTGATAGTTAAAGAATTAGTAGGAGTAGGAGTAGGAGTAGTATTTCAATAAGGAAATTAATGAAAAGACCAACCTTCAGGGATGTGACCAAGCTTATACCAATCCGCACCACTGTCCTTCTTACACCTTTCCTCCAACTGAGGAACTCTATATATATTTACCCGTTGCAAATTGGTTAGGAAACGCATCTCATCCGGAAGCGATGTTAAATTGGGCAAATCAATGAGAGAAAACCATTGCAGATTTAATAGATGTTGAATCCACTTCGGAAGCGATGTTAAATTGGGAAAAGATGCGAGAGAAAGACTTTGCAGATTTATTAGATATTCCCCTTGCATGCCCTCTAAATCAACCCCCTTGCAATCCCTTATTTTCAAAACTTTGAGACGGGTGAGATGTTGCAGGCACTCATCTAGCGTGTGAGTGTCCAATCCCTCAATGTTGTCTACATGGAAAGATTTCAATTTGGAGAGAGGAAGAGAAGAGGTTGAACTTGATGGTGTCGTACTAGTGATGTTCACCTTCATGGTCTGCTTTAACGGCCTTGAACTGGTATTCACCAACTCTAGCTTATCATAGAGTGATGGATACAACGGCATTGAAGTCAAAGGGCAATTGTGAATTGTTAAAGAGGAAAGACAAGGAAATGCCATGGTTGATGTTCCCATAACTGTTGTGTCGTCCACGTTGGAATCATCATTAATCATCCACCAACTCTTCATTTTTGGGCAATCGAAGAGGCAAAGCCACTTAAGCGATGAGAAGAATGATTGTGGTTCTCCTTGAATTCCTGTTGGGCTTTTATCATCCATGTACTCCAGCTCCGTTAAATTAGAAATCACCAGCCCTTTAAGACAAGGCAATTGAGCAAAGGACGGGAGATGTTTGAATTTACTAGGACCATATATTCTAATATCAACGAGATTTGTGAGGAAAGAAAGCCAACTTGGAAACTTGGCATCACCCCTCCATCCTCGAATACTGAGCTCCTTGAGATTAGGATGGGGCTGGAGATCTTCAAGTGACTTCTCATCATCATCATCAGCATCAACATCATCATCATCATCCCAATTTAAAACCAGCAATCTCAAATGTTGCTTCTCTTTCAAATTAGCAGCCTTAAACTTCTCTTTTGCATTTTTTACGAATCCCAAATTGCTTATTCTAAGCTCTCCCCTTAAGTTGTTAAGGTGTCTCAATTCACTTAGATCTGCACCGCCATGGGACCCATCTTTATCCACTACAAACTCGCTTAACGTCTCAAGTGATGTCAACTTCCCTATTCCACGTGGCATATGAGTTAAGCCATAACAACCTTCACACCCTAAATGGGTAAGATTCACCAATTTTTCAATATTCTTTGGCAATTCTTCAAGCCCATGACACCCGTCAAGTTTCAGCGCTAGCAAATTCTGAATCTTGCAAATACTCTTTGGGAGAATCTTAATATCGTAATTGTAAGAAAGATCAAGGTACCTCAAATGTTTCAACTTGTAAATGGAGGGTGAAATCATTTGAATATCTAAACGATTCAATTTCAATACACGCAGACATCTACAATTTGCAATTATCAAATCCCAAGTTTCATACCTGAAATCTTGAGTTCTCCAGTTTCCAAAATGTAATAAGGTTCGCAACTTCTTTCCCTTAAACGAAGGAATTAATGAAGGTTCAATTGAGATGTGGCGATAGTTTTCACCATCCTTACTTGCAGGGTTTTTTGAATCTACAATACTATTCTCCATCCCTGCTACTGATTCCGCTAGATCATGCATTAAATCATGCATTTTACATGTTAGCCTTTCTCCCTGATATCCTTCTCCTACCTCTTGAAGGAAACTTCTTTCAACTAAATCATTAAAATACCCAAACCCGATCTCCTCAAGAGATTGACTTGGATTCAATTGCTTTACGAAATCTTGTGCAATCCAAAATTGAACAAGCGTTTGTACTTCAATTTCATAATCTTTTGGATACAATCGGCAATAAGCAAAGCAATGCTTCAAATGGGACGGGAGATGATCATAACTCAACTTGAGTGTAGGTAGAATATCTCCTTCAATTTGTGATATTTTAGCAAGTTCATTTTCTTTGAAAGAATGCCACTCATTTGCAGTTTTTTTCAAAGACAACGTACCAGCTATCGTCCTTATGGCTAAAGGAACCCCACCACACCTTTTCGAAATCTGTTTCCCTACTTCCACAAAGGCTGAATTTGTTGAGTGTGCATATCTTTGCTCAAATGCTATCTTTTTGAACAAAGACCAAGCATCATCATCAGATAAGCCTTTCAGTTTCAAAACATGGGATTCACATTTATTAGCAATCTCCGCTACCTTTAGAGATCGAGTAGTTACTATGATCCTACTCCCTTTAGCCCCACCCATCAATAACTTCTTTAGCCTATACCACTTTTCTGGGTCCTCGTTCCAAATGTCATCCAAAACAAGCAAATATTTTTTCCCATCAATTTTATCTCGAAGCTGTTTTTGCAATTGATCCATTTCAAGATTTTGATCAGGTGCTTTATTAGTCACAGATTTGATAATGTTTGCTACAATAACTTTCACATCAAAATTGTCTGAAACACAGGCAAACATCGTCAACTCAAAATGACTTTTGACCATTTCATCGTTATAGACAAGTTGGGCCAAAGCAGTCTTCCCTAACCCTCCAAACCCCACAATTGGAATGATATAAACATTCTCTTCACTTTGAAACTCTAACACGAGTGTTAGAAGAGCTGCTTTATCATCATCCCTCCCTATTATTTCATCTTCACGCTCAAAAGAGTGTTCTTCCAGCCTCTTTCTAGTCATGAAAGAGGTTTCCGCGGGGCGATCACGCGGAATGAAGCCAAAAGTGTTGGCCTCACTTCCAATTGAAGCTAGCCTCTCCTTAATGGCCTTAATTTTCCAACCAATTTTGAAACCATAAGCAAACTGGTTTGAGCTTGAGAAGAAAAGCCGTACCTCTTTTGTCAACTTGTTCCCACCCATTAGATCTTTCCGCAAAGCTTCGGTAGAAAAATCATCGAGCAAGTCGTCAGCATCATAAAGTACATCTTTCAGCTCTTCAAGCCAAACTTTGACAAGATTGTCGGTCACCGATTTCTCTTCTGCGTCAAGAAGCACAGCTTTGATAGCACGGACAGTGCTTTTGAGGTCATCGATGTCATGTTTGAGATTCCACCACAGTACAACTTGAGAGAGCGCACGAGAGCTCAACTTAGTAATGAGATTTGTGGCGATGTGGAAAGCAATTGCTTCGGCCATTGTTGGGTCAAACTGAAATCAAGGCAAAAGGTCTTTGATTGCTGCAAGAGGAGGACTAAAATGAAAATTATTGTAACAAGATTTTACAGATGTTATCATCCACCCACCAAGCAGTATAATTAAATGAAAATAGTGTTGATTGGTTGGAAATGGTCCCATCGTATTTAATGTTTGACAAACACTTGACAGTCGGGGTTCTGCACAAATACAACAACTTGGGCAAAATTTGTCAATGCGGATCCGTACAAATAATTGAAATATGTGGGAGAAATGAGCTTCAAAAGCTGCACACACTGTATAAACCCACTGGTAAAATTCTAGAAAAGTAAAAAGAAGAAGGAGCCAAACCCCATGGAAATGGAATCCAAGGTGTTTAGATATTATGACTTGGTCTCTTTTGTTAACAAATATATCTGTTTAGAGATTACGAATCCAAGGACCCAAACTCTAATTTTCTTTCATCTTGTTTTTTTCTTTATTAAGCATAAAACAATATCTTACTTTGCATCAAACTAACACTGTAATAATGTAAACAACACTTTTCAATAGACAATTATTCCTATTTTAGAGTTTTAAATTTTTATTTGTTCAAGTTAATTTCTAAATTTAGCAATTGTTCTCGTTTTAGGACTTGAATTAAGCAATTGTTCCTATGATTTAGACTTTTTTTTTGTCTAAGTTAATTTTTAAATTTGATAATTGTTCTCATATTAGAATTTTGAACCTTTTTTAAAAGAAATATCAGAGGTTAACTTAAAAAAATGGCCACAATGTGTAAACAACTGCCGCGTTGAGAGGTTAACTTGAAACCAAAAAAAAAAATCAAGCTCTAATATAAGAACAATTGTCAAGTTAAAACCCAAATAATGTATTAACTCAAAAAAAGCATACTTAAAATAAGGTTAGCATTTAATGTATTATGAATGAAATTTTTTAATTTACAAGTAGGTTTTAAATTCTATCACATCTTTCATTGAAAAATAATATGTTAGAATCAAGTTATTAATGTGATGAATACGCAAGTATTTACAATTTAATCCATGTTAGATTTGAATTGAAATTTAAAGCCTAAATTGATAACTTCAAAAATAAATTAATTTTATTGATATAATACTAATACTTTAAGACTTAACTAAAATAATTTGAAATATATAAATTAACTAAAATAATAAATTGAGAATTTTTTTAATATACTGATGTGATTATATGGTAGTATCTGTTCATATTTTTTTAATTTTCTGACAATGCATACACACCTTACACACATAAGTGCTCAAACCCGAATCTTCTAAAATGAAAATTATCTTCTTTTCCACTAGAGTCACTCATTAGGTTCATAAATTGAGAATATTTAATACTAAAAATATTAATAATACTATATATTTTTAAAAAAATTATAACACATTTATTATTTGTGTGATATTCATGTTTGCACAATTGATTAAATACATACAAACCACGATTTATTTCCGTATGTTAATTATGAGAAACCATATATAAAAGTTAGGCATAAAAGAAAGAAAAACAACTTAGGCAAGCACAACTCAACCATCAAGCACATGGATGAAATTGTAAAATGCGCATATTATTATATAGGTAATTTGAATTTAATATGTTTAAAAAATAATATTTAAATATTTTTTATTATTTTATCATATTTTTAATACATTAGATTCAATATAATCTCTTCATATTTAAATTGTTATTTAAAGTTTAAATTGGTAATTAGACAAATTAAATGATCTTATTGATATAATATTAATTAAAATATTTTAAATTTATAAACTAATTTAAAATTTAAATACATTTAAGTTACCGTTCCAATCAACCTATCACGTGGTGACTGTTGGAGATAAGCATTAAGGGTTTGCACTGTAATTACTCCCTTATTTATGATATGTGTCAGAAATTGATTTCAAAAAATTTAAATACTATAATATTAATTAAAATATTTTAAAATTTAAATAGTATCCATTTGCGTGATTGATTTTTTTCATGGTTATCTAAATAGACTAAATCGGTTGATCGGATCGGTTGGATTGGGAATCATTCGGGATATCGATATCAATAGACTTAAAATTTTATCTAAATTCGTTCATATTTGTAAAAGATTGACCCAAACTTATTTTATGCCCGTTCGTATTATTTTTTAATTTTTTTAAAATATTTATATTATATTGTTTTAATATTTAATAATTTTATACATTTTTATTTATTGAAATTTTTTATATGGTCATCTTAACATTATTTTAATGTTTATGTTAGAGTAATATTATATATTTAGTATAAATTTATTTTTTTAATATATTTTAAATTACATAATATATAAAAATAACATAATATAAAGTATTATAATTCAATAACTAATCTAATTTTAAAACCCATGTAAATCATAATGAATAAATAACCTTCTTTCTATTTTCCTTAAAGGTCTTTCAAAAAAAAAAAGGAAGTAGTTATCACTGTTTGCCACTTTCATTAGTGATTAATGATGCATATATAATGGAAGAAAAAGAGATATAATAAATATATAAGTTAGGAGCTTCTTTTGATCTGTGATAGAGTGGATGTTGCAATAGTTGACATCTTTGTCTAGTCAATGCTTGGTATAACCAATGCCAATTTTGTAATCTCATGATTGAAAAAAAAAATATAGTAAATAATAAGCACCTAAGTTTAAATAACTATTGTTTGCTTGATCATACAAGAAAAGTACTTCGTCACTCATTCATGTCTTTCATCCTTCCATCATTCTAATTTCCATAATTTAAGATGTGGATTTTACTTTTATCTACAACTGTTACAAATATCAATTTCAACTTATGCTATTTTTATTGATCGAAAAATATGATTACAATCGTGGATTACATGATGTAATGTAATCATACTATATATATATATATATATATATATATATATATATATATATATATATATATATATATATATATTTGACATAATGATTTATTTAATCTTCAAATTTTATAAAAAAATATTTTAATTTTAAATTTATTATTTTATTTCTTTTAGCTTTTGATATTGTATTCTTTATAAAATCACCTTAAAATGGATGAAAAAGTTAACATTTATTAATTTTGCTAAAGTAACATTCACATGACAGTCCATATGTATGTTACATTAACAATTATTTATTTATTTTTATTTAAAATAATTATTTTTTTTAATTTTAAAAATTTAAAAATTTAATTAATTATTAATGTAATATCCACGTTGCAATCCATAATCCTCCCTCCTATCATTTCCTAATGGGCTTAGGTACCTTTGTTTGGAGGGATACCTTTTGAAAACTTTACCCACCAGATTTGATCAAGGAACCTAATTGAACTTGATATGAGTTTTAGTCATGTTGAACAACTTTGGGAGAGAATACGGGTACACTTTTTTTTTTCTTTTTCATATATCAATCTATGCCTCATTCTCTATGGTATTTTGTAGAATTATCAATTTTTAGAACTAATTTAATCAATTGAGTATCAATTTGAAAAATAGTTCGAATCAGTTGAATCACAAATCGATATAATTTGAATTGAAAAAAATTAGTTGGATTATTTTTAAAACTTTTAAATTATTTATTTAAATGATCTGGTTGGATCAATGAACCGATCTGGTTCTAAAAATATTGACTTTTTAAAGTATTTTATATGTAAGATTTTTATAATCGGCCGATGGTTGAACTGATCAAACCATCGGTTGGACGGATCTAATCGGTACACTGATTCAATTGAATAAATTATTTTAAATTAAAATAATATAAAAAAAATTGATTCAATCAATCAATCAATTTCATTAATTCGTGAATTAATCTATTTAACCCTTTATTTTAAACTAATATTTAATTCGATTTCAAATACAATCAATCTGATCAATTAATCTACTTCAATTTTTAAAATAATATCAACCTATTCATTTTACCGTCCATCTTTGCACGATTGATTGATAAATACAAAACACAATTCATTTTCACATGTTAATTAAGAAGTTAGGTATAAAAGAAAGAAAAAAAGCTTAAAAAACTTAGGCAAGCACCATCCGACCAGTATTTATCACGTGCACGAAATCCCCAATCTGTTTCCGAGCCCAAGATATCCTAACCTACACCTTGCTCTACCCTAGCCCTCCCTCGGCCCATTCAAAACACGCCACATAATATTCACACATCACATAATCCACGTCATCTAAAAGTCTCCTTACGTGTCATCCTACGTGTCACTTTCCCAGTTCGAGAATGGTTTAGAAACGCGCACAGACAGAGCACCATCTTTAAACCGTTAAATAATATAATCTCACGCTCTGTTAGATCCGAAAGAACTTTTTTTGGTTACCGAAAAAAGAACTGAAACCCTAAGATGAATTTTCCCGCCATGAGCAACGGGAGACAAACTCAGACGGCGGACACGAGTTCGAGTGCTTTCTCGTTCATTTCGAAAGGGTGGAGAGAAGTACGTGACTCGGCCGACGCGGATTTACGGCTCATGAAAGACCGAGCGAACTCGTTCAAGAATATCGCAGCGAGTTTCGATAGGGAAATTGAGAACTTGATTAACTCTGCGACACCGACTTTTACGGTTCCGCCGATCCGACAATCTTCGGAGATCGAATTCATGAAGAAACTTCATCCTAAGATATCGGAGTTTCGTCGGGTTTATTCGGCTCCGGAGATTAGCCGGAAAGTGATGGAGAAATGTGGACCGAGGGCGAACTTAGGTATAGACTTGTCGAGAATAAGGAGTACGATCGCGGCGGAGGTGTATGGAACCATGGAGGAGGATATGAAAGGAATTATCGAATTTAATAAGGTAAGGAGTGAGAAGCTTAACGAGGAGGGGCAATTTGGGGAATGGGAACCAATTCGAGTGTTGAAGACAAGGTTCAGGGAGTTTGAGAAGAAAAATTCGACAGTTGAAATTTTTGCTGGATTTAAGAATAATGAGTTTGTAGAGAAAGTTAAGTCCAGTTTGGTAAGGTTTTCTTTTTCTGCTTTTATATTGGCTGAGACTTGAAACTACCTTTTTCTTTTTTGATGTTAATTTATTTGTGTGAATTAGTTAGGGGTTAATCTTTAAGTTTTAGAAGGGCATAAAATTAATGGATGCTTTATACAGGGATTTTTGGTTGTAGAATACTCGAACTGGAGGAAGTGGGGAATTTTGATTAGTATAGAGTGCCTGGTGTAATTAGAGACTTGAACTGTTTAGGATAGTGAATTGTCTAAACTAAATCAAAATGTTAGAAAATCTTAGAGGTCCATTGGAGGTTTTAATAAGCTTGACTGATTTTTTATGTTAAAAAAATAATTTAATTGGTCTTGGAAGATTCATTCTCTTCCTAATCAAGGGTTTGATTGAGTCTTAGACAGTGAGTCCGTGACTATCAAGTGGGAAATTATATTGTTAAAAAAATGTTAGAATGGGCATGTCAGTGATTTGAATGAAGATGGTGTGTTTATGATTTAAAAGGATATGAAAATTATGGTAATGTTTGGATTCTAAGGCCTTCATTAACTTGTAAACTATTCACCAAAATAAACACAGTAATTATGGCTTTTAAAGGCTGAATCCAATGGACATTTATTATTGTCTAGTAAGAGGATGATCAAATAATGACTGCTTTAGAATTATTGTCTTAATCTATTGGTTCATATCCCCGGGCTATAGATGCAGTGAGTACAGTTGCAAAGAGCATGCTTCCAGACCTGAAGGGTAGTAACGCTGGTTTTCCTGCTTTAGTTCTATTGCATTCATCGACCTCTAACAGTGAGTGATAGCTTAGCCTAATTGGTTATTTGGTCCTTCTTTTACTTTCATACATTAGTACTTCAAGATTAGTATCTGAACGGATTCAATTTCCCATTAGGAAGTACCATTTTCTTTTCTTACTGATTAGGCATTGTTCAGAAGAGAAATTAGGTCATGGTATTTAGGAGGAAGCATATACCTTTTCTTTTGACCAATCAATTGAAACAGATATTCTTTAATTTGTATTATGGGAATCACTTACTCTTGGTGCCATGCTTATAAAGTATAAATTTATTTGTTTAGAACATAAAGTTTCTGTGATGGAAAAAGTGGTGTAACTTGAAGCATAATAATTTTAGTTTGCTCACCCTATAGCATTCAATAAAAGCAGGAGATTTGTTCTATTTGTTGCTAACCATCAAGCTCTAGTTTATGGTTTTTAGTTCTATGTTGAACATTTTAGCTTTCAAATATTCTGTTTGTATATTCTAGATGTTTATGTTATGATCTTTTTATCTTGATTACTATCCTTTTGGAATGCGTGTTTATTTTGCAGAAAGCAATTTGCAAGGAGCCTCAAGAGCCAAAGGTTCCCCCGTCTCTTCCTTTTGGTGATAAATTTTGATTTTCTTGATGCAGTCATGACATTTATATATTTCTGCGAAAATTTTCTCTTTATTATCAAGGACTTGTGGAAGTTTACAGATACATCAATTTCGTAACAACGTCATGCAATAATCATAAAAGATATTTATAAGGTTTTACAATTAAAATAGTTCTTTATAAAAGAATCAAGACTGAAACTCCTTGTGATGTTAGGCAATAACTAGGCTGTCGAGTTGGGTCTTTTTAGCTACTGGATGCTTGCATTTATTGGATGGTTGGTTATTTGGTTGGGATTAGGACAGATCTTATAATTTTCTTTATATTCCTAACTTAGCTCCATTGGAGGGAATCCACATATGTATTTTAAAATAAATCCCTATCAAAATGGCTTGAATTTAAATGTATACTTAATCCTCTGCCGCATCTTGGACATTCCTCTATGTTTTAAGGCTACTTCTACTTTTTATACTTTAATAGCCAATGTTTTGGGTTGATTAAAGTTGACAGCTGCTTGTAAGGGGATTTAACACCTCTTTACCTTGGGAATTGGAAAGCTTATCTAGCTGGAGAAACAGCAAAACTGTGCTTGTTGAATCCATGTAAAAATTTCAAAGTAAAAGCAATTTCTTTTTGCTGATTGATGTCTTTTTTGCTTTGAACGAAGATAAGTCTATTTATTACCTCAAGTTTTACGGCCACTTTAACTGAATATTTAATGTGTTTGAATTTATGGAACATTTTCTTATCTCTGGAGTTTCAACCTATACCTTTTGTCCATGTGCTTTTTATTTTCAGTGGATGTGATAGATAATGCTAGTGCAAGCTACCATATGTCAATAGACTATACAATTATAATGAACCAAATTTATCCAGTACAAGTATAAGCCACCATATGTCAACAGACTATGCATGTTCTGGAATTATTAGAGATAATGTTGGCCTCCGCAGTTATTTCTAATTTCTCACCTAGAACTAGCAATGCTTTAATCCTGGTCACCTCATTATAAACATCTTTATTGGAGGATGGAGCCAACTCTTTTGGGATGGTTAATTTAAGCATGGCCCTAACTTTCAATGGATATCATGCATATGCAAACATAATTGGATTTTAAGATGCTTGATAAAATAGGTGTTGCATTGCACTGCGCTGAATGCTTTTGTATGTTCCTGTTTGCTATAGGAAGTACCACCGCTGGATGTGCCAGAGTTATTAGCAGTTTTGGTCAGGCAGTCTGGGCCCTTTTTGGATCAATTTGGCATCCGAAGAAGTAAGTAGCTTTATCTCTCTTATTTTCTATTTGATACATGCAGGGATGGGTAGCTTTTTGTTCGTTGAGTTCAAATTTTACATTCCTGATCACTGTGTGATCTATTATTCTTGTGAATGTGACTATATTTACTTGAAGGGTTCTGTTCTCTTGTTCCTGCTTTTAATATGATTTCCTTTGTAAGGTCGTTGTAGTTTGTATTTGAGTTCATATGTTCTGTCTGTAAGAAAATTTTAAGAAAGCTTCATCTGTCCAATTTAACCATGTACTTTTCTCCTGGATTAAATTGGGGCAGCATCTTTAATTGCCATTTCTGTGAAACAGTCATGAAATTTCAATCTTTGAAATAATTCAGACATTGCTCTCTCTTCTGGGAGTAGTTAGGCTGAATAATTAACAGTCTTCTGTTCACCTTTCTGTGACCATTCATTCTAAGAGCAAGTGGTTTTTACTGTCTTCTCAAATGTGGTTTCAGATCTATGTGACAAGATAGTCGAAAACTTGTGCAGCAAACGGAAGAATCAACTTGTTTTGCGCTCCCTCGTTGCAGGAGAACCCCCTGCTGTCGACCCTGATAAGATTAATGATGAACTGGATTTAAGGATAGCCAGTGTCCTTCAAAGTACAGGGCATTGCAGTGAGAGTGGTGGCTCTTGGACAGACTTCATGAAGCCTGATGTTACAGATAGGAAAAGGCATGTTGCCATTGTTACGACTGCCAGCCTTCCATGGATGACAGGAACTGCAGTGAACCCACTTTTTCGAGCAGCATACTTGGCAAAATCGGCAAAACAAAAAGTCACGCTCTTGGTTCCTTGGCTTTGCAGATCTGATCAAGAACTAGTTTATCCAAACAATCTTACTTTCGGTTCCCCAGAAGAGCAAGAAAATTATATACGTAACTGGCTCGAAGAAAGGGTTGGTTTTAAGGCTGATTTTAGAATCTCCTTTTATCCAGGAAAGGTAATCCTTGATGCACTACATTATGTTTTATTCGATTATATCCGTCAAACAGATTTTATAGATGACAACCTTTTTTGCTAACTGTTTCTTAGTTTTCGAGAGAAAGGCGAAGCATAATACCTGCTGGAGATACTTCTCAGTTTATCCCATCAAAAGATGCTGACATTGCTATTTTGGAAGAACCAGAACACTTGAACTGGTACCATCACGGTAAACGCTGGACTGACAAATTCAACCATGTTGTTGGCATTGTCCACACAAATTACTTGGAATACATTAAGAGGGAGAAAAATGGTGCTCTACAAGCTTTCTTTGTGAAACACATCAACAATTTGGTCACTCGAGCACATTGCCACAAGGCGTGTATCAATTTTGTTTTATGCTTATGTTCATCTCTGAGCATCATTTTTTATCAGTCATTCAAAAGTCTTACGGTAAATGTTAAGTATCATTCTTTGTTTGTTTGTTTGTGTTCACCCTTCAGGTTCTTCGTCTTTCTGCTGCAACTCAAGATATGCCAAAGTCTGTGATTTGCAATGTTCACGGTGTAAACCCGAAGTTTTTGAAAATCGGAGAAAAAGTTGCTGCGGAAAGGGAACTTGGGCAGCAAGCCTTTTCTAAAGGTGCATACTTCTTAGGCAAGATGGTTTGGGCAAAAGGATACAAAGAGCTGATAGATTTGCTGGCAAAGCACAAGAATGATCTCAACGGTTTCAAGTTGGATGTCTACGGGAACGGTGAGGATGCACATGAAGTTCAGAGTACCGCTAAGAGGTTGGATTTGAATCTTAATTTTCAAAAAGGAAGGGACCATGCAGATGATTCTCTTCATGGGTAAGGATCCTCTAGGCAAGTTAACCATTGTTTCGGTATGGTTGTTCTGTGTAACTTTTTAACATTATCTTCTTGTCCCGAAGGTACAAAGTCTTCATAAACCCTAGTGTCAGTGATGTGCTCTGCACAGCTACTGCTGAGGCACTCGCAATGGGAAAATTTGTAGTATGTGCAGACCATCCATCAAACGAGTTCTTCAGCTCATTTCCCAACTGTCTAACTTACAAGACACCTGAAGACTTTGTTGCTAAAGTGAAAGAAGCACTAGCAAACGAGCCTCAACCGCTTACAGCGGAACAAAGATACAACCTATCATGGGAGGCTGCAACCAAAAGATTTATAGAATATTCAGAGCTCGACAGAATTTTGAATTACGAACTTAGGGGTACAACAATTAGAAAATCAAACGGAAAACTAATTGCAAGATCGGTTTCAATGCCAACCCTCTCAGAGATGGTTGACGGAGGAATAGCATTTGCTCACTATTGTCTCACAGGGAATGAATTCCTTCGACTTTGCACCGGAGCAATACCAGGTACTCGGGATTATGGAAGACAACATTGTAAAGACCTTCATCTCTTACCTCCACAAGTTGAAAGTCCAATCTATGGCTGGTAAGTAGATGTAGAAACTATATTGACAATGAGCTACTAACCATGGTTGTTAGTATAAAGGTTTTTTTTATACTTCAGTTTACGATATGCTTGTCTCGGACTTAGTCTTGTTGCTTTATGCAGTTATCTTTAAGAAGTAGCATCCAGCAAGTCCGAAGTTCGGATTCCATCGTGCCTTCATTCTTTCGAAGAAAAAAAATTTTACAATATATTAGTTTCTGAGGATTGGTATCTATATAGCCTTTCCACTATTGTTTCATAGATTACAAATATTTATGTATAGATAGGTGATGAAATTGAATGATTCTCTGTTGTAAGTAAATTATGATTTTAGATGTCAGCGCAAGCTGTGTAATAAAATGGTGGCAATTTTCCATGTTATTGTATTTTTTTAGGGTTCATCTTTTCTGGGTTTAATTTGGCTTTTAATTTTACTGGTGAAAAATGTGGGCAATCAAACTAATTATTTAACTTTTGGTATAATTAAACAGGGCTGTGTAGTTAATTTTTTAAAAAAATTAAAATAATACATTTTATAATTAATTTTTAAAAAATTATTAAAATATTAGTTTGAGTTGATGGCACTTGATCCGATTAAATTTTTAATTGCCCTAAACTTTAAACTGATTTGTAGTTGAAACAATTTTGTTAAGGATTAAACTTTGGTCCAAACCCTGGACACATTTAATATTGTTTTCAGTGAGGATTAATCTTGTTAAGAACATAAATGTATTAAGAGATGAGTTCATAGATCGGGAGCGCTTCGTTATACCTATCTAAAGAATTGAAATGTTTGCAATAAGTGGACTTTGAGCCATGCTTTAAATGAGGCATGAGAGCAAGATGGGTACCACTTGCTTAAGTTTGGAGACAAAATCCTCAATAAAAACGATATTGTATTTATTAGGAAGGATGTTGATTTCCAACAGACAATATTTTACCTTTCTAAAAAATTAAAAATATCTCAAATAAATCAAAACCCAAAATAACAACTTAAAATGACTTGAATCTATAAAAAAGACACAAATTAAAAAACACCCAAAACAACCTAAAAAAATACTTCGAAAATTGTAAAATTCAAATTAACGTAATCCAGATTGATTTAATTCGAAACCAATCTCACTTGCCCAATTGATAGATCTACCTTCAACAAAACTATCCTCTAAGCGATTGGGCCAATTGAATTTATTGGACTAAAATATTTTGGATTTGGGTTTGCCATAGCTACGGTTCTCACAGACCAATGTTTGATTTTTCTCAAACCATCTTCTTTGAGATTCATTTCTTCTTCTACCTCTCCGTCACACAAATTTTGAAAACCTTCATTTCACACCAAATCAAAGATCGGATCCAACAATCGCCACTGAACACGAAGCTATATATACTCCAATCTTAATTCCTTCTCCAAAGCGTCCGAGTTAACTCGCCCGCTGAAAATCTCAATCGACTCATTTAACTTTCAGCAAAACGACAATCGTCGGAGAGGGCGAGAGTGATGGCGGATCCGGCCAGCACGCCACTTGGAAAAATGCTATTGGAGGAGATCACTCCTGTTGTTATGGTACTCTGTACTCCACACGTAGAAGAATCTTGCCTTAAGAACGGTCTTTCCTTAATTCAATTGCTCTCCCCTTTCTGCGACTTCACCAACATTGACGGTGAGTATTCAAATATATATGTGTATATATATACGGATTTTAGTATGTGCATTTATACGTATTTTTGTATATGTGTGTCTAACATTTTAGGTGATTTCTTGTTTTGTTGCTTTTTTTTTTTTTTTACTTATCTGAGATTTTTGGTGGTAGTGCCTGTACGGACGGCGAGTGATCAACCCTACAGGCTGAGGAAGTTCAAATTGCGCTTGTTTTACTCCTCGGATATTCGACAACCGAATCTCGAGGTAATTTTCTATTGAGATCACTAGTTGTGTAGCTTAATTATGTAGTGGGATTGTTTTAAAATAAATGTTTTAATCAGTTGAGTTCAAATTGGTGGATAACGAAAATTTGGTTATTTAGGAAACGAAATTAACTACACTAGTAGGCTAGTAGTTGAGTTGGAAGCTACTGAGAGAACTATTTCGGTTTAAATAGACTTGGCATTGATTCTTGAGTTTGATTAAGTATTTTAGTATTGGAATAAATTGGAATAATGGTTGATTTAAGGGATTATGTTACGTTGCAAGATGATTTAGTTGATTTGATTCAAGCTCCACAGTGCATGTGCATGTGATAGTTGGTTCTTTATGTTGAATATAAATGTTGATCTCCTAGGTAGCAAAGGAGAGGCTAAAGAAGGTTATTACCCATGTGGGAGAGAAAAATTTTCTCGAATCTTCAGACCCATCTCAAGTTAACAATCTTCTCTCTAGTAAGTTCACATTTGATTTTGATATTTTTAGTATATTAGCAATTTGTTTCCTTTGTGGTTAGTTTTTCATTTTAATATACTATTGAGATTGTCAGATTTCATTGCATGCCCTTTTTTTGTGGTTTTATTAAAACTTCACCTTGCTGGTTTGATTTATATATGGTATTTTTTTTGTTTTGCAGGGCCTGAGTCTGAAATGTTACCATCATGGTTTCAGTTTTTTAACAAAGAGCTTGTACGTACCTTATCTTTTTCAGATCATGAAGCTTTTGACCATCCTGTGGCATGTAAGCTTTGGAAATTTATCATATAAATTTCTTGCTTTTTTCTCGTGTTGGTTTTGTTAAGATCTACTAATCTTGTTTTTTTCACTCATGGCTTCTGTTAAATGTTTATTCTAGATATTGCATTCAGTTGTTGATTGTTTCTTGTCCAAAATGATTTCTAGGCCTTTTGGTTGTGTCATCGAAGGATGATGAACCCATAAACAGATTTGTAGACCTCTTTAACACCAACAAATTGCCTTCTCTTCTCAATGATGGTGCGATGGACCCAAAGATAATGAAGCATTACTTACTTTTGCACGACAATCAAGATGGCCCTTTCAATAAGTATGCCAGACTTTCTTATCTGGTTATGCTTGAAATTATTAAGTGCAATAAGCATGACAATGATGCTGTTGAATACTGATATATATAATTTCAGAAGAACACACATGCCTGTTTTGGCTTAACCTTTTATTTTTCCGTTTTAAGTTGGTGGAGCAATGTCCAGATATATATTCTATTCTTCCTCACTTTTCTTATTAGGACACGTAATGGGGGTTTAGGGTTTAGGGATGTAAGGCTTGATAGAATATTTCAGTTCAACCTAATTGAATGCATTAGATTTACCAATCAATTGTACATGTTCAGGGATGAAACCATGTGGAAAATAAGCAAGAACCTGGGTTTGAAGAGCAAAAAACCTGGAATGAGATTCCCATCATGTATGAGAAACCTATTACATGGAATAAGACAAATGAAATGATTTTAGTAGAAAACATCCTTGAAGAAGCATGTAGGAAATGGATCACCTTAATGTAAAAATTGGAATAGACTGACACTTGTTGAGGCTGGGGTAGCTCAATTTCAGACCAATTTAGTTTCTATTCATGCCATTCAGGATTTTCTCATATGTTCTGCTTGACCGTGGGATAGTGTTGATAACATAATCAACAAAAAGGAAGCTAAAGTCCTGATATAGATTGAATATTAATAATTATATATATTGAAGTTAACTAAGCAAATGCCATGTGAGTGAAGTGAATGTATGATAAGATATTTGGTGCGGCCAGGTGACCATTGTTTTTAATTTCATTTTTGTTTGCAGGGCTACTAAACTTTTGGCAGACATGAGAAATGCATTTGGACAAAATGACTGTCAAATAATTTGCTTTAACTCTTCTCAAGATGGGAAAATCCATCATCAAGATAATCCTTGGGCTCCATTTGTAAATTGCTTGACTTTGAGGGATTATTATGTTTCAGTTATTTACTAGATCATAGGAAAATGTTAGCTGAATCTTATGTTGGTTCAGGGTGCCAACTACAGTATATGAGACAGTAAGTCTAATGCTTTAATTCACGTACTTTTGTGACAGAAATCTGATGCTTTGCCTACTGAAAATCTTGGTTGTTTCCTCAGTCTTGATGACTTAAACGAGGTAACTTTTCTAACACCTTCTTGGATACTTTCATTTGTAATTCTACTTATGCTTGTATAATTTGGTAACAGATAAAGGATTTTATGCAAGAATTATCATCTAAACATATCATTCCTTACATGGAACAAAAGATACGTGTGTTGAACCAACAGGTATTTTAACTCACAAACTTTCTTCCTTGTGTTCATATCAGAATTTCAAGGTATTGCTTTTTTTTAAAATGATTATTTCTCAGTATATATTGTTATTCCTCTCATTATTTTTAATATTAAAATTAGGTTTCTGCTACAAGGAAAGGTTTTAGGAACCAAATTAAAAATTTGTGGTGGAGGAAGGGGAAAGAAGATACGTTTGACACCCCTAATGGTCCTGTGTAAGTGATGCTGTTCACTCACTGAGATTCGAGTCTGTTTCTAGTTTCTTCTCGAGTTTATCCTAATTTAGTTTTATTTTCTCTGTTTATAGGTATACCTTTAATTCAATTGAATCTCAGATTAGAATCTTAGGTGACTATGCATTCATGTTAGGAGACTATGAACTTGCACTATCAAATTATCGCCTAATTTCCACCGATTACAAGCTCGATAAAGCCTGGAAGCGCTATGCTGGTGTGCAGGTTGCTTCAATTCTCTATCTTTTTTATTTTTTTTAAATACCATTTTCTCTGTTTATGTTGATTCTTTTTCTGTTTCTTTTACTGTCTTGGCTGTCATTTCATGGAGAACACATTGCTGTTTATTCTCATTGTAATAGATCTCATGAAAGTTTTTTGCTGTATATTTGAGCTTTCTTCTGGATTTATTGTACCTATTTTGCAACCTTATCATGTCTTGTTCATTCCTTCAGGAGATGATGGGGCTTACATACTTCTTGCTTGATCAATCAAGAAAAGACGCAGAGTATTGCATGGAAAATGCATTTAATACTTATTTAGTATGTATAGTTCTTGGCTCCTTTTTTTTTTTTTTTCTTGTAACCATTTTAGGCTTTGGAACTGAATATAGTGCGTCAGATATGGTCATCTATAATATAGAACCTTTGGTTTTCAAGCTGAAGAAGAGAATTGATTCACTTGATAAGTATGAAAAATACAAACTGCTAAATTTAAGTGCACTAATTCTAGATATCATCATTATTTTTCTGTATATTAAAGTACCTGTTTGATATGCCATTTCTGCCTCAAACTATCAACATCTTTAACATCCTTTTTGCTATAGTTAGCATGGGTACTTCCTTTTAGATTAACAGTTAGGTTTGAACTGTGAATTAGATTTCTGTGGCTGCTGGTATTGAAGAAGTTTTTATGCGAATGACATAGGACAAATTTGGTGAAGTTTTCTGCATGTGATTTGTTGTGGATGGGGATTGTGGCTTGTGATAGCTTGGTCATATGGAAGTTGTTTTCTTCATAAGCCAGGGGTAAACTTAGTGGATTCTCCATCAGTGAAGAAAACCCCTTGGCGTACGAAAAATGTCCTTCATTGTTGTTTCCTTATATACTGGTCCAGTTGATAACGAGTAAAGGACTTATGGTCTTGGGGATGATATGGGAATTTTTGTTTTGCTAGAATGAGCTAGGTCTTATATTGTTTTGTGTAAGTAATTAGGATCAGGCGTGGTGACAGTCATGACAGTTAGGAATGGTTGATATAAAGGTAACTTTAATATGTAGCAAATTCCAATTGAGTGTTAATACCTCCCATTGACTTATCTTTTTTCTTTTATTATTCAATTCATGCAGAAACTTGGATCAGCTGGCCGACAAAATGCTACTAGATGTGGTCTCTGGTGGACAGAGATGCTGAAGACAAGAGATCAGCTTAAAGAAGCTGCTACTGTTTATTTCCGCATTTGTGGTGAGGTAATGTTCTATTTCCTTGGAATTGCTTTGGGTGAGTGCATATTATCTGCCACTCACAACCTATTTTATTTTTTTCCCTTAGGATACTTTACATTCGGCTGTGATGCTTGAGCAAGCATCTTTTTGCTACTTATTATCAAAACCACCAATGTTGCATAAATATGGGTTTCATCTTGTTCTCTCTGGCGATCATTACAAAAAATGTGATCAGGTATCCAAAACCCTCAAGTATTGTGAGAATATATCAAATCCTCCCTCTTCTAAAATTTTACCATTTCTTCTTCTGCAGATTAAACATGCAATTCGCACATATAGAAGTGCTATTCCTGTTTATAAGGGAACCACTTGGAGTCTTATCAAAGATCACGTTCATTTCCACATTGGACAGTAAGCTACATATATGGTGCAGCTGGGATCCTATATGAATGTAGTGGTTGCAGAGTTTTATTGTGGTATTTTTCTAATAAAACTCACTTGATATAGGTGGTATGCTTTACTTGGCATGTATGATGTTGCTGTCACTCATATGTTGGAGGTCTTGGCCAGCACTCATCAGTCAAAGACAACGCAGGAGCTCTTTCTGAGAGATTTTCTTCAGATTGTCCAGGTAGATGAGAAGTTAATTTGATTTCTATTATGCTTTGTTGACTGAGGAATCCAAATTTATAGGAGCTTCTTAGATCATAGAAAATCTACCCTATGTTTAGAAAGTGGTTTGTCTAATTAGTTTGTTAGGTGCATGCAAGTTTAACAGGATTGTCTAATTACTACTTTTTTCATGGATGATGTAGAAAACTGGGAAGACATTTGAGGTGCTCAAACTTCAGTTGCCTGTTATCAACATTTCCTCCCTTAAGGTCATTTTTGAAGATCAGAGAACTAATGCATCTGCTGCAGCTGTAAGTTTTGTTCTTGTCTGGAATAGTGATTTTTTGCTCAATGTTAATGGACGATGTCATAGACTCATACATGTTTCATTTTTTTTTCAGGCTCGTGTCAAAGAAAGTTTATGGCGTTCACTGGAGGAGGACATGATCCCATCGTCTACTGCCAGGTCCAACTGGCTGGAATTACAGTCAAAGATTATACCAAGAAAGTATAAAGAATCCAATATTTGTGTTGCAGGAGGTATGAAGATTTTAGTACAATATATAATGTTAATAATCGTTTTCTAAACTTAGAATACTGTCAAGACAATATTAGAAGGTTTCTGGTTGACGTCTGGTTCACATTCTGCTATTTAGCGACAAAGTATACTGCAGATGTTAGAAATTGGGGTCAGGTTCGTAGTTATTGTTTCTAAACTAACTGGATAGGCCAAAACTTAACCAAGATACAGACTAAGATCCTTTACTGCAAAATTTTGTGTTCAAGTTCCTTATTGCTTTATGCAAATTCTATTTACCAACGTATTCTTCGTATTAGGGAATCCTTTTCTACAACTTTGTCTTTTCAATCTATGGAGTATGACATGATATTAGGATTTTAGAGTAGAATGCAAGAAATTGAGTCATATATGCTACATGCGCTTATATTCTTTATGTTGGCAATGATTCCATTGGCAGTGAATGAGATTTTTCAAGTATTTATTGCTCAATTCAGCTGTCTTGTACTGTTCCTTTCCTAACATAGTGTCAAGGATTTTGCATTCCTGGGGAGGAATTTTAAATTCAACTACTAAATTGAAATCTCAAACTTTTACTCTTAGTAATATAAGATGGTCATTCTTAGTTAACAAAGAGAATATGTAATAGGCATAATTTTTTGTTGCATTAATGGATTTATTTTGATATATTCTTCTTCTTCATCTGTTTGCAGAAGCATTAAAAGTGGATATTGAATTTAAAAACCCTCTACAAATCTCTATTTCTGTCTCTAGTGTTTCTTTGATGTGTGAGCTCTCTGCAAATCCTGAAGAAGGCAAGCTGCCAAAGTCTGTTACCTTTTTCTTTTGGCCTTTGTTCCTTTCAACTCTATATTGATTAAATTGGTTTTGAATTATCACACAGATGCTAATAGTTCGAACAATGAGGTCCAGAATAATGAAGACAGAACATCAACCTCCCCTGGGTATGTGTTTTTGTATTCCTGTATACAGGTGTATGTATATATGCATACATGCATTTACAATATTCTTCCTGTTGGGAGGTTCCAATATCTTATTGCTGTCTGCAACTGCTGATATAGGTGTTTTGCATGACTGCAGGGATATTAACTCATGTTTGATTTTATCTGAGGTTGACTTTTCCTTAGAAGGGGGTGAAACGACTGTGGTGCGTATTTTACAAGAATACTTGAATATTTTATAGATGGGAGTGTTGGTATGCATTGTCATCTACATCAGTTATACTTCTGAAGATTTCTTAATGTTTAATTGGTTTTATGGACTGTTATAGATTTATTGTATTGTGTAGGAAAGTGAAATTATTAGGAAGAGCAACTATATCGCCTAATTGATGTTCTTATCCTTGGTGCAGTGTAATTAAAATGCTTTTCTCATTAGTTACTATAATTTTCTGTATCTTATTTTCAGGTGCAACTAACTGTTACTCCAAGAATAGAAGGCATTCTGAAAATTGTTGGTGTGAAATGGAAATTGTCAAGTGCCGTGGTGGGTTTATGTAATTTTGAGTTTAACCCTGTGAACAAAAGAGTTGTCAGGGGAAGAAGGAAACAGCATTCTCCTAGCAGTGACTTGAAGTTTCTAGTGATTAAGGTACATGTGTTTCATCTAAACCTGCATTTATTTTAGTCTCCCTTGCTCTATCTCTCTTGTGGAATTGCATCTAACTTACACCGTTTTTTTATGAATGTCTAGAGTCTACCCAGACTTGAGGGATTTATTCATTCTTTACCAGAAAAAGCCTATGCGGGAGACTTACGGCCTCTTGTGTTGGAACTAAGTAACCAATCAAAATTTCCTGTCAAGGTGCAGTTTTCTTTACCCATTTTAGTATTATAATCTTTCTATATTGCTTCTGACTGAGTTAGTTTCAACCAACTTTATTTCATTCTAAAAAATTTCAATTTGATGAAGGTGGACCATTGGTCTGACCATGATCAATGGTTGAACCACGAGCTATATTTTGTGGTTACCTACTACTATGTTCTTTCATAAAACAGTGAAATTATGTCAAACTATCAAATGCTTTTTCTTGGTAAGAATCCCTAATGCTTAGCTTAGCTTAGCTTGTAAAGATTGGTATGCCTATATGGTTTGTATTGCTTGGTCTAGCCTCAAGTGAAGCCTAAGCTCCGAAGGGATTAATTAATGTGGTTTTCCTCCATATATGTAAATTCAAGCTTGTTTTGTGTCTTCTATAACATGAATTATTTTAATGGTTATTTGTTCCATAACATGGGTTATTACAATGTTTTCGATAGAACCTAAAGATGAAGATCAGCAATCCTAGATTTCTATATGCTGGGAACCAAAAGGAGTTGAATGCAGACTTTCCTGCTTGCTTAAAAAAGATGAATGTTGAGAAAAGCGGTAGGCATGCTAATGTTAATAAAACATTGCAGAATTTGTTTCACTTTCCCGAGGTAATGTTTCACTGTGTATGTTTTACTGAATTTTATATCGAGTCGGTGTACCTCATGGTTTTTCATTTCATATATTTTACATTTGTCTATGCTTCAGGACATATCCGTGCAGGAGGAAACATCATTATCATGGCCTCTTTGGTTTCACGCTGCTGTTCCTGGAAATATTCCTTTGTACATTACAATATATTATGAAATGGAAGGTGTATCAAGCATCATGAAATATCGCACTCTACGCATGCATTATAATTTGCAGGTAAGTTCTTGAACAGAGAAGGCTGTTCTTCTCGCTTAACTGTTTATTAAAGAAGCTATATGTATTTCAAATGGTCATGTGAGTGTTCATATGTGTTTTTTGCCTCTTTTAATATCAGTTGACTACATGGCTATTCTAATTTATTCTCTTCATTTCTGCTAGGTTTTACCTTCATTGGAGGTATCTTTTCAACTTAGTGCTCGCCCATCAAGATCGCAAGAGTTCCTTTTGCGCATGGATGTTGTCAACAAGACGAGTTCTGAATGTTTCCAGGTTCATCAGTTGTCATCTGTTGGGCAGCAATGGGAAGTCTCATTGATTCAACCTGTTGATAGCATCTTACCTTCTCAGTCGTTATTTGCTGGCCAATCACTTTCATGTTTCTTCATGCTTAAGGTTGGTACAACTGTACAAGAACTTACACCTTGGATTATTCATCTGGTCTAAAATATTTATCTACTAATTGTCCTCCTTTTAATTTGTTCATTGAAGTTTTATACTACTGGGCTGTTACATGTGCAAAGCTATCATTAGGTGATTTTTGTCGGGCTTTGGCTTGAGGGTGTTTGATCAAATGCCTTCCTATTGGTACTATGGGACAGTGTAATAACTTTAAATCATGATGGTGTACCTTTGAACCTAAGCCAACTTCGATGCCCATTGATAAAAACCTGACAAACTGTAAAAACGATTGCAATCCATACTGGAGTAAACTTGATCTCTAACCTTGTAGGTTTTGCATAAGTTGCAATTCTACCTTGTATTTGTCTATGAACAGTATCCCGTTTTAGTATAAATATGTTATTGGCTACATATTTTCTTGTTAAAGATTTATTTGTCATCTCGAGTCTTCTATTGCTGAGTAATATTTGTTTGTTTCTTTCAGCATTCACCAGTTGACTTAATTATACTCAAAATTTCCCTTCAGGATCGCAGGAGGTCATCAACTTCTGAAGATAGTATTCCTTCTCTTTCACATATTCAAAGTGACGTAAGGTTGGGCCCTCAGGATAACAGTGAAGCCTTCTTTGATGTATCGAGTTCACCTTTGGCCGATTTCCATGACTGTGAAAGATCATCCCAGGGAATGTCATCTCAGGTTGTTAATTTTCTTGCCCTTACGTTATTCGTTTGTATAACAATCATCCAGAATGTCATATCCTTATGTTGATTATTATACTTTATTATTACCATTAGAGTTAAAATTTGACTTGGGTTAGATTTTCTCATATCTATATCACCATTTCATTCTCTACTCTCATGCTTTGTATTAACAATGATGTCTCCTGTTTTTAGATAAATAGATCGGATTGGTTATTTGTTGATTCTTTCAATCTTTTACTCTAGCTAGCTCATGCTTTTGGCTTTTATATTTTTCATGGACCAGGGGTGTGAATATAAAGTTGATTTCGTGTTCATCACTCAACTGCCGAAGGGTAATAGTGATTCCGGTTCTAATATACCACTTGTGTTTTCCCATCATGCTTGTGATTGCAGGTAAGGCTCGGGCAACCACAATAACTTTTAGGTTAATATGATTTTTTGGCCTCTAAACTTGGCAATTAGGTTCACTTTGATACTTGTACTTGACAATTAGGTCCATTTTGATCCTTGAACTTGAAAAAATGTAAAAGTTTGACGATGTGATACTCTGAGATTGTACCAAAGTGGTATCAAAGTGGACCTAGTTGTAAAGTTTAAGAGCCAAAAATTGTATTAATTCTAATTTTTAATGATGAATTGTTAGATTGCACTTAATTCTGATGATTCTCTTTGTTTCAATGTCCTTTCTTTTTTCGTCTTTTGGTAGTCCTTCTAGCATGAGCCCGATATCATGGTTAGTAGATGGACCTCGAACCATTCAACATAACTTCTCGGCTCCTCTATGTGAAGTAAACTTGAAGATGACTATAACCAACTCATCCGATGCCATTGCATCTGTCCATATCAACACCTTCGATTCCCCCAGTAGTAACAACCAACCGCTCGACGATGCCACCACATCTCAGCCTCCAGAACACCAATCAGGGTGGTCAGATATTCCCATCGTGAATGATACAAAGATCACCACAACTGAAGCCCTCACAACCCGTGTTCCCAAATCATTATCCCTCGAAAGTGTCCCCCAATTCATTTGGTCAGGCACAAGCTCCACTAAACTCGTACTTCAACCTAGGTCAAGCGCTGAAATCCCTCTTCAGATTTGTGTTTTCACACCCGGGATATACGACTTATCAAATTACGTCTTGAATTGGAACCTTTCGCCGGTTAATGACGGAGAAAACCAAGCAGAAGCAAACAAGTCGTCCGGAGTTTGCCAAGGATATCCGTATTACCTATCTGTGCTCGAATCTAATTTGAAAGGTTAGTTTAATGATTTTTTTACCAGTTTTATTTTATATGCACCATTAGTGATGAGATATTTGGTTGTAGTAATTTTTGTAACTTTTGTTTTTCACATTCATGGTGCCTTAAAATGTATAATTCTTGGTATAATAGGAATTTGAGAAGATAGGAGATGAAAACATTCTTCTTTTGGTTTTTAATTTGCAAAACAACAATAAGAGTAAAATTAATTTTTTAGAAAGTGTTTTATTTTGTTATTGATTCATGTGAATGAACTGAGGATTTTTTAAGATATTGGTTTTTGTTCGTTTACATTTGTTTATAAAGTTTAATAAATTTATAATAAACAAGATTTTGATGTTCATAAGTAAGCTTTTTAAATAAATAATGTAAAGCACATTTATTATTAGATTGTTTTAAATAATTAATGCTATTATTATTATTTGTGTATTTTATTTATAATATGATTATAAATATATGTTTGATTATTTTATAGTTAAAATACAACAGAAAATTATGTTTACTTATGGTTTATTTACTTTTTTATGAATGTATTTTTAATTGTTTGCAAACATGTTTAATTATATGCTTCTGAACGAAAACATGTTTATTTAATATTCATGAGTAAATTTATTTAATTTAAAAGAACACAAACACAATTGTTACTTTTAAATAAATAAATATGAATATAATTTTAAAATTTTTAACCAACACAATATTTTAAAAATATAAATGGATTTAAAAAACTATATGATATCATTAATTGATATTTTCAAAAATAAGAAATAAATAAATGAAACACAACATTATTTCTAACACTGATTATGAAATTAAAAAATTTCATATTTTATATATAAAATAATAATTCATAAAAAAAAATAATCCAAGCATGAAACACACATAATATTAAAGGACAAACATAATGTTTTTACAATACATTGTTTTCACAACCACAGCACCACACCATGCACATGGTAGATAACATGATTCATAATCAAACACCACTAATTCTGCATATTTAAGATTACAAGCCCCATAACCAAACTTTCAAAGCTTATCATTGGATCAAATGGAAACACCCCATTTTATAGTCTGATCCATATTTTTATATATTAAAGTTTCAGCATCTTCAACCATTGGTAAAGAAGAGCTTACTTAAGTTGAGCCAAGAATGATTTGCCTAGCAACCAAAACCTGTATTGCAACAGACCCTATTACAGCTAATTGCAAAACCAAGTTACTTCCATTGGTTGCTAAAGTGGAAAAGCGGTGTTTTCTGGTGCAAAAAGTTAGCACCAAATCCCACAATTTCCACCTTCATTGATATCAAACTTTTAGGTTGCAACAGTTGTCCGCCGTTGCAACAGTAACCGTGCCTCCACGTTCATTAGCGATCATTGACGAGATAGAGTGGACTGATAATCCGAGATGATTGATTAGGAAGTGGTGATCAAGGTCTCCCCTTGAGTAAATACTAGTGACCTCTGAGGACCCTGAATGTGTTGGTCCCTTGGATGAGTTCAAGGTTCCACTATCCGATGAATAGGAATGGTTCGAAATCAGTCCTTGAGTGGCTTTCTTTGTTGCAGTGTCGTCTTTGTCAGAGCCTGAGCCTCGGGTATTCAGGAACCGGCCACCGCATCCCCTTGGTCGGCGCAATGCGTGTAGGTGGCGAGAGTAGTGCATATATGGCTGTGAAATTCAAAAGTATAAACCTGAATATATTTGTTATAGTGGAAAACCATGTGATTTTGTTCTTGACTTAAATTATGACCAAGAGTAGTTTAGGGATTTCAAATTAAGACTTTGTGGAGTTTTTCATCTAACTGAATGAAGAATATCATAAATTTGGCATGTGGAATGTGATATTGAACCATGGATAATAGGAATGCTATGGGGTATTGAAGAAGAAAAGTAAGAATTTAGGGTAAAAGTATTACGAAAGTCTTTATACTAGAAGTTGAATTGCATTTTATCTTTTCTATTCAAAATGAGTAAATTAGTCCCTGTACATTAGATAAAAAAACAATTGGTCCTTTTGTTAAAAACTCTATCCATTTCTACTGTTAAAAACCGACATGATTGGTGTCAGCATGTTATACATCTGACATTTTTAATAATAGAAATGGATGAAATTTTAATAGAAATAATTAGTTTGCTCTTTAATCTAATATACAAGGATAATTTGTCCATTTTTTGAGTAAAATAGACAAAATACAATCTTACTCTTAGTACAGAAGTTTCCATGATACTTTTATCGAGAATTCAGTTATAAAATATTAACTATGACTAATAATCCATTGTTTAAGAGCTCAATGTAGTAGATTCAACCTTTTTTTTTTTTTTTTAAATATTTGTGTTTGATGCATATTTTGTCCGATACTTGCATAAAAAATGAGTAACATAGCTGATATATATCTAGTCAAAGAATTGGAAATACCCAATTTCTCAAAAGCATTTTAAAAAAAATAAAAATTGAATTCAGTAACTTTTTTCATTTTGATTCCTAATTTTTTTTGTCCACATTCGTATTAAAACTTAACAAATTATTTTAATTTAATTCTCCTAAACTCAACACAATATATAAATATCATCTCATCACACTTACTAAATTTATGAATTCTACAAAGGGATGAATTAATGTGACTAATTCATATATAAAAAGGTAATTATTTTCATGTAAACAAAAAAAAAATCGAAATCACATTCATGTAGATCATACGTACCTTTCGAGCTTTAGTCAATTTATTTTGAAGCACAGCCTTAGCACGAGATTGCCGACGCCTCATGATTCCCTTGTATTGCTTAGCATTTACATAGATTGGTCCCTCTTCGGATGCCATGTTCAATGGCAGCATTACACGACCCTATTTTAAACAAAATTACTTTAAATACAATTATAATATAATAAAATAACTTAAATACTATCATAAAATATATGAATTATCCAAAATAATTATGCCATTGTGATTAACATAAATGATAATATGAAATGTGTATCTCATTTTTTGTACTGTTGGACATTTTCTTTTGCATAGTAAAAGAAGAGAGAGGAGAATGTATAATCTTGTACAACGATAAAAAAATTATTGAAGTGAATATGTCACGTCATCACATGTTACAAAAAATAAATTATTTCAAATTATTTAACGGAATTCATAAAAATATTATTCTCAAGATTGAAAATATTCATTTTGAAAAGTAGAGATACTATAAATGATCAAATTATAAGGGATGATTAGTAGGCAAAAAGTGCATAGTGCAAGGACCTTTCAATGATAAGTGTATTCTTAAATTTATAAATATGATCATATATTTGAAAGATTATAGTCTCCTATGCATAACTAAACATTCCAATAAAACTCCATTGGTAGTAAACGTATCATGCAGGCCTTTATACTAAGAGTCGAATTATATTTTATCTCTTTTACTAAAAAAATAAGTAACTCAGTCCCTATGCATTACATCAAAGAGCAAATTGATCATTCTGTTAAAATTCTATCCATTTTTACTATTAAAAATTGTCCCTATACATAAGCATAAGGCACACCTGGCATACCATATGTAACTACCTGATTATTTTGTTACTACGCTACTTTTTAACAATAGAAATAGATGAAATTTTACAGAAAAAATTAATTTATTTTTTGATATACCGTACAAAGATTAATTTACTTATTTTTTGAGTAAATAGCACAAATTGCGATTTAACTCTTAATAAGAGACCTCCATAATACTTTTACCCCTCACTGGCTTACATATATTCCAAATAGGTCCTCCAAACAATTAAAGTTAGAATATGAAGATTTAATTTAGTTCTATCTGATGTTTAAAATCTACTCAATTGAGGTTAGAATATTTTTTTATTCTTACGTGTGTGTATATATATAATCATATATGCTAACAATATAACGTATAGAATTTAATAGCCAAAAATAATGAAAGACAAACCGAAATTTGAGCTCCATAAGTTGAGAAAACTCCATATAATTGATCCATGTAAGGATATTTTGCACATCCCTGCGATTTTTCACAACCAAATAAATAAACTCAGTCTTCTCTATAATAATATTTCGTTATAACACCAATGTTTATTATAATATCGATTTTTTATATTTTATTTTATCGTGTGTATTCTTTACTGAACTAGTTTTATGCAACATCCTCTTTGTCTCACATTTTACTGAAATTAATTCTATTCCCAACTGAAATAAAAATTAAAAATTTTAGTTAAGATATTGTTTCAATAAAACATTTAAACTTTCCATAAAAAAATTTATTAATCATATTTTATTGAATGAAACTAATTTTTAATAAATAGAATTATATTTGCATATTTTTAAAAAGATATTATCTAAATCAAACCATTGAGTTTTAGCTTGATAGGTATGGGCATTTTTGCCAATGCAAAAGGATATGAGTTCAAGTGCGTTGAAGCGCATTATCTTCTATTTATGGGTTAGGGAGAAGTTATGGATAGTTTTAAGCATTGTGTCACAAAAAGATCCAACTGTTGAATTGCTAATAATAAGATGTTATAGTTTTTAATTTAATGTTTTAAAAAAAGCCAAATATGATTTAAATCTCAAATGTTGCTACAAGTGTATAATAGTCAGCTCTCTATAACAACTAAAATTTTAGTAGACAAACAGAGTTGTTATACAAAGTGTTGACTGTATATATAAAGATTGTGGGTTCAAACGTGCGTAAACGCGTTTCTCTTCCGATTTAAAAGTTTGGGGGATTATAGTGGGTAAAATTAGACATTGTATAAAAAAAGTCATAAAAAGAGTTAATTCCACCAAACGTCCCCAAATTATGACCATCATTCTAAATTGGTCCCGAAACTTCAAAAAATTCAAATTACACCCCTAAACTATGAAGTGTTTGATAAATCAGATCATTTCGTTATTGAAACCATTAATTTAACCATTAAATGACACAAAATCTTATGTGATAATTTAAAATGAAAATTAAAAAAAAATGTTGCAACATATCTTTTAACATTAAAAACTAAAAATAAAATAAAACTAAAAACAAGAAGAAAGAGTGTGAACATAGATTCTATAAACCTCAAGACCAAGATTTTTATAACATTCATTTTTACAAAATTCATTTTTTTTAAATTTTCAGTTTAAATTATGTCACATAAAATCCGACATCTCATTTAACAGTTAAATTAACAATTTTAGTAACAGAAAGACATTATCGATATAACATCGATGATTTGAAGATATAATTAAAATATTTTAAAATTTAAGGATGAATTTAAAATAAGAATCACATTTGATAAAATTAACTCTCAAGAAAACAACCTAAACATAACATGAATGCACATATTTATTGAAAAAGTTTATGAGAAGAAGTACCATGTGCTGACCAAATCCCAGTTCAAAGCGAGCACGATTTTCTGAAGGATCTGACTGCAGAGAGGTGACTGTCTGAGGTTTATTATGTTCATCCCCTGAATTTCTGCAATCACCTGAATATGATCACCACATTGCTGATTAGTAATTGGAACCACATTAGTGATTCATGTATAGATCTTTGTTATCTGCATATAGATATATACTGACACGGGTTTAATTAATAATTTTTTTTTAAAAATTATTCATGTATTCGGAGTACAACATTCATGATTGTTTGGTATTGTATTTACAGGTACGTCCTAAATTAATATCGAGTATTTTAAGTTTTATTTAGATGTGTTTTAGTCCGTTTTAGTTAATATCAACTTGTATTTGTGTATACCGATTCATACTGATTGATACAAAATTTTAATTTTTTTAAAACAACGATTAACATTTTTTTATTAATTTTTATATTTTATAATTAGATTTAAAAATAAAATATAATGATTAAGTTATTGAGCTTAATTAATAATTTTAAAATTTATATTTTTATAGAAACATACATATATAATTGAGTTACATTTGCATGTAGATATACTATAGATTTTACTAATATTATAACAAACATGATATGTTAACCAATATTATAGTAATTACCGTATTGCTGGATGTATCGTTTTTGTTTTGTACATATCAATATCGATGTGTTTTAATGTGCTGTTTCGGATTAATCATTATTTTTAAATATTTTTCATATATATTATATATAAATATATTTATATAAGAAATTAATTTTAAAATTATTAATTATATCAGTAATTTAATTAAATGATTATATTATATTTGTAAATTTAATTATAAAACGGAAGAAAAGTTCAATATTAAAATTTAATTTACAATATTTAAATCTTGTATCAATCGGTATGAATCGATATGCACAATTACAGATCGAAATAGACCAATACATTGGTATTGATTAAAATTTATACCAAAAAAAAAAAAAATTGTTGTTTCGATTTACTTACATAACAGGACATTATGACTGATACAAACTGTATTGATTTGAAATTGAATTCGTTAATAGTAACAACTTTTCAAAGTTAATAACAATCTTATCTCTAATCAAATTAAAAAATATATAAATTCATATCATCTTATTCTACATAAATCTTTGATTCCAATACATAAAATATAAATTCTTAATAATCCATTTTCTTAAAAAAAAAAGAAAGAAATTAGGATGAGATTTACCTGGGAAAATAGTGAATTGAGCAGTATTCCCTTTATTCAGATGTTTGGATTGAAAAACTTGGTCACCATAAGAGGGATGTTCCATTAAAAAGGGCTTCAATTGAGCACCAAAACCCTCCCCTCCATGAAGAGATTGATGAGATCCTAAAACACTATACCATGGCAGTGTTGGCGATGATGATGGTGGAATTGAGGCCAATTGCCCCATTGCATGATTCCCAATCCCACCATGTTCTTTAAGATGCAGAGTTTGCATTATGTTTCAATTATTCGAACTCTTTTTCCTACAAAATTAAACAATAAATCAAACAATTATCACAGTATTTTACTAAAAAAAACCATATAAAAAAATCTAGAAACTAAATTCTTTATCAAATTTTAAAATAAACCAAGAGTTTATTTTTAATTGATTCGTACAATCACAATTAAAAATCATCAGTATTTAACAAATCTAAAACTTGAATTCATCAAACAAAGATGAATAGAATCTTAAAAACAAAAATAAATCTAGAATTTAATTCAGTTGGTTCATATCTTCGTAAACGAATCTGAAACTCGAATTTTAGTATTAACAAAAAGAAATACTAAGATCCTTGCTCATCCTCAAATCATGGAAAATACCAAAAAGGAAAACAAAAAGAAAACTCAAAAACCCCATATCTAAACAACAAAGATGAATCAAATTAAAAGAAAATAAACCCAAAAATCTTTAAAGAGATCAAGAAAGCAAACAGAAAGAGATCATCAAAGACAAAACAAAAGAAGTAAATAGTAGAAGAAGAGGAGGAGGAGGAGGACTAACATAAGAGCAACATAAAGAGAAAGATGAAGAGATTTAGTAAAGAAAGGCAGAGAAATCCCTATAGTTAGGAGCCATGTCGGTATAATTTTAAGCAAAAAAAAAAAAAGGATTAGAGAAAAAGACGAGTGACGGCCATTGATAATAAAGCTTACAACTTACAAGTGTGTGTGTGTAATTAATTATATGGAAAAAAAGAATACTCACCATTTACCAATCATCTTTTATTTTCATGGGAAGTTTCTTTGTACTACGTACAATACAATAATAATTGAAAAAAAAAAGCATTAAATAATGTAAAGCTTTTATTTTTATGTGCTTATCTAGTTGCCATATAAAAATTTATTTATTTATTATAATTTTAATAAAAATCTATCTATCAATTTTTTGTGATGGTCTGATAGTCAAAATATTTATCGTTTTAAGTATAATTTGAATTCAAATCGTGTTGATCATGTTTGTTGTTTGGGGTTTGTCTTATTTTTATATTTCACCCAAAAAAAATCTATCTATATATTATAATAAAATCTTAATTAAAATATGTCATAAGTTTATGTACTCATGGTATCTTACTTTTAAGAATTTAGGCTTTTCAAATTTTAAATTTCAGGTTCAACAGTTAACATGTTAAATTTATTTTGCTAAATTCAAGTTCATTACAACCTTATTTTTTTTTAGTTATACTAAATGAGTATTTTTTATTTCAAAATATCACATCAAAAAAATTAATAAAAAATTATCAGTGTTAATAATTAGATCTGAATTTTGAAAATTTGAAGAAAGACTAAATTTTTAGAAATAAAAATACAAGGATTAAATTTTAAAATTTTAAAAAGTATAGAGACTTATGACATATTTTAACCAAATATTTAATAAACGATTAACAAACCACACTAATTTGATCGTAAAAATTACTTTAAAAACAATTTTTTTAAGAAAACTAATGTCAAGTTTAGTAGGAATATTATTTATTCACATGTTTTAGTACATAAACAAATTTCAATTGGTAAATATTTGCTCTTCACATGACTTTTTTATTGTACTATTTAATCTTTATTTATTGTCTAACTATTTTAACAAGTATATATTAAATAAATTATTTTTTCATATTATTACACTAATAACCAAAATATTTGAGAATCGAACACGAAATTAACGCATAAAATTTTTTCTTCCACCCATAATATAATAATATAAGAGATTTATTTCCAGGTACACTGCAAAAAAATCCCATTAAAATAATAGCATTATTTTCTTAAAATATATTTAAAAATCTAAAAAAATAAACAAATGAGACACGTGTTATGGTACTATAATTTTGTCTATAATATACTAAGGAATAGCCCTAATGTAGATGTTAAAGATACTGAAGAAAACAAATAACATTGTCAGAACTCCATTATTTCATGTCTTTTTCTTAGTTGTTATTATTATTTTATTGAATAATTAGTTTTTAATAATTAAAGGTTAGGGTTGGGGACCACCATTTTTTCTACCTCCAAAATAAAGAGTGTTGGGTTCTTCAATTAAGCAAAAATGGCCAAACTTTTGGGAAATATCAAATATTTTACCCACACACATGCCTTTATAGTAAAAAGTGCAACTGTTTGATTTTAGGTTAAAATTCGCCACAGGTCCCTGTACTTTTTCTAAATTTAGAATTTAGTTCTTTTAGTGGATTAAATCAATACTATTAATATATATGGCAATAAGTGGTGAATATATGCCATTGCTTTAATTTTATATTTCAGGGTAAACAAAAACTACTTTGGGGAGAATAAAGTATTGAAAAGCATATACTAAATCATTCAAATAGACAAAATAAAATTATTCTTCCCAAAGAAAACCTAAATTAAGCTTAGAGTGTAGTGTAGTGTGTATGTATGTGGACAAAAGATAAGGAAAATACGACATAAAATTGTCATGATTAGGTCCAACATCACATAAAATGTCTTTTTCTTTAAATTATTTAGTTTCACTTCCACAAATGTGACAATTTGGTTGGTAAAGCCTTGGATTAGACCCATGATGTAAAGGTTGGGACAAAGGTCCATTGTCTTATTTGAGCCATTAGTTTGATAATTAAAACTAATGGTGGGTATACATATTTAAGGGTTAAATTACTTAGGAGATCCCTGTATTATAAAGATAAGATGAAATTAATCTCTCTATTATTAAGGCTTTGTTTAGTTGTGTTTTTTAAAAGCACTTTTGACATAAAAAAAAATACTTTTGAACCAAAAGCAATGCTAAACAAGCAATTTTTGAAGAAAATTTTGGCTTTTCAAAAGTACTTTCCTTGAGATAGAGAAGTTAAAATTTTTAGCTTTTCTATCCCAAAAGCACTTTTAACAGCTCAATTACGTTTTCATCCCTCCAACACATGGTACTTTCCCTTCTTTGATTAATTACTTAAAAAATATGTAAAATTTATATTTTATATATGAAAATATTAATAACAAAATATAATAAATTATTTTCTATATTCTCATTAAAATATCATAATATTGACTAATTTGAACATTATTTAAATGTTTATTTATTACTTTGTAACACATGTCTAAAATGGACCTTTTATTTATCAAAAACACTTTTTGATAGCTATACTAAATACTTAAATCTTAAACCAAACTTTTCAAAAGTACTTTTCAAAATCACTTTTCCAAAATAATTTTTAAAGACACTTCTCAAAAGCAATGCTAAACTAACCCTAAGTGAATCAATTAAAAGATTATATTATTAAAAAAAATCAAATAAATTCAAATTGTAAAAAAATTAACATTTACTATTTAATTTATTTTTATAATTTTGCAATCATTTACAATGAATCTGGAAAAATGATTATCTACATTTAAATGTACCTAAACAACCATTTTGATATATAAGTACTTTACCTTTCATTGAAAAGAAAATTACTTGGTTACGCTCTCCCATGAAGTTTTTATTTTAGTAAACACCCATTATGTTTTCACGTATATAAAGTTGGTTACTATTAATTTAAATAATATCATCTTTAAAATTTAAATTTGTGTTTTTTTTTTTTAAATGTAATATGTTTTATTACTACATTTAATATGTACGACTAATCTTAATCTTTTTATTCTAATAACCACCCATTTAAATCTTCATAAATTATTTTTCAAATTATTGTTTATTTTCATCCACAAAGTAGAAACTATTGAAATATTCACCTTTGTCTAGAAAATTGGTCAAGCTTTTTAAAGTTGTTAGATCTAACTGACTTTTTTTTTAAGGAAAAAAATTTTCTTTCCATTTTTGTTTATCTGATTTTTGTACAATTTTGATAATGATAACAAGACATAAGAAACATTGAAAATGATCTTTGAAGTAAATTAGCTCAGCACGTTAAAATTTTTTTTAAAAGAAATTGCAGTCTAAAAATAGAAACAAAATTGTTTTTTTTTTTGGATTTTGACATATTTTAAAATTTAAATCACTTTAATATCCCATTCTTAAAATTAATTATATAAATTAATTGAATTAAACTTCCAATTTTAATTTAGCAAAACTTAAAGGTTGCAAAAACTGAAAATGACCCTAAAATAACATGTGGTTTAATTTTCTTTCAACCGTGTTTTGTTGAACTAACTTCACCCTTTCCACTTATCTTTGACACTGAGAAGAAAGAAAATCAATAAAAAAGTATTTTTTCATTAATTAATAATTATGAAAATAATTAACGCAAATAAAACTACAATATATTTATGGATTGAATATTAACTCGATTGGTACGGGTATTGTTATCATTGCAGGAGGACGTGAATTCGAGCCCGCGAAACGCATTATCCTCCTATTTATGGGTTGGAGACGAGCTATGGATAGTTCTAAATATTATGTAAAAAAAAAAACAGATATGATCAAAATCTATAATGAAATTATTCAAAAAAATGTATAAATCAATTAAGGTCATGCTGTAGCGATAAGAGACTAGGTTGAATTAAATTCTTGGTTGACATCAAGCGCGAATCTAGAAATATTCTTAGAAGGGTTAAAATTGATAAATTTTTTAGGGATTAAAATATAATTTTATCATATATTAATTTATGATTTCATCATTTTTTTAAATGGGCTAAACATGTTTCTTATTTTATTTTTAGGATTAAAGTATAATTTTACTATTTATAAAAGGTAAAATTACAATTATCCATTTTTTGGGAGGTTAAGCCCCGCCTACCCACCTTTATAATTTCATCATTTCCCTTCATCTTGTTAAAAAAATGCATAAAATCTATCAATGAAGCATTAGTAGTACATGTCAACCTGTTACAATCCACGTATACTTCATGCTAATTTTTTTAAAATTTTTTATGAACTATTTATAATTTTTATTGAATATTTTATAATTTTTAAATTATTTATTTAGGTGATATATAAGACAAATAGTGTCATGTTAGAATGAAATACACAGACTGTCATGCAGGTTGCCACACCAATTTTATTGGAAAAATAATGTTTTAGTCAACATTTTTAATTAAAAAAACAGATTAACTCTTTTTGAAAGATTAATAATTAATTTAACACAAAAATATATAAGGGTTAAATTGAAAACAAAATGTAAATATTGAGAACTAGTTTATCATTATGCCAATAAAAAATGTTGAAATAGATTATTAGTTGAGGACTTGGGATTCCTAGTATTAGTAAATATAGCTAGTATTAGTTGGGACTTGGGATTTCTTTCTTTTTTTAAGCAATGTCGAAACTATTGTACTAGAAATTGAATCTATTAGACTTTCGAGTTTTGGATTAAGGATAATTGGTTCAATTTAAACATTTTAATTCTTATTTAGTCCTTGAATTTGGTATTTGGTTCTTAAATTATTTTTTATTTACATTAGTCTCAAATTTTGGTAGATTTCCACAATTTGGTCTATAAATTTGGATTTTGTTAATATATGATAATATGGCATCATAAGATTGTGCCGTATCATCACTTAATTTTTTTAAAAAAATTGGAAATGTTCAAATTTTCAAGTGATGATATGATCCAATATCAGAATGTCATATTATCGCACTTTAACAAAATCAAAATTCAAAGATTGAATTGAGAAAAATCTTCAAATTTTGAAACTAATGTAAACAAAAAATGTTAGGGACCATATTAAAACATTACCGAATTTAAAAATTAAATATTAGTTTATCATAAATTAAAAAACAAGGAGGCGAGTAGTGTTTAAAAATTCACAATTTTAGTTTAATGTCTATCAAGATATCATTTTAACAAAAATATTTTATCAAGGGCAATGTTGGAGCCCAATTTTGACCGGGCTTGGACTTTTGAATTTAAATTGATTTTAAATTTATTTAAATTTAGATTTATTTTAAATTTAAATTTAAATATTTAAATTTAATTTGAATTTAAATTTAAATAAAAATTTAAATATTAAATTAAAAATTTAAGAGTCCAAAGTCCAAATACATGGCCCAATTGGCCCAAATACCCTTAGCCCATTTACATCCATTTTTTTTGACCCACTTTCTCGGCCCAATTAGAGGCCCAATTACAGCAGCCCGGTGAGGGCTAAAAAAATCTGATCCCCCACGTGCCTACTGCTGCTGGCCACCAACTCCATTTGCTGACCACCTGCTTCTGCTGCTGCTCCACCAGCTCCATCCACCATACCCTGCCATCACAAGTGCCAAGAAGTTAGGCAGACATTTAAGAGCAAACAACAAAATAGTATGATAGTGATTCTGGTTATAAAACCAGAATCAATTCATTGTAAGGGGGGTTTTTTTTTTTTGATAAAAACTTAGCATTTGAAATCGATACACTATCCTTTTCAATACCAAGCAACTTTCAGCCAAACATCAAATAAGCAGCAAAAAACCAGTTCATACTCAATACCAACCTTCTCCAGTATCAAGAAACAGGTATTTATTACACATACATTTATGACTACGATTTCGAATACTTAGAGTTAAAACAATACACGAACTTGCATTTATTAGTCATTTCAGTTTCTCAAAACAGTAGATGAATGTATCAGTAAGTATTAATGTAGATAGTTATAATTCCTATATCATTAATAAAAATATTATTAATAATTAATAATTACAATTAATATTTATGACTATAATTAATATTAAATATTAATAATATTGAAATAATAAATAAAATAAAATAAAAAGGAATTCAAAGGGACCGGGTACCCCCCTTTTTTGTCTCTTGCGCTGCCGCCGTTCACCACCGCGAGCCCCGACGCTGCCGGCTTCATCGTCGTCCGGATCCTGCATGAACAAATACCAAAAAGTACAGTTTCGAAACTAAAAAAATATGAAAGGAGATGTTTTGAAAAATCCCAGATCTGGGATCTGGTTTCAAACATAAGAAGGGGTTTTCAAATAAAAAAGGAAACAGAAATTTTGTTTTAACAAATATGAAAAAGGAAAACAAGAAGGAAGAAAAAGAGGAGAAATACTACCTAGGACGGCGTCGGACGGTGGTCGAACAGCGCGTGCGGGTCTGACGGAGGTCGGGTCTAGCCGGCGGGGGTTGGAGCATGGCCGGGGCATTAGTCACGCGCCCCCACGCGCGGCCCAGGCGACCGCCGGAGCTCGGCCGGGGCTGGGTTTGAGCTGGCCGGACAAGGGAGAGTTGAGAGAGAATTTGGGGGGGGGAGTTGAATTTTTAAAGAAATAAAAAAAAAATGAATTTTAAAACTGAAAAATTTTATATATACTAACCCATGACCCGACCCGGATCCGACCAACGGACCCCTGGGATCCGCCCCACGGACCCCTGGGATCCGCGTGTTTTTAGAAAATGGTATATTTACGCAATCGGTCCTTCCGCATTTTTATTTGCTTCAATTTAGTCCTTTTTGCATCTTTTTAATTATTTGCAAATTTGCCCTGTAATTTTAATTGCTTTTCAATTTAGTCCTTTGACTGTTTGACTGTACCATAGGCTGCCACGTGTAACTTTTTGGATTATTTCTGCATTTAGTCCTTTTTATTTTTTATTTGTTTTAATTTAATCCCAAATCAACTTTATTTTAATTACGAAATTGGCCCAATAATTTTTCAAGGTTTATAAACTAGTCCTTTGACTGTTTGACTGCACCAGAGGTTGCCACCTGTCATCTTTTTGGATTATTTCTGCATTTAGTCCTTTTTATTTTTAATTTGTTTTAATTTAATCCTTAAATCGACTTTTATTTAATTACAAAATTGGTCCAAAATTTTTTCAAGATTTTCAAATTGGTCCCTTGACTTCTGGATGCTTGTGGGGCTGCCACGTGTCACCTATTTTTGGTTTTATTGCTTTATAAGCCTCTAAATTGTCCAGAAATTACAATTTGACCCCAAAACTTTTCCAAAATTACATTTTGACCCTAAAACTTTCCCAAAATTACATTTTGACCCCAAAATTTTCAAAAATTACCATTTTACCCCCGAATCTTTTAAAATTCTATTTTTAACCCCGATTTCACCAAAAATTACCATTTTACCCCCGAAACTTACAAAATTCCGTTTTTAACCCGGATTTCACCGAAAATTACCATTTTACCCTCGAAACTTACAAAATTCTGTTTTTAACCCGGATTTCACCGAAATTACCATTTTACCCCCGAAGCTTCTAAAATTTCATTTTTAACCTCGATTTCACCAAAAATTGCCATTTTACCCCCGAATCTTTTAAAATTCCATTTTTAACCCCGATTACACTAAAATTACCATTTTGCCCCCGGGTATCCATAAGTCTCGTTTTTCACCCCGATTTCATCATTTACCAATATTTGCATTTGTTTGCACCTACATTTTATATTTTCGCACATTATTTATCTACTTATTATATTACTTCGTATCTAATTTCTATTATCAATTGCTACTCGTGTTTTTAAAACTTACACTTTTATTTACAAATTACTTCAAAAATCGAGGCAATGTTCGGTTCGAGCGTAACTTCGAAAAATCACGCCCTAACGTGTCGGGTGCGATTTATTCGTATAATTCGTGCGAACCGAATATCCTTTTCAAGTTTTTCTTACACTCGTTCACTTTGAGGCTCCGAGAATGTCGTGTCCTAACGTGCTGGTCGCGACTTCAAATCTTCGTGAAAATCGAAGTAAACGAGTATTCCTTTTAATTCTTCAAATCATGTGTTCGAGGATTGCATTTTAACCTTCATACGAAATTTTCAAGTTCTCAAAATATATATACAAAGGACTTTCATGACGAAAATAAGGCAATATTATTTCGTGTGAAAACTTCAAAAATCGTGCCCTAACGTGCAGGGTATGATTTTCGTACGAAAGAAATATCCCCCTTAAAAGTTTTTTAACACACCCCTATCCATATCCAAATTTTTAAGTAACGAGATAATGTTCCTTCCCGTGGAAACCTCGAAAAATCGTGCCTTAACGTGATAGGTATGATTTTCGTACAAATCACGCGATCGAATACTCTCTTCAAAAGTTTCCTAAACGTCCTTCGATTTCGATACTCCGAGAATGTAGTGTCCTAATGTGTTGGACACATTTTCTAATTCTCATAAGAAGAACGAAATACGGGGACGAGTTCTTCTTAAAAGGTCTCCTTTAAAATTACACAGAGCCTTTCAAAAATGAATACCGTATTTTAAACTTCACTCAAGCTTTCATTGTTTACATAAAATAAGACCCGAAAATGATCATGTGGTACCAATTCTGGGCGTACGAGGGTGCTAATCCTTCCTCGTGCGTAACCGACTCCCGAGCCCATTCTTCTGGATTTCGTTGACCGACATTTTAACGTTTTTTGGTGATCCAATCACACCCAAATAAAAGATTGGTGGCGACTCCCTTTTTATTCCCATTTTCTAAAACTTAAAATATTTTCCGAAACTTTCGTTTTCGAGGTGGTTTTGACAGGCAACTCCAAGGGCCTCAGCCCCCAAAAAATAATTATAAAATTTTAAGTTAGTATATAATAAAATTTTACTTTGACTTTTAAAATGATAAAATTTTAATTTAATCATTTAAAAAAATCATAAAGATATAAATTATTAAATAATAAAATTATATTTTAATTCTCATAAAAATATACAACTTAATTCTAACATTTAATTTTTAATAAAACCATCTTAAGTTATGACGATTGCCACGTGTCAAATGTCAAAATAAAGTAGTGTCACAATAACCATAAGATATGATGTAGTGATTGCTCATCTCATCCTTTAATCATGAGATTGATGGTTCAATCTTCATTCATAAAAATAAAATATATTTTATAATCAGTCGATTACTTCTTTAAAAAACACTCGTAATAAAAAAATTAATCACTGTTATGGAATGCCGTAATTTTAAAAAAAATTAAATGGTGCCACGTCAAAACACATAAGATCCATCTGAGTGAAAATCCTTGACAAATTTCACGTAAAAGAAAAGTAATAGTTTTTTTTCCAATGCACTGTTAGATATTGCATTCCAGGTCATAAGAATTCGTCTTTTTTGCAATTTTTTTATTCTTTCAAAACGCCACCATTCAGCTCATTTGGACATAATAGTATCTTTTTCTAAAAATCTTACTTTACTAAAGAAATTAAAAAGTAAAAAAAAAAAACCCTTCTAAAAGCTAGCTGATGTAAGTCCAAAAAATAAAAATAAAACTTATCCAACCGATAAATTAATAATTTAACTAGTTCCAACATTAATTTAATTTTAAAAATATTTTTCAAGAGTCATAATTTAATTAGAATTTGGATTAGTTGAACTTGATTTGAATTATTATTTAATAATAATTAGTTAAATTTAATTATAATATATTTAAATATTATTTTTTTAGTTTTAGCTCAATTATTGCATATAGTGAAGAAGAACAAACATATTATTATAATCGGTAAATTGCAAACAACGATCAATACGATTCAAATTCAAATTACATATGAAATAATGAACATCATTGATAATTTGATCGATACATAAAATTCAATAAATATATTATTTAATCAACCTCAAATTGAATAATTAAAGACCTTCAATTATTAAACGTACGGACTTGTAGAATATTTTATTGCACTTTTGTCATTTTTTTTAAGAAACTAATTTGATGGTTATTTGAAAAGCAGCTTAGGGTGGAAGTAAAGGGGTGTCACTAAGAATCATAAGTGGATTAGCTGGTGCAAAAACTCTGTTTCCCCCCCCCCCCCCCCCTAATTAGATATTTTAGTAACATAAAATTACATTTGATGTGATAATTTATAAATTATTTGTAATTTACTTCATTAAAACATATAGTTGAAGAGATTACAATTACAATCACGATTATAAATAATATATCTAAATAGTTACAAATAAATTAATATTATTAAATACAATTAAATTAATAATAAAAAATATCCAAACTTAAATAAGAATAAATTTAATTTAAAAATTCATACATGATATACAGAGAAATAAATTCGAATCAAAATATTCACTATAAAATATTTATATAATGTATAACTTATGCATGCATAGTGACAAATCATATCAAACAACACCAGATGCCAAAGCTTATCATCTTTCACACTTTACATAAAAACACATCATTGTTATTCTCCATAATATTACAAAATATTTGGGTAAACTAAGGTG
The DNA here is from genome assembly GCA_005610355.1 of Gossypioides kirkii. Lineage (NCBI taxonomy): Eukaryota > Viridiplantae > Streptophyta > Magnoliopsida > Malvales > Malvaceae > Gossypioides > Gossypioides kirkii. Next base: position 54,314,362 of record CP032253.1, on the reverse strand, counting down.
GTAGTATATGGTGGGGAGAGTCATTGAAGTTAAAAGTTCAGGATATATAGAAAAGGTTAGGAGAAGATTTTCGTAAGATGATTGAGTTCTTGTTTCCTTTTACTTTGGTGCTGAAGAAGGTATTTGTAGAGGGAGACTAATTGGGCATGAATTTTGGTTATTGAATAGTCTATTTTATAAGTACATATGGTAAAGTGATGGGTTTTCAATTAGGAGTACAGATGGAGTCGATATGAGTTGATTAGGCACTGCGATGTCAGGCCTAATGAAGTAATGGATTGACGGGTGTTGGCTAATAGGGGTGTAATCAAGCTAAGCATTAATATTACTAAACTTGAGCTCAAGCATAATTCAAAATCTGGAGCTTGATATTTGACTTAAGCTCAAATGAACATTTTTCATTTACAAAAATAACGATTAAAGTAATTAAAGAGGAGAATTTAATAAAGCGATTCAATAATAAATTAGTTATTTATAAAAATAACTCTCAAAATATAGTTATATTAGAATTAAATAGTATTGTTAGTGTTGTTGTTGGTAAAGACAGACAACATAGGACCAAAACAGAGAAATTCAAAAGTTAAATGGGCCTTCATCAGATTCAAAGTAGGGGCGGATTTAGGGAAGTTGATAGGGGCCCGACCTTTTTTAAAATGAAAAATTTTTTTATTTAAATTTTTATAATTTATAAAATTTTAAATTAATAATGATAAAATTGCAGTCCCAAAATGATAAAATTTTATTTCATCTAAAAATTTAATAATATATTATCCTTAAAATACTTTACGTTTAAGTCTTGATTTTTTTTTGTAAAAATAAGAATAAATATGTAAAATATATTTTTTACATTTTAGTCGATTGAATTTTAGTTCGATTGGTATTATTATTGTTGTCAGTATAAGAAAACGTGAGTTTGAGCAAATTAAAGCACATTTATCCTCCTATTTAAGGGTTGAGATGAAAACATGGTATAACTTAAAAACTTTATAATATTTTTACAATTGAATTAGATATTCAAAAATAATAATAATTTTTATATTTTAAAATTTACATGTATCTAGCAATTTAATATTATATTGTACTTAATTTTAAGTAATATGCTAAACATATTTTGGGACTTAATTTTTTAATCTATCAAACATGAATTATATGTTTATCTAAGCCTTTCAAGCATACAATTTTTTTTTACTATTCTAATGGTGGAACTTGGTATTAAGTTTTGAGGAGTCTAATTAAAATTTTCAAAAGTTCTGAGGATTTAATTAAAATTTTAAAGATTTTAAGAAAATTAATGAATATAATTTTAAAGGGTTTAATAAAATTTTTAATTTTTAAAAAATTAATTAGAATTTGAAAAAATATTTGGGAGGGCTAAATAAAATTTTGAAAGGCGCGGGTTCTCATAAGTTTCGCCTCTCGTAAAATCTACCAACGGTAATCTCCTCATTTATTTCAAAAAAATCTTGAAAAATAAGCTTTCTTAATATGTAAAATGCATGCATCTTTCTCAAAAATTAACCTAAAAATCTCCGCCTAAACCTTCATTCATTTGCTATTTAAACAACTCATTGATCACTCTATTCAGAATCAAACCCTAATATTTATCTTTTTTCATATATCCTCCTTTAAAATTAGGATTTTCATCGAATCCTAAAATAATGACAAGAAAAAAGGTCAAACTTGCATGGATATCAAATGATAGTGTTAGAAAAACTAGCCTCAAGAAAAGGAGGTTAGGGTTAATGAAAAAAATGAGTGAGTTGACCACTCTTTGTGGTATTAGAGCTTGTCTTATAATCTATAGTCCTAATGAAAGTGAGCCGGTGGTGTGGCCATCACACGCTGAGGTGCAACAACAACTCGAGGAGTACTGGAAGACGCCCGAGATAGATCGGTTGAAGAAGATGGTAAATCAAGAAATCTACCTCAAAGAAAGGATCACCAAAGCCAAAGAGCAACTAAAGAAGCTACAAAGGAGGAACAATGAAGTTGAAATGGGCCATTTGTTGCGTCAAATTGCGCAAGGGAAAAGGATTGATGAGTTCAACAATGGTGAACTTCACGGGCTAATATGGTTAGTGGAGGAGAAGATGGGAGAGATACAAAAACGTATGGAGTTCTTTCATAAACTTCCTAACGGAGACCCGACGGCTCAAACAGCTAGCGACGGACACAAGTCATTAATGTTGGGTCAACGATTTATCAATATGGGTAACAACAATGAACATACATTTGGTGATATTGTGGCTCAAGACCACCTAGGGCTGCTGCCAGGACATACACTTGGTGGCAACTCCAACGAGGGGGTGCCTTTATATGGAGATTTAAGTGGAACCACCACCGATATGGGGCAGCAACTACTGGGTTTTAGGCCTTACGGCGGTGATGCAACTGAAATGGGGTTGCCTCATGGGAGTACTATCGGAAGCAACAATATATTTGGTGCCTTTGGGAATGATATAGGGATGGGAGGACACCCTTTCGAACGCATAGGGAGTAGTTACAATAATGTGAGTGAGCAAGGGATGGCTTGGCCCCTTGGAGGTGATGGCGGCGACAACAGTGGTGGCGCTAGCAATGGTGTCGGCATGCAATTTGATGGTCAATCGTGGCCCAACAACTTTTTTGCATGATAGTCAATTTCTTTGCTTTTAAACGTTTCTTCAACCATATCCACATTAAGTTGTCCTATTCGTAAACACCGGTTTCTAAAGTGATGTTTGTTGCATATGATTTTATGCATTTAATTTTTATTTAGTTTTTAAATAATATGTTTTTAATTATTATAATTAATATAAAATAATATTCATTATTCAAATTGTTGAACATAATTAAAATATATTAATTTATTTAATAATTAAATATTATAATAATAGAACTTTCAAATCATAATTAAAGTATTGCTTACCATATTCAATGTATATAATATATTTTTACTTCGTATAATAGGGATGTATCCACTTATACACTTTAGTAATCTTTTCTACGTTTGATATTTTAACAATTTAATTGTTGAATTTATCACTATAAATAATTTTTTCATGCATATAAATTTCAAAACTGATCTGATATTTATATTATATCAATCTGAAATATTATCTTTATCAATATATTTAACGGTTGAAAGATTTTTGACATAAAGCATAGAGTTAAACATTTTTTATTTACTCAAAATTAACATGTTTAGTCTACCTAAATAGAATATAAAATATGACAATTGGATTGTTAAAATATTAATTGTAAAAAATATTATAGAAGTATGTAAACCTATTCAAGTTTTACACCACTGTAAATAAATCCCTCTCCTTATATAATAAATACAAACAACATTATTCAAAATAATAAATAATAAACATAAATAACATATATGAATTATTTTGATTATTCAAATATAGTGCTAATAAAAAAATTCCTAATAATAAACTATAAAAGAATTGGAATATAATAAATTAAACTCTTCACTCTTTATTTTTTTTTTCATAATAGTGAATAAATTGACTATAACAGTTCATAATATAATCATAATATATTAGATTAGATTATATAAATATATTATTTATAAAATTATAGATGTGAATTATAAAGTTTCCTATTTTTATAAATAATTAATATTTATTATTTAAAACCAAAGTAATATCATTTTTATTTTTTTGGTTAATTTAAACATAATCATTTAAATATAAATTAGTTCAATATAAAATTTTATTGATTTATTTATTTATAAATTCATTTAATAAAAGTATTTTAATTGAATAGAATTCTTTTTTAAATATGATGTCTTATAAAATAAATTTATTTAACCAAAATTTTTAGTGAAATTAAAAATCTTATTTATAACAATGATAAAAATTATAAAAAAATAAAAATATTTAAACGAAAAATTCGAGAATATAATGAACAACAAAGGTTATTGGTAAGTTGCTTTTATATATGTTATAAATATCAAATAGTGTTCAATTTTTGGTTAAATTTCTTGATGGATCCCTTTACTATAAGTTTAGGAATAAATTAGTCTCTATAATATAAAAGTCAACAATTTAATCCTTTTTACATTTAATGTTGAAGAGCAAATAGGTAAAATTGTAAGCCGCAATAAGTTTAAATATTACAAAATGTCGACTTATCATATTTTAAAATGACTTGAAATAATTCACCAAAAAAAAATTTACTTGAATTAAAGAGTGAAAGATTTTTATTATATTTAAAAAATTGTTAAATTTTCATTTTAAAAAAAATCATGTCACTTTAACCTCACAGAAAATTGTATTTCCCTCCAATTAAAAAGATTTATATATAATCCTTTCAAAAGTGATGAAATTATAAGTGAATACAAGATAAAAATACACTTTAACCTCACAAAAAATTTATAACTCAATTCTGACCCCATAAAAAAATTGAATTTTCCCCTAATTACAAGTTAGCATTTTTCAATGTTGAAGGGTATTGTTGTAACTTTCCCAATCCGACCTAGACGTTAAACCTAAATTCGAAAGATTACATTAGCCACTGAAAAAGCCCAGTAAACTATCGGAGTTTTGAAAACATTCATGCTAAAGAATTTAATTATTTTAAAAGAAAACCTAGGTATTTACTGATTTGTTTATTACTCAAAATTTTAATTATAATTTAGTAGCAGGAGTGATATTTACGTATGTTTTTAATAAATATCGGGGTTCATGCATTACTACTTAATAATCATATTTATGTATCCTAAAATTGAAATTAAATGACATGCAATATAAAAACAAAACTCAAATCCTAAGTTCCATGCCACAGTTTAAAACAAAATAATACAGTCTTTGAATAATAGAAATAAATCAAATAATGAGCCTAAAATAATTTTATAAGTAAAAACCAAGCCGAGACACTCCGGATGTTATGTTTGCGTCCTAACCTGGTGGGTTATCTATAAGGATGGAAATTAAAGGGGAGTGAGCTATAACACCAAGTGTGAGTTCCATCACAAGAAAATCAGTTCAAATTAATAAACCAAGCATATAATAGCCACATTCAGTACAAAACAATCGTATAGTATGACAGTCATTGACATTTCATTCGAGCATTCTTATGAGTGCCATTGTAATGTAATTTCAGTTTAACAGTAAAGAAAAGCTTTTACCCCACCGCTACATTCCATAATAAGAGTTTCCCTAAAACTTTTATACCCTGAACACTCTAGTTTGTAATGAACCACAAGTGTTGTAGGTTAAGATGCTGCCAGTAGTTGTGAATATACAACGGGTTTGCAGATGAAAGCTACCAGTAAATATTGTGGACAAGCCACCAATGTTGTAGGTTAATACGCTGTTAGTGGTTGTGAATACACAACGAGTTTGTAGATCAAAGTTACCAGTAAATTTTGTGGATATACCACCAGTGTTTGTAGATAAACTGCTAGTACTTCCTCCTTTCAAAGCGTCTCACCCCGTGCAATGTAGTATGCCATGCGAGTAATAATTCAGTACAGAAATAGTAGACACGTTCAACATGTAACTAGATCACCAATAGTAGTAGACATGTTTATCATGTATTTGGTTTATCAATATAGTAAGCATGTTGTTCATGCAATTATTAATTTGGTGATACGAGTAACAATACCAATTTGTTGGAGCCCAATTTTGACCGGGCTTGGACTTTTGAGTTAAATTGATTTTAAATTTATTTAAATTTAGATTTATTTTAAATTTAAATATTTAAATTTAATTTGAATTTAAATTTAAATAAAAATTAAAATATTAAATTTAACATTAAAAATTTAAAAGTCCAATGTCCAAATACATGGCCAATTGGCCCAATTCCCTTGACCCATTTACACCCATTTTTAACCCAATTTGACCCAAATTTACAAGCCTAAACCGAAACCCCATTTGCAGCCCTCAACTCAGTAACCCCAAAGTCAAACCCTAAAACTATGCTACCCTCCCCACGTGCCTATGCTGCTGCCACCACCTGCTGCTGCTCCACCAGCCGCCTGCTCCACCATACCCTGCCATCACAAGTGCCAAGAAGAACCTGCAACAAGCAAAGAAATTAGGCAGGCATTTAAGGGTAAACAACAAATTAGCATCATGGTGATTCTGCTTATAAAACCAGAATCAATTCATTGTAAAAGGGGCTCTTTTTTTCTCCTTTTCTTTCGGTGACTAAGGCCGTTCTCAAAATCAATATACAAACTCAGTCTTTAATACGAACCCTTTGTTTCACATCATAGAAGGACCGTAAGCAATTACTAGCAGACAATAGTCAAACAGACACCAAACAGGAGACAGATTCAAAGTCCAAAGCATTAGATTACCCAAGCGTTACAGACAGGTATTATTAATGAACGTCTGCTACTTTACAATGTATGTGTAACTGCAGTGTATTCGGTTAAATTATCAAACCTATCGGTTTCAAACTAGGCATTAATACATGCATTTAATTCGTTCTTAGCATTTAATATTTTCTTTAAAAACGTTTTAAATTGTGATTATTAACTGCAGTGTTATCAGTATTAATGTCAGTAATTAATATTGGTAATAATTACTAATAATAAATAATTAATTAAATAAAAAAAAAGAAACTGAGGGGTCTGGAACTTATCTGTTTCCATCCGACCACCGTGCATCATCGCTGCCACCGCCGGAGCCACCGTCATCGTCGTACGAACACCTACACAGGAGATACCAAGTATTAAACAGATCTTGAGAACAAATTGAACCCTTTTTTTATGTAGACGATAACAACAAAAAATAAAATAAATAGGATTTTGGAAAAGAGAATAATATGTGTTTTGAGAATAAAATAAAAAGGAGGGGAAAGGTTTATATTTTTTTAGATCTGGGAAACCCAGATCTGAAGTTTTTTTAAAGAGAAGGGAAGATGAAATAATATCAAAAAAAACAAAAAAGGAAAGAAAGAAAGAAGCGATTAACCTACCCCTGATCGGCGCGTGTACGACGGTCGGAAGGCTCTGGAACGGCACGTGAGAGACACTCGATGGTGGAGGAGTGATCGGCGTCGAAGCGCGTGGCCCAAGGCACCGGTGACGCGCCCCTACGCGCGGCCTTGGTGGCTGACGGACTCGGTCGGAGGATGGCCGGACATGGGCTGAGTTGAGAGAAAAAGGGAGAGAAAAGAATTGAGATTTTAAGAAAAATGAAAAAAAATGAAAAATAAAAACCTAAAATAATATATATATACAACCCATTTAACCCGACCCGATCCGGCCCGACCCGCTTCAGGATCCGCGTGTTTTTGCTTAATAGTCTATTTATGTGATTGGTCCTTCCGCATCTTTATTTGCTTCAATTTAGTCCTTTTTGCATTTTTTAATTATTTGCAATTTTGCCCTATAATTCTAATTTCTTTTCAATTTAGTCCTTTGACTGTTTGACTGTACCAGAGATTGCCACGTGTCATTTTTTGATTATTTATGCATTTAGTTCTTTTTATTTTTAATTTGTTTTAATTTAATCCTTAAATCAACTTTTATTCAATTACAAAATTGGTCCAAAATTTTTTCAAGATTTTCAATTTGGTCCCTTGACTGCTGGATGCCTGTGGGGCTGCCACGTGTCACCCACTGCTTGGTATTATTGCTTATAGGTCCCCAAACAATCTAGAAATTACATTTTGACCCCAAAACTTTTCCAAAATTACATTTTGACCCCAAAACTTTTCCAAAATTACATTTTGACCCCAAAACTTTTCCAAAATTATATTTTGACCCCAAAACTTTTCCAAAATTACATTTTAACCCAAAAAAATCTCCTAAATCCCATTTTTAACCCCGATTTCACCAAAATTTACCATTTTACCCTCGAAACCTTTAAAATTCCATTTTTAACCCCGATTTCACCAAATTACCATTTTGCCCCCGGGTATCCATAAGTCCCGTTTTTCACCCCGATTTCATCATTTATCAATATTTGCATATGTTTGCACCTACATTTTATATTTCCGCGCATTATTTATCTACTTATTATACTACTTCGTATCCAATTTCTATTATCAATTACTACTCGTATTTTTAAAATATACACTCTCATTTACAAATTACTTCAAAAATCGAGGCAAGGTTCGGTTCGAGCGTAACTTCAGAAAATCACGCCCTAACGTGTCGGGTGCGATTTGCTCGTATAATTCGCGCGAACCGAATATCCTTTTCAAGTTCTTCTTACACCCGTTCACTTCGAGGCTCCGAGAATGTCGTGTCCTAACGTGTTGGTCGCGACTTCAAGTCTTCGTGAAAATCGAAGTGAACGAGTATTCCTTTTAATTCTTCAAATCATGTGTTCGAGGATTGCATTTTAACCTTCATACGAAATTTTCAAGTTCTCAAAAAATATATACGAAGAACTTTCATGACGAAAATAAGGCAATATTATTTCGTGTGAAAACTTCAAAAATTGTGCCCTAACGTGCGGGGTATGATTTTCGTAATTCGTACGAAAGAAATATCCCCCTTAAAAAGTTTTTAACACACCCCTATCCATATCCAAATTTTTAAGTAACGAGATGATGTTCCTTCGTGTGGAAACCTCGAAAAATCGTGCCTTAATGTGATAGATATGATTTTCGTACAAATCACGCGATCGAATGCTCTCTTCAAAAGTTCCCTAAACGTCCTCTGATTTCGATACTCCGAGAATGTAGTGTCCTAATGTGTTGGACACGCTTTCTAGTTCTCATAAGAGGAACGAAATACGGGGACGAGTTATTCTTAAAAAGGTCTCCTTTAAAATTACACAGAGCCTTTCAAAATGAACATCGTATTTTAAACTTCACTCGAGCTTTCATTGTTTTCATAAAATAAGACCCGAAAACGATCATGTGGTACCAATTCTGGGCGTACAAGGGTGCTAATCCTTCCTCGTGCATAACCGACTCCCGAACCTATTTTTCTGGATTTCGTGGACCGATGTTTCAACGTTTTTTTAAAAAAAAAAATGATTTGTGGTGATCCAATCGCACCCAAATAAAAGATTGGTGGCGACCCCCTTTTTATCCCCATTTTTTCAAACTTTTAAAAAATACTTTTTCGAAACCTTCGTTTTCGGGGTGGTTTCGACACAATTTATCAGTAATTCAGTCATAGAAGACATGTACTAGTCACATATCATGCACATATAGTAATAATCTAATCAATCAAGTCATGGATTCCTCATTATTCATAATATCAGGGACTTAATTAAAAGAGATAAAATACTAAAAGCAATTCAAGGATCATGTAGGGACTAAATTGAATAATTTACAAAAAAATTAGGAAAAACTGTAAATATGGGGCACATGGTCATGTGGCTAGGCCATACGCAATTCCTTAAGCCGTGTGGAGGGGTTACATGATCGTGTGGCCAGGCCATGTAACAGACTGTGGCCTTATGGAACATGTAAAATTAAGTTACAGGGGAGACACGGTAATGTGGCAGGCCATGTGGAGGAGTTACATGATCGTGTAGCCAGGCCATGTAACAAACTATGTCCATGTGGAACATGTAAAATTAAGCTACAGTGGAGACACGGTAGTGTGGCAAGCCATGTGGAGTGATTTAGGCCATATGAGAATTGAAATATCCTAGGGTTTCAGGGGGACATGGCTGTATGAGGGGTCGAGTGGTCCACACGCCTGTGTGGCCTTAATCTGAGGCATAGTTTATCCCGATTCACTTGTAAAAGAACACACACCTTTCACCAAGAGCTTGAACGATGTTCCTCACATTTAAATCTGATTCGAGGTACCTAAATCGAGTCCTTCAAAATACATTTACGCAAGAATTAATGATGGATTTCAAGATGAACCAAAATTGTTGAAAGATTCAATGATAAATCAAGAAAGATCATTTCATTGTTCACAAGATTATCGTTAGATAGTATTTTTAAAAAGATTCAAGATCAAACATCGAGATTGAGACGTACTTACTGATTCTTGGCAACGATCAAAGGATGTTTCTAATAGCGAGTACGAACCTGGTTGAGAAATGAGTTGAAATAGAGAATTGATTTTAATTTAGGAGCAAAAATAAATTTCAGCAACGAGGAAAGATTATTTTGCAAAGAAAAAGATGAAAAGGAAAAGGAGGAAGAAATAGGGAGAGAATAGAAAAAATTCAGATTAATTTGGAAAAGAAAACTATAATTCAATTGTGATTAGAAAAAGCTAAATACCTAAGGTTTTCAAACATTGAGGGGCTGGTTGACAATTTACCCCAACCGAAAATATACTCTGGCCATCTCAATTTAAGTATCACAATGGATTTATATTTTAAAATTTACATGTATCAAGCAATTTAATTTTATATTATTCTTGATTTTAAGTAATATGCCAAAAATTTTTTGTGACTTAATTTTTCAATCTATTAAACATGATTTACATGTTTATCTAAGCCTTTCAAGCATGGTATTTTTTTTTTACCATTGCACTAACGAAACTTGGCATAAATTTTGAGGGGTCTAATTAAATTTTTCAAAAAATTTTAAGAAAATTTATGAGTATAATTTTAGAGGGTTTAATTAAACTTTTAAGAAAATTTATGAGTATAGGGTCTAATTAAATTTTTCAAAAAATTTTAGGATCTAATTAAAATTTTAAGAAAATTTATGAGTATAATTTTAGAGGGTTTAATTAAACTTTTCATTAAAAAAAACTTAATTAGAATTTGCAAAAAATTTTGAAAGGCCTAAATAAAATTTTGAAAGACATGGATCCTCTTACGTGTGGCCCCTTGTAAAATCTCACCAACCGTAATCCCGCATTTATTTCAAAAAATCTTGGCAAATAGACTTTCTTAATATGTAAAATGCATGCATCTTTCTCAAAAATTAACTCAGAAAATTCCCTCCAAACCTTCATTCCCTTCGCTATTTAAACAACTCATCGGCCACTCCATTCAAAAGCAAACCCTAAAATTATCTTCTTCTATATATTCATCATTGAAATTAGGGGTTTTGTCGAATACTAAAACAATGAGAAGAAAAAAATATCACACTTGCAAGGATATCAAATGATAGTGCTAGAAAAGCTAGTCTTAAGAAAAGGAGATTAGGGTTAACAAAAAAAATGAGTGAGTTGACCATTCTTTATGGTAGTAATTCAGATCTTATAATCTATAGCCCTGCTGAAAGTAAGTCGATGGTGTGGCCGTCACACGCCGAGGTGCAACAACAACTCGAGTAGTACTAAAAGATACCCGAGTTAGATTGGTTGAAGAAGATGGTAAACCAGGAAACCTCCCTCAAAGAAAGGATCACCAAAGCCAAAAAGCAGTGACCGCATTCACTCATGTGCAAAAAAATAAAAGTTTAATAAAACAATTTAAATGTGCGGTTTTAACTGCAAGTGCACATTGTCTGTTGTAATATTTGTAGTGTCAATACTAGAGCTTTTCAAGGATCGAACCCAAAAGATTGCTGGTAAATGTGTTTATCAAGTTAATTACAAATAAAACAATTACTAATCAAATCGAATCAGAAATTATTAGTGCAAATTCCAAAATAAATTGTTTATAAACTAAATTGAACTATCAATTAAACTAACTAATCTTATTTTCTTCCCTATTGCTTTGGACAATGTACATGTAAAACAATGATCGGTTGATTTGTTAATTGCAAACTAAGCTAATAAACCTATAGCAATTATATTGATTGTCACTCTTAGCTAGAAATCTCCTCTCGGTCTCATCCTAAACTAAAAGACACGACCTAAGCCCTCCTCCCGGTCTCATCATGGCATATAGATCTCCTCTCGGTCTCACTATTTGACAGAATTATATCGAACTATCTAATGATAAACTCTTCTCTCTGTTCCATTTATCTAGATTTTTCACTAGAGGCGTCAATTCTAGTGTATTATGCATTTAGATATAATCAAACAACCAATAAATCAAGCATAAACATTAACTTAAACTAACAAATAACCAATCAACCAACCATCAAACAATTTAGCACATGATAAAGCTTAACACCCAAATAGACATTTCATCGAACAATTGATATGCACATTATAAAGAGAAGGGCACGAAATGCTCATTTAGATGTGGAACCAATGACACCCAAAGGTTTGATTCATCTTCATTTACAAGAGTCTTTAACAAGAAAGAAGAAAGAAAATAACAAAAATAAAATCTAATTTAAAAAGAAATAACAAGAAGAGGGTACAACCCTAACAGCAATACAACTAGCACAACTTGAACCCAAGCCACACAAAAGGCAATGAACATTCTGACTATTAGGCTAACACATTCAGTTCAACATTACATGCAATCTTAATCGAGTAATTTTATACCTATATATCATTTTGTTGGAAACTTAATGAGTCACATACATTGAAATGAGAGATGAGGACTAAACTCAAGATTAAATTAAGTCCTGCTTAATTCAATAGAACGTCTACTAAATAAGGACACAATTGTAGAAAGTTTGAATAAGTTTAAATTTAAAATGAATATGTCTAAATTTCAATGTTAATTAATTAATTAATTAATTACATTTGAATAAAATTATTTAAAATTTTAAACATGTTACATTATAGTTCTTAACAAAAACTACGTGATAAATTCTTTTATAAAAAAAACAATAGGGGAATATAATAAGTAGACGATAACTACTTATCATTAATATTTTTCAATTTATTGTAGTTTATTTTTATTTCTTTGAATATTATATTGTCGTGAAAATAATTTATGTTCAAATATTGATTTTTTTTTCAGAAAATAAGGTGAAATATTCTGAAAAAATAAGAATAAAGATGTAAAATAAATTATATTTTAAAATTTACATGTATCAAGCAATTTAATTTTATATTGTATTTAAAACCCAACGAATGATTTCACTGGAAAAGAGGACGTTGTTCATTCTAGAAGATCCGGATTCGAGCATTTATGCGTGCAAGGTGTATAGGTTTTATTAAAGGGTTAAAAAATATGATATAATCACACCAATATATTAAAAAATATATATATTAAATTTAATTTTAAGTTATATGCAAATTATATTTTGCGACTTAATTTTTCAATCTATTAAACATGATCGACATGTTTATCTCATCCTTTCAAGCATGGTAGTTTTTTTGCCATTGCATTGCGGAACTTGGCATTAAGTTTTAAGGGTTCCAATTATATTTTTTTAAAAATTTTGTGAATTTAATTAAAATTTTAAAAAAATGTAGAAAATAATGAATATAATTTTAAAGGGTTTAATTAAACTTTTCAATTTTTTTGAAAATTTAATTAGAATTTACAAAAATTTTGGGAGGCCTAAATAAAATATTGAAAGGCATGGATTCTCTCTACGTGTCACCCAATGTAAATCTCGTCAATCCTAATCCCCGCATTTATTTCAATAAAATCTTGACAGATGAACTTTCTTAATATGTAAAATGCATGCATCTTTCTCAAAAATTAACCCAAAAAATTCCCTCCAAAACCTTCATTCCTTTAAACAACTCACCGGCCACTCCATTCAAAAGCAAACCCTAAAATTATCTTCTCCTATATATCCTTCTTTGAAATTAGGGTTTTTGTTGAACCCTAAAATAATGAGAAGAAAAAAATGGTCACACTTAAATGGATATCAAATGATAGTGCTAGAAGAGCTAGTCTCAAGAAAAGGAGAGTTAAACATTCTTTATGATAATAGTGCTTATCTTATAATCTATAGCCTTGATGAAAGTGAGCCGATGGTGCCGCCGTCACATGCCGAGGTGCAACGATAACTCGAGGAGTATTGAAAGACGTTCGAGTTAGATCTATTGAGGAAGATGGTAAACCAGGAAACCTACCTAAAAGAAAGGATCACCAAAGTTAAAGAGCAATGATCGCATGCGCTCATGTGTAGAAGAATAAACAATTTTATAAAATAATTTAAATATATGGTTTTAATTGCAAACGGACAGTGTCTGTTGTAATATTTATAGTGTCAATAGAACACTAGAGCATTCCAAGGATTGAATCCAAAGGATTGCCAGCAAATGTGTTTATCAAGTTAATTACAAATTAAACAATTACTAATCAAATCGGATCAGAAATTATTAGTGAAAATTCCAAAATAAACTGTATATAAACTAAATTTGAACTATTGATTAAACTAACTAATCTAATTTTCTTCTCTATTTCTTTGGACAATGTAAACGAAAAAACGATGGTCGGTTGACTTGTTAATTGTTAGCTAAGCTAATAAACTTATACCAATTATATTGATTGTTACTCGTAGCTAGAAACCTCCTCTCGATCTCATCTTAAACTAAAAGATACCACCTAATCTCTCCTCTCGATCTCATCTCGGCATATAGATCTCCTTTTAATCTCACTATTTGACACAATTATATCGAACTATCTAATGATAACTCTCCTCATGATCTTATTTATCTAGATTTTTCACTAGAGATGTCAATTTTAGTGTATTAAGCATTTAGATATAATCAAACAGCCAATTAATCAAGCATAAACATTAGCTTAAACTACAATTAACCAATCAAACAACCATCAAACAATTTAGCACTTGATAAAACTTAACACCCAAATAGATATTTCATCAAACAATTGATATGCACAATATAAAGAGAAGGGTACGAAATGCTCATTTAGAAGTGGAACCAAAGGTTTGATCCATCTTCATTTACAAGAAAGAAGAAAGAAAATAACAAAAATAAAATCTAATCTAAAAAGAAATAACAAGAGAAGGGCAAAGCCTTGATACCAATGAAATTAGCGCGACTCGAATCTAGGCCACACTTGGGACGGAGAACACCTTGACTATCAGGTCATCACATGGAGTTCGACTTTAGATGCAATATTAATCAAGTAACTTTATACCTGTATGTCATTTTGTTGGAAAATTAATGAGCAACATACATTAAAATGAGAGATGAGGATTAGATTCAAGATTCAATTAAGACATGCTTAATTCAATAGAACGTCTATTAAAAAAGGACGCAATTGTGAAAAGTTTGGACAAGTTTACATTTAATATGAATAACGTCTAAATTTCAATATTAATTAATTAATTACGTTTGAATAAAATTAGTTAAATTTTAAATATGTTTGATTATAATTCATAACAAAAACTACTTGATTTTTTTTATAAAAAACAGGGGAATATAAGAAGTAGATAATGAGCGACTTATCTTTAATATTTTTCAATTTATTGTAGTTTATTTTATTTCTTTGAATACTATATTACCTTGAAAATAATTTAAATTTAAATTTTGATTTTTTAAAAAAAAAACTGAAATATTCTAAAAAAAATAAGAAAAATATGTAAAATAATTTTTTATATTTTAAAATTTACATGTATCGAGCATTTTAATTTTATATTGTACTTAATTTTAAGTAATATGCCAAACATATTTTGCGTCTTAATTTTCAATCTATTAAACATTATCGACATGTTTATCTAATCCTTTCAAGCATAGTAGTTTTTTTTTACCATTGCAGTGACAGAACTTGGCATTAAATTTTGAAGGGTCTAATTATAATTTTCAAAAATTTTGAAGATCTAATTCAAATTTTAAAATTTTCTTGAAAATTAATGAGTATAATTTTAGAGGGTTTAATTAAAATTTTTTGTTATGAATATTTTATTAAGTGGATGTCCATCAATATCAAGAGAAGTTTGGATAAACTTTAAATTCTAATAGTTATTAGAATTAGAGTTCTATTTCATTTATACTTTCTATGTCTATAAATATAGACTTTGGAGAAGCATTGTAACTCACTTCGATTAATCAATAAAATACGCTCTCTCTTTTGCTCTCCCATTTTCTTTGTTCCATACTCTCTGTCTTTTTATTTTAAATATGTTATCAGCACGATTCTTTTTTAATTATTTTTCTTTCAGTTGTCAATTGAGGCCTATGCACTATGGGTAATCATTAGAGCCTTTAACCACTCAGTGCTCATGATAATAACTAGGGTGATAACGATGATGTTAAAGATCTTCAGATAGATTTTATATTTGAAATCCACGCATGTTTGATATGGTGATTGTGAAATAAATAATTTAGTGGGACATTTATAAGTTTGTCCTACTAAATTTGTTGTATTCGCAAAAGTGAATGCAAACATAAAGAAAATAAAAGATATAATCTTGGACTTTTTATTAAATAAGTCCTTTTGGCCTTAAGTACTACTAAACAAACACCATTTGAGGTTTTTTTTTTAAGTTTTTTTTTACTTTTAAAATGGACTTCTAGATCCAACAAAAAAGCTAAAAAATTCAGCAGTGGCTGCTCAAATGGGCTTTTAGCAAGCTTAATTACTTTTTTAGCCTTAATATGACATTGATTTCTTCTTTTTTCTTCCATAATTTTTCTGCTCTCTTTTTTCCTTTCTTCTCTCCTTCCATTTTCTTTTCTTCTTCCATTTTCAAGCAGTTTTTCACTCTTTAAATATTTAAATATTTAAAATATAGTTTATATGATCTAATTAAATTTTTAAATAATTAATATTAATTACTTAGAAATATTTAAAATTAATATTTCATATATTAAAATATTAACAATAAGTTATAATAAATTATTTTTTATATTCTTTCTAAAATATCATAATATTAACTAATTTGAACATTATTTAAATGTATATTTATTACTTTATAATATCATGTCTAAAATGAACATTTTATTTCTTAAAAGTACTTTTTGATAATAATACTAAAAAATCAAATCTTTAACCAAACTTTTCAAAAGTACTCCTCAAAAGCATTTTTTCATCACACTTTTTAAAAGCAATTTTCAAAGGCAAGCTAAACTAGCCCTAAAAGTGGGAACATAGTGATGAATAAGAGAACAATGAGAGTTCTCAAGATAACTCTTCAAATGGCAAAGATAACTTATGTTATGTAACATCCCCACTTTAAAAATATAAATTTATGATAGAAGTCCTTGAATAAAGGAATTTATAAATAAACAGTAGTATAAGAAGTAATGATCCTTTTTAGAGGAAACTATTAGACATGGAAAAATAGAGAATTATTATGAGCATGTGGTTAATTAAAAAAATTCGTTATTGAGTTCAGGGACTAAATTGAATAAGTTGGAAAAGAATGATTTTTTTATAAATGGTAAAATTACCATTAGGTCCTTTCCATCAAAATAAAAATAGAATATTTTCACTTTAGTTTCCATACTTTTCCAACTTATTCAATTTAGTCCCTGAACTTAATAACGAATTTTTTTAATTAACCACATGCTCCTAATAATAATTCTCTATTTTTCCATGTCTAATAGTTTCCTCTAAAAATGATCATTACTTCTTATACTACTGTTTATTTATAAATTCCTTTATTCAAGGACTTCTACCATAAATTTACATTTTTAAAGTGGGGATGTTATATGTTATCAATGTTATATGAAAGGTTATTGGCCACATATATGGCGTATGCCCAAATATTTTGTTTTTGTTAATATTCTCTGAGGAAGGATATTAGAATGTAGTACACAGATGGAAAATATTTTTCTTATGTGTTACTGAAACAAACCAATATTATTTCAATATTTGGTAATACAAAATTAGTCAAAAGCTCCAGAAAAGCTAATATATTAATATCTTGTGATGGTTAATTCATTGGTTTTAAAACATATTCATAATGGATCTCATATTGAGATTGTGAATGAGGAAAAGATTATATTTAATATGAATCAAAAGAGGATTGAGTTATTGATTTATATTTATTATAAATTGAATTGATTGTGACTATCTTTGTGATATTCTTTTGTCATTATACCCATTAAGGGGTTGAAGTCAAAATATTTGATTGTGAAAAATCTACTCAATTGTGGAAGAAAAATATGAGTAATAGAATATGGTAATTCTATCTAAAGCTCATTATGGTTGGATGCACCTAAAGTTGCAAGTTAATAAAACTGTGAGTATAACTTTACAGTATTCAAAATAAGTTTCCAATTAAAATTACGTGGAAAAATATTACTGGTGAGAACCTTGCAAGAGAGAACTTATTCAACTTTTTATGATTTAAATGTGCTCCTACAGTAGCAATATCATGAAAAAAATTACTTATGTTTGAACAAAAAAATTTAACCACGAAACCTAACCATTCCCTGAAGAGAATGTAACATTATGTGATAAATTCAAAGGACATAATCTTTGACATTGATGTAGTAAATTGGACTATAATAATAGTCATAGGGATGGTTGTGATAATTTTTCTCACCACTAGAAGTGGAAAATGAATAATGTAAGAAAAGACCAAAAATTTCTAAGAACTCTTTAAGAAGAGAGACAATTTATGTATAAAAAGTCATTGGTTATGTACCTGTTGTACACTTGAAAAATAAGATCCACTATCAAAGTTTGCTATTAATAAATGCCTTGCATTTGAAGATTTTGGCATTTTCCCTGAAGCGAATATTGCATATAATTTAGACATTTTCAGTAATAAATGTCACATTAATGGTACTTATATGTGGATACAAAGTAAAATGAATGATAGTAAAATTATCAATTTGCTACAATTTAGTACAATTGAAACGCATGTTAAAGTAAACCAGAAGTTTACTAGTACAAATATATTTACTACTTGGCATGACCTGTTAGACCATCCTGGATCATATATGATGCGAAAATTAATTGAGAATTCATATGGACATTCATTAAAGAATCAGAAGATTCTTTCATTCAAAGAATTCTTGTTTATTGATTGAGTTTGAAAAACTTTGGTAAAAGTTTGTTATTTATGGGTATAATGGTTTTGAGAAATTATTGATTGAATGCCTCTGATTAATGGTTAAACCATTACTTATGAGAACTAAACTTCCTCTTTTAACATGAGATTATGTTGATTTACGTGTTGTACGCATCAAACCAATAAGTTTTAAATACTCCTCATTACAATTGATTTTTGATCAAGAGCTAAATATTTCTCATCTTTGAATTTTTGTATGCGCGTATATATTCCAATTGTTCCACCACAACGCACAAAGATGAGTGAATCCTCAAAAAAAGTTAGAAATATATATTAATTATGAGCTTCCTTTTATTATGATATATTAAATGTATTGAAGATTCAATTATGACATGATTGTGATTATTATTTTGATTTGATAGTTTTCCCGACATTAGGGAGAGAGAACTAATAACTTGTAATTAGTTAAGAGGGAGAGTAATTTGAACTAGAAGTTCAACAATGATAACTCATTAAAGTTCCAAATATGGAAATTCTCATAAAAGGAAAAAAAAATTTAGATGATCATATAGTAAAGGCAGGTGCTCCAAAAGAGACCCAAGACATAACTAATAAGTAAAATTTTAGTAGTTATTAGAATTAGAGTTATATTTCATTTATACTTTCTACGTCTATAAATATAAACATTGGAGGAGCATTGTAACTCACTTCGATTAATCAATAAAATATGCTCTATCTTTTGCTCTTCTATTTTTTTTACTCTCTATCCTTTTATTTTATAATACTTTTCAATTTTTTTTTTGAAAATTTAATTAGAATTTCATTGAAAGGCATGGATTCTCTTACGTGTCGCCCATTGTAAATCTTGACAATCGTAATCCCCGCATTTATTTCAAAAAAATCTTGACAGGTGAACTTTCTTAATATGTAAAATGCATGCATCTTTCTCAAAAATTAACCCAAAAAATTCCCTCCAAAACCTTCATTCCCTTCGCTATTTAAACAACTCATCGGCCACTCCATTCAAAAGCAAACCCTAAAATTTTCTTCTTCCATATATCCTTCATTGAAATAAGGGGTTTTGTCGAATCCTAAAACAATGAGAAGAAAAAAAATGGTCACACTTAAATGGATATCAAATGATAGTCAAGAAGAGCTAGTCTCAAGAAAAGGAGAGTTGACCATTCTTTATGATAAAAATGCTTATCTTATAATCTATAGGCCTGGTGAAAGTGAGTCGACGGTGTCGCCGCTACACGCTGAGGTGCAACGATAACTCGAGGAGTACTAAAAGATGCCCGAGTTAGATCTGTTGAGGAAGATGGTAAACCAGGAAACCTACCTAAAAGAAAGGATCACCAAAGCCAAAAAGCAAGGACTACATGTACTTGTGCGTATAAGAATAAACAATTTTATAAAACAATATAAATGTGTGGTTTTAATTGCAAGCGGATAGTGTTTGTTGTAATATTTATAATGTCAATGGAATACTAAAGCATTCCAAGGATTGAACCCAAAGGATTGCCAGTAAATGTGTTTATCAAGTTAATTACAAATTAAACAATTACTAATCAAAATCGAATCAGAAATTATTAGTGAAAATTCCAAAATAAACTGTTTATAAACTAAATTTGAACTATTGATTAAACTAACTAATCTAATTTTCTTCCCTATTTCTTTGGACAATGTTAATGATAAAACGATGGTCGGTTGATTTGTTAATTGTTAGCTAAGCTAATAAACCTATACCAGTTATATTGATTGTTACTCGTATCTCATCCTAAACTAAAAGATACCACCTAAGCTCTCCTCTCGGTCTCATCTTGACATATAGATCTCGTTTCAGTCTCATTATTTGACACAATTATATCGAACTATCTAATGATAAACTCTCCTCACGGTCTTATTTATCTAGATTTTTCACTAGAGGAGTCAATTTTAGTGTATTAAGCATTTAGATATAATCAAACAACCAATTAATCAAGCATAAACATTAACTTAAACTATCAAATAACCAATCAAACAACCATCAAACAATTTAGTACTTGATAAAACTTAACACCCAAACAGATATTTCATTAAACAATTGCTATGCACAATATAAAGAGAAAGGTATGAAAATGATCATTTAGAAGTGGAACCAAAGGAACCCAAAGGTTTGATCCATCTTCATTTACAAGAAAGAAGAATGAAAATAACAAAAATAAAATCTAATCTAAAAAGAAATAACAAGAGGAGAGTAAGGCCCTGATAGCAATAAAATAAGGACGATTCGAATCAAGACCATACTTGAGAGAGTGAACACCTGACCATCAGGCCAACACATAGGGTTCAACTTTAGATGCAATATTAATCAAGTAACTTTATACCTGTATGTCATTTTGTTGGAAACTTAATGAGCAACATACATGAAAATGAGAGATGAGGATTAGATTCAAGATTCAATAAAGACATGCTTAATTCAATAGAACGTCTATGAAAAAAGGACGCAATTGTGAAAAGTTTGGACAAGTTTACATTTAATATGAATAATGTCTAAATTTCAATATTAATTAATTAATTACGTTTGAATAAAATTATTTAAATTTTAAATATGTTTGATTATAATTCATAACAAAAACTACTTGATTTTTTTTATAAAAAATAGGGGAATATAAGAAGTAGATAATGAGCGACTTATCTTTAATATTTTTCAATTTATTGTAGTTTATTTTATTTCTTTGATTATTATATTATCCTGAAATACTTTAAATTTAAATCTTGATTTTTTTTCAAAAAATAAGGTGAAATATTCTAAAAAATTAAGAAAAAAATGTAAAATAACTTTTTATATTTTAAAATTTACATGTATCAACCAATTTAAATTTATATTGTACTTAATTTTAAGTAATATGCCAAACATATTTTGCGACTTAATTTTTCAATCTATTAAACATTATCAACATGTTTATCTAATCCTTTCAAGCATGGTAGTTTTTTCACCATTGTAGTGGCAAAACTTTGCATTTATGCGTGTAAGGTGTATAGGTTTTATTAAAGGGTTAAAAAATATGATGTAATCACACTAATATATTAAAAAAAATATATATTAAATTTAATTTTAAGTTATATGCAAATTATATTTTGCGACTTAATTTTTCAATCTATTAAACATGATCGATATGTTTATCTCATCCTTTCAAGCATGGTAGTTTTTTTTGCCATTGCATTGCGGAACTTGGCATTAAGTTTTAAGGGTTCTAATTATATTTTTTTAAAAATTTTGTGGATCTAATTAAAATTTTAAAAAATTGTAGAAAATAATGAATATAATTTTAAAGGGTTTAATTAAACTTTTCAATTTTTTTGAAAATTTAATTAGAATTTACAAAAATTTTGGGAGGCCTAAATAAAATATTGAAAGGCATGGATTCTCTCTACGTGTCACCCAATGTAAATCTTGTCAATCCTAATCCCCGCATTCATTTCAATAAAATCTTGACAGATGAACTTTCTTAATATGTAAAATGCATGCATCTTTCTCAAAAATTAACCCAAAAAATTCCCTCCAAAACCTTCATTCCTTTAAACAACTCACCGGCCACTCCATTCAAAAGCAAACCCTAAAATTATCTTCTCCTATATATCCTTTTTTGAAATTAGGGTTTTTGTTGAACCCTAAAATAATGAGAAGAAAAAAATGGTCACACTTAAATGGATATCAAATGATAGTGCTAGAAGAGCTAGTCTCAAGAAAAGGAGAGTTAAACATTCTTTATGATAATAGTGCTTAACTTATAATTTATAGCCTTGATGAAAGTGAGCCGATGGTGCCGCCGTCACATGCCGAGGTGCAACGATAACTCGAGGAGTATTGAAAGACGTTCGAGTTAGATCTATTGAGGAAGATGGTAAACCAGGAAACCTACCTAAAAGAAAGGATCACCAAAGTTAAAGAGCAATGATCGCATGCGCTCATGTGTAGAAGAATAAACAATTTTATAAAATAATTTAAATATATGGTTTTAATTGCAAACGGACAGTGTCTGTTGTAATATTTATAGTGTCAATAGAACACTAGAGCATTCCAAGGATTGAATCCAAAGGATTGCCAGCAAATGTGTTTATCAAGTTAATTACAAATTAAACAATTACTAATCAAATCGGATCAGAAATTATTAGTGAAAATTCCAAAATAAACTGTATATAAACTAAATTTGAACTATTGATTAAACTAACTAATCTAATTTTCTTCTCTATTTCTTTGGACAATGTAAACGAAAAAACGATGGTCGGTTGACTTGTTAATTGTTAGCTAAGCTAATAAACTTATACCAATTATATTGATTGTTACTCGTAGCTAGAAACCTCCTCTCGATCTCATCTTAAACTAAAAGATACCACCTAATCTCTCCTCTCGATCTCATCTCGGCATATAGATCTCCTTTTAATCTCACTATTTGACACAATTATATCGAACTATCTAATGATAACTCTCCTCATGATCTTATTTATCTAGATTTTTCACTAGAGATGTCAATTTTAGTGTATTAAGCATTTAGATATAATCAAACAGCCAATTAATCAAGCATAAACATTAGCTTAAACTACAATTAACCAATCAAACAACCATCAAACAATTTAGCACTTGATAAAACTTAACACCCAAATAGATATTTCATCAAACAATTGATATGCACAATATAAAGAGAAGGGTACGAAATGCTCATTTAGAAGTGGAACCAAAGGTTTGATCCATCTTCATTTACAAGAAAGAAGAAAGAAAATAACAAAAATAAAATCTAATCTAAAAAGAAATAACAAGAGAAGGGCAAAGCCTTGATACCAATGAAATTAGCGCGACTCGAATCTAGGCCACACTTGGGACGGAGAACACCTTGACTATCAGGTCATCACATGGAGTTCGACTTTAGATGCAATATTAATCAAGTAACTTTATACCTGTATGTCATTTTGTTGGAAAATTAATGAGCAACATACATTAAAATGAGAGATGAGGATTAGATTCAAGATTCAATTAAGACATGCTTAATTCAATAGAACGTCTATTAAAAAAGGACGCAATTGTGAAAAGTTTGGACAAGTTTACATTTAATATGAATAACGTCTAAATTTCAATATTAATTAATTAATTACGTTTGAATAAAATTAGTTAAATTTTAAATATGTTTGATTATAATTCATAACAAAAACTACTTGATTTTTTTTTATAAAAAACAGGGGAATATAAGAAGTAGATAACGAGCGACTTATCTTTAATATTTTTCAATTTATTGTAGTTTATTTTATTTCTTTGAATACTATATTACCTTGAAAATAATTTAAATTTAAATTTTGAGTTTTTAAAAAAAAAACTGAAATATTCTAAAAAAAATAAGAAAAATATGTAAAATAATTTTTTATATTTTAAAATTTACATGTATCGAGCATTTTAATTTTATATTGTACTTAATTTTAAGTAATATGCCAAACATATTTTGCGTCTTAATTTTCAATCTATTAAACATTATCGACATGTTTATCTAATCCTTTCAAGCATAGTAGTTTTTTTTTTACCATTGCAGTGACAGAACTTGGCATTAAATTTTGAAGGGTCTAATTATAATTTTCAAAAATTTTGAAGATCTAATTCAAATTTTAAAATTTTCTTGAAAATTAATGAGTATAATTTTAGAGGGTTTAATTAAACATTTCAATTTTTTAAAAAATTAATTAGAATTTGCAAAAAAAAAAAAATTGGAGGCATAAGTAAAATTTTGAAAAGCATGGACTCTCTTACGTGTCACCCATTATAAATCTTGTCAATCGTAATCCCTGCATTTATTTCAATAAAATCTTGATAGGTGAACTTTCTTAATATGTAAAATGCATGCATCTTTCTCAAAAATTAACCCAAAAAATTCCCTCCAAAACCTTCATTTTGTTCGCTATTTAAACAACTCATCGGCCACTCCTATAAAAAAACAAACCCTAAAATTATCTTCTTTCATATATCCTTATTTGAAATTAGGGTTTTTGTTGAATCCTAAAACAATGAGAAAAAAAAATGGTCACACTTAAATGGATATCAAATGATAGTGCTAGAAGAGCTAGTCTCAGGAAAAGGAGAGTTGAACATTCTTTATGATAATAATGCTTATCTTATAATCTATAGCCCTGGTGAAAGTGAGTTGATGGTGTTGCCGTCACATGTCGAGGTGCAACGACAACTCGAGGAGTACTGAAAGGCACCCGAATTAGTTTTGTTGAGGAAGATGGTAAACCAAGAAACCTACCTAAAAGAAAGGATCACCAATGCCAAAAAGCAATGATCGCATGCGATCGTGTGTAGAAAAATAAACAATTTTATAAAACAATATAAATGTGTGGTTTTAATTGCAAGTGGACAGTGTCTGTTGTAATATTTATAGTGTCAATTTAACAATAGAGCATTCCAAGGATCGAACCCAAAGGATTACCGATAAATGTGATTATCAAGTTAATTACAAATTAAATAATTACTAATCGAGTCAAATCAAAAATTATTAGTGCAAGAGACAAAATAAATTGTTTATAAACTAAATTTGAACTATCAATTAAACTAATTGATCTAATTTTCTTCTCTATTGCTTTGCACAATTCAAATGATAAAACGATGGTCGGTTGATTTATTAATTTCCAGCTAAGCTAATAAACTTATACCAATTATATTGATTGTCACTCTTAGCTAGAAATATCCTTTCGGTCTCATCCTAAATTAAAAGATACCACCTAAGCTCTCCTCTCGATCTCATCTCATAATATAGATTTCCTTTCGGTCTCACTATTTGACACAATTATATCGAACTATCTAATGATAAACTCTCCTCTCGGCCTTATTTATCTAGATTTTTCACTAGAGCATTTAGGTATAATCAAACAACCCATTAATCAAGCATAAACATTAACTTAAACTAACAAATAACCAATCAACCAACCATCAAACAATTTAGCACATGATAAAGCTTAACACCCAAATAGACTTTTCATCAAACAATTGATATGCACATTATAAAGAGAAGGGAACGAAATGCTCATTTAGATGTGGAACCAATGACACCCAAAGGTATCCACCTTCATTTACAAGAATCTTTAACAAGAAAGAAGAAAGAAAATAACAAAAATAAAATCTAATCTAAAAAGAAATAATAAGAGGAAGGCAAAGCCCTAATAACAATGCAGCGCAACTTGAACTCAAGACCATCACACCAACACATAGGATTCAACTTTAGATGCAATCTTAATCAAGTAACTTTTTACTAAAAGATTAATCACAAATTAAGTATTACAATTGGTTTATATTTTTAAATTTACATGTATCAAGCAATTTAATTTTATATTATAATTAATTTTAAGTAATATGCCAAACATATTTTGCGACATAATTTTTCAATTTATTAAACATGATTTACATGTTTATCTAAACCTTTCAAGCATGGTAATTTTTTTTTTAACATTGCACTGACGAAACTTAGCATTAAGTTTTGAGGTGTCTAATTAATTTTTTCAAAAAAATTTACGATCTAATTAAAATTTTAAGAAAATTTATGAGTATAATTTTTGAGGGTTTAATTAAACTTTTAATTTTTTAAAAAATTTAATTATAATTTGTAAAAAAAATTTGAGAGGCCTAAATAAAATTTTGAAAGACATGGATTCTCTTACGTGTGCCCCCTTGTAAAATCTCACCAACCGTAATCCCTCATTTATTTCAAAAAATCTTGGCAAATGGACTTTCTTAATGTGTAAAATGCATGCATCTTTCTCAAAAATTAACCCAGAAAATTCCCTCCAAACCTTCATTTCCTACGCTATTTAAACAACTGATCGGCCACTCCATTCAAAAGCAAACCCTAAAATTATCTTCTTCCATATATCCTTCATTGAAATTAGGGGTTCTTCGAATACTAAAACAATGAGAAGAAAAAAGTCACACTTGCAAAGATATCAAATGATAGTACTAGAAAAGCTAGTCTTAAGAAAAGGAGATTAGGGTTACTGAAAAAGATGAGTGAGTTGACCATTCTTTATGGTAGTAATGCATATTTTATAAACTATAGCCCTGATGAAATTGAGTTGATGGTGTGGCCGTCACACGCCGAGGTGCAACAACAACTCGAGGAGTACTAAAAGCCACCCGAGTTAGATCGGTTGAAGAAGATGGTAAACCAAGAAACCTCCCTCAAAGAAAGGATCACCAAAACCAAAAAGCAGTGACCGCATGCGCTCATGTGCAGAAAAATAAACAATTTAATAAAATAATTTAAATGTGTGGTTTTAACTGCAAGTGGACATTGTTTGTTATAATATTTGTAGTGTCAATGGAACACTAGACATTTTCAAGGATCGAACCCAAAGAATTGTCAGTAAATGTGTTCATCAAGTTAATTACAAATTAAACAATTACTAATCGAATCGAATAAAAAATTATTAGTGCAAATTCCAAAATAAATTGTTTATAAACTAAATTGAACTATCAATTAAACCAACTAATCTAATTTTCTTCCCTATTGCTTTAGACAATGTACATGTAAAATAATGATCGGTTGATTTGTTAATTGCTAGCTAAGATAATAAACCTATACCAATTATATTGATTGTCACTCTTAGCTAGAAATCTCCTCTCGGTCTCATTCTAAACTAAAAGGTACGACCTAAGCCTTCCTCCCGATCTGATCATGGCATATAAATCTCCTCTCGGTCTCACTATTTGACATAATTATTTCGAACTATCTAATGATAAACTCTCCTCTCAGTTCCATTTATCTAGATTTTTCACCAGAGGCGTCAATTCTAGTGTATTATGCATTTAGATATAATCAACCAACCAATTAATCAAGCATAAACATTAACTTAAACTAACAAATAACCAATCAACCAATCATCAACAATTTAGCACATGATAAAGCTTAACAACCAAATAGACATTTCATCAAACAATTGATATGAACATTATAAAGAGAAGGGCATGAAATGCCCATTTAGATGTGGAACCAATGACACCCAAAGGTTTGATTCATCTTCATTTACAAGAGTCTTTAACAAGAAAGAAGAAAGAAAATAACAAAAATAAAATCTAATTTAAAAAGAAATAAAGAAGAGAGTAAAGTCCTAACAGCAATGCGACTAACGCAACTTGAAATCAAGTCACACCAAGGACGGTGAACACCTTGACCATTAGGCCAACACATTAGATTCAACTTTTCATGCAATCTTAATCGAGTAATTTTGTACCTATATATCATTTTGTTGGAAACTTAATGAGTCTCACATACATTAAAATGAGAGATGAGGATTAAACTAAAGATTCAATTAAGTCATGCTTAATTCAATAGAACGTCTACTAAATAAGGACACGATGGTGGAAAGTTTGAATAAGTTTAAATTTAAAATGAACATGTCTAAATTTCTATATTAATTAATTAATTAATTACATTTGAATAACATTATTTAAAATTTTAAACATGTTACATTATAATTCTTAACAAAAACTACGTGATAAATTCTTTTATAAAAAAACAATAGAGGAATATAATAAGTAGACAATAACTACTTATCATTAATATTTTTCAATTTATTGTAGTTTATTTTATTTCTTTGAATATTATATTATCGTGAAAATACTTTACGTTCAAATATTGTTTTTTTTTCAGAAAATAAGGTGATATATTCTGAAAAAATAAGAATAAAGATGTAAAATATTTTTTTATATTTTAAAATTGACATATACATTTTAATTTTATATTGTATTTAAAAGTTAACGAGTGGCTCCAGTGGAAAAGAAAATGTTATTTATTCTAGAATACCTGGATTCGAGCACTTGTGTGTGCAAGGTATATGTATTTTATTAAAGGATTAAAAAAATATAAACAAATACATTACCATGTAATCACACCAATATATTCAAAAAAATTATATTGTATTTAATTTTAAGTTATATGCAAAATATATTTTGCGACTTAATTTTTCAATCTATTAAACATGATCAACATGTTTATCTAATCCTTTCAAGCATGGTAGTTTTTTACCATTGCAATGGGGGAACTTGGCATTAAGTTTTGAGGGTTCTAATTATATTTTTCAAAAATTTTGTGGATCTAATTAAAATTTAATAAAAATAGAAAATTAATGAGTATAATTTTAGAGGATCTAATTAAACTTTTAAAATTTTTTAAAAATTTAATTAGAATTTGCAAAAATTTTGAAAGGCATGGATTTTCTCACGTGTCACCCAATGTAAATCTTGTCAATCGTAATCCTCGCATTTATTTCAATAAAATCTTGACAGGTGAACTTTCTTAATATGTAAAATGCATGCATCTTTTTCAAAAATTAACCCAAAAAATTCCCTCCAAAACCTTCATTCCCTTCGCTATTTAAACAACTCATCGGCCACTCCATTCAAAAGCAAACCCTAAAATTTTCTTCTTCCATATATCCCTCTTTGAAATTAGGGTTTTTGTTGAATACTAAAACAATGAGAAGAATAAATGGTCACACTTAAATGGATATCAAATGATAGTGCTAGAAGAGCTAGTCTCAAGAAAAGGAGAGTTGAACATTCTTTATGATAATAGTGCTTGTCTTATAATATATAGCCCTGGTGAAAGTGAGTCGATGGTGCCGCCGTCACACGTCGAGGTGCAACGACAACTCGAGGAGTATTAAAAGACGTCCGAGTTAGATCTATTGAGGAAGATGGTAAACCAGGAAACCTATCTAAGAGAAAGCATCACCAAAGCCGAAGAGCAATGATCGCATGCGCTCGTGTGTAGAAGAATAAACAAGCTTATAAAACAATATAAATATGTGGTTTTAATTGCAAGCAGACAGTGGTTTTGTAATATTTATAGTGTCAATGGAACATTAGAGCATTCCAAGGATCGAACCCAAAGGATTGCCAGTAAATGTGTTTATCAAGTTAATTACAAATTAAACATTTACTAATCAAATCGAATCAGAAATTATTAGTGAAAATTCCAAAATAAATTGTATATAAACTAAATTTGAACTATTGATTAAACTAACTAATCTAATTTTCTTCTCTATTTCTTTGGACAATGTAAATGATAAAACGATGGTCGGTTGATTTGTTAATTGTTAGCTAAGCTAATTAACCTATACCAATTGTCGAAACCATCTCGAAAACGAATAGGTTTCGAATAATATTTTGTGTTTTAAAAGTTTGAAAAATTTGCGAATAAAAGGGAGTCGCCACCAATCTTTTATTTGGGTGTGATTGGATCACCACAAAACGTTTAAAAACGTTAAAATGCCGGTCTACGAAATCCAGAAGAATAGGCTCGGGAGTCGGTTACGCACGAGGAAGGATTAGCACCCTCGTACGCCCAGAATTGGTACCACATGATCATTTTCGGGTCTTATTTTATGAAAACAATGAAAGCTCGGGTAGAGTTCAAAATACGGTATTTATTTTGAAAGGCTCTGTGTGATTTTAAAGGAGACCTTTTTAGGAAAAACTCGTCCCCGCATTTTGATCCTCTTAAGAGAACTAGAAAATGTGTCCAACACGTTAGGGCACTATATTCTCGGAGTTTCAAAATTGAAGGACGTTTAGGAAGCTTTTGAAGAGAGTATTCGTTCGCGTGATTTGTACGAAAATCATACCCAGCGCGTTAAGGCGTGATTTTTCGAGGTTTCCACATGAAGGAACATTGTCTCGTTTACTTAAAAATCTGAATATGGATAGGGCGTGTTTAAAAACCTTTTTTGAAGAGGATATTTCTTTCGCACGAATTACGAGAATCATACCCCGCACGTTAGGGCACGATTTTCGAAGTTTTCACACGAAATAACATTACCTCGTTTTCGTCGTGAAAATCTTTCATATATATATTTTGAGAACTTGAAAATTTCGTATGAAGGTTAAAATGCAATCCTCGAACACATGGTTTGAAGGATTAAAAGAAATACTCGTTCACTGCGATTTTCAAGAAGACTTGAAGTCGCGACCAACACGTTAGGACACGACATCCTCGGAGCCTCGGAGTGAACGAGCGAAAAAAACTTGAAAAGGACATTCGGTTCGCACGAATTATACGAATAAATCGCACCCGACACGTTAGGGCGTGATTTTTCGAAGTTGCGCTCGAACCGGACATTGCCTCGATTTTTTTGAAGTAATTTATAAATGAAAGTGTATTTTTAAAATACATGAGTAGCAATTGATAATAGAAATTAGATACGAAGTATAAGTAGATAAATAATGTGCGAACATATAAAATGTAAATGCAAACAAATGCAAACATTGATAAATGATGAAATCGAGGTGAAAAACGGGACTTATGGATACCCGGGGGCAAAATGGTAATTTTGGTAAAATCAGGGTTAAAATGGAATTTTAAAAGATTCGGGGGTAAAATGGTAATTTTCGGTGAAATCGGGGTTAAAAATGGAATTTTGAAAGATTTAGGGGTAAAATGGTAATTTTTAATGCAATCAGGGTTAAAAACGGAATTTTAAAAGATTCGGGGGTAAAATGGTAATTTTCGGTAAAATCAGGGTTAAAAATGGAATTTTAAAAGATTCGGGGGTAAAATGGTAATTTTCGGTGAAATCGGGGTTAAAAATAGAATTTTAAAAGATTCGAGGGTAAAATGGTAATTTTCGGTGAAATCGGGGTTAAAAATGGAATTTTAAAAGATTCGGGGGTAAAATGGTAATTTTTGGTGAAATCGGGGTTAAAAATGGAATTTTAAAAGATTCGAGGGTAAAATGGTAATTTTCGGTGAAATCGGGGTTAAAATGTAATTTTGGAAAAGTTTTGGGGTCAAAATGTAATTTTGGTAAAGCTTTGGGGTCAAAATGTAATTTAGGAAAAGTTTTGGGGTCAAAATGTATTTTCTGGACAATTTAGGGGCTTACAAAGCAATAAAACCAAAAACAGGTGACACGTGGCAGCCCCACAGGTATCCAGAGGTCAAGGGACCAATTTGAAAATCTTGAAAAATTTTTGGACCAATTTTGTAATTAAATAAAAGTCGATTTAAGGATTAAATTAAAACAAATTAAAAATAAAAAGGACTAAATGCAGAAATAACCCAAAAAATGACACGTGGCAACCTCTGGTGCAGTCAAAAAGTCAAAGGACCAGTTTATAAACCTCGAAAAATTATGGGGCCAATTTCGTAATTAAAACAAAGTTGATTTGGGATTAAATTAAAACAAATTAAAAATGAAAAGGACTAAATGCATAAATAATCTAATACATGACACGTGGCAACCTCTGGCACAGTCAAACAGTCAAAGGACTAAATTATAAACCAATTAAAATTACAGGGCAAATTTGCAAATAATTAAAAAGATGCCATAAGGACTAAATTGAAGCAAATAAAAATGCGGAAGGACTGATTGCGCAAATAGCCCTTTTGTTAAAAACACGCGGATCCTAGGTGGGTCGGGTCGGGTCGGATCGGGCCAAAACGGGTCCTATATATGTATTTTTTCAGATTTTTTTTTCATTTCATTTTTCATTTTTTTTAAAATCAAAAGCCCCCCCCTTTTAAACTCTCTCTTTTCTCTCCCCTTATCCAAGTCCGGCCATGGCCGATCACCGGCCGTCCGGTGACGGTGTGCCACACGCGCCGGCCCAGCAGGCCCCCCTTCGGCGCGCCGTCCTCACCGTCCCCCTCACGCGCCCGTGCGCCGCCGTCCGATCACCGGAGCCACGAAGGTGCGCTCCTTTCCTCCTTTTTTTCTTCCCTTTTTTCTTCCTTAATCTCCTTTATATATTTTTTATTTATAAACCACAAACCAGATCTGGATTTTTCCAGATCTGGGATTTAGGTGTCTTTTATTCTTCATTTTTTGAAAGCTTCATTTTGCTTTGCAGATTCCGGCATTGGGAAGGGTAACGGCGCCGACAGCGGCGGCGCGCGGCGAGATCCGGCGATGACCGGCAACGAACAGTCAGAGAAGTATTTCGGGCTTTTCAAATTCTTTTTATTGTTATTTAATAATATTTACTTGTTATTATTAAAGCATTTATTATAATTATTAATGCTGCTTTAAGAAATTATATATATATATATAATATATTCTGAGAACAGACAGATAATAATATAAAGAGGGTTACAGGGTATTAATGAACTTTAAACGTTTCACATACATATACATGCACTTTTAAGAACGGCAATATTAAAGAGGAATTTATGCATGCATTTAATGTGTACCTAGTTATGCTGAGAGTATTGATTGCTCGGATATCTGTTTTACTTTCAGATACTTTACACTATTCGAATGCCTTTGCTACTGCTAACTGCTTCTGTCTGAATTCATAAAAGCTTTGTGTAGTCTGCTTTGTGTGGACTTTTGTTGTGAGATTCGTAATCGTGTATTGATTTCTAAAAGAGAGTTCTTTTTATCATTTCAAGGATAGGGTTTGTATATTCTTTGAGAACAGGGTTTGTAACCCTTTGTACAAAAATTCAATTTGGCTTTTAAAGCCAATTTACAATAATTTCTTTTTGTTTTTTTTCAATTAAATGCATTTCTAATCTTTCTTTTCTCCTGCAGGTACTCCACAGTGGCGGTTGGAAGCAGTTGGCAGTGCAAGTTGAAGCTGAAGATGGTGACTGACTTGCTGACGTGGCGCGTTTCCAGTGGCTGACTTTAGAGGTGATAACAGCAGCAGATTTGGGTCAAAAATGGGTCATTGTAATTTGGGTCACTTGTAAAATTTGGGCTCAATTTGGGTTTTTTTTAAGATTTGGGCTCAATTTGGGCCCTTGTAATTGGACATTGGACTTTTAATTTTTAATAATATTTTAATCTTTATTTAAATTTAAATTTAAATATCTAATTTTAAATTTAAAATAAATCTAAACTTAAACAAATTTAGAAAAAAATCAATTTAACTCAAAAGTCCAAGCCCGGTCAAAATTGAGCTCCAACAACTGCCCCTCTTTGCTTGTTGTCGTGTAACGGGAACAGAGCAAAGATTAAAAGGAGGCCCAATTTTGTCAAATTTCGCTGACGCTCGGCTCCTTTGTTGACAACACTTGACTTGCCGCTCTATTCCAATCTATCTTGACTGCGGAAGAATAGAATCCACCCTTGGCTTGCTGCGTCCTCCTGAGTGGGGCTTGGCGTGGTTTTGCTCTTCAGGGAGATAGAGACTTTGCTATCCAACTTTACTTCAATTTCAAGAGGATGACGTTGCTCTTACTTCAATTTCAGAGATGAAGACGTGCTATCCACTCTACTTCAATTCCAAGGGATGAATACGTGTTATCCACTCTACGTCAATTTAAAGGGGATGACGTTATGTTATCCACTCTACTTCAATTTCAAGGGGATGACGTTGCTCTTACTTCAATCTCGGAGATAAAGACTTGATATCCAACTCTACTTCAATTTCAAGAGGATGCCGTTGCTCTTACTTCAATTTCAGAGATAAAGACCTGATATCCAACTCTACTTCAATTTCGAGAGGATGACGTTGCTCTTACTTCAATTTCGGAGATAAAGACTTGATATCCAACTCTACTTCAATTTCAAGAGGATGCCGTTGCTCTTACTTCAATTTCAGAGATAAAGACCTGACATCCAACTCTACTTCAATTTCGAGAGGATGACGTTGCTCTTACTTTAATTTCAGAGATAAAGACCCGATATCCAACTCTACTTCAATTTCGAGAGGATGACGTTGCTCTTACTTCAATTTCAGAGATAAAGACTTGATATCCAACTCTACTTCAATTTCAAGAGGATGCCGTTGCTCTTACTTCAATTTCAGAGATAAAGACCTGACATCCAACTCTACTTCAATTTCGAGAGGATGACGTTGCTCTTACTTCAATTTCAGAGATAAAGACCCGATATCCAACTCTACTTCAATTTCGAGAGGATGACGTTGCTCTTACTTCAATTTCGGAGATAAAGACTTGATATCCAACTCTACTTCAATTTCAAGAGGATGCCGTTGCTCTTACTTCAATTTCAGAGATAAAGACCTAACATCCAACTCTACTTCAATTTCGAGAGGATGACGTTGAGACCTGCAGAAAATGCTTAAATGGTCCTCTATGTAGGCCGGATATGTTTAAGATGTTATGCTTGTAGATGAGTTAGAATGCTCTTAACCTAGAATGAATGTGTATGATTTAATGTCTGAATTTTCAAAGATTAGTCTTTTATATTTTGAAGCTATCTCTTGACGTTCCTTCGACTTTAATTCGGCAAATTCGACATTTGAGTTGCTTCTTTCATGTCTTAAACTCTTTCAACTGGCTGTTGTTTAGGATTCCCGTGTCTTTTAGGAAATTCCTAAAATAATTCTCGTGAATCTTTTATTCTTTTTTATGACCTTTTATCCATCATCTTATTATGAAGACACTTTGGACAATATGAAAAAGAAACGGGATCAAATTTGGAGATTTATTGGCTATGATATCAAACATTTACAAAGAACAAATAACGATCAAAGAAAAGTATTAGACCTAGATATCAGCTATGAGTTTCTCCGATCCAAAGATCATTTTTCGCTTGCTATGCTTCCGGAGGTCTTGAAATTACTTCGTCGATGCCTCAAGATGTAAAATATTTTCATTTTGCCACTTTTGAGGGAGCAATTGGTTGTCCTTGTTTTGTATTTGAGTTGCTCCTTTCGAGTTTTCAACTCAAAACCCCTTTGGTTTCGGGATGCCCTTTCACGGGTTTTCATCCCGACCTCTCCGTTTTTTTTTTTTATGTGTAATATTTCTTCATCGAGTCTGAATTCACCGGGTTGTATAGTTCTTTGCCATCCATTTCAGTCAAAATTAAAGCTCCTCCAGAGAAGGCTTTCTTTACAACGTACGGCCCTTCCCAATTAGGCATCCATTTTCCTCGAGAGTCTTTGTGTATTGGAAGTATCTTCTTCAAGACTAGGTCTCCCTCATGGAATTCTCTAGGACGAACCTTCTTGTTGTAAGCGCGCATCATCCGTTTTTGGTACATTTGACC
Organism: Gossypioides kirkii; assembly: GCA_005610355.1. NCBI lineage: Eukaryota > Viridiplantae > Streptophyta > Magnoliopsida > Malvales > Malvaceae > Gossypioides > Gossypioides kirkii. The sequence goes on along the minus strand of CP032253.1, from coordinate 54,278,764 downwards.
ATGGCGGATAGCTTTTAATCTTTTTTCCTCAATCAAATTCAACTGATCATATCTGGCTTGGACCCATTCTGCTTCATCCAAATTCAGCTTTGATAAGACTCGGAGAGAAGGAATCTCCACCTCAATGGGTAAAACAGCCTCCATTCCATATACAAGTGAGAACGGTGTTGCCCCAGTAGATGTTCTGATGGAAGTCTTATAAGCAAGAAGGGCAAAAGGTAGCTTTTCATGCCAATCTCTATAGGTTTCTGTCATTTTTGCGACAATCCTCTTGATGTTTTTATTCGCTGCTTCTACTGCTCCGTTCATCTTTGGTCGATATGGGGACGAATTATGATGTCTGATCTTAAATTGCTCACAGACCTCCGATATCGTGCTGTTGTTTAGATTTAGTGCATTGTCTGATATGATCTTTTCAGGCATCCCATATCGACATATGATCTCTTTTTTCAGGAACTTGCTGACTGCAGACTTCGTAACATTAGCATAAGAGGCAGCTTCTACCCACTTGGTGAAGTAATCGATAACCACAAAAATGAATCTATGTCCATTAGAGGCTTTTGGCGAAATTGGTCCAATAACATCCATGCCCCACATAGAAAATGGCCATGGGGATGTCATGACGTGCAGGGTGAAGGAGGCACATGTATCTTGTCCCCATAAATCTGGCATTTGTGGCATTTTCTTGGCATAGTCGATACAATCAGTCTCCATGGTCGACCAGTAGTACCCAAATCTCATGATCTGCCTAGCCATCTTGAATCCATTCGCGTGTGTTCCACAAATCCCTTCATGGACTTCTTCTAAGATCTTTTAGCCTCGATTGAGTCCACACATCTTAATAACACTTGATCCTTCCTTCTCTTATACAAGACCTCTCCGTCCAGGACGTACTCATTTGCGAGCCTTCTCAATGTCCTTTTGTCATTATCGGTAGCTCCCTCGGGGTATTTTCGATCCTTCATATAGTGGAAAATATCCTGGTACCAAGGATGCTCTTCTTTCTCTTCTTCTTCGATATCGCAGCAATGGGCTGGAGTTTCGTAAATGCTCATTTGAATGGGCTTCATATCCTCTGGCCTATTCACTTTTATCATCGAAGCTAAGGTGGCCAAAGCATCAGCCATTTGGTTTTCTTCGCGTGGGAGGTACTTGAATGTGACTTCATCAAATTCCTTGATCAGTTCGAGGATCATATTTCTATATTCAATTAATTTGGAGTCTCTGGTCTCCCATTCTCCTCTGAGCTGGTAGATCACCAATGCTGAATCTCCATAGATTTCTAAAGCTTTGATCCCTCGATCTATGGCTGCTTGGATCCCCATAATACATGCCTCATATTCTGCCATATTATTTGTGCAATCAAAGTCAAGCTTGCTGGTGAAGGGATAATGGTCTCCTTCTGGTGACACTAAAACTACACCGATCCCATTACCCACAGCGTTCGAAGCACCATCGAAGTTTAATCGCCATGAATGCTCAGTGATTGTTTCTTCGGTATTTGCGACATACATTAGATCCTCATTCGGAAAGTCAAAATTTATCGGCTCGTAGTCTTCCAAAGCCCTACTGGCAAGGAAGTCCGCGATTGCACTTCCCTTAATTGCTTTTTGGCTCACATAGACGATATCAAATTCCGACAATAGGATCTGCCATCTAGCCATTCTCCCATTCAGCGCGGTTGACTCCATCATGTATTTTAGAGGATCCAACATTGAGATCAACCATGTCGTGTGGTATAGCAAGTATTGTCGCAACCATCCCGTCTCGTCGTGTTGGCCCAAGACACATCCCATAGAATTCTCGAAAACCGTTAAGTACAAAATCAATGGTTTATTGGGATTTGGTGGTACTAGTACCGGGGCATTAGACAAATACTGCTTAACTTTATCGAAGGTTCTTTGGCACTGGTCATCCCAAACGCCTGGGTTATGCTTTCTGAGAAGGCGAAATATTGGGTCACACTACTCTGTTAACTGCGAAATAAACCGAGCGATATAATTCAATCTCCCAAGAAAACCTCGACCTCCTTTTTTGCGTACGAGGCTGGGGTAATTTTTGTATGGCTTTAACTTTGTCTGGGTCTATCTCGATCCCCTTTTGGCTGACCACAAAACCCAATAATTTTTCAGACGTAGCCCCCAAAAGTGCACTTGGCAGGGTTCAATTTTAGCTGGAACTTCCTCAACCTCATGAACAGTTTCCTTAAGACATTCACATGTTCCTCCTCCGTTCGGGACTTTGCAATCATGTCGTCGACGTAAACCTCAATTTCTTTGTGCATCATGTCATGAAATAACGTCACCATGGCTCTTTGATATGTTGCCCCGGCATTTTTGAGTCCGAACGGCATCACTTTATAACAAAATATTCCCCACATTGTGACAAAGGTGGTTTTCGCCATGTCTTTGGGTCCATCTTTATTTGATTATATCCAGAGAAACCATCCATGAAGGAGAAAAAGGCATGCCCTGCTGTATTATCTACCAAAGTGTCGATGTGTGGCAGTGGAAAGTTATCTTTTGGGCTGGCCCTAATCAAATCCCGATAGTCTACGCACATCGTACTTTACCATCTTTCTTAGGGACAGGAACTATATTGGCGACCCATTCCGAATATTCAACTACTCGGAGAAAACCCGCGTCGAACTGTTTTCGGACTTCTTCTTTTATTTTAAGCAACACATCAGGTCGCATTCTGCGAAGTTTTTGTTGGACGGGTTTGCATTCTTCTTTTATTGGGAGCTTGTGAACTACGATGTCGGTGCTTAGCCCTAGCATGTCTTGGTAGGACCAAGCGAAGACGTCCTTGAATTCTCTTAGCAGCTCAATAAGATCTCCTCGCGTCTTTGCTGAGATGCTTGTCCCGATTCTTATTTCTTTCTTTTCATCCTCATCCCCTATGCTTACTATTTCCACTACCTCTTTGTGGGGCAAGATTTGCTTTTCCTCCTGTTCCATCATTCGTTGCAATTCAGGAAATATGTTACAATCCTGATCATCTTCGAAATCCTGAGACTCTTCAAGACACATATCTTGTTCGAAATCAGGTTCGGAGTCAGTTTCACTCATATTACTGATATCCCAAGATCTGTAAAGAATGAGAATTGGCTAATGAACAAAATAAATTAAAGAATGGCTGTATGACATGATTATGGGTGTATATATTCAAGAATGATTTATTTATTCATATGTGTGAGCGTAAATTAATTTATTTTGGGATTTGAAAGGAAAAGAAATAAAGATAGTTGTCAAAATGTATCTTTATTTAAAATAATGGATAAAAACTCCAAAAGCCCTTTTACAAAAGATTTATATCATTCCTGGGCATAGAATGACAAAGGTTCAACGAGTATTACTTTGGAATGTTCTTAAAACTACGGGGAGCTCCTCTTCTGACCAGTTGTCCAAATTACTCCCAGGTGCATACGGACATATTTGAAGCGAACTCCTTTCTTCAGCTTCTTTGGAAACAGCATTTATGCTTAATTCTATTACCCGTCTCGCCACTCTTGCTTCCTCCTCAAGCTTAGCCCGCCAGAATGAAAGTTTTTGAAATATGAGGGAAGGTCATTGGTCTCCAACCGATTTCTTCCCCGGCTTGTCGAGCTCTTCTTATCTCTCGTTTCCGCTCTATCTCTTTCTTCTTTTCTTTCACATCCGGTTTGTACCCTAGTCCGAAACGGTCCCACTTTCCAAATAGCGACGGTGCGTATACTACTACTACTCCTTGAGGTGTTTTCCCGAGCCCTTTTCCTGGCAATGCTCCTTTTCCAATCGTCAAACGCAATCCCATCTTCGTCGTTTGCGATAATTTAGGTTCAGGAATTTTACTTCCCTCTCCAATGAATGTGGCATTGACAAATTCCAACGAACGGAAAGAGCATTCTATTGCCTCTTCATCCTTGTCTATGTACGGGGCATCATTAGTTACAGATGCGACAATATCCCTCCTCAGCGTTGATTGTAACCAACCTTCCGTCAGTTACCATCTTGAGCTTTTGGTGAAGTGAGGACGGTACTGCCCCTGCTGCGTGAATCCAAGGTCTTCCTAATAAGCAATTATAGGAAGGCTTGATATCCATTACTAGGAAGTCAACCTCGTAAGTATTTGGGCCTATTTGCAATGGTACCTCAATCCTACCCATCACTTTTCTTTCAGTTCCATCAAACGCTCTGACTATGTTGTGGCACATCCTCATGTGGGAGCTATCGATGGGTAGTCTCTCGAGAGTGGCTAACGGTAGGACGTTCAAAGCTGAGCCGTTGTCAATAAGCACCCCAGGTAGAGTATACCCTTTGCAGCGAGTGGTATATGCAATGCTTTGGTCGATCCCATACCTCCAGATGGGATTTCATCATCATTGAAGAAAATGAAATTATCAGCACTGATGTTGTTAATCAGTCGATCCAGCTTGCACACCGATATATCTTGGGTCACGTAGGTTTCGTTGAGTGCCCTCATTAATGCGTTACGGTGTGCCTCTGAACTCACAGCAGTAACGCCAAGATAGATATACGTGCGGGCTGCTTATAATTGTTCAACTACGCTTACTCGCTGTGTTTCAAGAATTTTAGGAACTCTTGTGCTTCTCTTTCTGCCACCGGCTCGTTTATTGGTTCTAACTTGTCAATTATCTTTTCAGGTTCAACCGCTATACCTTTCCCTTTGTAGCTGCTCTTTCCTCCCCATTGTAAGTTTTACCGCTGCGTGTGACTAAGTTCACGTTTTGCAGCTGCTCATCCTTGGGTGCCTTGATGTCGCATCCGTAATTCCAGGGAACTCTTTTACTGTTTTCATAAGGAAACGGGGCGGGTTTCCGTATGATCACACATGGTGTCTCTTGTTTTCTCGTCTCAGCCCTCCTGGATGTGGAGATGATTATTATTGGGCGATCATGTTCATGTTTCATTTTTCCTTCGGAGGAGCAAATATCCCCTATCTCTTCCCCTTCTTCGAAGAAATCTAACTCCTTGCGGTCCATCAGGTCTTGTATTGGACCTTGAACTCCGTGCAATGCAGAATCTCATGACCTTCAACGTTGTGGAAGTCGCAATAGTCCTTTGCTTTTACCATCCTTTCGCCATCCTGTCTGATCATTCCTCTAGCCACCAGCTGATGCCATACCCATCCTCATGGGGGATCTGACCTCTTCAATGTGAGCTTTAACTCTTTTTTCCGTCTATTCCCGTAATTGCATTTACCCCTTGGTCAGAGTGGACGGGCAGAGGGTTTCCAGCCACATTAGGTCTCGATGGCTCATCGAATCTTATTTTTCTTCATCTTGATTA